>WIUZ02000002.1:2400000-3000000 GCA_015956445.1 Thelephora terrestris | reverse complement strand
TTTCTTAAAGAAAGCATCAGTCGGCTAACCATCGTGGGGAGATACCTAGGGACAGATCCACTTTTGTCAGCGTCTTCGAATGATACGTGCCAGATGTAGTCGCCACGTACACAAAAGTTCCGCTAAATGCCGGAGCGCAAGGAAAAAGATGATTAGACGTTCGCTCACAGGCGTCCAACCCTCCACACCTACAGTGACGGCAAGAGTTGTAGAGTTGGCTAGAAGAATGTTCAACGGCGCTTTCGTCGGCCACCACTGGCACAGGGACACTCACCCTCGCAAATAACAGGGACATCTCGAGCACAAAATGAGACGTAAATATGATCAAGAAGTATACGGTCGAGTCTTGAACGAACGTCCGGAGGAGGCGCGGCATTTTGAAGCCCTTAAGCGGGCCAGACCTGACGAAACCGATAACCACCAGAAACGCCAGCGCGTCTGTTATCACATTAGTGAGCTGAGGATGGCTCGTCAAGAACAAGCAGACCATAAAAGAGCGACATCGCCGTGTAGGCGATTTGTATTTTCCGGTTCCCGGTGCAGATTTGGTGTACCGTGTCGTCGATTGATGTTTTGTCTCCGATAGCTAAGAAAATCAGTGTTGGGACTCGCCGCCAAAGAGAGGAACGTCATACTGGAAGCGCCGCTCGACACCAAAACCATCATACATATACCCAGCGCAAACTGAGCGAGTGTTATGCATGAGAAAAACCCTGTGACGACCCACTTCTTCATCGCTAAGGCATGTATTCTGTAACACCATGAAGGTGAATCAGACGAGTATCATGGAAAAGTTTCACACCTCGAGTTCAACACGACTTGAGCAATCACCGTGCACCAAGTGCAAAGCAGGTTCTCGAGAACGTTAGTCTTACTGCACCTGTAAGCGTGAGGCAGGTTCGCAATCAAGACGTCACAAGAGGTGGATGTGAGCATCTATCGATCACTGATCTGACATTCAGACCCACGTCTACAATGGAGAAACGGCCTGTGAGATGAGTCTTTCGGTGACCAAATGAACACCCGAGTCCTCACATTATGAGGAGAATTCCAGGATGAGATTTCTACGTCGTGGAAAACCCTGAGTAGCTATGCTTCAACAGCAGGCCGGAGCACTCACGCACGATATACCATATCATGAACGCCATCGGTATATACCTATTCTGTGGGCGGTCAGTTCGTAGGTGGCTGAAACTCAAGGTAGAGCTGCGGTGTGCACACCAGAATGAATATCACAAAGACTTGATTGGATTCAGTGCACTGGGTGGAAGGCTTGAAGACTAGGTAACTCACCCCATGACTTCCTTCCCTTCCACACATATTGCACCTGGCTGTGGTCAACAAGGGCACTTCCCAAGCGAATGCGGCACAAACCTCGTCCGAGAAAGTGAGCGAGTAGTCGTAGTATAGGAGGAACGCAAGGGCCGTCCAGTAATACTGTAGATCAACATTTTTGAGTCCAAGGATTTGATCCAGCTCGGTGCCCCGAGTTCACCTTAATGGAGTTCCTAATCGTAGTCGGGTCAGAGATAGCGCCGTAGCCGCGAGAGCAAGTCACAGGAGGCGTACTCATCCTGGACGACTTGTTCAACCGAGGACATGGGGTTCTGGGTAGCCGATGAGGATCGATGAGGGAAAGATGTGAACCGAAGAGCCGGGGTGTGAAACTACTAGACCGTAGTTTTAAATACTGTATCGTAAAGCGTCTAGTTGGAGTGGGTGGCGGGCCATGACTGATCAGGGTCGGAACGAAACCGTTGGAGCCAGGAGGACCCGTCTGTGGGACTTGCGTCGAACGGGCCACGCGTAACGGAATTATTTCCATCGCTTGCTCACCCGTTCTCAGCCCTGAAGGCCGACAACCTAGAGTCCTCAGGCCCCAGGCCGTGCCAACGCGTCCCCACAGATCTGCAAGACGTACCACTGAACAAATTGGCGATTGTTTTCAGCGAGCGCCGTCTACCCCATTGGGAATTTAAACCCTTGGAGCGTGTCTCAGGGGTGCACGTAAGGAGATATGGTGGCAAGTCCAAGATGTCTGCGAATGATGGACCCTAGATTTTACGGCTTTCTGGGCGCTAGGGAGCCGCGACCTAGGAGCACCCATGGTGACAGCGCAAACCGTGAGGCCTTGAGGCCTTGAGGGGGGGGAAAGCCCATTGGGAATCGCAGCGATGATCAACCTCGATGCCTATTCCCAATTGAAATGACAAGCGCACGTGAGTGATCGGCAACCGCACCCGCAGCTCGGAAGGTACTACTCGCTGGGCAATCCCCGAGACACATCTGGATAAACATCTGCGCACAAAATCCAAGTCTAGCTCTCAAGATTTGATGCACGGAGAGAGGCGCGTGCGTAGCCGATAAGGGCCCGCCCCGCATGGAATTATCCTTGGGGACAAATTGAAAAAGGCGACGAACATTGTGGCCGCATAGGATACAATTTACAATGCGATAACAGGCTACTGTTTGGCTGATGGATGGTAGAGACCGCCCGAGTGCATCACCTCACACCGGAATACGTTCCGAAGACGAAGCAGCGGCCAGAGGGATGTCTCCCTCGGTAGACATGACAGTGCCTTCGTCCAAAACAGGAGCGAACACCATTTCACCCAATCGTCTCGGGGCCCGATGCTTGCGCCCGCTCGGAGTGCGCGATACGCTTGTTAGCGACCATCCAGCCTCCGATGCATCCGCCGCTTTCCTCAAAGAAAGCATCAGTCGTCCGATCATCACGGGGAGATATCTAGGCTTTTGTCAGCGCCTCGGAGGGACATTTGTCAGACGTGGCCAGCACGTACACATAGGTTCCACTATGTGTCCACCCACGGCAGAAAGATGAGTAAATTCTCGCCCATAAGCGCCAGATCCAACACTCACAGTGCCGGCAAGAGTTGCATATTTGGCTAGGGGTGTTTTCAGCATTCTCCCGCCGTCCGCTGCGAAGATACTCACACTCAAGAATAGCAAGGACATCTCCAACACAAAGTGAGACGTGAATATGACCAAGAAGTAAATAGTAGAGTCTTGAACGATCGTTCGGAGGAGTCGTGGCATGTTGAAGCCTTTGACACGCCCAGACATGGCGAAGAAAACAATCACGAGAAACGCCAGCGTGTCTGGTGCTACGTTAGTTGGTAAATGCGAGACAGTAAGAAAGCCAGACCATAACCGAGTGTGATCGTTGCGTATGCTATTTCCACCCCCCGGTTCCCGTTGTTACTGCACGCGTCATATTTTGGCGTAGGGAAGATGGGCGGTGCCCGTGCATCGTCTCCAATAGCCAAAACAATAAACATCAGCAACCATCGTCGAAAAAACGAGGTCCCACAGAGAGTCATACCTGCAACGCCCGCTACCCAAGCCGTTCCACACACACCCAACACAAGCTGCGAGACAGTTATGCAGGAAAAGAAACCTGTGATGACCCTATTCCTCATCGTGATGGCATATATCCTGTGCTAGCGTGAGGGTGAATTGGGCGGGGATCATGGAATGGCTTCGCACCTCATGTTCAAGATGATCTGAGCGATCAACGTGCACCAGATGAGAAAAAAGGTATCAACGACCAGTTTCTTTTTGCAGCTGTGAGCGTGAGGTGAGTTCGGCGA
Source organism: Thelephora terrestris (assembly GCA_015956445.1). Lineage (NCBI taxonomy): Eukaryota > Fungi > Basidiomycota > Agaricomycetes > Thelephorales > Thelephoraceae > Thelephora > Thelephora terrestris. The sequence continues at coordinate 2,996,389 of WIUZ02000002.1, read as the reverse complement.
CGGAACGAACATTTAAGGCGTCATGAGAGGCAGATAGCATCTATCCGCCATTCCTAAAGCATATAGACGCACAACTACGATGGGAAAACAGACTGTGAGGTGAGTCTGTTGACGGTGAATTGTACGCCCATGCCCTTACATTACTGATGTAAGTCCACGAGAAATTCGCTACGAGGTTGTGCCTTGAATGGGTAGGCCTCGAAAGCGGGATTAAACGCTCACAGATAATAGCCCATATCATGAACAGCATCGGTAGATACCTGTTCTATCGACGGCTAGTTCAGCGGTCGGACACGGTGAGAGTAGAGGTAGAGCTGTGATACACACCAGAATGAATATCGCAAAGGCTTGATTCGAGTCGGTGCACTGGGTGGGGCGTTCAAGGACAAGATAACCTACCATAGGATTTCTTCCCCTTCCATGCATATCGCACCTGGATGTGGTGAACAGGGACATTTCTCAAGCTAACATGACACAAACCTCGTCTGCTAAGGTGAGAAAATAGTCGTAGCACAGGAGAGTCGCAAGGGCTATCCAGTAGTACTGCATATCAGCTTTGTGATAAGTCCCAGGCTGCAATACTACGGCTGGATGAACCGTGTTTACCGTGAATATGTTTCTAATCATAGCCGGGTCAGAGGTGGCATCGCTGCGAGAGGAAGGAAAAGGTCACGTACGCATCCTGCGCATCTTGGATAAGTTGTTCGACTGACGACATGGAATTCTAAGCAGCCAAAGGGGAATGAAAGGGGCAAAGCGCAAACGCTCAAACCGCGAAACTGGAGCATGGAACCCGAGCCATGCCTCCGTCTTATATATACTGTGTCGCAAAAGCCGTTGCGACGGGCCCATTGAAGGTTTTTAGAAGATGCCAAGATACCTGAACAGGCCGCGCATCACAGACCTTCTTTTTCTGACTTTGCTTTCGGGTTTCCTTTTTATTTTCCTGGCGTCCTGATTGACTCTGTGAGTAGTATGCCACTGACAAATTGGTGCTTATATGGAGCATGGGCACCGCATGCTCTCCCAGGGATTCAAATATTCAATGTCCACTGCCATAGAACATGTCCGAGGAGGGCGCGGAGATAAATGTGGGGATCCTGGGGTGTCAAGGAAAGCTGCTTTAACAGTTTCCTGGGGTTGGAAGGCGTCCAGGGCCCCCCAGTCCACCAATATCATACCAACGCGAGGAGGGGTCTCCAGAAACAACGGCGGCAACAAGACTCATCCCTGCAAGAATATCGAGTGGAATCCAGGCGATGGACGTACAAAAGACTCAACCATCAAGATATCCGCCATCACAGTCGGTGCTTTGCTGTGGCTGGAGTCTTCAATCCTCTGCTCCAATGTACCGCCCCCGGGGAGCTCGGGTAGATGGTCGAATATCTTCACTTGGCAATTCCCGAGCTATCGCTGGGTAGATAGGGAAGTCGGCATCCAAACAACGCGAGGGAGGTGCAGCGAAACGTGCGCACGGATCTGATTGAAATCGTCCGTATGTGTATCGTAAGAGAACCGAATGAGAAGTATATGATTCGTCTGATGCGTCAGTATGTGTAAGAAGAAATGCTAAATGTCAAAAAAAAAGAAAGTGGGAGGCAACGGGGTTCTGCATATCACCATTCAAAGCACCAACTCGCTCGTCGTTTCACCTCACCCCGTTCTCCACGTGTCATGATTCATCGCCGCTCGTGAGTCCACCGTACCGGCCCTTGCTATCGACCCTCGTGAACGACGGAACCTTGAACCCTTGGTACGGCGCCTGCCCTCTCAACCCGGCCGCACCAGAATTATACAGTCCCGGTCTCGCGGTGTTGGACTGCAAGGCGTGCCTGGTCGTCGTAATCCCCGAGCCAAGCTTAAACTCCCTCATGTCGTCTCCTGATCCTCCCGTAGTCAAAGATGGCGAAGAAGACGCGCCGAATCCGGGAGTCGAGAGTCCGAAACCACTTCCCCCGCTGATCAGCGGTGAATACGGCCTATTGGTCGACGGTGAAAATGACGAAACGTGGAGCAACATCACGCTTTCCTCGGTCGCGTTCATGAGGACGATCATGTTTGTTCGCAGATCGGAGGGCAACGGTCTCTCAGCCCCGTGATTCTTGAATACGTTGCACAGTAAAATCACCGTCTGAAGAACGCAAGACGTGCCCAAGTTAAAACCTGCAATCCCCATTGAAACGCAGAGATCGTCTTACCTTGGCAAACACCGTGGCGTCATCACGGAGCGCCTTCCTATCCGCGGTAGGATCAAACTCTCGCACCGCCTTAATGTTGTCCCTTAACCTCTTTGTTAAAACCTTCGCACTGGCCAATGCTTCGGAAATATTGAATTTGGCTGAAACCACATCACCGACGAGCGTCTCCATGGTCTCCCAAACGGAGGGCGCGATATCCACCGCTACCTTCATTGCCTCGACCGCCTCGTTGTCCAAAAGCGTACTAGAGCTCGAAGGGGGATCTTGCATGTGATGCTTTGATGGAATGGAAGGAGAAGAAGCCGTGGATGATGATGACGAGGCTACCATAGAAGATTGCGAGTTCTGTCGCGAATGTTCTCCCCATGATCTTCTGTATCCTGATATACCGGGGTTTATTGACAAGTTCGAAGTATTTCGAGGTATTCGTGGGGTTATGGGGAGTGGATCCATATAAGACGGTAACATCTTCCCAATTTCCACGTCCTTGGAACTGAACGATCCAGCGTGCCTTCGCATCATTCTCGATCTTTCACTTTCCACTCCTGGGGGTTGTGCGGAATGAGAACGCAAGATCAGCCTCGGAGAGGGCATGAAAGAAGACGGGGGATGGGAGGCAGGGGAACCGAACGGGATGTGTGGGCTAACGGATCTGGACGCGGGTGTCGCCTGGTGTGGAGGCAGTTTGGAGGAAGAAGGCGGCGGGCGTTCCCTTAGCAGAGGTTCGACCTCCTCCATGTACGGAAAGATGCTTTGCCACGAGTTTGAGACTTCGGCCGTTGCACCGTAGAGGACCAGTAACAGTTGTCGTGTGTACCGTATGTCATCCCCCGTAGCGAGAACTTTCAATTGAAGGCTCAGGACTCCCATAGCCTTGATGAAAATCGATACCGTGTCCCTACAACTCTCGACGACCGCTCGGCATACGGAGGGGGAAGGGACCGATCGCCTACTTGTCGCATCAAAACGGTCGAGAGCGTTGATAAGCGAAAGCATATAATGGCTGGCGGGATCCAGAACTTTCAGCAGAACTGCAGAAAGACGTTCATCGATCGCGTAGACTGTATAATGCTGGAGGGATTGGTAGACCTGAGACACAGCGAAGAGTATTCCGCGGGCAGCATCAACCAGGGTAAGCAGTGATCGCGGTACCGACTTGCAAATTGTCGACGGTGGCAAAGTGGACAGCCGTCGGAAGTACGAGTTCCTTTCTGCATCAATTGATGTGACAGACGGTGGCCGATCGGCAATTGGTGGGGGCATGACGACCGTGTCCGTCGATGTCCTCACCGAATCGGAACGACCTTCGGAGAACCCAGAGTCTTGACGAGAGGGGGAACGCGAGGGCAGATCACGGGGCGGTACCGTCGTCTTGGCGAGCAAAGGTGCTCCAGTCGAAAGGGGTAATGCTGGGGTGGTCGAGGTTGATTGTGGCATAGCCAGGCGCATATCGGGTAAGCTCTTCTTCGCCGCCAAAGAGGGTCGGGGAAGTTTAGAGCCAGCCGCGTACGAAGCGTTGCGCGCATGTTGCTGTGGCTGGTTAACTCCAAATATCTTTGCTGTGTCTTCTTCGGAGGATACAGAGCCGTCGGGAGTTGGCAGGTAGTGGGCGGGAGATGTAGGAGATTCGGTATGCGCTGCTGTGGGTATGAAAGAAGGGACAGGACTGAGATTTAACCGCGGTGGACGTCCCAGCCCGGAACCCCTCGCTACAAGACCATTGGACGGGAGGAACGGCATTTGCGGCGACGCCTCGATGGCGCTATATGCTGAATTATCGGAATCGACGGAAGTTGTTCTTGAATGGGTGGTCAAGTCAAATGAATGAAACTTTTCGTCCGCAGTTAGAAAAGACACCGATGATTGTAGGATAGGAGACCTAAAAACGGGAGGGGCGTGTCAGTTTTTGGTGGCAACAACGCTGAGGGCGGCGTTACCTGAATTCCAACTTTTGTTCGCTCGCTGTAGAATCCATGCTCGATCGACGCGCAGGACTTGAATCCTCCCTGAGCCACTGCTTCACGGATTCGATCCACGATTCCATATATTTGTGGTCCTTGAGGTCACCTTTTGGGACCATCACCGATATCGGCGGGTACTCAAACGGATTTTGATCCACTTTTAAGATCCGCAAACTTCGAAACTGAGTGATATATATTGGGAGAACGCTGATCTTGTTCTTGGACAAGGAAAAAACCTGAAAGGGCAAGTCAGAACGTGACACAGTTTTTACAAGAACCGACAAACCCTTAAGTTTGAAAGAGAGCCTGGTTGTTTGGGGAGGGACCTGATCTTATTCCGGCTCAGATCGAGGACCTCGAGCGCTGGCATCGTTGTGACCTATTGGAACGGTAAGATCATGAGATTAGGGGTGGATAGGGGAATACAAGGCGTACTGGGTCTGGGAAAGAGGTGAAGGCGTTGCCTTTCAGGTTGAGGTACCGAACATGGGCCAAAAGCGTGAAGGCCGTGGGTAAGGTAGCCAGTCTGTTGAACCCCAATGCCAACCTATCTGAAGTTCAGACAGAGGACACGCAAGCCCAGCTAGGGAGAACCGCACCTAGACACTGGACCAAAAGCATCCTCGTTCGGGTTTGTATGCCCAAGCGCGACGAGTTCATGCGCAACCTCCTCGCTGATCTGCCTTATATTCTTGTGGGAAAGGTCCAAGGTGGCACCATTGTCGGTTGACTTATGCTGTGCCCCAGAGATGTGTTCTGGGGAGAGGGAAACGCCGGGGGTTTGGTTTGCTGGCTTGGGTCGGGGTGATCGTGGTGAGGAGCTGGCGTGAGACATTATGTGGTTGTCCAACGAGCCAGACGACGACGAGGGAGTCCAAGTAGACCAGAACACCACTGACCCACGTTGGTGCTAAGCAAGTTGCAGTGCTAAGAGCGCCAGGCACAACCCGATGGAGGTATGAGGGTCGGTAAACAGCCTTCAACCATAGATTATGTCATCACGCGTCCAATTCACGCCGAGTCGCCGATTACAACAAAGTTACAAATTCCTTCCCCACAGCGCGTCCCATACGAAAATTCTACGCGAGCAAAAAAAGACGACAGGAATCGACTCGGTTACGAGGAACTGCTCTTTGTTTGATGACGCAGGTGACTGGGCCACCCAAACGGACGCAAGTGATCTGCAAGACGATCAAATCTCCCTTTCACGATCACCAAGGAAACCTACGGGCTTAATTTGAACTTCGCGATGACCGTAGGCAAGGTCATTAATTCCAACTATAATCTAGAAAAGCTCAAGACTTCTCTCTATGCTTAGCAATCGGGCGAAGGGCGGTAAATTTGGAGGTCCTTGATCGCCCAGAAGTGCAGAAAATTTGAGTTGGCGTCGAACATCATCTGTACACATTCAGAGGGCAAATCTCAAGGCTGTGGCTACAGCTGATATACAGGGTGAGGAATAATGACATTTACTCTTTACATCTTTCCGAGGTTCCCGCTGACCCTGAATCCGCATCCAGTCTTCGCCTTAACCTGCTCAAGAGTAACACCCTCCGCCAACTCCATCAACTCCAGTTCACCCGCCTTCCTATCGACGTTGAACACCGCGAGTTCAGTGATGATCTGCGAAACCGTATTCGCGCCAGTCAGCGGAAGCGAGCACTTCTTCAAGATCTTCGGGGAACCATCCTTCGCACAGTGATCCATCACGGCGATGACTCTCGTCTTATCCGGGTTCGACACAAGGTCCATAGCACCTCCAATACCTGTTGGCAGGCGGATTAGTGGCCGATTGGCTGCCTCTGGTTCAGCAACCCGGGCTCACCCTTGACCATCTTTCCTGGGATCATGAAATTTGCGATGTCACCCGCCTGGGAGACCTCCATCGCGCCAAGAATAGCTACATCCACATGACCACCGCGAATCATAGCAAATGATTCACTCGAGTCGAATACGGAGGCACCGGGAAGGAGTGTCACAGTTTCCTTTCCGGCATTGATGATGTCCGCATCGAGCTGCTGCTCCGTGGGGTATGGTCCCATTCCTAAGATTCCATTCTCGCTCTGCAACCACACACGGACGCTCGGAGGTAGGTATTCTGGGACGAGAGTGGGCATTCCGATACCCAAGTTCACGTAAAAGCCGTCTTTGATCTCCTTCGCAGCTCGTCGGGCGATCCGTCGACGTTGGTCAAGGGTAGAGCCCTTCTCGGTCGCTGCATCTGTGGGAGGGGAAGCAAGTGTGCGAGATTCGATTTGTTTGGGTGCAGTCGCTTTCACGATTCGGTCCACGTAAATTCCAGGAAGGTGGATCGAGTTCGGGGATAGAGATCCGACTGGGACAATTTCCTCCGCCTGTGGAGCGCATATAATCAACCGAAACTTGTCAGTTCGGAGAGAGGAATCCGCACCTCGACGATGGTCAACTTGGCATTCTTGGCCATTGGCGCGCTGAAGTTGTTCGCGGTGTATCTGGCACAGAGGAGTCAAGTTAGCAATGGAGCACGATATTCAGAGCATTGATACGAACCTGAACACGCAATTCCCAACCTCGTCCACTTTCCAAGCTCTGATGAACGCGACATCCCCCGCAATAGCGGGTTCCAGCACATATCTCCTATTACCAAACTCCCTAGCCTCCTTCTTGTGCCCGGGCGTCTTGACACCGTTACCCATGCCACCCTCGTTGTACTGTATCGGAATGGAACCCTCCTCTACAGCAGTAGAAGCACCAGTAGGAGTATAGAACGCCGGAATCCCAGCTGCGTGGGCACGAATACGCTCGACCAGGGTTCCTTGAGGCACAAGCTCCAGTCCGATCTCACCCTTGAGGTAGAGAGACTCGAAATACTTGTTGCCCCCGATATAAGAGGAAATCATCTTGGAAATGGACCCGGCATGTAAGAGCTTTCCTGAAGGGAAACAATGAAGGGCGCGTTTAGTCGGCCGAGGGTGGGTCGGCACTTGTCGGATCGAACGTACCCAACCCATATTCTCCAGATCCGGCGTTGTTCGAGACGGCAGTGAGGTCGTTGACTTCCTTCCTCTTCGCTAGTGCTCCAATTAGGGTATCCGGAGTTCCGCAGAGGCCAAATCCTACGAAGGAGGAGTGAGTGACACACACAGACATCGAATATTCCAAACCAACAAACCTCCGCTCAGCAATGTATCCCCAGACTTGACATCCTTGATAGCCTCATCTACCGAGTCCCAAACTTTGCGTTTGCGGGGTACGGGAGCACCCGCGGCGACGTTCAAACACCTGAGTGTCTGTGTTGACCAAGGTGTCTGAGCTCTAGTCTGGACGACCCTTGTGGCGTGGGCACGGTACGTGACGGTGGACGGGTGTCTGGATATCGACTTGAGGAACATATTCCGCGAGAGAGTGATGGATATAGGTCAGTGTTCAAGGAAGACGTTCAATACATGCTCGTCAAGGTTCAATCTTCTACGGATCATGATCATGGTCCGGCGAGAGTAAGCAACGATGAGATCATGGGGTTTCGCGTGCTGCATAAGTATATTGCGAGCTGCGATCATCTCAAATACTGTATGTACTACAAAGGGAGGCCTGTGCCACTACGACCGCTCCGTGCCGGTGGCTTCGGACGCGAGAACTGTTGGGCCAATTCCTTGACGGACCGTTGTGCTTCAGCGCTCACAACACTCCCGTTGTCGGTACCTCTTAAGCCAGTCCGCGTGGGAATCGACGATGAGGACGAAGACGTGGAGGAAGAAGCGAGTTCCTCGGTGAGGAACTTCGCGTTTATTTCCTTGGGATCGGAAGTCTCGACCTTACGAGTGGCCAAGGGACTCGCCCCGTCGATCGAAGAAAGAAGACCGCTCGCAGTTTTGTATACAGCTCCTGAACCAGAAGAGTATAGCATTCGGTGCTTCACAGGGGACGTCGATGGGCAAGAGTAGATAAACACTGGAAAAAGATCATCAACTTCAAGTAGAGGCGGTGGTGACGATGGTACACACCAATTTCCCGAGGGGTCGATGGGCTGTGGTTGTGGGGCCAACCAAAGAAAGCGAACGCTACGGGGCGAACGGAAGGTCGGGCCGTGAAGTGAATCGTGAAGCGGTGGGCTCACCTGGGTCTGAAGGTGGTAGCTTTGACCCTACCTGATCGGCGGTGGCTTCTGCGAACGAGACAAGCTTGAGGGTTTCGCCCGGTGTTTCAACGGTCTGATCAGGGTATCGATGGACCAATTCACCCAACGTAGCATATTACTCACAACGACGAGCAGTTTGGAAGATGCCTCCGCTGCCAGTTGCTTGAAGGCCTCTTCAACTTCGGGAGACCAAGTAAAGCCGACAGCCGCACCGCTCAGAAGACTCTTCAACGCATTGCTACCCTGATAATCATCCGCCGCTTTCTTCTCGGCCTCGAACATCTCAGCAAGTTCCTTCTCTCTTTTGCTCAGGGGTTTTGGGGCTGCGAGGCTTCGAAGGTGTCGCGTATACGCATCTCCAGTCACATCTTTCTTGGACGTGGCAAAAATGCTGTCCGTGAAATGGGTCGAGCCTAGTGATTTTGTAACAGAGTTCCGGGTCGACGCGTAAAGCATCTAGATGCCTCATATCTATAAGAGAGTTCGGTCCGATAAGACCATCTAAGCTCACCTTATCTCGGACTTTGGATGTTTCTGGGACATAGAAGATCGCGAGCCAATCTGAGCCGGGCTTATCTGTCCGAGCGAGGACGTATGCGGGGATATTATCTTCAAGCACGTCGACCAACTTGTCCAGATCCTGCTGGAAGGTTCCAGATGGGGGTATTGTGGAGGTGGGAACGAGAGATTCGTTTGAGATGTTAACCTTGATGAACCTCACGCTCGATTTCGAGTCAACAGCCCTCGAGAACGCAGCTGGTGAGCTCGTCAACGATTCCGATTGTCTGAACGCGACGCAAACTCTACAGACACACCAGTGAGCTCAGCAGACGGCCCGATGCCAGACGTCGACATCGTTGGGGTTCAGGATCGTGGCCTAGACGCGACGTGGCCCCAGTCCAAATCAGGCACCGACGCCGACGGCTCTCTCCCGAAACGACAACGACGGCGGCGATGAACCCAACACAACCACAACCTGTGCCATACCAAGCTTACAAGGTCTGTCGCTCAACGTCGACCACAAGCGTCGTCGGACTGATTGCCAACAGTCTAAACGACACTCTAGGAATTTATCGGCCACTTTCACACCCATCGTCAGCCCGCCATCTCGCCCGTCGAGCGTCAGCAGTCTCAGTTCAAATGGGAACACGTTCTCGCCATCTACTACGCCCTCGAATGATACGGTGGTGAAAGGGGTGAAAGCAAACGGGAGACGAAGGCCGGCGTCGATTGCTGGACTCACTCCCCCGTCTGATTCTCGTCCCTCTACTGCATCCTCTGAAGATACCCCACCAATGACCAATGGTATCCAGGATGCGACCCAGAAAGTCAAGTCCATAAGCCCCAAGGCATTTCCTACTTCTCTACCAAATGGATCTCGCCACCTGGACCAGCCCATCCCAGAACAACTTCCCCAGCCAGGGCCATCCTCCAACGCAAGTTCTGAGCCCAGTTCTTCCTCCAAACCTCTCGAGCAGACGCAAAAATCCCCCCCACATACTCGGAAGACATCGACTTTCAGGCGGATACCTCTGCGAGAGGCTCGGCCAGCCCTTTCGTCATCTCCATTGCGTTCATCACACACTCAGACACCTTCTACAACAAATAATACTTTGCTCTTAGCTTCTCCCCTACAAAGTACCTCACCATTACGCACGAGCTCACCTCTACGGAATAGTGTCCTCTTGGAACAATCGTCTCCTCCCTCAGTGTTGTCACCATTACTGTTGGGTAATTCTGGGCTTGTTTCCGAGATCCCTGTCTCAGATATGCTCCCACCTCCGGCACTTTTAACGCGCTCGCCGTCACCACCACTGCCGCCACCGCCCCCACCCAAACCCGCTCCGACCCCAACCGTTGAGACTGCACTCCCAATGTCATCACGCACTACATCAGGCTCCACGACAGCATCAACGGCGATTACCCCGGTGCCATCAATACCCCGTACAACCACTCCCATATCAGGCAGTTCGACTAGATTTTATAGACCAGGTTTCCAGCCGAAGGGCCTGTATCGACCACGGACAGACGAATTTTCGGAAGCCCGAAAATCCAAGAGGAGCGCTGGGAAGATCGAACAGACACGGTTGGAACGGCGACTAGAGAAACTGATCAGCCTTCATTTCTCCGAGCCTTCGGAAAAGTCCAAAACTCCACAGTCCCCACCAGTTCGACAGCGGAAGTCATCGTTGTTTGTGGACTTTTCGGAACTAAGGAGTAAGAGTGCGAGTGGGCTCTGGAAGGACATGATAAGCTCCCAGGCCCAGAATGAGAAGAACGATATCAGAGGTAACGGCATTTCTCCACTTTTAGGTTGGTTCCAACTGATAGTGTTGCGCGTCCAGCTGCCGAGCAGAGGATTACACCATGGGAGGAGGATTCTGCCGTATCCCAGTGTCCACTTTGTTTGTGAGTCTTTTATCCTTGATTACAAAGCGCCCTGCTGAATATGGTCTAGGGCATCATTCCACCCTATAACGAACAGGAAGCACCATTGCAGACTCTGTGGTCGCATCATATGTTCTCTCCCAGTACGACTCCCTCAACGGCCTGTAACGTGTTCACTCCTCTTCGTCGCGAACACCAAAACAGGCGTGATTGAGGAGGTGGGGGAAGGGATTGATTACGGGATAAGGAGACGAACGACGAGCACGATAGGCCCAGGCAAAGGTCCTCAACCCTCGGGAGATGAGGAGAAGTTTCTGAGTGGTGTGAGGATATGCAGAGATTGCAGACCGGTGTTGTTGTGAGTTCAATTTCTTAGTTCCTGTGGTTAGCGATCTCAAGTACGTTCCAGACGGCAGCAGTACATTGGAGAGGCCCATTCCACCCCTATGTTTGCTCAATTGTATAATGTGCGCAAACCCTTCAGCGGGACAGATTTTTGACGTCTTGACAAGTATCCCTCACAGCTACTTATCAGTATAGAAAAAGAGATCGAGGACTCTTTACCCCAATTCCAAGAACTTATACTAAGTTTAAAGTTTGCCTTCTGCCATTCTTCACTTCTCGACCGTTTTTGACCTGCTTTTGGTGCAGTAATGACGAGCGGCCTACGGCCGAAGCCTCTGCGGCACGAAAACGGCTCGTGGAGGCGTTCGCGCATTACGACGCCGCCGCGAAGCGGATACGTAACTTACCCTGTGCGAGGGGTAGTTCTCAGGATCGTGTACAGATTGCAATCCTCGCGAGAGCGAATTTTTTCTTACAGAGAAACATGTTCCCGCTTCAGGTTCGGACATACTCCTTCGCTTAAGCCATCCCACGAACTAATCGAGTACCCCTTGTTTACCTATGCAGTCTCTTCCCAAACCAGCACGGCAAGAGAATTCGAACTCCTCGACACCTTCAACTCTCACAACGCCGCTCAATGAAACCACGATCGACCCGGATTCAGAGCTGGCCCACGCTTTGCAACCATTACTGGAGCAAGAGGCATTGTTGGAAACTTTTGTGCAGGAAGCAACGGCCAAAAGGAAATTTGAGGACGCGCATATCTTGAGGGAGAATCTAAAGGAGATTAGGGGAGAGATCGATAGGGTCGTTGCGAACGCTGAGAGAGAGCAGGCCCGTGGTAAAGGAAAGGCAAGGACGTGAACCTTCCATGTTCATCGCATTCCTCGTTCGTTCCCGACCTGTTATTGTTCCACGCGAGAGGAAATTCAATAACGGCGCTTCGTGAGTTTGTGGAAATCGTAAGGCTTTAGTCAGACTGAGGTCAGATCAGTGCGCAGGATTCTGCTCTTGGGATGCGATTCAGGATCGAATATTTATTCTACAAGGAAGATTCGGGGGTAGAGTAGACGTCAGTTCGAGGGAGTACCGGGCGCTCCGCGCGCAGCTAGGGGAGAGGTAGTGCACACATAAAGGTAGAGTGAAATCCTGCAAACACCCAAATAGGTCATCGGACGAAAGCAGTGGACAAATATGAATAACCTACTGTTCAAGATCTTCACTGCTTGTTTGTCGACCTCGCTCCTGAGTCCCTCGTAATGCTGCTGAATATGACCCTCCCCTTCGAACCGCGACAGGATTTCATCCAGCAGCTGAATCAGATCTGCACGGTATCCCGCCGCAAGATTCTCGCTAAACTCTTCCCTGATTAGACAGCGCGTCTCCTCCCACATTGGGGAGTGTAATCCATTCTGCTCTGACCAGATGGACAGTAGTGACACGGTGAGTTCGATGTCCCTGAAGCTTCGGACTGTCTGCGCTATAACGTTCCATGACCACCCAAATCCCCGCTCAGGTCGGGAGCATAAAAGAGGCCGCTTCTTCAACCAGTTCCAAGCAATCACGGGTATGTGTGACCGGATGTTATCCTTCGAGGCCATTTTTAGGAGCGCATAAACCACCTCAGCACCCACATCGTTTATGTATGGAAGCGAAGAAGCTGCGGCTATCCAGAGCCGTAAGATGGCACCAGTATCACTTGCATGCTCTGGGAATCGGCCGTAACTGAACGCATATAAAGTTGCGTACTTCAAGGAAGCAGGAAGTGCTATTGCACATGACGTTTGGAAAGCGGGGGCAAATTTAATAATAGTACCGTTGAGAATTAGATGGTATGAAAGAGTATGATCAACAGCTCACCTGCGACACTTCCTTTCCGTCGGGCGGCATATGTAACGAATGCAATTACCGCCCCCGTCGTAGATTCAGTCATGTATTCTTTCTTGAAAACGGTTGTTTCACACCCCATAATGACCGTAATGAAGAGTTCTTCGAGTTGTGCACTAAGGTAGGGTTAGAAGACAGATAATTGTCTGTCCGGCGTAAACACACCTTTCATCCGACGTCCTCCTAATGATATCCGAGACATCGTAACCCATTTCGGTGGCCACAATTGTCAAGCAATCGACGATGACAGAGTTGGGAGGGAGGGGATCCTGAGACAGGAAGTGAAGTGCGAAGTGGCCCAAATCTGCACGGATGCAGAGTCTTGACTGGGCTGCCTGTGCAAGAACGCGTGACACTGTTATCAGCTCATCGATCGAGAGCGTATAACTCGTCCAGCAAATATCCATTCGAAACCAACGTCCGGTGAACAGGTGATGGATCACATCCATGGCGATGGGGCATGGGAGGCCGCTCAAGTCGACATTGATTGTAAATACCCTCTCGTAACGTTTCCAGACTTCTCCGACGACGACGGAAGTTGGTTCCGTACTCAGCATGAGACAAAAGGCTCGGAGGAAGCACGTGGCGGATATTCCTGCGAGTTGCTCTGAGCCCCGAGTGACCGTTGCCACACCACTGTCAGTTATGACGAGGCAGCTTCTGAATACATCGAAACATTGCGCGACGGCCGCAGAGCTGATCGAGGAGTGGAGACCGGCGAGTGGGATGATCGTCCTAAGGAAACTGAGAGTTGACACCATGATGGTTTTGTCCAAAGTCGTCTGGAGCATCCATAAAGAACAGCGAAAGTCTAGTTCGGTTTCTTGGTTATCGAAAGCCTGGCCTGGGACGTGGAACAACGTGGGTGGCTTGGGAATCTGGGCGGCTGAAGATATAAATATCTTAATTCCAAGACGGAGGGTAGCGGTGAAAATCTTGACAAGTAACCAAGGGCAGTACACGATGACTTTGTTGAGCATGACGGCCACCAGTCGTCCGAAGCGAAGGGCATCGATGAAAAACGAGATGAGCAACACAGGAAGATACAGGATGATCTTGGCGAGGATGGTAACCACTGATTTGGAGGGTACACTCCACCATTCGATGGACACCCTGCACACCGCTGATTTTTTGAAAAATAGAGCGTAGGATGAGAGAGAATTAGAAAGCCGAAGACGGATAAGGGTGCGAAGGAAATGATGGACCAGACGAGAAACACGGGAGATGGATGGGGCAAGCCTATTGGAGACGAAGCGAATAAAGTTTGCTACAGGGGTTTGATACGGGCAACTGGCGGTTGATGCCCCGGCAACGACGACGAAGAGGTAGAAAAAAACGCCAAATGAAGTTAAGCCGAGCACAACGGACGCCACGGTGGTGTCAACCTCCCACAGGTATTTAGAGAGGGCGCAACCCAGCAGCAACAACGCAGCCTGCAACATCAATGGCAACGATTCCATCACGTAGTCAAAGTACCACGCAACGATGCCATCCAGCTTCCGTTGCCGATTCTGGCTACGCTCGATAGCCGATCCCCGTATGTCGACCGATTCGTATCGGTTCAACCACTGCTTTCCGAGCATTGCGATGAACGCGGAGAGAAGCGAGGTGAGCAGACTAGCGTATAGTAAGCTCTGAACGTGGATAATCGTCTGCGGTGGACCGGTCCATTGCGGTAGGGTTGGAACGTCACCACCAAATGTAGTGTTGTCGATCTTGTAGATCAGGACACGAAGAAGGGCGGCTGTTTCCTCGTTGGGGTCTGATTGAAGCCCGGATTGAACCTGGATGATGAACGCGGATGTCACGGCAGAGAAAAGACCAGCCTAGAGTTCGCGTTAGCATACCTCCGCTCTATCGCGCTGCATACGCACAAATATCAGGGTTGTGTTCAAGTCTTCCCCACGGTTCTTCAGAAATTCCTTATCGTATTCTTCGGCTTCCTTACGGTAGTGTTCGTAGAACTTAGTGCGATGATTTTCCTCAACTTGCTTATAGCTACGGAAGCGAATTCAATAAACATCAGGTGGACGTGAGGTTGGGTTACCCATAGACCGGTCGTAGGCCCGGTTCTCCACCCTCGGGTTCTCCTGCAAAACCTTGACTGGGGCCAGGCGTCAGAAACGGGATGTCGCAATTGGAAGGAACAATAGTACATTGGTGCAACATTCTCGTTCACTTCTGCCAGATCACTGGAGCCGCCGCGGTTCCTAAGCGCAAGATCAAAGCGTTCAGTGAGCGAAGTGACAAACCTCCGATAAAACATACCGCTTTCTTCTGGATCGACGTCGAGTCAGGTCTTCCCCAGTCCAATTCCCCGTTTTGTTCCTTCCACCTTCTTGGCTATTGGCCGAGACATGAACGAATGAGGGAACTGCGAGTCAATGAGAGAACTTACCGTCGCACCGAGATCTCTTCCAAACCTGACATGCTGTTGATGATGGTAGGCTGGAATCCAGCCTCGAATCCAGAGGCGAGGAGGACGTGATTTAGAGAGGGACGACGCCTCTAACAGATGGTGGTGTGGGAGAGATGAGAGGGAGGGGACCCAACTAAGGTCGAGGGGATCGAGGCGGTGCTTCTGTTCAATATATCCTCACAGTTATCAGCTTTCGAAATCAATAGGCCAATTCTAATATGACTTGGGGCTGTGTTTGGGGCTGTAGCAAGGCCACCAGTGAGAATGACACCTGGTGTAATTTCCTGGACAGCATAGACAGCAGATTGGAGTTTTGAGCATTGACACTAATTCTACCGCGCTTTGAGCGTGGGGATGGAGGAAGAAATCGCTTGATCGATCGAGAGCTGGATTCCAGCCTGCTGGCATCACCTGTGGGTATTTGCTTGGATTCAGCTCAATGTTTCCCGCTACCCAAAGCTGGCGTATACAACAATAATATAGTGTGGATAAGAACGTCCTCCCGACCTCTGGTAAACGATCTACAGCTTCGCGATCTTTTCGAGCTGGGGTTCGCCAAGCGCATAGAGAGCGTCCAACTCTCGCTTGTACTTTCTTTGAGCATCCCGCCTAAGAATTCCAGGGTCAACAACGGTCACCGTGCCAGAGAACAGAAAGGGGGCTTCACCTCCGGACTTTCATCGTCGGTGTCAAACATCCGTTTTCCACCGAGAATAACTCGTTCGTCACGAATATCCTCTTCACGAACTCATATCCGGTCAAACCGTACTTAACCCCATCAGCGGTCAAAACGCCCAAGATCGCCTTCACCACCCTGTCATCCTTGACCGCCGCATCCAGCGCTGCCAGATCGGCCTCGTTCACCGGTTTCTTCCAAACTCTACTTGCAATCCTTGCCAATTGAACGGGATCTGGTACGATAATGGCCAAGAGGTACGATTGCATCGAGTCCCCGTGGACCATGATTTGTTGCACGATGGGACAAGTGGCGTAAACGTTTTCGACCTTCTCTAGAGCGACGTATTCGCCTTGAGAAAGTTTCAAGATGTTCTAGGATGACAATGGGTGAGACCGCCTTGAGGAGCGGTGAGGTGGGGAATATTAACCTTTACTCGGTCAATGATCTTGAGCCTTCCGAACTACATTTATAAAGCATGGAGTTAACTGACGCAAGAAATCAATGCACTACATACATACCTCATCCATCAAACCCACATCTCCAGTATGGACCCAACCTTCTTCATCGATAGTTTCCTTGGTTGCCTGTTCGTCTGGAGATATCACCCCAGGTCAACACCGGCCGATATTATACGTGGGCCCGACGCACTCTTGTAGTAACCAGAGAAGCAGTTGGCACCCTTCACGCATATCTCTCCCCGTGGATAGGGCTTATCCTCGGAGGTGTAACCCATACTTGGCACATCCACCAGCTTAATCTCGTTTACAGGTTGCATGAACCCCACAAGCCCACCATCAGTAGGGTCCTTGGGTATACACCTCGTGCAGGTACCACAGTTCTCGGTCATGCCGTACCCTAGCGAATATGTGACAAGCTTTCTAAGACGACCAAAGTGATGGCAGCTGACCTTGTATGATGGTGCAGGAGAGGACAACGCGCAGGAAGTCCTGAACCTGCGGATTTAAGGGAGCTGACCCTGACGTAAGGAGCGCAACATTTCCTCCAAGGGCGGCTCGGACCTATTTTAGACGTGTTAACCAAAAGCGTGGTTCCACAGATCGAGATGTCAGATCACCTTGTTGAACACGAGCCTGTCCCAAAACGGATGCGAGTAGTCCCCGGTCGCCTTGAGTCTCTCCATCTTTGCAGCAACCCCTCGCCTAAACAGTGCACCTTTCAGCCCTGGTGCCTCCAAATTTGCAGCAATGATTTGGTATATCTTGTTCAGAAGCCTTGGCACTGCAGGGAAGAAGTTTGGCTTCAAAACTTGCATGTCCTGAATGATCCTCAACGGGGAGCCAGTAGAATACCCAATTTTGCCACCGGCCAAGATGACGCACATCTCCATCGTTCGCTATCCGCGTGTCAGGTGGGGAGCGATCGGTCTCTAGGAAAGAAGGCGTACCCCGTAGATGTGAGCGAGAGGGAGGAAGGAAAGTAGGACAGGGACCGCAAATGGAGTGAAATCCATGCCGCATGTATTGGAGTATGTGGCCGAGGCAAGTGCACCTTGGGTCAAGACAGCACCCTTTGGATTGCCTGTCGTTCCCTGAAACACACGAATTCTAGACTTTGGTTTGATTAAATTGATAGAGGGGCGTACAGATGTATAGCAGATCGTTGCGACCGTTTCAGGAGTGACATTCGGAGGTTCAATAGGAGCCTTTGCGCCCATCTCTTCAACTGAATGCATAGAATAAGTATTGAGCAAAGATTAATCGAAATAGCACTTGCGTTCTGCAAGAGTAATGACTCGGACCCCTCGCTGCGTAGACCAAGCATCAAGTAATTCCTTTTGAGTGGCAGAGGTTTCACCGATCGCGACGATGATTTTGAGAGTTGGGAGCTTTGGGGAAAGGCTGAGCAAAGCTGAAACATTGTGAGCTTGCACAAAGACGATGGTCAAATCCGCGTGATTGACGCTAGAATCGACGGTCTCAGTACCCTCAACCGGTTTAGAATGCCGCTGCATACATATATTCTGTGCGAGCGCACATTCCGATCAGTTAATTTGGCTACCGCAGGCAGTCGTCAGAGATACGCACCAATGGAATCAGGTCCAAAGTTTTCATATAGAGGGACAAGAGTCTTGCCGTACAGCGATGTGGCCAGGTCGACTATCTGCCATTCTGAGGACGGGTGAGTGGGGCATAGAGTGGGGACGGCAATCAACGGGACGACAGTCGCCGGAAATCACAGAACGGCAACTTACCTATCGTATTGGCGGACCAGATACCAACAGTGTCGAGCCCATTCGTTCCTACAGCCGCTCCAGAACCGAAAAGTCCTTGTAGGGCACTTCCGACGTTTCGTCTTCGAGTGTCTATCTCTCCCCACGTTTGCCAGACGTAGTGATTCGCGAACTTTAGAGGTTCATGGGACTCTACAGGGCGACGACCCAGGAACGGCGTCTGTGAACCGGCTATTTGCAGACCGCTGTCAAAAATCTGGGGCAGGGTCCTGTAATGTTCAATATCGGCCAAGGTAAAATAGGGGAACGGGGCTGGGAATTCGGAATTGAGTTTTGCGCACGAGCGAAAAGAAATCGACGCACTGCCTCGGTATGCACCTTGAATATAGAATACAGCGTCAGAGAGGGTTCCCAGACGAGAGATGCGTGTAACTTCTCACTCGTCTGCCCAGGGCGCGTTGTGCCTGGAACTTGAACGGACTGCTTGGAAAAGTCGAGGTTCTCGGGCCATTTGCCAATCCATGGGTGAGTTGGGGTCATGGTGGGGATTGGTTGTGAGTGGGTAGAGGGGGGAATAAAGTCGGAGTTATATATTCAGGTTGCATGGCACGGCAGAGTGAGACAAGCGATCATCCGGTTAACGCTATTTATCACCTGACAACAGGAAATCACGGAGACGGAACACCCTCGAGCCCGAGTCCTCTCGGCTTGGTGCCGCCACGTGTTTGGCATCGATGCAGCGTGAGGGAACCAACAGGCAAAGCCATTTGTGGGATTCGTACGGAACGACCTGAAGCTGAAGACCCGACGTGTTTCCATTTCGTTCGCACTGACGATGATGCTTTGATGGATTACTATGCGCGTCTTCTATCCATCCGGGCGCCAACGTCTCGTCCTGTGCTCGTCATCTCCGGCTTCGGTGAGCAGCCCTCCTATTCTTCTAATTGGACTGACCCGACGATGACCGCCTTGGGCTCGTTGGTAGTACCGATGCACATGACGGCCAAACTCGATAAAAAGACAGCTAGCTATGGATACACAGATGGAAGATAGCGAGAGAGAAGGTGGATCCCTTGAGGAGGACGGCGTTCGCAAGTGGTGTTAGGTGAGCAGGGAATCAGGGCGCCGATGAGACTCGGAAGGAATAGTTTTCTTCAAAGTACAGGCGAGAAAGAGGTGGTATTCAGGATGAAGGGGCTTGTTGGCTACGGTTTCCCGGGAATCTTTAAATCTTTCCTGGTCTCAAGGAGTGTCAACCTTGAAGGCGACCGGCGGTCAGGGTATCACTCCCCTGGCGGTGATGATAAACAGCTCCGTGTTTTTCTTTGAAGAAGAGCCACCAATGATGTGTGTTGTGGCCGGTTCGGGGGCGACTCTTACCACGGCCCGCTTTCGAGACTCAGAAGTACTGGACGCCATATAGTCCATTCCCCGTCCCAGCTTCAAAACACGGCGCACGCTGCTGACGAGACACAACTCCTCAGCCTCATTTTGGGCTTTCTCCTTATGTTCCGCGTACTATTATGCTGCAAATGCTTCACATTGCAGAGGTGGGACAACATGTGAACAGTGACCTCTTTCGGTGTTGGAATCCCAAGAAGGTCCTCGAAGTAACCACCTGAAGTCGGTCGTGGTACCCACGAATTCGAATCTTGTGTACTTGAGTTGTAGCGGAGCGTTCTCGAAATGATACACGCCTTGGTCGGATGCCGGGTCTCGATTGTCGTCGGATATGATCGATTTGATCCGCTGTTGGAACTCGAGTCTCCAATGCGAGCGCTAACCCACGGGCAAAATGAATCCTGCGATTGGATACGCCCCGGAGTACGGTTGTAAGAAAATGTGCCTTTTGTTGGTATTATGCAGCATATAAGAGGTGTGTGCTGCAGGTTGTGAGCCCCATCCCATTGCAGCCGCACGGGATTATTCTGGGAAATTCCATCAAATCCGCAGATTCTGATAGCGGGTACACGCGATGCTAATTATTGATACAATTGATACTATTTCTGGCGGGCTTCCTGCAATTGTACTAATGAGGAGTATGAGATTGGGTACACCGGGGTCTAGTGTTCGTAAACATACCTTTGGCAACTTCGAACGCTTCGTCTATGATTTCCAGAAGCATGTGAGCCGGATAAGACAAGATAATGTGATGCTTGCGCACCTTCCGCACTGGCAGGGTCAGTTCCCCTTGACTCAAGATCGCGGGGACCGCGGGACAACGTTACCGTTGGCGTCCTCGCAGAATGGGACATTGACCGATTCTATTTGGTGTTCGAGAACCGTCCCTTTTCTCGGGTGCCTTAGCGCATTCCACTGCTTGGGCGTCCAGTGCTTGACGTAGACAAAGATCTCCTGCTGTGGCTCGAATTGGACTGTCACATACTTCCTCCTTGGAATGGGAATGGACTCGGGCGACGAGGTGGGACCGGGTGAGCTGCCAGGTGCGTGATCTGGTATGATCCCGTTGGCGATCTTCTGAATATCGGCCGCAAAGCGGTCAATCTCGTCGGACAGGCGTTCGAGATATCTGTAGGCCCTCCTGTAGGTAGTATTAATATCACACGCAAAATAGACAAACGATTCCGTACTCCATTGCATGTATGCACCCTCGTAGTTCCCTGTTTTCTGCCAGCAAGGCCTCGCGTGCTGTATACTCCAGCTCAATATTCGGATCGCAGGTGGAAATAGCCAAAGAAGGAGCAACAAGATGGGATGACAGCATAGAACGAGGGAGGCCAGTAGGGGAAGAAGTACGAGTGGGGAGCAAGCTAGGTACGCGAGAAGCGATAACGGGTGAGGTAGAGCAAGATCTGAAAGCAGGAGACTCTGAGGCAATGCTGCGATCTGTCATGTCATTCCAGGGATGGGTCTGAGCATGCGACCAGGTGTCAGAAGAGCGGGCAGGAGAAGGATCAGTCGAGACTGTGATTGCACCAGGGTCACTAGAAATCGCAACAAGACTAGAGGGGTGACCGTGAGTCGGCAGAGCAGGCATGCTTACGAGCAGGAGAGAGGAGACCAGTACGATGATAAGGGCGATAAGAGAAGACGCGATTTGGAATTCTTCAGGTTTTTGTGACTTCGGGAAAATCCGCTTTCGATGCCCGTAGCCCTGTGGCGCGAAGTCGATCACTCTCCGCGCAACCTCGAGAGCGGCCTTGAGGTCTCCAGGCTTCTCGTGTACCGCAGCGCGCCAGTCGAACAGCTGAGAAACCGAACCGCCTTTCGTTACGGACTGCAACGCCACAAGTCAACTCGCTCAGCGAGGGGTGCAAAAAGGAGGCATACCTCATTAAAGCACGTCAAGGCCCCCTTGTACTTTCCCAAGCGAAAATTGGGTATAATGCGTTTAATTTGACTATGGTCGCGGTTGTCGCGGTTGCAGCAGAAGAGGTGAACCGGACTGTCCTGTCCGGTGTGCCAGAGCCTCCGACAAAACGTTGTCCAATACCCGCTCTCTCTTTACCACGTCACGCGCTATGAGTTGGGAGTGCAGCGTGCAATAGCGAAGTGAACAGAGCAACGGTCAACCACTATTGAATACATTGGGAGCTCACGGAATCGATTATAGCCATCCGCTCCTTGACTCTTCCGGTGTGAATTCTGCATTGGATCAGCTGAGAGGATACTTGCCGACATCGGGGCCGGATCGAAGAGTTGGATAGATGAGTGTTTGGCTCTATCTCTCTATCCTTAAGCTTAAGCTAAAAGGTCTCGTCGGCCGGAGTGGTCCGTCTTCTCCGGATACTCGCTCTGTTCCCACCAAATTTTGCACTACATATACGCCGGGTTACGCGGCTGCCAATGCTGGTACAGTGGCATATGTTGTCGGTCCTCTGGTTGGATATCGGATAGCGGCGTTTGGACCGAATCGTTGACGCCCATATCTTCCTGTGTATGCGAAGCGCTTGCACGAGGCATGCCACGTGAGAATCACCGCCCATCTAGAGCGTATTAGGGCTATGTAAGTTCCTTCCTCGCAGCCTCCTCGTCCTGTAACACTTCCTCGCAACCACCTCCAGCCTCGACGATGGCCACAAACCCCCAACAACCGAAAGAGCGGGACGGTGTTGTCACGACCTTGAATGTGTTCATCGAAGCTTTCACCCTTGCGAAGGAGATCTCGAGCATCACACCCGCCAAGGCTGTTTTTGGCTCGGCCGCAGTAATCCTGACGACGATTAAAGTGCGTTGCTTCCTATTCCACGCGACAGCGAGCTTACGGCTCGCCTTTGTCATCCAGGAATTCTTCGCAAACCAGCAGGACTACATCGAGCTCGGGCTGAACTGCGTCGAGATCTGTGATGTCCTGGACCGAGGAACGAAGGGGAAAGAAGCTGAACACCTCAGTCAGCTTGTGCGAGATGCGATAAACCGGCTCCAAACGTGGGTTGAACCAACGGTGCACGGGTTAGATAGCTGACTGATGATGCTCGCCATGTTAGAACTGTGGCGGAGATCGAGAGGAAGGTCAAGGAAGAGAGCAAGCGCAATGCAGCCCTTCGCCTTCTCCACGCGAAGAGCGACAAGGACAAGATCGCGGGCTGGGCGTCGGATATCAACAAGATCCTCCAGATCTTTAACGTATGTTGTGTCGCTCCCCTGCTTGCGTCGCTGACGATTGGTTTTCAGACTGAACTTGCAATCGATACCAATGTCGTGGTTTCCGGCACTCACAAAATTGTTTCTGGTACTCACAACATCGTTTCGGACACCTACAATGTCGCTTCAGAAACCCAAAACATCGTTTCAAACACCCACAACGTCGTTTCGAACACCCACGACGTCGTTTCAAACACCCACAATGTCGTGTCCGACATCCGTCGGATCGTGGCAAAACAGCAAGAAGCGTCCGATGGTCAGGATCGACCGGTAAGCAACCGTGATCTTCTGTTCGTCACTAGCTGATATACCCTTAACATTGCCTAGACTCACACAAGGTTAGTTTCAATTTCATCACTAACGCACCCGGTGTTTTAAGTTTGCATCTAGTGTACGCGGAGAATCCCCCCCGCGACCCCCAAGGGCGTGTTTTGGACGCGATGAACTGATCGAGACAGTCGTCGATCTCGCCGAAAACTTCGAACCGGTGGCGCTCATAGGTGCCGGAGGGATTGGCAAGACGTCCATTGCGCTGAAGGTCCTCCATCACGATCGGATCAAGAAACGGTTTGGCGACAACCGTCGATTCATTCGCTGCGACAAGTTTCCGGCGTCTCTCCCCCACTTTCTCAATCGACTCTCGAAGGTCATCGGTGCAGGAATCGAAAACCCTGAGGATTTGACTCCCCTAGAGCCTTTTCTGTCCTCGAAGGAGATGATCCTCTTTTTCGACAATGCCGAGTCTGTCCTTGACCCGCAGGGGACGGACGCGCGGGAGATTTACGAGACGGTGCAGGAGTTGAGTCGGTTCAACAATATCTGCCTTGGCATTACCTCCCGCATCACCACCATTCCCCCACACTTCAAGCGTCCGACCATCTCCACTTTATCAACAGAGGCGGCGTGCGACATCTTCTACACCATCTACGACAACGGTGGACAGTCCGAGGTGATTAGTGACCTCATCAGACAGCTAGATTTCCATGCGCTCTCGATCACGCTGCTCGCAACCACAGCGTCTCACAACTTGTGGGATTACAACCGGTTGGCCGAGGAGTGGAACGTACAACGGGCGCAGGTGCTCCAGACGGATTACAACGAGAGCCTTGCAGCGACCATAGAACTCTCCCTTGCTTCCCCAACATTCTGCAACCTCGGCCCCCATGCGCGTGACCTCCTCGGAGTCGTCGCTTTCTTCCCACAAGGGATCGACGAGAAAAACCTGGACTGGCTTTTTCCCACCATCCCTAATAGGAAGAACATATTCAACAAATTCTGTGTTCTTTCTTTGACATCTCGAAGCAACAACTTCATCACCATGTTGGCGCCGATCAGAGACCATCTTCGTCCTCAAGACCCATCGCTATCCCCACTCCTCTGCACAACCAAGGATCACTACTTCACCCGGTTGTCAGTCTTTGTTAATCCCGGGGAGCCTGCTTTCAAACAAGCGCGATGGGTTATTTCAGAGGACGTGAACGCTGAGCACTTGCTCGATGTCTTCACATCCATCGACACAGATTCGGACGTCGTTTGGGATGCCTTTGTCGGCTTTATGAGGCATCTGTATTGGCACAAACGCCGGTATACTGTGCTTGGACCAAGAGTTGAAGGGCTTGCGGATGACCATCACTCCAAACCGAGATGTTTGATTCAGCTCGCACGATTGTCTTACTCACTTGGGAATTACTCGGAACAGAAGCGGCTTCTTTCCCAGGCCCTAAACCTCGTGAGGGAGCGGGAGGATGACTCTCAGGTTGCTCACGTGTTATACCTCCTGTCCGATGCAAACCAGCAACTAGGCCACCACGAAGAAGGAATACAACAAATGAAGGAAGCATTGGTAATTTATGAACACCTCAGTTACACAATCAACCAAGCAAGTTGTTGGAATGGCCTTGCCTGGTTGTTCCGTTTGGAGGGACGACTCGACGAGGCAGAAGAAGCAGCATTACACGCGATTGAACTCCTCCCGGAGAAAGGAGAAGAATTCCATGTCTGTCAAATTCATCGAAGTCTCGGTTCAATATATGGTGCCAAGAGGGAGAAGGAGAAGGCGATTGACCATTTCGAGAAATCCCTCGGAATCGCGTCTACTTTCGGATGGAACGATGAACTATTTTGGAATCATCATTCCCTCGCAGGTCTCTTTTTCGATGAAGACGAGTTCGACGAAGCACATTCTCACATTGATCAAGCCAAGTCGCTCGCAGCTGACAACGCACTCTACCTCGGTTGCGCGATGAAGTGGAAGGCTGAGATCTTCTATCAACAGCGCCGTCTTGAAGATGCGCTCTCTGAAGCCTCGGGTGCTCTTGAGATCTACGAGATGCTTGGGGCATCAACGGACATAGTATATTACAAAAATCTTCTCGAGAAGATAGAACGAGAAATTGCCTGTGAGTTTCTGAATGTCACGCTGTTTCTTATTCCGATTAACCAACCTTCTCAGTGTGCGATGTACCATCCGGCGGTCCAACAACTGCCTCTCCAGGTCACTGATCCCATTTCCCGTTCATGGACCCAACATCATCTATCCCCGTTTCTGTCTCTTGTTTCCCCCAATGTGATTTTCGATTGCACGGCCGACCCCCTGCACACATTTCTCCCTGCTTCGTCGTTTCAAATTTCATAGCCTGCCTTCTGTAACGGCCAAATCCATGTCTTCCCCGCTGTATCTTGTTTGCTTTTTACGTTCGTTTTCGACTGCCTGTAATTTTTCGAGGATCTGGCTCTTTACTATAATTATCAACGGCTGATTTGTGTTTCGTGAATCCAACCTTTGTGGATCCTCCTGCCGTCCATATCAAGATTCGACAAAGCCTTTGGTCAACATACACAAACAACGCGTCCCTCTCGGCTTCATCGCCCCGTATCTCTTAACCAAACGATGGCACCTCGACCATCTGCTAAGCGACCTGCCTCCGAGACGTTCACTTCAACTTTCAAGAAAACGCGATTTCTCGACCCCGAAGAATATCCCACAAATTTCTCAGGACAGGTCGAATCTAATCTCGGGGATGGCCCTCGCACCGGTTGCCAGGGACGCGTCTGTACAGAAGGCTACAGATCCGATTCTAGCGACGACGGTGAAGGCGTGGTGAACAACCAAAAGCTAGCGAACGATCATTAAGGTGACGATGAATTGTTATCGCTTCCGCTGCCACCGAGGAGAAGAAACCCGTGGAAAACTTCAAGAAGGACAAGAACAGGTTTTGACACTTGGAGGTATCGACGGCCAGGAGTTCGGCTTCGGCGATGGATCAGACTCTTCGGATTAAGATGAGCCAGAAGACGAAGGCGACGCCGAGAGGCGGAAGAAAGCCGGGATGAGTTACGAATTGTCAATGCCGGTTCCTGTATGAGGTGTTGCACTGTGTGTCAAACATCTACAGTCCTCGAAGACACGCCGGTATTCATGCTGAACACATCCCAGACGTGTCCAGCAATGTTTTTCCTGGACACTACCCAGACGAAGGTAATCCCTGGAACCTTGACATGCAAAGTCAAAATTTGATCCTTCTCTCGCAGGCTCTAGCCCCAGACTTACAGGCTGTCCCCGAAACAATTACATGTCAAGGTCAATAAGCTGTCGCGGCGGTCCATTCAGTTTGACCTTGTTGGTGTCGATGCCTCCATTGCGAATGCTATCCGACGGATACTCATAGCTGAGGTAAGGTACGTCCACCCCACTTCTCCGATCAGAATTTTTATTTCCTCGTCGTATACCAGGTCTCAACAATCGCTATCAAACACGTATACGTCTGGGACAACACGTCCGTAATCCAAGACGAGGTCCTTGCTCAGCGAATCGCTTTGGTTCCACTGAACGTGGATCCTTCGTACTTTGAATTTTAATCTGCCTCGCAAGACCAAGCAACAGACCGTAACACGCTTGTGTTCAGATTGGACGTCACATGTACGCGGAAATCTAAAGCTGCATCGGCTCGCGGAACGAAGAAAGCCCGAACCTGAGCCAGAGGAGATCTACAACCACTCGCTTGTCACGTCGGGAGACTTGACTTGGGAGCCTCGGGGCGAACAAAGTGAAGTGTTCGCATCCAATCCACTCCGTACGACGAACGAGAACATCGTATGCCAAGTTACGGTCGGGCCAGGCGGATCCATGGAACTCCATGCGATAAAGGGTGTCGGTAAAGAACACGCAAAGTGGAGACCAGTTGGTCAGTTTCTGCCGGTGTTCGCTGCGACATGTTGCTAATTATAACACCAGCCACCGCCACATAGTACCGCCTCCTGCACTTGGTGAATACTCAACCCCGAAAAGCCCGTCCCCCACAGCACGCGGAGAAATTTCGGAAGCGTTTCTCTCCGGGCGTCGTCGACGTTGATCCCGTCACGAAAGCGGTGTTCGTCAACGAGAAGAATCTGCCACGGAACGAGACCATGAGCAGGGAGGTTCTCCGACACAAGGAATTCGAAGGTTGCTTCGGGCTCAGGCGTGAGAGTGCTTGCCATCAGATCTACTAGTTACATTATTATTGTCGCATGGTCCTCCTCGGTGGCTTCACAACCTAGGGGTTTGCGTCTCCATCAAAAGTACGTGAAAATATGGACGAGTTGAGAGGGATTTGTAGCCAAATCATGAAACTCCTTTCGACGCAGGAAAAATCTGTGAACGGAACTCGATTAGTAAGAAGGCAATTGACTCCGGTCACGACAAACAGGGAATCCCGCTCAGAATGAGCCCGCGCGTAACGCTGTCTACGCCAGCCATTGCAGACACCGGTAACTGTCAGCACCAGGGTGTGGTCCGAATCAACAATGAGGGAGAATATTTCGTGCGAGATTTCCACGGGGATGTTTCCGAAGTGGTAGGATGTGCGGGAAATGTGTCGTTTGATAGCGACCGCGAAATCGACGATTTCTTGTTTAAGGGTTTCCTGCGCGCCGTATCTCCCGGCTTGACGCGTTCCAATGCATAATCGACCATCTTGGTTGCGCGTTCAGGCTTCTTCATCCGTAAGAATAGCGTTGCGCATCTTGCGTGGCGGCCGTGTACCTAGAGGTCGTCTAATACAGTGTAATTATGTCCGTCTCGACAATGTCCATCCTATCTGTACATGTTCTATCACAAACACTGAGTGCGACGGCCATCGACGACGAACGGGAAGTACAAAGAGCCGGCTTGTAGTAGAGAGAAAAATCAATTCAAGTTCAACCTCACGTCAATCCTTTTGAATGGCTTCCAAGAACTCTTATGACCCACACAGAATCTATGTCGAAGCGAAGAGGACCTTGGCCTCCGTCGCCTAGCATTGGCTAAACTGCTCGAATCCGCTCTCGAACGAAACTTCCTGCAAAACTTCTCACTGACCGGGACTGGTCAGTACCCGCCCGCACTACGCCTACGGCAGTGCTATATCTAGCCCAGGGGAATCATCGAATCAAATTATGTTCCTGTCGCCGATGGATACCAGGGTGATGAAACTTTCTAACCCGCACACACATAACGAGGAGGATCACAACGTATCATCGACTGAACTTCTTCAGGGGGTCGTGTTTCTTCCGACCACCCCTTGCGGTCTTCCCCCCTCGCCCTCTTCCCCTCCCCCGACCTCTGGTACCATCCTTCCGGAAAGGGACGAACCCAGCATTATCCTGAGACCCGATTTCGGTCTCCCCTCCATCCGGCGTCGAAACAGGCTTGATCTGTGGTAGTAGATACTTCGGTACATGTTTCATATGTGGCTGTACCCTCGCAGGATGTAGCGGTTTGTCATGGCGAAGATACTCCAGATCAAGCGGGTTGTCCTCAAAATGAGCCTACGCCCCAGGTCTTAGTCATGACTCGACGGAAAAATGTCAGAAAAACAGCACGAACCTTTAGCTTATCCGAGTTCAAGATCTCATTTTTGAGCTCCTTGATCCTTGCCTCCTTGATTGCAGTCCTCGTGACGGCTCTTAGGGCGTCCTCCATTCGATACCTGAACGCTTCGACCTGCTTCATATCGAAGTTGTACTCCTTCAACTTGCTTCCCTTCGCCGCTTGTTCTTTTTCTATTCGAGCGAATACAGTCTCGTCGTGTTTCGCGCTCGGCACGCCGCCCACGACTTTGTTTTTGCCCCATTGATCAGAGGGTACGACGAAGGAAAGCGCCATCCCAGATCGTCCAGCTCGGGCCGTCCGTCCAACGCGGTGGGTATACGCCCGTGATGAGGAAGGGAGGTCGAAATTTAAGACGCAGGACACGTCGATGAAATCGACTCCTCGCGTAACCCCGTATTCTTTGTCACCTTTCCGTTGTTTTCGTTTTCGAGTCGATGCGGGCGCGGGTGAAGACCTTTTTCGTTTGTTCGAAGTAGATAGTGACGATTCAGCGGTCTCCCGCTGGGTCGAAGTGACTGTGGGAGTCTTGGTCATTCGGACGTGCGGATAAACGGAGAAAACGTACACTCCTCTTGCTCAGATTCCTCTCCCTCGTCACCGATATCGGGTTCAGCAGTGACAGCACTCTCGTCCGACGCAATAATATAATCGTACACGCCCTTGTTGAATTCCTGCACTGTGTGATACCTGCGAAGGTTCAGACACGCTTCAAGTAACTTTTATCCAATCCAACCTTGAATTAAGAGGCAATTCCGAGTTTAAGACGCAGCTTTTGATCGAGAATTGCTCCAGGAACAGCTTGAGCCGATAACATCTTTCGACGTCGTTGACGAACACTATGCACTTTCCTCTGACCAACTTCAATTTCAGGATGACGTACGTCAACAGAAATTTGTCGACTTCTGAACATCTGACGGAGTATTGTGTCAGATTTTTCAGTTCGTCCTCCCCCTCTTCAAGTTTTAATATCACCTGCAGAACAGGTAAGTACGGTCTCAATGGAACGACATGACTATGCGCTGACTGGATTCCGTAGGGTTAGCCCTTTGAGCGCCTCGACATCTTCGGTCATCGTTGCACTCATGAGGTAGGATTGAAACACTTTAGGGAGGTAATTTCCACCAAATATCTGGCGAATGTCTTCGTCGTGACCATATGAAAAAATTAGATCCGCTTCGTCGATAGCTAGTGACTCTAAAGACTCTAATGAGATGGTCTGGAGGAAGATTAGCCCAGAAACCGTGGAGATGACGCTAGTTCTCACCTTGGACTGTAGTAGAGACAGTATCCGCGAGGGGGTCGCAACGACAACGTCAGGCCTCTCCGACATGATCGCTCTGGACGAGTCCCGGGTCAATTCCAGAAGAAAAAAATACAGACATGTGGAAGGAGGAGTACCTCTGTTGATGCGTCGTGGTTCCAGAAGCAGCGTTCGCGAGCGTAACCTCTTGATCCAAATACACAGTCAGTTGCTTGAGATGCCGGGAGACCTGTTCTGCGAGTTCCTTCGTAGGCACCAAAATCAACCCTCTTGTGGCCTTGACATCATCCCCCGCATCCTTACAGAACGAAACATCGGCCGTCAGTCTTCGCAAAACCAAAAGCACGGAGAAAGGCGCACCCACAGCTGGTTTTGCGTTTAGTATCTTCTGGACCAGCGGTATACAATACGCCGCCGTCTTTCCAGACCCAGTACGAGCCCTGGCCAGGATATCTTTGTTCTCCAGTGCGAGCGGAATCGATTTGGCTTGGATCAGAGTCGGATGTGCGAATCCCATGTCGGCCAGAGCACGCAGAAGCCTCGCATCCAGCAAATGCGAGAAGGAACCGAAGGTTGTCTTTGACTCCACAAGAGTTTCGTCGGCCATTTTTCCGGGTAAGTTTGCCTTGCGGCGTGAGGAAGGGGTAAAAACTAAGGAGCAGGAGGGAGTGTGAAAACGGTCGTCGGAGATTTCCGACGCAAACTTTGTTCTCGATCACCGCCTTCCTCTTCCAAGTTTATCGCTGCCACTTTGGGTACACAGACCTGAGATATGTACCCTTACACACAACTCCATCTCGGCAAGACGAGGAGCGTCGCCGTCGCCGGTCCACATTTTTTCGTTCTAGAATCGGAGTACGATTTTTTTTTCTCTCAGACCTCTCCCCGCGGATGGCGCCTCACATCTGCCCTCTAATTTAGGACCGGTAAACTTGAAGGATCGACAACGAATTTCGATGAGCAGAACACTCAGGAGCTTCTGAAATCCGGTCCAATCCACTTCTCTGCGGTAGACGCGGAACTCGAACACCTCGTCACGGTAGGGGAGGACAAGAAGCTCAAAGTGTGGGAATTAAACGGGCCAAAGCTTCGCAGCCAACGGTCTGTTCTCCATCTGCGTCCGCATAGGTTCACGACTTTGACCCTTCGCGCAACACACCAGGGATCTTCCAAAACGACCAACTTCGTTGAGCCTCACGAAGAACGGTCGCACGATCCTCGTCTCCGATAAATTCGGCGACGTCTTCAGGTGAGGAGGTGGTTCTGCTGGTCATCGGGTTACACCTTGACCTCCTTTCAGCTACCCTCTTCACCCAGATCTATCCGCGGAGGGCCCAGCCCCCGCAAAGCGGTCACGTGACTCCCTCTCGGCCCACGAGAACCCTTCCAGAGGCACACTCGTCCTGGGACATGTTTCCCTCCTGACGGACTTCGTTCTGACACCCGACGAGAGGTACATCATCTCCGCCGATCGCGACGAACACATACGTGTGAGTTGGTATCCGCAAGGATACAACATCGAGATGTTTTGTCTTGGCCACAGAAAGTATGTCCCTTCTTCGCACGTCGTGCTGTAGCCTGAGCGTGGTAGACTGATGCTTTAGGTTCGTGTCCGCACTCCACATTCCAGCATTCGATCATTCTCTCCTCGTCTCTGGAGGAGGTGATTCGGTGTTAAAAGTGTGGGATTGGATGACTGGTAAGGAGAGACACGACATCCCCATTCAAGAGGCTGTCGAGCCCTTCATCGTCGTGAAAGGGAAGAAACGGCGGTGGTTCGAAGAAGGAGAGATGGGCGACGAAAACTCCACCGTCCGCGTTCACAAGAAAGGCCGCAAGGGAAAAGGCAAGGGGAAAGCGACGGAAGCGCCCGAACAAGACGCGACCATGGGCGAGGCTGGAGATGACGGCAGCTCAGCACCCGCGATCGCAGTTGAAAGCACTCCAGTAGGCGGACCCCAGGAAAGCATCAGACCAGAGGTCGAGGAACTCGTTCTGGCCGTTCACAAGATCGACTCTTTCGAAACGCCACGAGGGAAACACCTCGCGTTCAGCGCCGTCGGGTAAGTATCCTCTGCGCTTCTTCTCTCCGCGTCTCAATTCGCTCACGTTCTAGCCCCAAAGCTGCACATCTCTGTTCGCCTGCGATTTCCCTTCACAAGGCGACACGTCCTCTCCCGCGATTCAAGCGTACAACTTTCAAAAGCCCGTGATCGATTTCCACGTTTACCGTTCGCTTTTCTGGGTACTGGTGGACGACGGATGGGGTGACGAGGAGGTGAAGTCGAACCCTGTGCAGTGCGTGAAGTGGTCGGACGAATCACAGGAGGTGGGGTTACCGTGGATCGAAGCTACGAGCGAGACGAAGCTGAACGTGACAACTTCGATAGTTCATTGCCATTAACCCCGAGGAAGCGCCACCTTTGCTCTGCGATTTAAACACTAGGCATCGAGTTTCAGGTAAGCTGCCACGTCGAACAACATACACCTTATAACGCGCGAGACTCCGCAGCATCCCCAGAAGAGTGTAAAAGTCTAGACCTTTACGCAAACCTCTCCTGGCTTCCAAAGAACGTCGACCCGACCCGTAATCCTATGAACGATGACATCCTGGCGAAAACAGAATTTGCGACTCCGGAGGAACTGTCGATCAGGCAGCAGGGAAGACTTAAACACAAAAAAGCTTTACTCGCAAAACTTCAAAAGGGGGAATCTGGACCTGGTTCGCCCGGGAACTCGGCCACACCGGGTAAAGAGCCGGAACAGAAGAAAATCAAACAAGATCACGGCGCAGACGGAGATGAGATGGATGATGCGTAGATTGGTGGGGCGGAAACATTTGGATTGTTACATGCGATATATGTATGCAAAATATGAAGACATTGAGGCTACGTTTCGTCCGTTCGTTGTTGTGGATCATGCGAGAGGTGAAAGGGCCAGTAAAAACGACGTTTTGGTTAGATGGAGGGGGGATGGCGTGCAAGAACAACACTTCATATCGCCCAGACAGGGGACGACAGCAAAGCGACAGATGAAACCAGGGTGAAATAAGAGATAGACAATAAACTAGGGCTGGCCGAACCTTGGTGGATTACACTTCCACTTGGGTTCTCTAATCCTTTTAATACTTCCTTGCGCAGTCCTTTACGACCCTCGCTGAAGCAAGGGATCCTACACAAGAGATTCCGGCCAGGAGTATGACCCACATGTGACCGCCGAGAATGTTGCCTTCTACGGAAGCTGCGAAGGCGGAGTCGGCGAAGGCAGGGCTGATCGACCTCGCGAGGGACATGGACATTTGGATTAGACCGTTCGTCGCTCCCAGGGAAGATGGGTTGGGAGCTTGCTCCTTTGCAAGGATTATGCTGAAACTGTGAGCGGTAAAAGAATTCTGATTAGAAGCCGGAAAATTGAATAGAACGGAACGACTTGCCCAAAAGCGAGAGACGCCACTCGGGACACAAACATAGCCACGACGATTCCGGACCAGACCATGGCACGGGCCTGTGGCAAGACTTCGCCCGACTCGTCCCTTCCGTGCCTCAAGATGAAGTTCAAAAACGGGAGGATGGCGTACGGGAGGAACCAGAAAGCCATGCAGACGTGGTACATCTTTGCACAGTTGAACCTCTGGAGGAGGATTGGAGCGATGACAAGTTGGGCGAAACAATAGGCGAATCCAGCAATGGATAGAGCGTAACCGATCTGAGAAGCCTGGAATACTGGTGAGTCAGGGAAGCGTCCGGAGCTTCGGGGATCAGATACATACGTCAAAGGAGAGGCCGCCAACATCGATCGGGGTGTAGGCGAAGAGTACGAAGACGGTATCAAAGGCGGAAGAAACGAAAGCGAGGGCGAAGCCGGAGATGATTAACCACCGTAAGGAGGGGATTGCAAATAGTTGCAATGGAGCCAGCGGAGCGGCAGTTAGAGCGGCGGGTATAGATCCATAGGACTTTGCCTCGTGAGGTAGTTTTTGAGTTTTTTTACCCTCTGATGGACGAGTCTATTGTGAGGCATTCGTGAGTGAAAAATATCGGAGTTAATGGTATAAGTCCTAACCTCCTCCAGCAAAAAATAAGCCAAGGTGACCCCAAGCAGAGAGCAAGCGGAAGCAACCAAACCTGGCATCGCATATGGGAATTTGCGGAGGAGGGGGACGTCGAGGATTGGGAATTTTTCTGCAGCATTGCTGAGAGTTCCTCCGAGGATGGGACCGACGATGGTACCGAGTGGCCAAAAGAAACCCCAAATCGGCATTATAATGGCCTGATTCGTTGAGTCGGAAATCTCGCCGAGAACGCTCTGGGTGACCGCAATGTTTCCTAATTGTAAAATCTTGAGCTAGATTGGAGCGAAGACGGGCTACTGCACTGACCAGCGAAGAAACCGTGTAAACTTCTTACAATGAGCATCGAGGGTAAATTGCGGGAAAATCCGAAGAGAAAAGTCATGAGACCCATTCCAAGTGCACCAAGGAGGAGCACTGGACGCCGGCCGATGGTATTAGACAGTTTAGCCCAGTGATAGATAGACATCAATTGAAATGCAGAATACACGCTCTCCTGTAGAGGGTCAGGTGAGATATGTATTGGGAACATTCCGGGCAAGATTTACTGACCACCAGCCCGCTCACGAAGCCAACCTTGGACGGGTCGTCGAGGATTCCCAGGTTGACCACCATCTCGTTGATGTAGGGAAACGGTTGG
The DNA here is from genome assembly GCA_015956445.1 of Thelephora terrestris. Classification (NCBI taxonomy): domain Eukaryota; kingdom Fungi; phylum Basidiomycota; class Agaricomycetes; order Thelephorales; family Thelephoraceae; genus Thelephora; species Thelephora terrestris. The sequence goes on along the minus strand of WIUZ02000002.1, from coordinate 2,961,778 downwards.
GTGATGCCGATGGGTTCGAGCAAACGAAGAAGGCAAACGGTGGCCAACTGAAGTTTGGGAATGGGGGTTATACCAACCAGCTTGGGCACCTGACTCTCGACGACGTCTGGGTTGGACAGCAGAGCGGTAGACTCATCGGAGACAGAGATACAATCGCCCCCGCATCCTGGATCTGAGCTCCATTTTGCTGGGCTGTCCTCTTGGAGGGTAACAGACGAAGCGGAGGATGCAGGAGGCGTTTGCATGGAGGCCCGGTGACGAAGAGATCTGGCGGGTTGTTGAACATCGAGGAGACTTTATAGGTGGAGATTTCCTGTTGAGTAACGAACGTTGGAGTCGACATTTCTGGGAGAGCGTGGGTCCGTCATCGGAATCGGAAGCCATCAAAGTACATACATAATGATCTGTAATGATCTCAGATCCATCCGAAGCTGAACCTACAAAGGCAGACCGGAAGCCTGAAGTTCACTGCCTGAGCATCCGCCAGAATGGACGGTGGTGGTGGAAGTGGAGCGATGTCTCCGCACATCCACAACTCCGAGCAGCCGGTATGGGGACCGTCATCGACCCATCGCTCAGCAAACGACGGCTGTGAGTTGGAGTCAAAGTGGCTTTCAAGCTCATCTCGGCACCCAAAGTTCCGAGTGATAATTTGGCTTGTCAGGACCCCGACTGTCGTCTGGGACTCGTGTTCCTGAATTGACGGCTTAGAAGTTACAAGTTTACATTCACAAGGACTTGGGGTCCTCGCTCTAGAGTCTGGGAGTCGGACTGTGCGTTGTTTCGTGCTTACCCTGGCCGACTTTCCTTCACCCCTCGGCTTGTTTTTGCCTCTTGACGGCATTTCGAATACTGCGTTGGCTCCTACAACATACCGCACTTGTCATATTTGGTTGCTCAATCATCAAGGAAGAACTTACTCAAAATGAAACTGAAATGAAAGCACCGCAAAACCGGAAACAGCAAGTCCCGGAAGTTCCCAGCATAGAGGCACGTGACGCGTCTCACCCCTAACCCACTCCCTCCATTGTTCGTGCGAGAGGTTGCCGGTTACCCGTAGATATCTTTCTTCTTTCGTCCCTCGCTCTCTCCGCCATGAGTTTTAATGCTACCGATGATAACCTCGTACTCGTCGCACCTCGTCCCGTCCGTCTCGCCGCCAGTTTCTCCCCCGTGCTAGCCACAAGGACGAACAGCGCCGCCTTTCGAGTCCTCTCTACCACCCCCACCGATGCTCTCGACCGTATCAAGTTTGCGGATGATAACCAAGATACCAAAGATGGCCAACCGGAGCACGCGGCCGCACGCATGTCCCCTCGGTAAGTTCCTGACTAAGGATCTACCCGTCGAAACGATCTTAACGCCCACCGATGTTCGCAGCGCAAGCCTGCCTTCGGAGGCCCTCGAAGAATTCTTATCAATCCTAAGGCCCTCTTCGTTCATTTATTCGAGTCCTACGTCTCCGATCTTGCGCCGCAGGAACAATGGGGCCATGATCCCCTTCGACCGCCAACAATCTACTCGCAGGAGTGAAAATGCCTGGTCTCCTCAACCCCCAAGCCCAAACAGGGCGACGAGCTCCGTCAAGACACTGACCCCGGACGACCTTGTCAGTGCCGAACGTATCGATTCCGATCACGACATAAGCACCATCACCTGGTACCCCTTTGACTGGCGAACCGGCAGTTCTGGGGCGACATCCTCTCCTCTACGTAAGTCGCTCATTCACTCGCTCCTGCCTCGTCTTTCTTTGTCCTGGATTTGTCTTCTCATCGAGCATCAATCCTTTTCTCATTAATAACTATCATTTCACCGGTCGTTTGATTACCCCAGTCCCGTCGCATAGTTTACTCATTCATTAAACGCACCGGATTTAGATTCGCCTGTGAACCGTGCACAAGCTCATAATCCGTTCGGAAAGCGTCACTCTCAGCAGTCGATCACGCCAGAAAACAATGCGGACCTCGGTGCCTTCTACGGTCCATCTCCTCCATCGCCCATGTTCACTCGAATCATGTCACCGCTGGAGTTGCCCGTTCTGTCTCCATCGGCTTCCTTGGTATCCCTCTCCCCTGCGGCAGTTCCCTTGCCCTCGCCCAGCCCTGACGAGACCGCAGAACTGGATTCGGTCAATTGATCTTATCCACTACCCTCCTTCGAAGGCCAAGTTCTGGTCGTTGCACGGCCGTGACCCCACGATCATTCTATCACAAAGTCGCCAGAGAGTGCCCAAGTGGCTTACATATTTTCTATTCCATCTCCATTTTACCCCTTGATCTACGAGCTCTGTAAGTGACGGTCCTTTTTTCTTCGTACGACCCCCCTACGTTATCTTTCCGTAAATCTATCAAATCGCGCTCCACGTAATCTCCCTTTCCTCCTCGCTTTCTGTTTTTCATACCGGCCTTCCGTACCCGTTTTATCCGACATATATCAACCTCGAATGTTTTGTGTACTTTCGCTCTCCGTTTGACGATTCCCTTCCACCCTCGTCTGTTTTCTTCACTGCCACCGCTTCTTCTTTTTGAAACGTATTTTACAAGGACGACAATGTATCGAACGGTTAATTCAGGTGCCGATTTTTCTCCTCTCTTGCGTTCTTCTGCTTCGGGATGGCGTCAGCGTTGGACCTGAGCTGACGCTTCGCCTTCCCGCCGAGTGGCGGTTCCTTGACAGTTTCTCGTTCCAGGCTATTGAATATTGAAGTGCCACATTAACTATCCGGAGTTGTTACACACCCGGTGCGTAACGAACGCTGCGCGGAGAATCTTTTACTCCATCCATCACGATCAAGAATGGGGGAACTGTCGTTCGGTGCGAGGACCGAGGGGCCCGGTACATACACGCATCGCGGAGTGGGCGCGGCTGATCCTTGAAGGGAATTCGTGGGACGCGAGGCCTCGAGCTCGAGGGTTGGAGACCGCACCATATCGCCCTTCTTTGCGCAGAACATTCGACAGGGAACTAGCTTATTTAGATCCAAGTTCGAGCCCACTCCACGTCGCTCGGAAACCACACGGAGCGAGGCCCGTACAGATCTACCGTGGCGCGGGGAGGCAGGTCTCTTCTAGATTCGAAATTCTGCCGACGCCTTCCTAAATATCTGAGAGCGTGCTAGAGCCCCTGAATCTCCACCGTTGGCAGCTACAACTTGGACGAAGCGACCCATGTGAGGTGTTCTCCGCGGTGCATAATGGGCGTCGACCTCGGCTCTGTGCCTCTTCTGTACTTCCCTCCTAGGGAACTTTCATCGTCGGTGTCAGACAGTCGTTTCCGACTGAGAAGAGTTCATTTGTGAGGTACATTCGTACCTGTGAAAATCCGGCGTCACCACAGGCAGGGTCATGGAAGAGCGGACGCACCAGTTCAAAAGCATATCCAAAACAACTTTTACGAACCCCTCATCCCTAACCGCCTCCCATGCACACGTTCAAATCACCTCTCGCTCACCCCCTTCTTCCACACCACAATAACTACCAAATACGACTGCGTCGGATCCATCCTCGTGGATGCAAATCTGCTGCGCGACCGGAAAGGCGGGCGTAGACGTTTTCTATCCTCTCCAGAGCGATGTGTTCGCCTTGAGAGAGCTTCATTATGTCGATCGATGATCCTGAATCGCCCGACTTCATCGACGGGACCGATGCCGCCGGTGTGGATCCAGCCTTCTCCGTCGATCATCTCCTTCGTAGCTTCTGGGTCTATTCGTTCGGGTACATGAGATCCGGATGTAGGAGGGACTGAGGGCGGGGAATGGCCTCGTGCACGTTCCACAGTTCTAGGCCATGCCATACCCTGGACGAGGTCACAGGCCAAGGTCACCCGAAGAAGTCCACGACCTCCGGGTTCAACGGGCGCGCTCCCATTCCCTAACAGGTCGACCCACCCCCCACCCCACCCCGGATGATCGCCCGGACCTTGCTGAACACCAGCTTATCCCAGAACGGTTGGGTGTGATCGCCGGTTTACTTTGATTCTTCCAGTTTGACGGCTAAGTCGCGCCGGAACGAGGCTCCTTTGAGGCCTGGGGTGTGGAGGAGGTTGGCAGCGATCGCTTGGTGGATTCGGTCGAGGGCTCGAGGGACGGAGGCGAGAATGTTGGGTTTGAGGGTCTGGAGGCCTTCGATTAGATGAAGGGGAGAGCCGGTGGTGTAACCGATCAAGCTGCTGGTGGGGGTGACGTTGAGCTCAATCGTTCGCTGTATGAAAACGGGCGTGAGTTTTAGTTCTTGCACGGAAAGGGAGTTTGATTTACCTCGTAGATGTGGGCGAGGGGTAGATATGGAAGCATGACCGGATTTGCGTCGGCGGGTAGGTCCCAACCGCAAAGGCTGAAGTAAGTGGCAGCGGCAAGGGCACCCTGGGATTGGACGACACCCCTTGGGTTAGCCGTTGTTCTCTTGGAGCATCCTCGGCGTCACGACGCGCGATAGACAGTTGGACGCTTACAGACGTATAGCAGATAGTCGCAATCATATCCGCCGTTACGAGCTGAGGTGGTAGATGTGACTTTTCTCCGACCTTCTCGACTGAGCGAGAACCCGTCAGATCTACGCTGAGAAGCAGAGAGCGGAACAAGCTCACCTTCGCTCAGAGTAAGAATCCAAATCTCGCGCTCCTTATCCCGAGCATCCGCAAGGTTGCGTGGGGCCTCGAGAATCTCTCCGAGAGCGACGGCAGTCTCGAGAGTTGAAAGTTTCGAGGACAAGCTGAGCGTTGTGGAACACATTTTGTGGGAGCACGAAGATGACGCTGAGGTCGGAGTGATTGATGCTGTTTGGGTTTTAGGCTTTGATTGAACACGTGTAAATGAAAACCTCGCAACCTACCATGTACTCTTGAGTTCGCGGTTGGAAATACGTGCCGGAGAACGTAGCGGGCGCACTGTTTGTATCAGGGCCAAAGGTTTCGTACAAAGGGACGAGAACTTTTCCATACAGCGAAAGGGCGAGGTCTGGGATCCGCCATTCTGCAGGCACGACACCAGGGGCGTGTTAGCAGCGCGTCAACGCATCACCGGGCGCCAATGTGCCATGGTGCAAGGGAGGAAACGGTAATTTAGACGCTGAAACGATCGAAAGGGACACGTGAAACCCAAACTGACCAAGAGTGTTTCCAGACCATACGCGCGACGGTCTCAATGCCGTTCGTCTGAACGGCGTCCTCAGAACGGAATAGGTCGACGCCGAGTCTGTGTTTTGCTACTTCGCCCCAGCTTGACCACACGAAGTGGCCGGCAAGTTTGAATGGGTCAGCCGAAGTTGTTGGCATATGGCCGACGTACGGAGCACTCGGACCAACTACTTTGTGTCCACGGTCAAAGATCTGTGAAAGATGTGTAAAGGTCCGTCTGTCGTCCAAGGTGATCTGTGGGAATACGGCTGCGGTTTTTTCTGAGCTTAACGGCCTTTTGTTTTATGTAGAGCCGGCAAAGACTTGCCGTTCTTTGTAAATGCCTGCGAGAACTGTGGCTTTCCCATAAGTCTGAATAGTCTCGAAATCTTCAGGGGTTCGTACCTGAATGATCTGGCTTCCCTGAGCTAGGCAGAATGATAGATTGTTTTTCGTATGGGAGCATCTCTGGCCAACTGTCATTCAAGGGGTGAATGTCAGCCATTTCAGCCAGAAGAAGTGGTAGGAAAGAGGGAGTCGTTGGCAGCACATTTCAAGATGCTTAAACCGAAGCACGCAGTGCCAAGGTCTGGTTGCATCCCCGGTAAACCGGTGTGGCGCTCGCTGAATCAGACCTTGGGATTACTCGCGGTTTTTCGGACCGTGAAGCGTAATGCGATTATGTATAAGTACCAGCCACACTTGATCTGGGGGGGCTTGACCGGAGATGTGGCCGGGATTCAATGTATGGGCATACATTAAATGATAAGCTACAGGCGGCTATGGGTTTGAGGACCTTTGCTCGCAACCACCACCTGGAACGTGGACACCGATCGAAATAATCGTGGCTACTTTCCCCAGATTTGCCCGCAAACACCTTTCAGCACCCTTTCCGCCTGGCACCCAACGGAGCAGCAAAAGCCTGTGTTGCGTGTACAAAGGAGGAGATCTCCTTCTAAAAGATCCTTTCAAGTCTTTTGCAGATCTCAATGGCAACTCCGCAGACGCCTGGTCCCCGTATATGGACAATTGAGGTGATCGGCCAAGCCACGATGGCTGTATTCCCCGGCCTGGCATTCAACGCGAAGAGACCATGTCCGCGCATTGGCCCGTTTGGTCTGTGGCGTGTCATGTCCCCTATAAGTTGGACATGTCTCGTTTCTCATCTGCTCTTTATCTCTCCCTACCATCTCCCCCCTCACGACCCTCACTCCTCGCGAGTTTCTTGGTTTCTCTCCCCCACATACCCAGTCATACCATTTCTATTCCAAGCATCTCTATATTCTTAAGTAAAAATGACTACCATCGAATCCGCGCACACCAAGAGAAACAACATCCTGGTTACTTTCGCCGGCCGAAGGTGGAAGCGATGGGTATGTTCTCCTCTTCATTCTCCTCTGCCACTCGTCAGATCGTTGACCACCCTCCCTCAGATTGTGGGGCCACTCAAATCCACCCTTCGTAAACCCAGACACCCTTCGAAACACCATGAGACACCCTCCGACACATCGATCTCTTCATCCTCCCTGGCCTCCTTCCCCCCTACACCAGAAGAGTTCAAGGACAAGGTCGAGGCCACCCAGTCCGATCAACTCATTCATGACGTCTCTCCCTCATCTGAAACGTGAGCACATTCTCCCTTGCACATTTCCCCTTCCTTTCCGTTCGTGTTTCGGTTTCGGATTTGCATCCCGCTGACGTCGATTGATCGTTGATCAGCCACGCGTTGTGTGATGTCAACAGGATCGAGAATGTGTTGCACAATGACGCGACATATACCACGGGGTCGTCTGGTTCCTCAAGTTCTTCGTCAAGTGGTGCACTCGCGGACGGCGAGTCCGAGTCCGGGGCCACGTCTCCTGATGAAGAATACGAGGAACCCCTCTCTCTTCGCCCCGAGCTCAAGAACGAGCTCGGGGGAAAAGAGACCTGTATACCTGTGATAGATGACGTCCACCCAAGCTCCCCGCGCGCACTTTCTCCCACCCCCTCTACCTCCACACGAGACGACGCTAGTTCGGTCCACATCTCCGATGAGGGCCAGATACCAGATGAAGAGGGTTTCCAGGTCGAGATCACTCAGGCGGGGCTCCAGAAAACCGGAGACACCAGCTTCGACGAGGCTACTGACCCCTGGGGTCAACCTTTAGAAGGGGAGGGCCAATGGAAGGACTGCGACGTCGTCCTTACTTGGACCGAACTCCAAACCCTCTCTGGCACTACGTCAACAGACGCCCCACCACTCCAAGACGAATCTGATGAAGCCTCAACAACCCTCTTATCATCAGACGGGCGCATGACACTTACCCTACGAAGTTTCCTTGGGGCCGGGTCGTATGGTAAGGTAATATCTGCCGATTGGGCAGAGGGTCGCAACCAGGTCGCGGTCAAGGTCTCGCACAAACTGTTCATCTCCGAACTCGACTGCTCGGAGACGGGATTGAGGACCTTGAAGAACGAGCTAGAGGTCCTCAAAGTGCTGAAACAGTCAAGGGAGTACAACGACTTGGGGTCCAACTTCTTCCCAGAGCTCTTCAAAAGCTGGCAGGACGCAAAGAACGTCTATTTTGCGATGGATATCTATCCATGGAACTTGGAGGACCTCCGGTGGGCTGATCCTGCCTGGGACATGAATGTTGGGGACAAGATCTTACTGGCAGCTGAAATGGTATGCTTACATTGTTTTTCGCGCCACTTCCTCGCTCACGGAACCTTGCAGATCCTTGGCGTCCAGGCACTCCATCGCATGCGGATCCTGCACCGCGACATCAAACCGGCAAACGTCTTCATCACGTCCAAGAAACATGTCATCATCGGTGACTATGGTTTGGCGCAGGCCTGGCTCGATCCGTTCTATGCGGAGTTCCCGTCTACGTCCTTGAAAGCCCGTGACGCTCCTGGGACGATGTCCTACCTTGCTCCGGAGGTGGTCAAGGGATTCTACCTCGATGCGGTGAACGTCGAAGTGAGGAAGTTCGCGAGTTACAGCTTCGAGGCCGATATATGGAGCCTGGGGGTGACGATCTGTGAAACCTGGTCTCGGAGAACAGGATTGTTCCACTTACAGGAAGGAGAGGATGATCTCGACTTCAAGAGCACCATCCCTTCGAGGATCCTGCACATGGATGTCGAGCCTGTCGTCAAGCAGACCGTCGACGAGCACCCGGTCTGGCACCTGATCACCAGGGTGAGCATCTTTCCCTTATCTCGAGTGGGAGGTAGAAATAACCTTTGGTGTACAGATGCTCGACAGTAACCCCAAGACTCGCATCGGGTTCAGCGAGATCCTCGCACACCCCATCTTCGCCCTCTTAGACTGGAACAGGGTCGCGAATCTCCAGTACACCCGTGAGTCCATCATCACCCTCCTATCGTCCCTTGATGTCGCGGCGATTCTCATCCACTATTTTAGCGACGTGGGATTTCCCTGAGGCGAAGTCCTCAACAGAGCCTAAGCCTGTCAGGGACGCGATCGAGTTCGTCTCCTATTACAACCCCCCGGAGGAAATCACCTTCGACGAGACGGACAGCGAACGGGCAAAGGCGGACAAGGTGGCAAGGCGAAACGGTCAGATCCTGCGGAGAGCGATGGGTGCCGTGAGGGATTGGGTCGACGAACAGCAGGCCTGGTTCCCGGACGAGACCTTCAAGGAGTACGATTTCGATTGGACCGCGTCGGAAGTCATCGCAGAGGAGGAAAAGTGGGATGATAGCGATGACTGAGCGGTCCCCTTTTTATCCCTTGCAGGCTCGCGGGTCCTCACGCATGGTGTCGCTGGCTCTCGAGGTCGTGGACGATGAACTTTGGAGATGAAAAATTCGGGTTTTCTTTGACGCGTGTATTACTATCGCTCTTGCTTTGTCTTCGCATCACACATCTGTACAGCACGCAATCAACAAGTATTCTAATAATAGCTCGGACGAAACCGATGCAACTTTGCAAGACATTGGAACCGGACGCGATGAAACGATGCCACCTGACTCAAAGGCCCTCGAAAGCAAGAAGATACGAACGAAAGAGTCAACACTGGCTTTCATAGCCTTCCGTGCAACGGAGACCCTGTTTGTTTCTTTGGAAAGTTCTTTGCCACAGTGGCGCGGTAGGAAAGTAGGGCAATTGAAAGCATTTAGGATGACGCCTGGAACGGTACCTGTCGAAAAGGGAGTGCTGATCAGGCGCTTTTCAGCCACGTCTGTGCGTTCCAGTGGGCGATGGCTGGTTATCTTATCGATAACGCGGTGCACGTTCCTCAGTAACATTGAGAGGAAACCTATTATCGCTCATCCTCGCCGTTTTGGAGGATGCGAACGATGTGGAAGGTCCCTGTTCGCTGTGTGTGTGGAAGGCCATAAAGCACAGGTTGAGGTTGAGTGGGGATACACGCGGCGGCGCAGTGCGTGCGGTGGACGATGCGCAGCCCCTCGATCAAGTCAGCGAGCCAATATAAGCACTGACTAGGACTGCCTGGAGGCGCGAGTGTCAGCGACCGCCCAAATCGGATATCTCATAAGTAGTCCAGGCTCCGGTCCAAAGCTCGACTATCTCGACCTCTTAAACTTCCCATCCGCGGCCTCTTCCACCCCAAATCCCCACCACCCCCCACACGAGGACCCCCCTTTTCCTCGGTCTCCCATCTCGATCCTTTCATAATCGATGTACCATCGACACTCGCAACGCCAAGCCCAAGCCCACACTCCTACCCCGGCGTACAACCAAGGGTACGGAGGGTACGCCAGTCCGCCACCGCCGGTACACGGAGGTGCAGGGTACCCTGGATATGCCCCACAGCCCCCTCCAATGCAGCCCCCTCCAATGCGAGTCGCACCACCAGGCGCAGATCCGGAACTCTGGCATTGGTTTTCAGCGGTAGATGCGGATAGGTCGGGGTCCATCACTGTCACTGAGCTGCAGTCTGCTTTGGTTAACGGTATGGTTATTTGCTCCCCTCCTCTCGTTACTCGACGATCTATTCGTCATCCGTTTATCTGCGGACGTGCAATGCTCATTCTTTTGTCTACTTGCTTTGTTTAGGAAACTGGACGAGTGAGTACCAAGTTCTCAACCCTTTCGATGCGACGAATCCTATCCTGCTGGATGTGGTTCTGCCACCCTCCTCCAGGGTCGGTTTGCGTCGCGGAGCGCGCACGGATCCGCTGACGCAAAAATAAATCTGTCCCGATAGGATTCGATCTCGATACCGTCAAGATGCTCATGAATATTTTCGTAAGTCCCCGCCTGTTTCTAAAAATAGCACCAAGCAATCTGCGTTCACATATGCACGCACATTGTGGGCGGTAATCGTAAACCAGGTATCTTACTGATGTTCTCATCCACAGGACACCGATCGAAGCGGGACCATTGGTTTCGATGGTTTGTTGCACCGTTCACTGGCCTTTGGCAGAAGCTGATCTGGGCGTTGTAGAGTTCCAAGGACTTTGGCGATACATCAAAGAGTGGCAAGACGTTTTCAAACACTTCGACCGCGATCGCTCCGGTTCAATCGACGGGCAAGAGTTGTCCGCTGCCCTCAAAAGCTTTGGTTATCAGCTCTCCCCGATGTTACTAAACATGATCGAGCAGAAATATGGTGAGTCTGATTTCGGGAAGACGATGCGCCGCTGGGTGGGAGGTACTTATCTTCGCCGCTGTAGCTTCTGGGCCGGTAGCGGGATACGGCCCCCCGCCCGGCATCACTTTCGATCGCTTCGTGAGGGCTTGCGTCGTGGTCAAGACTTTGACTGAAGCTTTCCAAGCGTGAGTTGATCCGCCCTTTTCGTTTTCTCAGACCACCCTTGCTGATGAGACCGATCTTTGGCACAGTGTTGACACCGACCGGGACGGATGGATTCAGATAAATTACGAACAGTTCATGAAGGTTGGTTCCCCCCCCCTCTCTGCCTCTAACACACTCTCGTTTCTAACACGATCCGATTGTTCAGATAGTGCTCAGTGCCCCCTGAGAGTCCTCTCCGATCCAGCAAATGGATTCGAATCCCTTTCCCCCGCGTTCTTCTCGGGGTGATCTCCTTTCCCTTCCAACTTTTCTTCGCCGAACTCGTCGCTCTTGGCCCCTCGTATTTTGTTTGTACCACCTCTGATTTCGAAGATACGTGATGCTAGTTTACGAAAACCTATTGCCTATTTCATGTGCGAGAATTCTTCCTTTCGATGATGGTTGCGAGAACGTAGGTGTAGTGTTGTGTGAGCGGTGGCGGGACTTTACGTCTTTACATCGACCCTCCTGGCAGGGGGTTGGAATAAAATGACCGGCTTGAATACCTGATGGAGTACTCTTATCGAGATTCAAAGAAGCCGTCGTGAATTCCAGTGCGAAGATACACAGATATGATTGTCACTGGGGTTGTGAGCCCGGAAAGAAGTAGGAAAACAAGATACTGGAAGAAAAAAACATGGCGGGGTATTGGTACAGAGTGCGGATCGTGGTGGATGAATGATGCAAGAAACATGCGGTCGGGTGCTTGAATTGGTACGAGGTGAAGTTGATGTGTTGACGAGGGCTATAAATCGTCAAGCGGGTTATAGGTTCGGCTTGGAGGACGCAGGAGGGAAGGTAGCGTAGCAGGGACTGTGCGATTTCGGGAGGTAAGTAGTGAAAGAGCCGAAGGTAGTGTACCGCATGCGAGGCTTGATGCAGGTTTGAATGGATGAGATGTAATCGATTGGCAGGGAGGTTGTTCCGAGAGAGATGGCCAGCTCTAACGAGGGTGTCGTGGAGGGAGGGGGGGGGTCGTTCCCAGGGAAGGTCCTGCAAAGTACTCGACGCCACAGCGGATCGCCAGAATCTAGGTGTCGGAATAACATGACCCGGCTTGAATTCCCAAAATGTTACTTCCATCGAGAAGACGCTCAACGTTTGGCGATTTGAAGAAGCCATCCATTTGCGTCGATAAACAGAAATGACTGTCACGGTTGTCGTGAGCCCGGGAAGAGCCAAGAAACTGGGAGAAGAAAAAAACATGGCGAGGGATTGGTACAGAGTGCAGATCGTGGCGGTTGATGAATGATACAAGAAAGGTGCGGTCGACTGCTTGGATCAGGACGACGTGAAGTTGATGCGTTGACGAGGGCGATGGACGGTTGAGCGGGTGACAGGCGTTGGAGGACGCAAGATCTTGATCGGCAACGGTCACAGGAGGGAAGGTAGCGTAGTATAGACTATGTGATTTCGTGAGGTAGGTTGTGAAGGAGCTGGAGGTGGTCACAACATGGGAGGGTTGGTGCGGGATCGGGTGGGCGCGGTGGAGTCGAGGAGGAGGGGGATTGGTCTAGGAAAGGTAGCCAGCTAGAACGACGGTGCCATGAGGGTAGTTGCTCCGGGAAGGTCCCGCAAGGTACTTGATGTCAACAGATCGTCAAAGCCTGGAAAAGTAGTTCATGTCTGCAATTGTCCGTGGCAAGAAAGAGTGGCTAACCTTCTGGGAGGGTGTTAGCGCCAATATACTCCCCCACAAGTTCTTGAGGGAAGGTGAGGGACTATTTTGCGCAGAATCCGCCCGCTGAAAGGCTGCGGGGGTCGTGTCCACTCCATCGACCGGGAAAGGCTCACTCGCGAATGCTCTACGTGGGATAATGTACCCATGAACAACTCTGAACGAGGGTCGAAAAACCAGCTTAGGGCGTCGTGTAGTCACCAGTCATGTTAGCTTCAACTTGCATCAGTGCGGACTTGGGCGGGCTCGTGTTGCAGGCTCTCACTGGGTCCCAAGGGTTTCTGCAGAGAATCGTCATCCCACCCAGAATCGCAATATGTCTCACGGTGGACCTCCACTTGGAGGTGAGGAACATCGCGAGGCCGAGGTGAGGCACGACCCACTCTCCGCAAGAGAAGTTTCCAGACGTTCTTACAAGAAACCTTATGGTGTGTGGAGTGGATTGTGGGGACTTTCCTTATCTGTGACGCCGGGATCCCCCCCAAGATTACGGGAGATAGAGGCTCATCGCTAGGTTTGTGTTTGCGAGCGGGCCAGAATAGCAGCCACGGAGTGGGTCCCTTCGCATCCGCAGCCCGGTCGGACGCATGCTCCGTGGCATTTTCGGATTTCGTCTGGACATTGGGCGTTTGAAACTAGGTTCGAAACGGAAAGGCAAGGTAGCTGGGAACTCACTGAGTTGTCCCGATTAGCCCGCGTATCTGGAGTCACAGGGAACAAGCGCATGATAAAGACCGTTGTCAAGGAGCCGCACGAACAATGTGGAAGCCGACCGAGAGGAAGTACGAGGGATCCAAGTGGAAGGGGGCCGGGGGCCCTGGAGAACTTATTTATCGTCGTTATATACAGACGTCCGCACGTCCGCCGCGGGTATAGAGGACGTCGCCAGAGGGGCCACAATGACCCAGATGCAAGCTTGCGGGCGATAGACGGCCCGTGCGCCTCACGTACACCGGCGATATGTGGCGACGAAAAGCCCCAAACTGAAAACTGACAAACTCCCACCAAGAATGGCGTTCATGGACGAGTGTCCTCTATGCACTGAACAGCACTAACGGATGTCTCCATGACGATCCGAGGTAGGCTAGGAGCTCTCGACAATGAATTGGCTGGTGTCGGAAACGAAATGTGTGAATGGCAGAATGAACTGTGGGGTAGATAGGTGGCGATCAATTAAGACATCTTGAGATAACAAGTCAGGTGGGCGGGACGAGACCCTCCCGCGCCAAAATTCGAAAGGGGAATCCAGAAACAACAAACGTGATATCGCTGCGGCGTCCTCGCGCTAAGACTGATATGGCAAGCTTGGAGGACATAGATTTCGAGCGATCACGGCTTACATAGGTTTGCTGATCGCAGACCGCCGAGAGAACTGGGAATCATGTTTCCTCGACGTGTTATGTCTCTGAGCATTGGACCGTTTCGACTGCTTGCGTAATAACCCGAGTCGTGGTGGTATACGTGTATCGCGGAAAAGTGCCGTCCGACTCCGCAGGCGGGTGACGCGTATGTGGTCCGATACAAGCCCAAAATGAACCTCGTGCGGTCTACAGCAGACCCACCCGGAGAGTCCTAGACCGCTCCAAGCGACACAATAGGGGTCCGGAGCCTTGGAACATTCCGAATGGGTATCGCGGGACTCAGCGCGGACTGGAAGAGAAAGATAACGCCACGTATGCGGAGTATTGATCGTGGAGTTGACATCCTCCAATCTCTTTCCGATGGTCATCCGAACCGGGAGACCCCACCTAGCCACGAGCAGTCCCAGGGGTACTTGTGAGTTCCGTGAGTGATGTTCCGTGGTGTAGTTTGGAATTTGGGAATCGGCCGGTTCTGCGCTGTCCCGTTAGCATCAAAATATCGCCAAATGGGACTACCAGAAACCATCAAAGTGAGAAAGGGGAGAGATATGTTGGAGGAGGAATGGGACAAATTGCACAGCCAACCGCTTACTGTCGCCCTTTGCCCATAGGATAGGTCATTCAAGAATCCCGTTGTGGGGGATTTGGAATCCGCTTGGTAACCAAAACCTCCGAGGTTCACTTCCGGACCCGGCTTTCTCACGGCCGCTCGTCATCCCCACATATCCACGGCCATCGGACCATGGAGAGTGTAACCCTGTTTGCACTAGTGTAGCTCCGAGGATTGTGCGCTAGTAGGTCGCGACTTATATGCTACTCCTAGGGTTAGCGCTTCCCTCGAATGTGTTCACTCTATACAATATAGTCGTAGAGTCACGGTTGCTCGCTGTCATTGGGTGTTGGTGCGCGCGCAGTACCAGTTACGGACATTTCATCTTGAAAATTCGTTCTGTATGGGCTGTGCGAGCATATGACACGTCCAAGTATTGGATGTCGGATACAATTTTCCAAATCTTTCTGTGAATGCTCCGCTCGGAAGCGTCAGCAGACGATAAGGATGACAGGTGCTGGATTTGGATTTTGCCGCTCGTTTCCCCCCGATGACGTGGAGGATGGTTCGCCAAACAGGGCCGGCTGCCGGGAATCGCGCCTGCCGACTGCCGCGCTACCGGTAATTTCCGGACATCGACCATGTGGCTGTGCGCCCTGCACAGACCCAACCGCACCTCATCGATACCCATCGCACACGATTCTCGCCTTGTCCACACGTTCCGTGCCGGTGCGTTCACGACCCAGATGCAGCAAATCAAGGCTGTGATATTCGACGTACGCAACACCTCATCATACCACGTTTTCTCTTCAACCCACTCACACCACTTTGAAACTCACACGTTGTGATCGGTGCGATCGCTGAACGTTGGAAACCATTAACTGACATCGCAAAAAAAATTGCGTACGCTGTGCACAACACGTCGGAAAACGACGGTGGTTTCAACGCTCCACGCATAGATTGGTGGCGTGGTCTGCCGCAGTCCGCTAATTGCTATTGCCGCGTATGAACGAGAGCACTCCCTCCCAAACAATTACATCAACTGTTCGATGTGAGTATTACCCCCGTGCGGTCAGCACCCGTGGTCCCCAACCCGTTTGTCATCCTGTCAAGCGTGGGCTCGGGTTCATTCCCGAGACAGTGGAATATGCGCTGACCCTGACTGACCTTTTTTGTCCATTCATCCGGCCATTTAGTACCCGCAGGGGAGACGGTGGAGCCTGGCAAAGGTTCGAACGTGGCGAGATTCCCTTGTGGGATTTTTACGTGGCTTTCGGCAGAGAGTTGTCCGATACCGCACTTGGCAACGTCTGGTACCGCGAGCACTGCGTGCAGAAAGGGATAGGTGAAAACACACTTTGCCACTCGTCGTCCTTTCCCCCGTTACCGACCCGTCTTTCATTTTCGTCCTTTGTGATCCGAAAAACATGACGTTTCCATCGAACGGTCTCTCTTCCGTCCTTTCGACTGCGCACATCTCAGATTGTCCAAAATTACCAGAGGAGCTGGGAATTGACGGGAGGGAAGTGAGTGCGCACGTTCTCTACTTTCATTCATCTCAGATACGTGCCTGTCTGGAGCCTGAGAGCTAACCATGCACGTCCACGCACATATACGAACCCTAACCATCGGACTCCACATGGCACCCCGACACGCGACTTCGCCCTGTGCGTTCCTTCTCGTGGGCAGCTCTTTGGCCGCATGATGAGAACTTCTGGGGAGTTTGATCCAATCTTCGTATCCGCAATACAGAAACTTCGATGTAAGCACCAAACTTATCCCTACACGAGGCGGTTCATATCCCTCGGAGGGGGAGCCTCCCGTCTACTATTGTTCGGCTTGAGGACGGGAGTGAGCCACTCCAGCGTTATGCTAATTGATTTATCTGGTCGGGTGGTTTACGACAACCCTTCACCCGTAGCTCTCGGTCGCTACAGAATCTTCGCGCTCACCAACAATTTCGCCGGCGTTTTTTCTTCGGATGCGACGAAGAGGGGGGAAGCATCGAGCCAACCACCGCCAGGGTTCTCCCTCGAGGAGGAAATGAGGTTCTTGGGATGGGAGAAAGGGGTCGCACCTCCTTCGTTGAGGAATCTATTCGACGACTTCTGTGATTCCAGTGTCTTTGGAATGCGGCGAGTGTTTTCTCCTCCTTCAATCGGAACGATAGAGTCAAAGCTTTCAGGGCTCGTGTTTCCGAGTCTCATCAGAACCCCTTTCCCTATTCCTACTGGAACCCTCCACGCCGTTTACCAAAAAAAAACTAAACGATATTTTACAGAAAACCAGACCCGGAGTTCTACCTGGCCGCGTGTGGAAGAAACGGCGTCAAGCCCGAGGAATGCGTCTTCCTTGACGATCTCGGGATGTAAGTGGAACACACCCTCGTCCGCCCTCCCTCCGGCGTTTTCTGCAGTTGGAGGAAGGGATCGAAGTTGTGGACGCCCGAACGGAGGCATCGCAAGGAGCTGAGACTCTACGTCAGCGCCCACGTTGCGAAAAATTCTCCCCCCGTTTGATGTCTATCGAACCGCTTCTGATCCACATGCCTAGGAACCTAAAAGCCGCAAAGGCACTAGGAATGCAAACCATCCGTGAGGGGAACTCTTTTTTCTCATCTTCACTCCATCAAGGTTTAACGTATCGAGGGTCTTCGCTCGACGATCGCCCTACTTTTTTTTTTTTTTTGTATAGGCGTCCCAATAGGAGGATCCCTGAAAGCGGTAGAGAGTCTAGAATCCATTCTGGGGATCGATCTGGAATCTGCGAGCGCCGTGGCTGAAAGGCCAGGCGCCGGGGTTGGAACTTTGGTTTCGATGCCGAAGCTGTAGTAGCTTAGATATAGTCGGCCCGACAGGTTGGAAATCATGAGTTATGTAGCCAAATGGGTGCATCAATGGGGTTCCCGATGGCCTAGAAGGGCACGTTTTTAGGTTCCTGCGCTTCGCCGGTCGAGACGAACAACACGTTGTTCTTCCCATCAGACGTCGCAGCGGAGGGGGGGGGGGGGTGCAAGTTCGTTGATATCGTTTTGGGTGCAACGTGGATCAAAGGGTGAGCATGACGTGAGAGGTCCATCATGTGGCAGGTATGTATTTCTAGTTGGATGGTCTAGTGATCAAGGTGTACCGTCTTTCGAAACACGAGGATCGAATACATGACACGAGGGTTGTATGTCTAGAACGGTTTGTCCGATGCGGGAGTCTTATCCTCATAGACGCTTCCAATCTAATTGATGAAAGGCCGAGCAAGAAACGCGCGTGAGCCAACGTGCAAGTCACCAAATGCAGGCAATATGAGAAGATGTGGTGGAGTTTTAGGGTGAGAAATGTGGCGGTGATATTTCCACCCAGCCAGAATGAAATGAAAAGAAGAAGCAAATGGAAGGAACACACGCACGAGTGGGAGTTTGACTAGGAGACCGTTCTTCACGATTGGTGTTACGGAAAGGAGCTGGGGGATACGACAAAGGGTTCATTAAACGCGTACTGCGGCAATGTGATTCGAAAGCACGTACGAAGACGGCGGCGGTTCCAGCGCCGATGCCCCATATCGCAAGAGTGGGTGCCCAGGCCTTTCCGAGCTGTCCCGAATGAAAGAGAGAAAAGGAAAATGAGGATTTTTCATGTCCGCCGAGTCTAGAACACGATGGGGCGTACCCTGGAAAATAGGGCAGAAGGAGGGGTCTGTGAAAATAAGACTCTGGACATGGTTATGCGTCGGTACTGTTGAAGGGGAATATGATGAGTGGTGAAGCTTTCGGGGCTGGGTTTGAAATTCCGGAAAGACGATAGAGCGGCGCGCGGATGAGTGGAAAGTGATCGAGAGGAAAGTGAGCGTGCTATCAATTCTTCTTCGCCTCAGCCATCTGGTACCAAAAGCCTGGGGCGTTCTAGTTGAAACGGGCGTAAGCTGGTAGCTATGGTGAACCCCAGACAGCGATCAAAGAAACGGTCCGGGTCATTCAGACCAATACAACGCTCGAAGCACGCGAAAAAGAATCTGAAAAGACAACCGCGTATGTCACGATCCCTCAGGATATTCCAACATGCTATCTGTCTAGTTCGCATATTGAACTGGTTGCTTAGCAATTCGTGGACCCAAAATACTTCAGGACGCGTGGGATAGGCACAAGACTGTGAAACAAAAGTACGTGGTCGCTCGCTCGTTCGGATTGCGATATAATTTTACGTGGATCTCTAAATCGCCTTTCGGATTTCCATGTATGCACAATATGGCTGATATATGACTGTTTGTGTGTGATAGCTATGATGCCCTTGGGTTGGTTGCGACGTTAAAACCAAACGAGTCCGGCGGAACCGAACACAACGAGTACGGGAAATTGGAAGCAGAATCGATCCCCTCCACCTCCACCCGCGGCGATCCGAAGGGCGTCGCAGAGCTGTCAACCGGAGCCAAAATACCGCTACGGTATGGGAGAATTTTGAGAGACGAACAAGGGAATGCCGTTGACATTGAGTTGGGGGAGGAAGACGTCGAAGGGGTGGATACGGACCGGGATGTGGAGACAATGGACGTCTATCTTGATCAGAAAACAGCGACCACCTGGTCACAATTGGGGCCTCGTACGGCGGCGCGCACTAAGCGACCAAACTCGGTTGTACAAGGTATGGGACGATCTAAATGAAAGTTCTTGGTGCGGTAACGCAGCTGATTATTCGCGTCCGGTGGTTATGTAGAGCTTGAGAAGATCTCTGAGGATCAGGGCCATCGCGGGATGCCCAGGATTCTATCCGAAGGGGAGGCGGGATATCTGAGGCGTCTGGTTGGGAGACATGGAGAGGATGTGGAGGCGATGGCTCGGGACCGGAAGTTGAATCCGGACCAACGGACGGTCGGAGAGCTGAGGAGATTGATGAAAAGGCGGGCGGGTTCGAGAAGGTAGGGAGGCTATGAACGGATGCCATGGGTTGAGGGGGAAGACCGGTCCACGGATACTGGATCAGCGGCGCAGGGGTGTGTGCGCCTATCGGGGGGGAGGGAGAGGTGGGAGGGAGATTCGTCAGCGATTCGATGGGACGTTTAGACTTGGTTCCTGATCTTCTTGCGCACACTGGATTAAACCTTGAGACGGAATTGGGGGGAAACCTGAGGTGTGGACCGGAAGTGCCAAATTGGAGGGGATGCACCGCTTCGGGTGGGTGTTCGGGTGAGGGAGTTCGCCGGGGGTGGAAACCAAGTTAGGAGAGATATCCGGGGGCCTCGAGGACGCCCTGCTGGTCCATCACGCATCGCTTCTGGGCTTACCCCCTACCTTACCCTCCAAGATCCAGTGTCCGGTACTTTTAGTCGTCCGATTTCCCACGTTCATTTCCTATTTTTTTGAGGGACTCACTCGAATATACGTTAAATAACATATTCACGTATTCGTCATGGCCTAGGTTGGTTTGGATACATAAAGGGCGTCCGCTTACGCTCTCTAATATCTCACCCCCTTCCACTTCCTTCCGTTCTCTTTCTTCCGTTTCTCTCTTTCTCTTTTCTTCACTATAATGCCCATCAGACATAATTCCGGTTCTCCCTCAGAGAGCTCCTCCTCCTCCACCTCCCGTCGTGCTCAAAAGGATGCCCACCCAAAGACAACCCGCGAACAGTTCTCTGCCTGTGGGGCTTGCAGAATGAGGAGGTGAGCGTTCCCTCCCGCACGGATCCATTCCCTCCGATCTTATCGCCATTCCGCGCTTTCCTTCCCTCCGATCGTCCCTTTTGTTCTCCCACCTCCATCCGTACTCACACACCCTTTGTGTTCAGGGTAAGATGCGATCTCAAGGACCTTCCCGTGTCAAAGGCGGGTAGGCACCCCTCTTGTTCAAATTGCAAGGAGCGCGGTCTCAAATGCGTGTACGTTTCTGCCTAATAATTCACTTGCACCCACCCGGTCCTCATTGCTTCCATATGATCCATACGCTACAGGGATGAATACGGACAAGTCAAGTCTGTAAAGCTTCTCAGACGTGGACGTCGCTTGCAGCAAGCTGAGTACGTCCGTTTTCCTAGTCAGGCATCTACCTCCGGTGGCTATGTAGTCCTCATCCTGCTTTGTCATCCAGGGCTATCTACGGCAAGGTCAGATCCGGCGAGGAAGACGACACCCTCCTTTCCGGACCTTTGCCGCCTCCGAACGTCACACCCATGCCAACCCCTGCCTTTTTTGACTCCCAGTTTTGGCGGCGGTTCCAATTGCAACGTGCGTCTCCCCATTACTCAACGTGTTTTCTTCGTGATCTCATGTGGCTCCCTTTTGTTCTTTTTTTCCATACAGGTCCCGTCATCGAACCTCACGAATTCGTCGCTCGTTTTCTTGCTTCTCAGAATGGAAAGTCCGATCCGCTTGGTATCGCCGGTAGACTCCTAGCCATGTCCCTGGTCGTTTGGGCCTCAAGTTTCGGTGTCGACGAGAATGGCCAGCTGCAGGACCCCTTGGAAGACCACATATACCAGTATCAAGACCACAAGGTTGACATTCACGACCATTTCGACTCCGATGCCAGTGCCAAGCTTCGCACCGAGAGGAGGACCAGAACCAACGAGATGGTCAAGGAGATGCTCTATCTGATCGACGTTCACGGAATCCTCAGGAAACCCAGTTGGGATGGCGTTCGCGTTCTCCTCATGATCTTGCCGTTGGCCCAAGGTGAGCGCTTCCCTCCTTTCCTCTTTGTTCTTCATTGCTCAATACAATGGCGGCTTTGTGTGACAGATGTTCAATCAAACTTGGAAAGACTGGTACGTATTTCCATCTCGGAACTTCCCACGACCCGTTTTTTCTTCTCTCCGGTGCCTGGGACGCTCACGCTGAACTGTGTTTTATCTTGCACAGGCCATGTACGAATCGACGATAAACCTTATATACGCTTTGACAAGCATCGCCGCCGTATCCTCCGTTAATAGCGGAAAAGGAGAGTACGTTGATGCGCTCGTCCGCGCTCGCATATTCTGGTCTGGCATCCTCCACGATTGGATGGTTAATGGACTGCGCGGCGGCCGGATGTTCTTGTGAGTCTCTCTGACTCCATCTTGGCCGGAGCTTGACTGAATCACATTCCTTCCTTCTCTCCTTGACCTATCTCAGGACCGACTTCGATCTCGGACTGTTTGAGGAGACACTGCCTCCGCTTGATCCCTCGAATTCCCGGACCGACCCTTCTCACCCTGAGACGTACTCTCTGATCTACCGGTACTTCACCCTCCCTCTCCAGTTGGCTTCTGCCTGCCGACTGGTCCATACTGCGGTCACTGGACCTGAGGCCCGACGGAAGAACACGATCGACGACGAGAGGTTGCAACGGGCGTGGGGAATTCTGGACAAGGCTTGGTCCGAGATCGACCAGATTCGTTCGTCTGACCTTTCTGGAACCGCCTTCACGCCTCAAGAGATCGAGTCTTACATTTCGTCTTGGAAGATCTTCATGTTCGAGTGTAGTAAGCGCTATCGCGTATCTTCCCTCCCTGACGTGTTCTAATGTTCATGCAACAGACAACATTATTCGAGAAGCTCTCAAACAGCGGCTTGATAAGTTTGGTCTCAACACCGACCGTTCGCTCGAACCTCCCAGCCACGATTACCGTGGGGTCATCCAGCGCTTGTACTCTATCGCTCAAACCAAGTGTCACTACCTGGTTCGCGCAGTTGGCTCCCTCATCAAACAGCACCTAGGCACTTCCTTCTTCCAGTATGATGCCTTCCAGATCCGCGACGGTGTTTTCTTTGCCGGGCTACTCTTGGCGAACGACGGAATCGGTTCTATGGAGGACATCAACCTTTGCGTCAGCGCCCTGCGAGAGATGAGGTGGGCTTACTCCAAGAGCGAGGAGCGTGAGCAGAGCATTCGTATGGTTTGGCAAGCCAAGGGCTCCGGGTCTCGGCACGAACCTACCCCAATCATCCCCTCGTCGTACCCTCCTTCGTATCCTGCGCCTAGCGTGGGACACTTCCCGAGGTCCGCGATGCTTCCAAGGGTCGAGGTTCCGATCCTTACCTCCGTCTCATCTGGCTCGAGCTCTGACGATCCCCACTGGCCCGGCTCCGCTGTCTCGAACTCGGACGCCAGTTCACCAGGAAGCCTGCATCATGGACTCCGTTCGCCTGCGAACGAGACCACGAGGCAGCTTCACGTCAATGGAACCCCACCTCTCCCGGCCACGAGCGAAGGTTACCCAACGCCAACGCACCATTACGTTCCGCAGCCTGAGGTCGCACACACGTATTTCGACCCATTCACGTACCCTCCTTCTACCGGCAAGGGATCCCCTTTTGAACCAGAAGCATCACCGACAGTGTACTATCCCCAAGACTTCAACAATCCGACCTTTTTCTCGGATTCGTCGTTACCCCCGATACCAGGTGCTTCTGCCAGTTACCCCACCAACCAGTTTTACTATGGCGGCAATTAATTTCTGAACTCCACACGCATGCACGACCTCCCCCCCTCCTGCTGCTCCCCCCTTTGTCTCTTTCACATCTCCTTGGATACCACGCATGACTCTCACGATGTTTCCTCTGTTCAGTAATTTTATGTCTCTCACAGGGTACCGGGTAACCTTCTAATGGGTCCTTACTTTCCATTCCTTTTGTCTTTTACATTTCCTTGTCCACTGCTCCTTCTTCTCGCCTTGTATAGCTGTGTAGTAGGTTCACTCCCTGTAATCTCACCTTCTTTTCTGGTGTACTTTCCACCCTGGTTACGATGTTACCCCTTTCATTTCTTACCCTACCCTCCACTCTTCACACCACCCCCCCTGCCCTTCATCCATGTCCTTTTTTGTAGGTCAGGATCCGCCATCTTGATTCTGGGGTCTTTGTACGATATAGTCGGTGAGCCATATGCACATGTACAATCACACTCATTTATATCTTCCCACCCCCCCTTTTTCTTCTTGTACCATCACTCCTTCCGTAGAAAATGGTATGTTTTTGAGGACGGATACCCCAGGGACGGTCGAAGATAGAACGGACGCATTTTCGTGTACGGTGATCCTGGAGATATGGATTTCTTTTCCCCCCTGTTTCTATTTTTCGCTGTTTGTTTTTGTATATTCCACTCTCTCTGCTCTCGGAGATAGATACCCGGCATTCCGGGCTTGTTCACTTTCCCCCATCGCGTGAGATCTCTCGTGGGTATCGAAAAGGATTATATGATGGTGAGCCGAGTACGGAACGGCAGAGGCTAGAAGACCTCAATTGAAGCTCTGCGCAATTCTGCCGGGCGGCTTCTAGCGCTCATATTTGAATAGGTGAGGGAGGGGAGGTACGTGGGAATGAGTGAATAGATGGAGAATGCTTAGGTGTGCTTTTCCTCTCTCTCATCATCCTGGGCGCCGGCGCGATGGAGCGGGTGACCCGATGAACGCCCCCAAACGCCTGTCAGAA
Organism: Thelephora terrestris; assembly: GCA_015956445.1. Taxonomy (NCBI): domain Eukaryota; kingdom Fungi; phylum Basidiomycota; class Agaricomycetes; order Thelephorales; family Thelephoraceae; genus Thelephora; species Thelephora terrestris. The sequence goes on along the minus strand of WIUZ02000002.1, from coordinate 2,937,912 downwards.
AGAATGATGATTGCGAGAGAACAAGTGTTTCTGGAGATGGAGATCAGGGGGGGTTTCGAAAAAGTAGGTTAACGTCAGTATGGGTGAATGGGATTGGAGCCCTGTCGTTATGCGGTTACGACAAGGGTGTGAGATGGAAGACGTGTTTTGAAGCACTAGGGTCGATGTGTACGTTGTTCGAAATACTGAATCGTGGAAGGTGAAAAACGAAGGCTGGAACCCCATGTGGTGCGACCCTAAATTCGACAAATTGAGCTGGTTATTTGATGGGGGAACGTCCCACCTCTCCTCCCCCCGCTTTGAAGGGTGACACCGGTGATCGATGATCGCCTATGTTTGCGTGTGGGTGGTGTGGGTATAGATCGCCCAAGGAAGATCGAATCGCCATCTGGACCCATGACATTGGCAAATGAATAGGCGTTTCTAGTCTCCCCGTGCCGAGAACGGTCACATGGGACACAGAGGGTTTGATTGTAGGTGCCATAGTTGGATGGACGTCCCAGAGTTTGGTAACGGTGGAAGAACAGGAAATTCGAAACTAAGAAAAGATATAGGCTTGCGTCGGAGCCAGACTTTTGTTCCACAGATGCCGTATCGTGCGCACATGATACACTCGTGCAACTGACCAGATGACACTTTGGCTGTCACCGCGAAGGGTGATGGCGTGATGGGCGGGTGGACGCGCAGTTGAGAATCTAGGTGTTCGATGGGGTCGATGATAGGTGGTGATAGGGTCTCGGTCCTTGGTATTTGGATCCGTTGGACGTTCCCGTGCTCCACGTTTGCAGCGGCAGCCTATCGCGAAGTTAGTTGAGTGGTCATGGGTACAAAGCTTATAACTTAGGCGCGATATCGATAAGCGTGCACACACGATACGAGATAGGACCCCCTGTTGCGGTTCGGACGTTCGATCCGGGGGCGTCCAAGTTGCCATTGACGGCCAAATCGGTTGCTGTTTTGTTTTTTCTTCCGTTCGATATATGAAAGGCCAAAGTGGTGGACTGCGATATCAAAAAGGGTTTCCAGGATCAAGATCCGATTGCGTGGTCCTCGTCGGCACGGGAGGGCGTTCCTTAGAAACGGCGGCACACTGGCCGCCGGAGAGCGGGATGTGCGAGGGGGGGCCACACGAACCCACTCGTTCGTTTTCTTCTCTTAATCGAGCTGATCTTTTGTCTTGGGTCGAAATGGGCAAAACTGGAACTGGCTTTCCTGGCATCTGTCAAATTTGTTATTCAACGAATTCAATGCGCCCCCCTCCCTTTCGTTGTTTTATTCTCGCGTGGATCAGATGAACCTTACCCACCTATACAAATATAACGTCCACCCGCCCGGCTTTCGGCCTATAGGAAACCCGACACGGAATGCTGTTTGTCAAAGAGGAACGATCCACCAAGTTCGCCCTGTGTCCCTATATGACACCCACAAAGATGGGGGATTACATTTGCCTCCGACGAATCGAATCTAGCGCTGAGGCCCAGAAGGTCATATGAAGGGGTACCCCGGCGCAGAGTGGGTCTAAGGGTATTTCCGCCCATTCAACGACTTTAGGGGGGTGTCACTGAGAATGGTTTCGCGGTTATTGTACACGTATTGTGTGTTCACCAGGCCTTTCCCAGGCAAGGCAAGGCGCATGACTTTGGGAGCCGTTTCAGGGAGACTGGTGCTGATGGAATTGGGCGGCCTTTTGTAGATCATCATTCCTGCAGTGCACGGGGTCACCGACCTTTTTGCCGCGGAAACTCCGAGTGGTGTTCCGTCCTGTTGGTCCTCACAAAGTGTGGGTTAGATTGCGAGCTTAAGGAAGAGAAAAAGAAAAGAAAAGCAAGCGAGATACCCGAAATTTGATTTTCTTGCCCGTGGTTCAGCCACAAGCGCGTCACATGGCTCACGTGCCCAATGGTCACGTCAGCGTGTCGAGTCGCGTCCCTCCACCAATCCCGAGGTCCCATCTGCTCGCACGCCTACTCAGCTCACGAGCTCCTCTAACTGATGGTGTATTTACCTCCACCTCAGTATGCTTCAGCTTCAAGGACATCCTATGCGGAAGCATACAACAAAATTCTGGCAACTCATCGCAGGTCACCACTGACATCAGCTTCGTCGATTATCATATTGGTCGCGCCTGATGTGGACGCGTTGTGCGCAGCTAAGATGCTTGCACAATTGTTTAAACAAGATGACGTTATGCACAAGGTTGTGCCTGTCGCTGGCATTGCGGACCTGGAAAGCACACGCGATGAGTTGATTACTCAAACCGAGGTGTGTCTTTCATGTCCTACTTCTGCAGGGTAATGCTGATGCCAGACCAAGTTGCACACGTTAATCCTGCTTAACATGGGTGCAATCTTGGATCTACCATCGTCTGAATGGTTTGGTGACTACGATCCACAAGTGACGGTCCACATCATCGATTCTTCCCGTCCTCAAAACTTGGCCACTTTGTTTGGCGCCGGCGAGAATGGCGATCGGATTATCATCTGGGACGATGGGGGAGCTGAAAAGCTCGAGGAAGAAAGAAAGGCTTGGGAAGCGATTATGGTCAGCTTACTTTATTTTTAATCCTGACCCACTGGGTCCCTACGGAATGTGTGTGAGCCGACATATGGATTTACAGCTTGATCCAGAACACGATTCAGATGAGGACTCGGATATGTATTCCGACGGTGGACCTTCGGGTGACGAAAATGAGGACGATGACGTCGACGTCGACGGGGATGGGGATGACGAGGAATGCGGGGAGGATGGTCGGCTCGGGAAGCGAAGATCGCTCGGTGGGTCAGGCCAAGGGAATCGCAAACGAAGACGCTTAGGAAGAGTACGCTGGATCAGCTCTCTTCAGTCCACGCAAGCTTACAATACTCAAGCGAACACACAGGCTATCAAGTGAACAGAGAGAGACCTACGAGGCTCGGCTAGAAAAGCATTACATGAGCGGAACTTGGTACGGCCAAAGTGCGTCAAACACAGTGTATTTTCTGGCCACCGTTCTCGAACGTGTCGACAACGATTTTCTGTGGTACGGATTATGGGGTGGGTCGTGTTACTGCGTGACTGAAATCATGGGACATAGGTTGGCCATCATGGGCCTAACATATCAATACACGACTTCACGAATATCACGCGCGGACTACGACAAGTATCATCCGATATTCTACGATGAAGTCTTTCGGCTCAACCCGCCTGCGACCGCTGCATCATCGGCGACAACCTCACTACATCCGGACGACTCGTCGATCCGAGCAACGGATGAACTCCGGTTCCTTCTCTTCCGACACTGGAATTTATACGATGCAATGTATCACTCAAGCTACGTCGCGGGAAAATTGGGAATCTGGAAGGAAAGGGGGAGAAAGAAACTGTCTGGACTGTTAGCGAAGATGGGGTAGGACTCTCCCTGGATACGTTCACCTCAGGGCCTGACGCGCTTCTAGATTTTCCATCCAACAAACGCAACAATCATATTTCCACATGGACATGGACCTGAAACGACAACTACAAAGTAAACTCGAGGCGATTTCTCCCGAGTACGGCATGGTCGAGTTGACCTATCCGTCCTTCATGCGTCTCTACGGTTTCAAATCACACCCACTCTCCGCGGCTGACGCCGTGGAAGCCATTTCGGCGTTACTTGACATCGCCGGAGGTGTCAGAATGGAAGTTGAAGTCGAGGGTGCTCGAAACGGCGGGGAATGGTTCGGTGGTGGGAAGGTGTGGGAAGCGCCCGATAAGGTTTCCAGTGAGGAACGAGGGAAGATAGCGCTAGTTGAGGGTGTAAATCGCTCCAATGGGGGACCGACCCGCGACATGACCAAACCGCAAGGGCTAGGCCAGGAAGGAGATGAATCTGAGATCGGTGGGGACGGGGGAGAGCTCGAGTGGTGGATACGGAACTTCTGGACCGCGTTCGATGCTTTGACCGAGTGAGCGTCACCTTTCATTTCGGCCTCTCCGCCAGGCCACCTCTCCGTCCTCCCTCAATTTCGCCAAGCACTGAAAGGGAAACCGCGACGCTTGCTGACCCCCTTCTGATTTCTCTCCCCACGCCTTTCTTTTCCTGTCCCCATCATGTCATGTTCAAGCTCCTTCGTTGATGCTTTTCATTTCCGCTCGTGAACCTCGTGGTACACCATGGGCCCGGCCCCCTTCGTTGGGTGCCCTCCCTGTCCTTTTGGTCACCCTTTTTTGGTTTCTATTGCGCTTTTTCATCGCCTTGCTTTATTCGGCGTTCGAGCTAACCGGTTTTCCAGCATAACTCGGCTCCGTGAGGCGCTCTCCCTCACGATGGCACTTCACCGCGCGATAATCCGGCAAGGGTCTTCGATTATCGACAAGCAGGACATTAAAACCATGCGGGGACATCGGGTAGTCGTACTGACTCAGGGACCTGACCTCGCATTATTCGCACATCCTGGGGTGCTGTCAAGGCTGGCGATGTGGTTGGTTGACGCTCTGAGGGATAGAACGCCCGGGACGGTTTTGGGTGGATCCAGGAGCAAGAGGAAAAGTCTGCCTTTCGTTGTTGCTTGTTTGAATGAGAGGTCTGGGACGTATGTTGTCGTTGGTGTAACGGCTGCTCTTGATTTTGGGGATACGAGGAAGAAGTAAGAGTCCCCCCCCTTGTTTCAGTGGACATTTCTGACCTCATTTTTTCCAGTGAGTTCGGCCTTGCGTTCCTGGACGCCAAGGAACGGTGTAATGCCCGGACCCGACACAGCTCATTCGACACCAGCGTCCTCGAGATTAACAAAGATGATCTCAATATCTTTTTAGAGACACTGTGTGAGGGAAGGTAGATCATTACTTAATGTTGCTCAGAGATTCGCCTGTACCATACACGCTAGGACCGCTTGATGATAGAGCATACACGTGTCATTTCAACTATCAATGTTCCACTCCCAGCGTCCAAGATTTGAACTTCACGTCCATCAGAATTCTCCAGGAAAGTTCACCACAAAGGCCATCCCAGAATTAGGCAACGCCCTTCGGTGATGTGTTTCAGGTATGGTACGGAGAAGAGCGGCTCGTTCTGGGGACTCTTGGTCTCGTGGCTTGTGACGTGGGGCATTTCGAAGCAACTGCGAGAAACGATGTAACGGCCGTCAAAAATCGGGTGACACTTGCGGAGATTTCGGTGTCGTTGTGAACCGTTGAAGGTGTCCCCAGAACGTGTCAGAAATTTAGCCTTCGGGATAAACGCCTAACTCATTGCTGGTCACCAGACCCGAGGGCGGCGTCAGGAACTCGGCGGCCGGAGTGTACTGTTCTCTCCGTGATAGTGGATGTTCATTTGCATGAGTGAGTGGCCACCCTATCCGCGCACGCTGCACGACTTGGTTATCTTGACGCCGTTAAAGTTACACACCCGTTCAGTAATCCATTGAATTCGCACCATCTATCCTAACAAGAGGCATCCCACGCTCCACAGGGCGAGGAACGTGCCCCGCTCGGCGGATGGCGCGCGCTTGTGCTGGTGCCTCACTCGCTCGAACTCCACCAGAAGAACGGTACACCCATTCCACCACTGGGATAATGATTCAAAGCTTTAAACGGAAAACCCGATTCAGGAAATTAAAAGACTCACCCCCGGGAGTGTCTTGAGAAATAATCAAAATCAATGTTTACTGTAAATAGGGTTGGTTAATGAGGTAAAAGATACGAGTTTCCTGCGTACCTGCTGTGGCAAGAATCAACTGCGGGAGGGTTTAGAATGATATCGTACATTGCGTCCGCGTTGATCGTTGACTTACCGCGCGTTCATCGAGGCTGGTTTCACGACCCTCCCCACGAGTTACGTGGACCACACCATTGTCAGTCACTTGCCTCTCTGCCGGTGAGAATCTAACGGTGTAACGCCCTGGACGACGAATCAGGGTAAACGAGTGACCGGGTCAAACAGGGGAGCCTTATACCTGTATCGGTGAACATCTGCATAGATGAGTTTATGAGTGAGGCGTACAGTCCGATTTATCTTCATACCTCTCGCCCAATACCCCTAAACGCTCTCGAAACGCCTGCAATATCCCTACCATGAGCATCCTTCAACGTGAAGTCCCAGGCCAGGAAAGGCTCATCGATCTTGGCTATTTGGTGATATGACTCTGTCTCGGGTTCTGGTTGAGGATCGGACACCAAAGACAGAATACGCTTTGGCCCTCGTCGAATGAACAGATCATAACGACGTCTCCAAAGGTGCCACCGTTGTTGGACTTCGGCGAAGGTGTCTAGAACAGGTTCGTCCTCCACAGGCGTTCGGTCCGACAAGTCCTTGAGCCGCTGAACGAACATTCGAGAATTTATCCAAGAGAATGGCCTACGGAGCTACGGTGTAGATTTGGCCCCACTGTACGACTTAGAAGCGGAGCACACTTACCCAGAGGACTGGTGTACCCTCATCATCCATAATGATAGCACGGAACGGCCTGTGAGTGCGGAAAAGTTGGCGGAAGAATATCGAGAGAAAACCCCTAGGCTCTTCCGCAATGTGGCCTAGTGGTTCCCCATCCTCAGTCGCTACACATGAACTTCGTTCACTCATGGGCAAGGTCGCAAGTGGAAAGAAGCCCCACCGATATCGTATTTGTTCGATTGTTCAAAACCGATAAATACATTCAGCATTTCGATCCGGCTGTGATCAGTGGACGTCAGAGCGTGTGCTCCCGGTAGTTTGCGTGGAGAAGGGCTCACCGGGTCACCACCAATGATTCATGGCTCATGAGGAGACGCTTCAATCCCTCGCCTGGGTCGCTGTTCACTGACCGCGCACTCTCTTGCCACAGTGGTGACTCCTCTGATGAAGGCTTCTCCTCGTGAGGCACCTCCTCACGAGTATGCCTGAAATGTAAAGTGCCATTCAAGTGACTATCCTTTGCAACGTGTTGCCTCTTTCTTCCCACCCCAGGGTTTCGGGGAGGAAATCGAGACAGTGTATAAGCCCGCCTCGTAGCACTAAAAGCCGGCTTAAAACACCTGAAGTTCTCTTGAGGACAACGGAAGATGGTAGTGGTAAGCATCCAAGAGATTGCGTTTGCCACCCGGCACCCAGCCGGGATTTCCGGAGTTCGATCGTGGTCCCCCTTTCCGTCCTTCCGCCTCCGTCCCGGCCACCCTAGTCGATGGACATCTCGCTCCTTGAAGAACAATAATCTACAAAATCCTCTCTTAATTTCTGAATAATGCATAGGCGTCGTGGCGGCAAGATTTTCTCTTTCTCTAGGCACATCCAGGCCAGGACGACTGCTACCGCGACCAAACAGGCGGTAAGTGCGCAAACACTTCGCCAACGCACACATTTACTTCATACAATTGACACGCTGTTTCTTGCAGGTCAGTACACGGCAGAGTGCATGGGATATTCCCAACAACAGGCCGACAGTCCCACCGTCCCTGCTCACAACGCCTACGTCGGTTGGTCTCGGAAAATGGGCCCCTCCCTTCTCAAAGTGGGCCAAACCAGAATTAGAGAAGCCATCAACCAAAGCAGAGAGCAAGATTCAACCCATTTCGCATAGAAGGGACTTACAGGCTATCCCCTCGCATAATCAAGGTCCCAGACACAAACCCTCGGTCTCCTTTAGACAGCCACGAGGCGCTCCTGCGACAGGAAAATGGTCAAAGCCCTCAAGGTTTACTCCACATAATGTCACTCCCTCGACGTCCGCGAAACCTGTCGCGGACGAGCCAATTGTAGGTCCATCCCGGGTGTTACAGGTCGATGAGCGAAGTAGCGGGGCCGAACTTCGAGAGGAACAAGTGGGCGAATCGCATCGCTCACTCATAAAACCATGGGAGGACCAGCATCCACCCCGGCAAAACCGACGCTGGGAAGCGAATGAGAGGTACAAGCCGCGCGGGTCCCTGCGATCTCGGCAAGGCCACGACATTATCCCTCATCAACCCAGAATTCAGGATATGAGGATTACCCCCAAACCAAAGGTCCGGAAGGCGAAGAAGTCCCTACGTGTCAACCCCGATATCAATGTTCCATCCACAGTATCCGTTGGAAACTTCGCTCGCTTGTTGAATGTCAGTCTTGGTGAGGACTTTGGATTGTCTGGTTGTGGGATTTGACGATAACCTGCGTCTTAGATCGATTGCAACGGGTGATGGCTAAGGCTGGGATGGAGGAACAATCATCTTACGATCATGGTGTGCGATTTCGTGTCCGATTGACTGAACGTAATGCTCACAGTCGTCCACATCAGTTCTGACCGCTGAGTATGCAAGTCTGATCGCAATGGAATTCGGCCGTAATCCAATCGTAAACGATGAAGCTGCTTTCGATATCTACCCACCGTACGCATCGGAACTAGAGGCTCATAAAGTCTGAACCAATATTTTTACAGCACTACTCACCCAGACCCCTCGACGCTTCCCTTGCGTCCCCCAATTGTCACAATTATGGGTCACGTTGACCACGGCAAGACGACTTTATTGGATAAACTTCGTTCAACTTCGGTGGCCAAGGGAGAAGCTGGCGGCATTACTCAACATATTGGTGCTTTTTCCGTCCCAGTTCCCGCGAGCTCTGGTGAAGCACCTAAAACCATCACATTCTTGGACACCCCGGGACATGCTGCCTTCTCTGCTATGCGAGCTCGAGGAGCAAGCGTAACGGATATCGTAGTATTGGTGGTTGCCGCAGACGATGGAATCATGCCGCAGACGAGGGAGGTTTTAGACCTGATCCAACAAGAAAAAATCACCGCGGTTGTCGCAATCAACAAGATTGATAAGCCCGGTGTGGATATTGTGGGCGCTTCGCTGTACCGTATCTTCCACTGCAAACTTATGAAACCTCTTAGGAAAAAGCCCAAAACGCACTCCTTGCTGAAGGGGTTCAGTTAGAAGCGTTTGGTGGTGATATTCCCTGCGTCCCAGTCTCGGGCTTGACAGGAAAGGGGTTGGATGATCTCGTAGAGACAATATCATTGATCGCTGAAACTCAGGAGCTCCGCGCCGAGCGAGATGGTGATATCCAAGGATACGTCCTCGAATCGAAAATCCGAAAAGGATTAGGGTACGTCGTTCAGCGCGTTTGTCACTGAATACCTTTGTTTGAACCGTGACTCCAGACCCGTTGCGACCGTCCTCCTGCTTCGAGGATGCCTTAAGCCCGGCGCCCATGTGATTTGTGGAACTCACCACGGCAAGGTTCGCACCATGCTGGATTCCTCGGATAAGCCCGTTAAGGCTGCGTACCCTGGGATGGCTGTGACAGTGACGGGATGGAAATCGCTCCCAGGTGCCGGAGATGAAGTTTTGCAAGGCGCTGAGGCCAATGTCAAGAAGGCAATCGCGAACCGGGAAAGGAAAGCTGACCTTGAGGGCACGATGGAAGATTTGGAAGCTATCAACGAGCAAAGGCGATTGGAGCGGGATCGTCGGGAGGCTGAGGAAGCTTCGGGCGCGTCAGTCAACAATCACCAAGTAGAACAGGAGCAGGGCCCAAAGGAGCTGAGGTTGGTGGTCAAGGGAGATGTGAGCGGAAGTGTGGAGGCTGTGGTCGACGCCCTTCAGTGTATTGGGAACAAGGAGGCATGCGTGAAAATCATCTCGTCTGGGGTAGGTGACGTTACGGAGTCGGACGTGTTTCGGGCACAGGTCGCTCAAGGTACGTCCTATGTTTCACGTAGTCTTTGGAAGGGGCACTTAATTTAGACTGCACCCGTAGGGACCATCGTTGCTTTCACTGTGTCAACTCCTCGTTCAGTCGAAGTCCTTGCGAAGCAACATTCTGTCCCTCTGATCTCGTCAAAGGTCATCTATTCTCTGATCGACGACATCCGCTCACATGTGATCCAACTCCTTGCACCAATAACTGAGACGAAGGTCACCGGAGAAGCCAATGTTTTGCAGCTGTTCGACATACAACTCAAGTCTAAGCAAACAATGAAGGTCGCCGGTTGTAGGGTTGCAAATGGGGTGGTGGAAAAATCCAAACATGTCAGGGTCGTGAGGAAACGCGAAACCATCTTTGAAGGTACGTCTTCAACCTCTTTCGTGACCTTGCTCCGCTTGCACCTGTTAGTCCCTTGTTGACCATGGCCCTTTTCGGTGCAGGTCATCTGGACACCTTCAAGCATCTCAAGAAAGACATTGTGGAAGCGGGTAAAGGGTTAGAATGCGGTCTCAGTATCCGCGGCTTCGACGGACTTGAGGTGGGAGACCTCATCCAGGCCTTCGAGAAGATAGAGAAGCCTGGAATTCTATAGACTCATACAGCGTTATTATTATCTAGAGCAGGACCAGACATCATGCTGGCCTTGGCCCCGCATACCGCAGCCCCAATTACAGAGACACCTTGATTGCCCACGGATCTGCGACGAATGGTGCACAGATGTTGGTAAACCTACTGACTCTTGAATTGTTGCTGAATGGAGGGATCAACGATTATCTCCTTTGCACCAATAGTGCCGGTCCTTCCTCCGACTCCAAACGTAAGTTGGAATCCCCCGAGGTCCTGAGTCGTCTTCTCAAGCAAGGTCCAACTCCTTCCGTCTGATTTCTTGAGATTTAATTCCACCTGACCAGGAAAAGGGTGAGTCTCAGTTAGCATGACGTAGGATGATTTAAATTCGATACGCGGTTCGGAACTTTGCCGATGACAAGATGCAAGAAAGTGACAAAACGACGAGGGGGTAGAGCCTTCGAGATGAAGGCTGGGTTCGAACATTTCTGGCGTACCTTTGTGCCCAAAACCCTGAATGATGATGTATCGGGATCTATTGCACCAAACAAGTCGAGAGAGCGTTTGAAACGTTTCCCAGCGGGTAGATACAGATCGATATGGATCTGTCGATATATCAACGAGAGCGGCGGCACGTGTCGTCAGTTTATGTGTCTGGTAAGAAGTCATTGCGGATTGAGCGAGATATACCTTTTCCGACTCGAAGATAATTGTACTGCGTTCCTTGTCAACTTGTTTGGCAAATACGGAGACGTTCACGTTGGCTGGAGTTTGATAATGATCGATGCGACAGTCAGTGAATTCCTCGGTCTGAGGTGTGCCAGAAAATCGTACGCTCAGATCAAGCACAACGAGTGGGGGAGGTGGATTGCACGTACAGTGGATGGGTTGGACTTGGGGGCGAACAAATGTCGGCCATGCGCACAACCACCAATCTTTAGAAATTCGTCGAACTCTAGCACACGACGCTTGCAGCAGAGATATCCCTGACATCATATGATACATATTAATGAATGTGCAAAAGTTTCCGGTGAAATGTTGTGTTACCTTGCTACCTTCGTGGAATATAGGCTGCGTAATGTTATCAGTAATAATACGTCATAAGGCAGGCAGATCACCAACAGGTCTGGGATGGTATGTGCACACGGTCCCTGGTCCATCTCCCTCCCGGCTTTCTGCGTCACTGACATATGTCGCGTGACAGCCCTGACGCTTGCATTGGGTGCCAGGAGTAACAACGACAGTGGGATCATCCTCTTCGATTACCACCGGCTCTTGTTTTGGTGTGCTGGTGCCACCGACCAGCTTCGGCGATGGCTCAGAAGGTCTGGTCGAATAACTCTCTTTACCTCCCGCAGATGAGGTCAGCGTCAAACTAGCAGCGCTCTGGGTGGGCTTCGGCGCCTGATTTTGAGGGATGTGCTCCAAATGCGACCCGACTGCGCAACCCTACCGATCATGTTCTTAGCTGAAAGCCCTCGAGTCTTAAACCGGTCTGATCACCCACCGAAATTTGCATGAATTGATCAAATTCCAGGACTGGTTTGTTCACAGTATTGCAACATGACCAGGATTTAAGCCCTTCGTGAAAAACCTGAAGTATCACGGCGTGACGGTGAGCGAATATTGAAGAACGCGTGAGGGATAACGGCGAGGTGCCGCACGGGATCACCGGGGTGGTAGGAGCAGTTTTCCTCCGTGTTTGCATCCTTGTCGTATTCCTTTCCACAGCCCTTGCGCGCGCATCGAGTCATCTTAGGTTTCTAGCTCAAGGAAGGGGATTCTTGCGATGATATTTGGTGATGAGAGTGTGCTCGGAGTTTGCCGTTATCACTACAACGTGGAATTTCAATTTTTTCGTCACGGGTCAGATGAGCAACTTAGCAGAAGGCAAAACCTCAAACCCGGTAAGCAGATCTCAGATGACACTAATGTACGCTATGGCGGGATAATATCTCTGGACCAACGAGGTAAACGCGTGCGCGATGACCAGATATTAAGGGCCAGGCAGTGCTTAGGGACAGCCTTGTCCGTAATCCGGACAAAAACGATTTTGCTATTGCTGCAGAACTCAAGGTAGCAGCTTTCTCCCGCCATCGGCGGGCCAGGACAACACATTCATTCATCGTTGGACCACGAGTCGGGCGACCTGATCAAGGCTGTCCGTCTCGCCGCTTGAGCTCTGACGACACGATCTAGAATCAACAATTCTTTGGGGAGCCCAAGAATCGATATTTACCCAGATCCAAATTGGTAGGCATCATGATATGCCTGGTACTCTCAGGTAGCACGATACAGCCAGCATGGCTGATCATACCTCTGTACGGATTCAGGCCAACTTTCCACGTGTTGACTATTATCTCTGCGATCCGGTGCGGAATCTCCTGGAATCTCTTAGAGGCAGCTGATCAGCCCCAAAGATAAAAGGCTAGCAAGCCAATCTGGCGGGACGTCGCGAATGAAAACTTGCTTCCGTCGAAGGTGAGAACTCCCCAGAGCGTTCTTGGAATGTTGGAAGCACGCCTAAAGCCTGCCGAGGCACCGCCCTGGCCCCAATGGTGTACGTTACAACGATGATGCAACCGTCCTTGCGTGTCTGTAGCCGTGGAGTGCAAGTTCCGGTGAGTAGGCTCGGGAAAGCATGGCGTTGTCTTAACATAGTTAGCCATCATGAGAGAGTTTCCTGCGGGTTCGGGGTCCAGGTAGGGCCGTCAAGTCACTCAATGATAATTCTCGAACATCTGCATCAACACGCGCCGATCCCTTGTTTTGTGAATGACCCCATCCTGGTCTGGATTCCTTCGCAAAAGCACACGGTTTATGTTTGTTTCGGTTTTCGCACACTGAGCCGTAACAGGGAAGGAGGTTTCCTTACCTTCAAGATAACCCAGGACCTAAAGATTCCCAGACCAAGAACCCAACACCCCAGGGTCCAACACGAGCGATCGTTCGTAAGAAGGCGTGAAGTCTAGGCCGCGGAGACGGACTTTCGTGGAGATGAGAACTAGGGTCCTTGAGAAATGATAGAACACCGTCTTCCTTCAACTTGTGGGACAACGTTCGTATGATTGAGTGTTTGCCTTTCTCGTGAACCATATGGAGGTAATATGCACGTCGGGAGTGGTCAATCGGGCGGCAAACCATCTCGTAAGAAAGACCAGCAACTGCCCCTCCAGAAACAAGGGTCGCGGCATGAATGACTCTTGGTGCTAGCTTTCGAATGCCAGGAAAGCGTTTCTCCGCTTCGGAATCGCCGTCGAGGAAAGTCTGGGTAGTGGCCTTGACTCTAGTTGAGACCCTTCGGGTGATCTCAAACATGGAGAAGAAAACAGCGAAACCTGTACGACGGTCGTTAAAACGTAATGATGTGGACACGGGAGGAACGTACCACACACGTCTTTTATGAACCCGAATCCCCATCCGTCCCATCCGCGGCCAGCCATATCCCTAACATCGCGCATCCAATCCCGGACTTGCCTCGCTTCGTTGAGTTCTTCAGCCCTACTCATTTGTCGGATAGGTTCTGTTCCTCGGAATACTTCTTTCCACGCATGGGACCAACCATTACCAGTGCCTCCCTCGATGACCAATCGGACATTCTCTGCAGGTGCACCGATGATAGCTTGCGCACCACCAGCAACCGCACCAGATACCGCGGCGTGTAACGTGGGATGGTCACCCAGATAGGGCTCGAAGGTGGAGTGCGCCTGGGCGTAGCTCGCCCAGAGAACTGTTCCAAGTAAGGCATTGACCGCGATCGGTGGAATGAAATGTTTGGCAATGAGTTTAAGCTGAGACTGATTCAGCGGAGATACGGGCAAGAGATTCATGAAAGTGCTCACGCCGCCCTCCTTCTTCACAAGCCGTCGAATGAATTGCGGGTTAAAAGTGTGACCTTTATACGTAGCATAGCCTTTGAGGGACTGCCATCCACTGACTTTCCCGCCGGTCAGTGAGGCGTGAAAAGGCAACAGGCCGTAAAGCAGTCACCTTTGGGCGGTCTGAAAAGCCGAACAGGTCGAGAGAAGTAGAGACCAATAGTGCGGGTTGCGGTCCTTGCCAAAGCGGCATACAATGAGCTCCCTTGCTGCTCCTGAACATCGCTAGCAGACATGCATACGGTCAATGCCAGCGCACTCCGGGTCGTCCGATTCGGCTTGCGGAAGGGGGCAGGCGTTGTCACGTGCCACGATGTTTCCACCTTCTACTCTCCGGCCTTCTCGTATCTGTCGCAACGTCTTCCGAGCTCGCTGGAGCAGGACCCTGGTTACCCTGAACTCAAACCACGAACTTGGCGACAATTTTGCACTATATTTAGATGTATTCAATGAAGAGGAGCAGAAGATCCTTTTGGGAGCCTCGCTGAGCAAACTGGACCGCGCGGAGGGTAGACATCATAGGAAACGCCGCAAAATTGTCGAGGCGACCCGTGCCGAGAAACTCAGCGAACACCCTACCGTTAAGAGTCTCTTCCTTCCTGATCAACATTATGATTTTCAGAAGGTAACGTGGTGTTTGAATTCCAACGTCGTGGGCGCGATTTGACGCCTGCGATCAGGGTCATTACGATGGGGTCATAAAAAACTATCGTGAAATGCACGTTTCCGCCTGGCCCGAAGACCAGCCTAGACTCTCTGAACTACTGATTCGCCTGCGGCAATTCCATTCTGAGGAGCCCATTCAGTACCATGTTCTTCACCTTGCTTCCAACGGAGAAATACACCCCCACGTCGATCATTTAGAGGCCTTTGGATCTTGGATCGTTGGTGTCAGTCTAGGTTCTGACAGAATCCTCCGTCTCGAGAAGGAGCTCCCTGATCGGAAATTGGTACATGAGGTGATCTTGCCCTCTGGAAGCGTTTACGTGCAGAAGTAAGCTCGGTCTCTGACAGTGTTCGTTCATTTCCGTCCCAACCTCTGAACGTTTGTGCAGGGACACAGTTCGTTACGAGTGGAAACATTCCATTCTTTGTGGCGGATCCGTGAATGGGCATGAGATCAGGGGCGGACAAAGGCTTAGCATCATAATTAGAGTGAGCGCCTTTAATTATTTGTATTTCCTGCCACCGTATCCCCTGACTTATCTTTTTGATATAGAACCGTCAACCCACATTATTCATTTGACATACTCCGAATGTCCGTGACATTGTGGGAGCGCGGTGATGCACAGGTGTGATTGAGGTGTTCATACATAACCTCGCTACAACTGGATTTACAACCCCGGTCCGGCTTTGTCGCCTAATCAGATCGTACTTCTCTGCACGGACATACCCCAAACGAGAAAGCCTTACTGATGCTAGCTCCGGCACTGAATGGTGATAGATGGTGATACCGCGATCGGGTTCGTTGGGATGAAGCATCCTTTGACAATTGAAAATGGGGTTCAAGTTGCATGTTCTAGCCCTTGCGTGAGGCTATATCGTGATCTTCTTCATGCCATTGGGACGGGAGAATGGAACGCTTGTTTTTCTCGCCCTTTCGAGATAAGGATTTGAGGTGTGTGATTCTTCCGTGTCACCCGTAGCTCCGAGATGGGACTGAGATGGTGGCTCCTCGCCATAGGCACCTCACAAATTCTGACCGTTCTGGTGAACAACGACTCAAAGAAGCGCCTTTCGTGAGGAGAAGTCGATCCATGCCGATAGATTCACGTCTCTTCGCACTACGTCCAGTCTTTCGGACAGGGCGAGCGTTCTTCCTGGATGTTCCACTTCTTACAGGAGGACCCTGATTCTTTTAGAGGCACAGACCTCCTCATGTTCATCCACGTACCTAACCCTCCTACCGATTCTCGATTCTATCGAGTACCAGAAGATGCGGCGATCGAGGTTAGGAATGGTGCAATTCGCCGGATATGAAAATAGGCAACCAGACTCCAGGCACCATATCTCGTCCCGATACACATCCGACTGGGACTTCTGACCCTCGATTTTCTAGTGTTTGGCCATCCGTCAGTCTTCCGTGGCTGAACACGCCGAATGTTGAGATGGCACGGAAAGAGACCAGACTAGTCGTTGGACACGTAAAAAGGAATGAGGGGGTGGACACACTTTAGTGACCGGCGGGGAGAAGCTCGCGAGGACCTACAGCCGCCCTGAACACGCTTTTTTGGCGGCTGATTTGATATCCAATCAGGCTGAACCTTTTCTCTCGGTGGCATTCTAGAAAATAGCCTCAGATAACCTGCCCTTCGGTTATTCCTGTGGCGACCCACGCCGGGACAGAAAAAGCGGTTGGATAAACCAACCAGAGCCCCTGGACGACGACAAATGTCGGAAGAAACTTAGTCCTCGTTGCTGGGTTGTGTGTGAGGATGTGGTCACGATCGCAAGCAGTGCCCAGTCCAGAGCTGAGTTCGATGAAAAACCGGTACGGAGTCGCCGCCCAAGAAGCCTTTTTTTGAACGTTTAAAGGGTGTGTGTGGGACATAGACTAAAGAGATTAAGATCTGCGACAAACGCGTGGATCGAATGGTCTAGCCCCAGCAGGGGCCGGTCTCAGCCTAGACAAATGGTCGGTTTGAGTAAAATAAAAAACCCGGCGGGAAACTTGAACCCGGGCTGCCAATCACGAAGATCTAGGGACCTCCATCGCTTAGTTCGATAGAAGAGATAGGAGCATGCCCAAAGCCAGGGGGATCGGATTGTGAAATGGGGTGGAAAAATAAAAAACAGTATCTAATGTGGTATTACTTGGTTGTCCCAATGTCATCCTAGGCAAAATTATAATAACATAGTAGAAGGTAACTAAAAGGAAGGAGACAGGGGAATATGAGGGGGAATACAATGCGGTGGGATGTGGGGGTATCGGGGTGGGAGATACAATTGCGTCGGGGAGTTGTACATCTACAGGGGTCCATGGGCGTCTAGTGGTCAAAACTTGCAGTTTTCGCGGGGGTAGATAAGGAGGGGGAGGGCGGCGCGGAGAGATCTTGTAAGAAGGGCGGAAGTCTAGCCTTCTCTCGCGAGTGCATTGAGACTGAGGTTAATGGTCAGAGATCGAGTTCACACGAAGGAGCGGAGGACGCACGGGACTTTAATGGTGGCTCTAGAATGACCATCGAGGACGATAAAGGCAACTTCAATCCCCTGAGAGCATATGAGAGCATAGAGTGAGTAAGACTGGACGTAACAGTAGCGAGGGAGAAACGTACGTCGACGAAACCAATAGACTGCACGCTGCCGTGTTTCATCTTGCCAGCATCTTCCCAAAATATGACACGTGTTCCGGGCTGCATGGCAGGGTGTATCTATGAGAAGGGGAGGAAGTATGAGAGTCGGACGAGGACTAACTGCAAAGTTGTCCATACAATAAGGTGAGTGATAGGACACTCGGGGGACGATAGGCCAAAAGACATACCGTCCGGACGGGCTTATAAGCCGGGGAGAGAATTCGGAGGGGCAATATTGAAAGGATGCTAGACGTGGGGACGTCATGCACCAGGAGGCCGGGAAGAGTTCATTATTAACGGACTCAAGAGAAGTAGCATTTGATCTGCGTCACAGTAAGCGAGAGGGGATTTGGCTGGGGGGTTGAATAGAGACCGATATCTGGGCTTTGTTGGAGTCCTTGGATGCATGGCTTCGAGGGATCATCTCGGCCCATCAAAAGGCATGTTGCAGGACTAAGAACGTTCGCAATTTGGCAAAATGTTAGGCCTCCATCCAATTCAGAGGGTGCCTCGCTGCCGCGGACTGGCTGATGCATGAGATAGTGCGCGATAGCCCGGTTTCGGGGTACACGTAAGAAAACGGAAACCCTTTCCACCAACTCGCACGAAATTTTGGTGCAAATGCGGCTAAGGTCAAAGGAGGGAGGGAGGCTTGATGTGTGTGCGTGTGTGGCTGCAATAGTTCCCGAGGGCCTGCCGCACGCTTGCACGACGACCGCCATCCATGCCTGCGCCCGTGATTACGAACAAATCGCCTGGTCAAGCTGCACAAGACATGTCTGTCATCCTCGTAACCGGCTCATACGACCACGAAATCAGATTCTGGGAGGCTTGGTCAGGCATCTGCTCCAGAACGATCACCCGGTCTGGTGAATCCGGCGTAAGGACCCCCTTTCCCCTGAACGCAAGCAGACCTCGGTGACCGGTGTTTAGCAAGTAAATCGTCTAGCCATTTCTCCCGAGTGAGTCGCATCCGTCTATCAAACAACACCATCCTTCTTCATTCCGCTCTATCCAGTAAACGCCTCCTCGCGGCCGCGATTCACAAAAAGGTTAACATCTACGAAGTCGGAAGCTCATCTTCCACTCCCGTACGCAGTCCCCTCCCGATCTCGGAATACCATAACATCCCCTCACGTTAGTCTTAGTTGATTACGTTCGAGGGCCACACTTCAAACATCACCGCCGTCTCGTTCCACAACGAAGGCAAATGGCTCGTTACTGGCAGCGAAGATGGGACAATCAAGATCTGGGATCCACGGTAAGGCCTCCATTTGTTATACCTTATCACCGTAAACAAGCTAAAATTGCCGTTCGTGCACCTAGATCTGCGCATATTCAACGAAACTACGACAACGAAGCTCCAGGTATCCCCCCTACCCTGTCCAACCTTCATTTCGGATCAACCCTGACAGTTCATTCATTCTTAGTCAACGATGTCGTCGTGCATCCTAACCAGGGTGAATTGATATCTTGCGACCAGGCGGGCCGGATCAAACAGTGGGACTTATCTGAGAATACTTGCACACATGAACTCGTCAGTCTTCATGTCACCTTCCTATTCACTCCCATGATTTCGAACCATCTCGTCATATTCTTCCCAGACTCCCGCAGGCGACATACCCATGCGTTCCGTCAGTCTTGCTTCTGACAGTTCTTGTTTGGTAGCCGGAAACAACAAGGTGTGTTCATCTCGAGTTCTATCATGTTTCTGACTTGTGACGATTACCTTAGGGGCGATGCTATGTCTGGAAGATCAATGAAGAGGGTTCAGACGCACCTCGTTTTCAAGCTGCTACCAGGTTTCAAGCTCACAACAAGTACCTCACCCGAGTGCTATTCAGTCCAGACATCAAGTGAGACCCGCGTTGTGCCGTCCCGCGTGTCGCGTGGATATTGCGTTGACCTTCTTTCTAAGGTATCTGGCTACTTGTTCTGCTGACACAACGGTGAAGATCTGGTCCGTTTCTCCGAGTTTCGAATTCAGGTTGGACAAAGTACTTCAAGGTCACCAACGCTGGGTCTGGGACTGCGCCTTCAGTGCAGACTCGGCATATCTCGTCACAGGTGAGTATCACCCGAGTCTATCCCGTATAGGCTCAAATTATATCAATATAGCGTCTTCCGATCATACTGCACGTCTGTGGGAGATGGCTTCTGGAGAGACCGTCCGTCAATACAACGGGCATCACAAAGGTACCCATCAGATACAGGGCCGGGCTTTCCGAATCCTTCTAGACTAAACGAGGGCTTGTTTTTTTGCAGCTGCGGTGTGTTGTGCCTTGCATGATGGCGCTGGTTGATTCTAGCCTTTTACGGACGGTTGATGGTGGGGGAAGTCGAGCGAGGATGAGAGAATCTGAATGTGAGCTCTGCGCAATTTTCTTGCGATTCCCATGACCTTGTGTCATACATTCATCTCCATGGGGGCTATAGCCTACTATAGTCCAAGCGATAGTGTATGGATGTCTTTGCCGCGCCCCAGTGGACTGGGGTGCCGTAATACAATTGTTACTCCATGACAGGCAACGTACACACTACGGTACAACTCGGGCTGGTCTGACCCGCATTACTGTACGAAGCGGTGAGATCATGTGTCCAACGGGGGGCCTTCCCCAGGGCCAAATCCCTTCCCTCCGGTTGGCTGGATGCTCACGGATCGAATGTAACGTGAACACGCTAGCGGGAGTTACGGATCTCCCCGATGACTCGCTCTTTTGCCGTTGGAAAAAAAAGTGGATTTAAGTCTTTCTTCCAGACTCCTCCACCACCGCTACCTCCACGTCCCCCTGAAGTCTATTCATTGTGCGAGAGACTTCTATGGCCAGCAGTCTTGCTTCGGAATTCTTAACCAGAACATCAGACGCTGATATCAACGATTCCCTTATTGGTTTTGATGAAGTCGAACGCGATCCCAACTCTTGGTCCGGCTGCTTGCCCGCCTCCCAAGGGCTTTACCGCAACGAATACGAAAAAGATGCTTGCGGTGTAGGCTTCATTTGCCACATCAAAGGTCAAGATTCACACAAAATCGTCTCCGATGCTCGTCAACTCCTTTGCGCGATGACCCACCGCGGGGCTACCGGTGCCGACAGCCGGGATGGAGATGGCGCGGGAGTGATGTCGGGTATTCCGCATCTTCTCTTCAAACGCGAGGCCGAGAGAGATATCGGTTGCGTTCTCCCGGAACCAGGCCATTATGCTGTTGGAAATATCTTTTTCAAGGCCAACGACCCGGTCTTGTTACAGAAACAGCAGGCAATCTTCACCAAATTAGCCAGCGATCTCGGTCTGCGTGTGCTCGGATGGAGAGAGGTCCCTACTGATGGTACCATCCTCGGTCCTGCCGCCAGCAGCAAGGAACCCGCCATTCTCCAACCCTTCGTCGTCCTTCGAGCCCATTATGGGGATGGAACGTCAAGCAATAACGGCCCCTTTGACGATAAGCGTTTCGAACGTCAGCTATACGTCCTACGTAAATATGCCACCCACAGCATGTAAGTCATTTTAAGCTTTCCACCTTGATGGATTAAAACCCTTATCTCATTTCCCACGACGTAAAGCACACTCGCAAAGGGTTTCTACATCTGCTCCCTTTCGTCCAAGAACATCGTCTATAAGGGGCAACTTTCCCCTCCTCAGGTCTACAATTATTATCACGACCTGAACCATGTTCTCTATCGGTCTCACTTCACCCTCGTCCATTCACGGTTCTCGACCAACACCTTCCCAAGTTGGGACAGGGCTCAACCGTTGAGATGGGCAGCCCATAACGGTACGCGCTCCACGATTCTCCGCAGGGGCGGCGCCAAAATTAACATTGCTCTGTCTCAGGTGAAATTAACACGGTCCGGGGCAACAAGAACTGGATGCATGCCCGTGAAGGCGTCCTCTCCTCTTCGCTATTTGGAGATCAGCTCGATCTCCTCTACCCGATTATCGAGTCCGGCGGTTCAGACTCTGCCGCGTTCGATAACGTTCTGGAGCTGCTCGTTGTCAACGGCGTCCTCACCCTCCCGGAAGCGGTCATGATGCTCGTTCCAGAGGCGTGGCAAGGAAATGACGTCATGGACACCGAGAAAAAGGCCTTCTACAATTGGGCGGCCTGTGTTCAGGAACCTTGGGACGGGCCTGCCCTTTTCGCCTTCAGTGACGGTCGTTACTGCGGGGCCAATCTCGATCGAAACGGTCTCCGCCCGTGTCGATATGTCGTCACCAACGAAGACATTATTGTTTGCGCCTCCGAGGTTGGCGCTATCTACATCTCGCCCGAAAAGGTCGTTTCGAAGGGGAGGTTAAAACCTGGTCGTATGCTGCTCGTTGATACGGTTGAGGGGAGGATCGTCGATGATAGGGAGCTCAAACGTACTACAGCACGCAGGCAGAACTTTGGGTCGTGGGTAGAGTCAAACATGCTTCACGTTCCGAAGATTCTTCAGCGAGTCGAGCGGTCTAAGCCAATTAAGATCGAGATTGACCCTTCGCCCTTGAGCACCGATCCTCGCTTGTTAACCTTTGGGTACACGGTCGAACAACTCAATCTCCTCATGCTCCCGATGGTCAGTGATGGAAAAGAAGCTCTCGGGTCGATGGGCAACGATACCCCTCTCGCATGCATGTCCAATCAGGCGAGGATGATCTACGACTACTTCCGCCAGCTTTTCGCTCAAGTCACAAACCCTCCTATCGATCCCATTCGTGAAAGCGTTGTCATGTCTCTCGAGGCTTACGTCGGCCCTGAGGGTAATCTTCTCGAAATGAAGGCAGACCAGTGTCACCGTATCCTCCTTCCATCTCCCGTTCTCACTCTCGAAGAAACGGAGGCTATGAAGAATCTCGAGGTCGCCTACCGAACGTGGCCGTCAAGGGTGATCGACATCACCTTCCCCAAGTCAGAAGGTCTTCCTGGTTACAGATTGGCCCTCGAACGTACCTGCAGCGAGGCTTTACAGGCGATCGAGGACGGTATTAAAGTCATAATCTTGTCGGATCGGGGGGTTAATGCAGACAGGATCCCCCTTTCGGCCCTTGTCGCCTGCGGCGGTGTTCACCATCATCTTGTGCAACACAAGAAGCGTGCCAAGGTCGCTTTGATGATCGATACTGGTGAGGCACGTGAAGTTCACCACTTCTGTGTTCTTCTTGGGTACGGTGCCGATGCTGTGTGCCCCTGGTTGATGATGGAGACCATTCATAAGGTCGCTCGCGAGGGATTGTGAGCTCACCTCTGCCTCTCTCCAACAACTTTCTGACATTCCCCTCATAGGACCAAGAATGACAAGACCCTCAAGGATCTCATGGACAACTACCGCCGCTCCATCGACAATGGAATTCTCAAGGTCATGTCGAAAATGGGCATTTCTACTCTCCAGTCGTACAAGGGTGCTCAAATTTTCGAAGCTTTCGGGCTCCATTCAGAAGTCGTCGACAAGTGTTTCAGCGGAACTGCCAGTCGGGTTCAGGGAACGACCTTTGACCTCCTTGCCATGGACTCTTTCGAACTGCACGAACGCGGTTGGCCCTCACGCGAAACAATCATCCCACCGGGTATGCCCGAGTCCGGAGAATACCATTGGCGCGACGGTGGAGAGGCTCACATCAATGACCCCGCTGGTATCGCCAATCTCCAGGATGCTGTTCGGGAGAAGAACCAAACTGCCTTCGACGCCTACACGAAGAACGCCAACGATCAGGCTCGTGCCGTCCATCTCCGTGGTCTCCTTGAGTTCCGATACGAGAATGCCACTTCGATTCCCCTTGACCAGGTCGAGCCTTGGAACGAGATCGTCCGTCGATTTGTTACTGGTGCCATGTCTTATGGCTCCATCTCCATGGAGTCGCATTCGACCCTTGCCGTCGCCATGAACAGGCTGGGTGGTAAGTCCAACACCGGCGAGGGTGGCGAAGATGCAGAACGTTCGAACATCCTCAACAACGGCGATACCATGCGTTCAGCTATCAAGCAGGTCGCTTCCGGTCGATTCGGTGTCACTTCGAACTACCTCGCCGACGCCGACGAACTCCAGATCAAGATGGCTCAAGGTGCTAAGCCCGGTGAGGGTGGAGAGTTGCCAGGTCACAAGGTTTCCACTTCCATCGCCCGTACTCGTCACTCCACCGCTGGCGTCGGCTTGATCTCTCCTCCACCTCATCACGATATCTACTCGATCGAGGATCTCAAGCAACTCATCTACGATTTGAAATGCTCCAACCCTCGTTCTCGGGTCTCCGTCAAGCTCGTCTCTGAAGTCGGCGTTGGCATCGTTGCTAGCGGTGTCGCCAAGGCGAAGGCCGATCATATCCTCATCTCTGGTCACGACGGTGGTACCGGTGCATCCCGATGGACTTCTATCAAATACGCTGGCCTTCCTTGGGAACTGGGGCTCGCTGAGACTCATCAGACGCTGGTTCTCAATGACTTGCGTGGTCGTGTGACCGTTCAGACAGATGGTCAATTGAGGACCGGACGTGATGTCGCTATTGCGTGTCTGCTTGGGGCCGAAGAGTGGGGTTTTGCTACTGCTCCTCTTATCGCGATGGGTTGTATCATGATGAGGAAGTGCCACCGTGAGTATTGTGCTAATCCAACGTTGCCGAGCCCTAATGAAAAAAATCTAGTTAATACCTGCCCCGTTGGTATTGCCACACAGGATCCCCAACTTCGTGCCAAGTTCACCGGTCAACCGGAACAAGTCATCAATTTCTTCTACTACATTGCCGAGGATTTGCGAAAGATCATGGCCAAACTCGGATTCCGTACCATCAACGAAATGGTTGGTCGGGCTGATATGCTCAAGGTCGACGAGAAACTCCGAACCATCAAGACTGCCCACCTCGACCTCTCAGCTGTTCTCAAGCCTGCCTGGCAAATGCGTCCTGGAGCCGCGACCTACCGTGTCCGTTCTCAGGACCACAAGCTGTACATTCGCCTCGACAACAAGTTCATTGACGAAGCCGAGCCTGCTCTCACACAAGGATTGCCGGTCCACGTCGATTGCGCTGTCACAAACACCGATCGTGCTCTCGGAACCTCGCTCTCTTATAAAGTTTCCAAGCTGTACGGCGAAGAGGGGCTTCCCCGTGATACCATCCATATCTCCATGAAGGGATCCGCTGGGCAGTCTTGTGGTGCTTTCTTGGCTCCAGGCATCACGATCGAACTTGAAGGAGACGCAAATGATTACGTCGGAAAAGGTCTATCTGGTGGACGCCTCATCGTCTATCCTCCAAAGCAGTCAACATTCAAGGCCGAAGAGAATATCATCGTCGGAAACGTCTGTCTCTACGGCGCCACCCGTGGCGAAGCTTTCTTCCGGGGTATCGCTGCTGAGCGGTTCGCTGTTCGAAACTCCGGTGCCAAGGCCGTCGTCGAGGGTTGCGGTGACCACGGCTGCGAGTACATGACCGGGGGTCGAGTGGTCGTTCTTGGAACCACTGGCCGGAACTTCGCTGCCGGTATGAGCGGCGGTATCGCCTACGTCCTTGATACCGCGCACGCCTTTGCTTCGAGGGTCAATCTGGAGATGGTAGAGTTGGGGAAAGTCATTGACCCACGAGAGATTGCTGAGCTCCGAGGAATGATTGAAGATCATCGTCACTTCACTGGGTCCGAGGTCGCCAACCGAATCCTTCACGACTTCCATCACCTTCTGCCCCTGTTCGTTAGGGTCATGCCGAACGACTACAAGCGCATTTTGGAGGAGCAGGCTACACGTGCCAAGGAGGAGAAGCTGCGTCAGAGCGTCATTGATTTGATTCCCCCGAGGACTGCAAGTCAAGCGAACTTGGCTACAGGAATCGAGGGTGTCTTGAAGGCCGGTACTCCAGGTCATCTCACTCCCAATCCTCCTGTCACCAGGCACTCTCGGGTGGAACCTGCTCTCTTGGACCTTGAAGATTCGATGGTAGATGACAACTCGACGAAGCAGCGTGCGCAGAAACTTGACAAGACTCGTGGTTTCATGCAATACAAGCGCCTCAACGAGACCTACCGCCCACCAAGGAAGCGTGTTAAGGACTGGAAGGAAATTTCTCACCGCTTGAACGAGGACGAGCTCAAGTACCAGTCCTCCCGCTGCATGGATTGTGGTGTTCCTTTCTGCCAATCGGAAACTGGATGCCCCATCTCGAACATCATACCCAAGTGGAACGACCTTGTGTTCAAGGATCAATGGAGAGACGCCCTCAACAGGTTGCTCCTTACCAACAACTTCCCGGAGTTTACGGGTCGCGTCTGTCCCGCACCATGTGAAGGAGCTTGCGTGTTGGGTATCAATGAACAACCCGTTGGAATCAAGAGCATCGAGTGTGCAATCATCGATAAAGTGCGATCGTTTCCCCTGATTTCCTACCTGAGTGGATCTCTGATCACATGTTGATTTGAAACAGGGCTTCGAGATGGGCTGGGTCGTTCCAAACCCACCAAAGGTTCGCACGGAAAAGAGGATTGCGATTGTTGGGTCTGGCCCAGCTGGATTGGCTGCCGCCGATCAACTCAACAACGCTGGTCATTGGGTGACTGTCTACGATCGCAATGATCGAATGGGAGGTCTGTTGATGTATGGTATTCCAAAGTGCGTCGGTCCATTCGATTTCGATGACACGCATATTGACGGTGTGCTTGTGATATCAGCATGAAGCTCGACAAGAGTGTCGTCCAGCGTCGCATTGACTTGATGGCGGCTGAGGGAGTTGTGCGTTATTTGTTTTTCCGAAGTCATGAGGATCGTTGAGGATAATTTCTTGATGTTGACAGACCTTCGTGCCAAACTCCAACGTCGGCGTTGACGTTTCTGTCGATGACCTGAGGGCCCAAAACGATGCTGTGATCATTTGCACCGGCGCGACCTGGCCACGAGACCTGAGGTTGCCAAACCGTGACACCGACGGTATCCACTTTGCTATGGAGTTCTTGCAGAGCAACACCAAGTCCTTGTTGGATTCCGAGCTCCAAGACGGAAACTACATGAATGCGAAAGGCAAGGATGTCATCGTCATTGGGGGTGGAGACACCGGAAACGACTGCATTGGGACGTCTATGCGACACGGGGCCAAGTCTGTCGTGAACTTTGAACTCTTGCCCAAGCCGCCCGCCAGCCGTGCTCCGGATAACCCGTGGCCCCAGTGGCCGAGGATCTTTAGGACCGATTATGGCCACACTGAGGTCGCTGCTCACTTCGGCTCTGATCCTAGGGAGTACTGTATCTCGACCAAGGAGTTCGTGTTGGATGATGAGGGCAAATTGAAAGGTCTGAACACAGGTGCGATTCCCACAGTCCATTGAAATGATTGTTATGGGTGCTCATTCGGTGACCTAGTCCGCGTCGAATGGACCAAGGACAGCGGTGGAAGGTGGAAGATGGAAGAGGTCCCCGGATCTGCCAAGTTCTTCCCCGCCCAACTCGTGTTCCTCGCCCTCGGATTCTTGGGACCGGAGAACGACGTGATCAAATCGTTAGGCCTTAAACAGGACGGAAGGTCGAACATTCAAACACCATTCAAGGTGAGTTCCATTAGCTGTGAGGCTGTGGACATAGCCACTGACTCAAAATATCCTCGGGTAGAAATACTCGACGAACGTTGAGGGCGTCTTCGCTGCTGGTGATTGCAGGAGGGGTCAAAGCTTGATCGTGTGGGGTATTAAGTGAGGAATTCGTCCTACCCCTAGGGCTCGACAGCACTGATTGATGTCTGAATTTTAGCGAGGGTCGTGGTGCGGCTGCTGAAGTTGATACTTACCTCCAGAAGTCCACCAGGCTGCCGTCTGCTGGTGGCATCAAAGCCAGGGTGAGCATGACGTTTCACATTCCTGATCCTTAATTTCCGCTTTCTCGAAGGTCGTTCACGTGTTGACCGGAATTTTTACCCCCATTTTCAATAGCAATTTGTTCCTCCGCCGAGCACCCTGAGCCCAAAGGCCGTCGAAGTTGAAGTTTAGAAATGCTCAATGCAATGCTTGATCGAAGGACTTACCTCTCGCTCATTTTCCTGGTCCACTTATCCCCCGAAAAGACGTGCCCGGCATGGACGTCCCTCCCTTCCTTTTCTTGTCTCGTGGCTTGGATATACGGACGACCGCTCGCCGATTCTTCGTGTGTTCGCTCCACTCTGCTTGATATGCGTCTCATTTTGTGTTCCCGTATCGCTGTTGTCATCTTGGTCGCGTTGTCTTGTATTCATCTCTCACCATCTCGGATATGTCGCGTCGAGAGCAGGTCTTCTCATATACTGTAATAATAGAGTGTCGTTTTCCATGCGCATCAGGCCGAGCCCTTTGGTGGTGGACGGCGTATAAAGATAGGCTAAGCGCTACATTCACAGAAGTAAGAAACCGACCGAGATTTTTCGCGCCTATTGGCACCCTGGTGGTAGCTAAAAAGTGTTTCTAAATATGTGAGTACAACTCATTGTGGTGATAGATCTTAGTTTACGATCCCGGCCATTCAGCGTCGACTGCGGAGAAGCTATTCCTGGTTCTCTATTCCCGGTAGATTCTAGCACCCTTCTTTCCCCACTTCTCCATAAGTGCCTTGCCAGATGCGGTGGGTTGTGTGAATGCCACCTCGCCTTTGGCGGGGTTCAAGGTAACTCCATGAAAGAAATTCTCCGCCGCAGCGGTGAGTAAACGGGAAGCAATACCTATCCTGCGGTAAGAAGACGATACGAACATCCGGGGGATACCGAGAGGTGTCGGCAAGGGTTCTGGAGAGCAATATAGAGAAGTGGAGACGTCGACTGTGATCAGATTCTCTTCCGAAGGTGTATGCGCAGCAGGCGGCCGCAATACAGAGCTATTCTGGTGTACGGGAGTTTCTTCGATGACGCGCATGGCTGCAGCGATCGGTTGGGCAAGCACACAGCCCACGATCTTCTCACGGTGGCGCCCGTTAGACTGATTGGATCTAGAGCTTCCTAAAGTAGATTTGGGTGTGCTGGAGGCTGAAGGGGTGAGGAGGAAGAGGTAAACTTTTGATTCGGCTAGGGTCTGCCGACTGAGAGGTGGAGATGAAAGCGCGAGGCTGATGGTGTCGAATAACGCCGTGAGCTGGTTATTTTTGTTTCGTTTTTGACGTAAGGGAGAATGCACGAGCTGCGGGTCAGAGAGATTTATGTTTAGGAGATAGGGGGTATAAGCACCTTTGAGCCGATCTTGCCGGGAACGTTTGCGTTGACGGCGAGAATCCTGCCGGTTGAACCATCTTTGAGTCGGATTCCGGATTCGATCTCGACCACTCCATGCTTTGCGCTTTCCCTGACTTCGTCCTTCGTCCACTCTAAACCGCGTTGAACGCGAGCACAGTGGGATTTGTGTAGATCCTCATCGTCTTGTGCGCCTTTCGTGTAGGAGAGATCGCAGATGGGACATGTGCGTAAGATGGACGCGTCGATTGAAAAGTGGAGTTGGATCAGTGACTGTTTCTTGGGGTTGGCTTTCCATTTTGAAGAGGAGGCTGCGGAGGATTTGAATTTCTTCGTGTCGGGTTGTGACAAACGCGGTTTCTTTGCGGATGGACGGGAGCTGAAGGCTTCGGATAGAGATCGCTTTGGGATGGGGGATGAAGGGGGTGTAGAAACTGGCGAAGAGGTGGAAGGCTCTGGCGCGGGGTCTTCCGGGGGAGGCGGAGACGAAGAGAGTGTTGATCTGCTCCTCCTGCCGTAGGTTCGCTGGACTCTGGAGGACATGGGTGTAGGTGAATTCAAAGACGCGACGCGACGCGATCACGTGAAAGACGCCGTAGGGAATTGCCGGTCACCCCGCATCGACGGCGACTGCGGGAGTTTCCACCGAATTTCACTTGCGATGATGGTCACTAAGGAATGCTCGGGACAGGTTTTGTAGTCTTGGTTGTGTGCATTTGTTGCATCGCCGATGGGAAAAGATTTGTTGAAAAAAACTGTGGATCGAACCGCGAGGCCGTCAATCAAAACACTCCTAAATGAGAACGCTTCTCCTTCCTTCCGCACACTTCCTTCTCTCTTTTCCTCTTCCCTTTTCATCTCCTCCTCCGCACGGGTTCGTTTTCTTTGCATCGCTGTCGCCCTCCAGGGTTTTCCTGACCGTTCCGTAAGTCCCAATTGTCTCTTATACGGCCACCACCGCATTGTCTCACTCTCCACAGCTAAAATGGCCTCGCAGCAGAACACGCCCTACTACCCAGTCGACTCTGGCGACGTGCATCAGGATGGCCTACCAGTCGACCCACTAAGGAGCTACACTGACAATCCCTCTCCTACTTATGAACGTCCCCAGGACCCTCCGTTCGACCCAGATGGTTTCAGCGCCAATGATCTCGTTCATGACGGTGTCGTGAGACCCCGATTCCTCGGCCATGCGACAGGTGGCGCTCGGGGATCATTCGCTTCCTCTTTTGGAGTTCAGTCCACGCTCAATGACGCCGACAACTCATCGTCCGTCTATGCGTTGAACCCCCTGGTAAACCGTGACTCGGGACGTTACTCTTCCGTCCCATACCAAGACGACCCCCATGATTCGGACCTTGCCGCGGGTTCCGTCTCCTCAGGCACCCGCAACAAATACCTCGAGGAGAAACGTGACACGTATGCACCTCCGAACAAATCTAAACGTAAGATGATCATTGTCGCGATCGTTGTGGGTGTTGCCGTCGCCGCCATCGGCATCGTCGTCGCTCTCTACTTTACTGTCATTAAGAAGAACGGCAAAACTTCCGACGCCCTTGGCAACAACAATAACAATGGAAATGGCAACGGTAATAATAATCCCAACAACGGAAACGGGAACAACAACAATACTACCAACAACATTCTCAAGTCAGGAGGAAACGGAAGCACTATTCACTTGGACAATGGCACAACGATAATCTACTCAAATCCATTTGGAGGAACCTGGTATTGGGACCCCGATGATCCCTTCAACAACAACGCTCAGGCGCAGAGCTGGACCCCGCCCCTCAACCAGTCGTTCAAGTGGGGTACAGATCGTATCTTTGGGTCCGTCTCCAGGCCCTCCTTCCAAGGCTTCGCACTAATCTTTGCGTCCTCGCAGTGTCAATCTTGGTGGTTGGCTTGTAACAGAACCTGTAAGTTTCCCGATAACCTCGGTTTTGCCCATTGAGCCCGTGCTGACTTCATCTGTGTAGTTCATGTATGTGCTACAGTCTATCGCTTCTATTTCCGACGCTCACTTCCAGTGAAGTTCCCCAAGTCTTTATCAGAAATATCAGAATGCTGCTACACCTGCGGTTGACGAGTGGACCCTGAGCCAGAATATGGCCGCTGATACCGCCAGTGGTGGACTAAATCAGCTGGCGAACCACTATAGTACTTTCATTGTAGGCCCACGCACTTCCCTGTAATGTACACCACCCTAACACACATTCGTCACAGACCGAGGAGGATTTCGCGGAGATTGCTGGTGCTGGTCTCAACTTCTTGCGAATCCCCATACCCTGGTGGGCCATCGAGGTTAGGGGTGATGAGCCATTCCTCCCTAGGGTGTGCTGGACGTTAGTACCTTTCACCTTCATTTTCTTTACCTGACCAACCGTTCCGCCGAAAATCAGATATTTCCTCAAGGCAATACAATGGGCCCGCAAGTATGGTCTCCGCATTAACGTGGATTTGCACGCTGTTCCTGGCTCACAGAACGGATGGAACCATTCCGGGCGACTCGGCAACGTTAACTTCCTTCTCGGTCCCATGGGCTACGCTAATGCTCAAAGGGCTTTGGATTACATTCGGGTCATTGCCGAGTTCATCTCCCAACCACAATACAGTGACGTCGTCGTGATGTTCGGCGTGCTCAACGAACCACTGGGCAGTCCTCTTATTGGCGCAGCGCAGCTGGAAGGATTGTAAGCTCTTACCTCGTCGTTGCGTCGCTACGGGGAGATTGACTTGTCACTCTTTAGTTACAAAGCCGTCTACGATACCGTGCGTGAGGCCAGCGGCCTCGGCGAGGGAAAAGGCCCCGTGATCTCCTACCACGAAGGTTTCCAGGGTCTCGGTCACTATTCCGGATTCATGGCGAACGCTGACCGCATTGCCCTCGATTGGCACCCATACATATGCTTTGGCTCACAGTCGAGCAATCCGATAACGAGCTACGCCACTACACCCTGTACTACGTGGGGCCAGACAATCAACCAATCAATGACCAACTTCGGTATGACGGCCGCGGGCGAGTTTTCAAACGCCGTCACGGACTGCGGGTTGTTCCTCAACAACGTCGGCGAGGGTACCCGTTATGAGGGAACGTACACCACCGGTGGTCCTTATCCCAGTCAGGGTAGTTGCACAACCTGGACGGACTGGCAGAGCTGGGACCAGACAATGAAGCAGGGTACTTTGCAGTTCGCTCTGGCATCGATGGACGCCCTGCAGAACTGGTTCTTCTGGACCTGGAAGATTGGTCCGTCCTCAGTCTCAGGCCAGGTCGAATCCCCAGGCTGGAGCTACCAGCTTGGGTTGGCGAATGGTTGGATGCCTACGGACCCTAGGCAGGCCAGCGGAGTTTGCGGTAACACGAGCCCCTGGTCACCTCCATTGCAGCCTTGGCAAACTGGAGGCTCGGGCGCCGGTTCGAACATTCAAAGCAGCACTTTACAGTGGCCCCCGACCTCCATTAGCAGCGGCGGTCTTCTCGCGGCCCTCCCCTCTTACACACCGACCGGAACAATCGTTACTTTACCCGGACCGACTTTCACCGATTACTCCAGTTCAACCGTCAAGGTTGACGTTGGAAATGGTTGGGAAAACCCGAGCGATTCGAGGAGCATGTATGTCACAATCTCGGGTTGCTCCTACCTGGACCCTTGGTGTGGACCGACCGCGACCGCCCCTCCCGTGTGCAAGGGAACTTCGAAGAAGAGGGCATACCCGCCCCCACCAGGCGTCACTCCGCGACCGTGAAACACCCTCCAATCTCCTTTCTGATCTCCGCTGTCTTGTGTTCTTGCATCATTCATGACTCTATAACGACTCCAGGTTTCGTCAAAGAGACTTTATCTCTCCCAATCACTACCATAGCTCGGATGTGTTATCCATACCTCTGCTATCCTCTTAACCCTCCTTTCCCTTCACTCCCTCCTTTGGCATTCAGTCGTGGACTTTTTCCGAACTCCCCCTCGTCCTCTTTAATAATCAATACCACCATGGACCACCTTTTCGTGTAGTTTGACATCTGGTTGTTTCTTGTCCTGCTTTACACTCGTAGTTTTACCTGGTACGGCGTCGGGTCACAGTAAGATTGCGTTCCTTTATTTAGGTCTCCTTCCTTGTGTTTCTAACTTGTCCCTTCACGCGGGACTTCTGTCCATCTCCCACGTTCTTTATAGTCCTGGGCTGTCACACCTTCTTTGGCTCGCTACAGCGGGCGATCTCCTCACCTCCAGAAAGTTATTGAGTATCGTGTGCGAAGTTTACTACCGAATAAATTTTCCTTGGGCGGTTGGATCGTTGTCTGACGTGATCGTGAGTGATCGATGGGTTGCTGAGCGAAATTGAAAGTCACTTGCACTGGAGCCGCGATGATCAGTGCAAGAGACTGCAAGAGACTTCCTCGTCTGCTCTCCACTCCATACCTCTCATGGCTTCGACCCGGCTTTAGCATCCACGAGTAGAATCACAGACTTAGAAAAAATCTGACCTAGACGCCGATATAACGCTCATAGCAGGGAACAGCCTCCGCTGATAGCCACGCGGAACCTTATCTTTATAGACTTCATTCCACCAGCCGAGGATCGCGTCGATTGCGCCCATGACGTTCTGCGCCAAAACACCGCTCGAGTTGATTTCGAGGAACTACGAAGGAAGATAGGACATATGGCACAGGTATGGATCTAGATCCACGCTTTGTGTACAGAAGCCAAACGACCGCGCTAATCTTGGAGGAACTTGCGACCAGGATCCGGAGGAAACGTTCTCAATCGCAGTGATCGTCATGTACTCGAACTTCGTCAACCCCTCCCCAAGGCACCACTTTCCTTCGACGCCGCAATCGAATGGGAACAACTGCCTGGCGTCAGGGGGGCATTACAAACGAGAAGATCAGCAGCCTACGTCGCTGTTTTTCATGAGGTCTTCAATGTGCCATTTAACACGCTTCGAGACTTCCTGTACGAGTTTCCTTTTGGTCACCGGTTCCGCTTTGACCCTATAGTCTTTGGTAGAAACCTATCCGGTACCCGTTTGCCATAAGGTGATCCTCCTTGACCTTTCAATGACCTTCACGCACCTGCATTGACCTTGCCTTCGACCTCTTGCCTTGTTTGGCCAATTCCTTCAATACCTTTTCCACGTCAGTGCTGGAAGGATGCCCAGGGAACTTGGTGCAATAATGAGTGCGCGGGTGAACCAGAAATCCCAGCAACTTACGTGTAATCTGACTGTTATTCCACGGAAATTCCTACCGAACGGGAAACTATTCCCCTCGTCGACTTCGAAGTTCACACTGTAGGCATCGGGAAACCTTACCCCAGAGTTGCCCGATTTGGAGAAGAGAACGGGCGATTGCTTGTGCCAGCCTTTACGGGTGTCACCATAGGTGTAACGCAGCTGCGGAACCTCCTCTCGTGCCGAAGTATAGACTTTGCCATCAACCGGCTTGGGGTTTATTTCATGAGGGATATTGCAAATGCGGAGGAATTTGAACTTACGTCAACGCAGACCTCGCCTTGGACAGGATGGAAGGTGACGAGAGGGAGGTGGTGTCCTTGTGTACGAGTGGCAGGGGCGGCGAAAGGAGAGGCTAGCGATCCTCCCTGCCAGCTGAGGTTGCCGTATGGGGACTGAGGATTTCCATGAAAGAGGGGAGTCTGAAGACTCATCTGCGCTGTCTGTTGAGATGACACTGAGGGAGGGGACAGGGTCAACTCCATATTTATGTAAGTTCTCGAACTCATCCACTAATGTATCCCGCACGCATTGACCGGGATGCCGCCTACCTTGAGTTTTTCAGTCAGGTCACAGTCAATCAATACTGAACAGCCACCAGCATGATTGGCGTGTGCCTGGAATTTGCAATCAAGAGCCGCGCTGTATATCTGCACGTCTTACGCTGATCGTTTCAGTGGCTGGCGCATCGCTCTTTCGCCACCTGCTCCGAAATGGATGGTTCTGAAAAGTATTGTTTTCTACGGTGTATACAGTCGGGGGCTACAGTGATTGCGGCCCGCAAAAGCTCTCTCGCTCTCTAGGTCATTAATTCAATTAGTTGCTTCCTGTTGGCCGCACCACCGTGGATGTGCATCTGACTGCCGATCCTTCAGTATTGAATGAGTGACTTGCGTACATCCAAGTCGGCATAATTTTCTACCCCTTGAGAGGAGCAGGGATGTGTTGAGGGCTCCAGAGACCAGGACGAGGCGAGGTTGTGAAGCATGCGGGTCAGCATGTAGGCAAAAAACACCGCGCTCGTGTTTTGACTTCGAAGCAACAGGACGTCAAATGAGTTTCCGTAGGGATAGGGCTAGCGCTGACATCATCCGTTGAATGGCACCATTGGCCGCATTTGGCGGTTTCCAAAGGCCTAAAGCCCGTGCCCTCAGACGACCAGTGTTGACGTAACGAAGTAGGTGCGGGATTCCAGGCTCAGGACTCTTGTTTTACTAGACAGATCCCGAAGGGCCAAATCATGCATCGGACCTACAAAGCACCGCGACTTCTCCGGGCGCCCCAAAAACACAAACTCTGATCTCGGAAACCATGAAAAAGGGGCAACACCAACCATTATCTTGGCCCAACTTGAAGGCCAAGCACCACTGGTTGCATGAGCGCCCCGCGACGGGTATTTTTGTGTTGGAACGTCGGAACGTCCGGCTCATGTACATGCACCAAAGACTTCGAATTCATAACGTTTTGACCGTAAGCACACCGAGATCTCCGGTGACACGGCGCTTATGATTTAGGAGATCGCAAGCAAGGTAAAAATGCATAATCACAGCCCGCGACAGCACCGCACAAAAGGAGGATATCCATAGGGCGATCATCGATCAATGAGCATCTCGATTTTCCTTGCGGAAACCTGTAGCTTACCCTACGTGAAGATCTTATGATCATATAGCGATTTAGCAGGTCATTGTTACAAACAAGCCACAGACGGACAGTCGTCCGCATATATCGGCGCTATGAATTGTCTGAAAACCGAGGGGTCGGAAAGAAAGAGGCATCGGGCGATGATTTCATGAAGGGTTGAGATTCCGGTTCCACAACTTTCGGGGAACCCCAGAAACATTCCATCGTCTCGGATGCCTCGAACGTCTAAGCGATGCCCTAAAAACCGACCTCAGGATACCAAAGCAAATAAGATATCACTGCGAAGGTAGGATTGGTTAAAGACCCGGGACTTGTTGGAAAGTTTTGTTTCCTACCGGTCGCGAGAACTTATTTAACAGTTGGACAATCTCGCCTCAAGTCCCAAAAGATAGTCACCAACCGTTGATAAATTCGCCCTTTGATAAGGAATTAACCAACAAACACCAAGAAATCTAACCATTACCAACAGACCCCATAAGATTAACCAATTCTGACGCTTTACCTGGAACTCAGGGTCACATATACCTATTGGGTCAAGATAACGAATAAGCGATATCATTTGAACGCCTTCCAGTCGACCCGAGAGGTTTCGCCTGACTTTCAAATTTTACTATTCGAGGCGGGGAAATTTCCATAACCTAGCGCCCCGGGCATTGAATATTGACGCGTCTCAGCGTTCTCCCAGCGACATCCGCGAGGCCAGTGCTATTGTACGACCAAAGTAGCCCCAAAATATGGATGATTCGAACCAACAAAGCAGGACTCAGCCCAGAGGATCTAGCACCTGATGTGATCCAGCGAGCAAGTGTTAGAGTCGCGCGGCGTTGAAGAACGGAATTGACGTGGGTTTGCTGATCGGGATCGTTCAATCCCAAGAGCCTACATTCCGGAACTGGCCTCCTCGTGCGGGCCGAAGCCGCACCGAGCGTCCCTGGCAAGGGAGCAACAGATTAGAGCGATCGGGTTTTGGCCGGCTCATTCCTTCTTCTGATTCTGTACATCCCTCTACCTCACTCACTCATACACCGTATCTCCCTCTTTCTGTTCAGCGGCATCGTAGCGGTCTTGGAAAGACGGTACTCCTAAGGGATCTGCGCGTCCGCCACGACCGTCGATCGGCCGAGGGAGTTTGGTACGAAACCGCCGCTTGGCGACAGACTTGATGAGTTGTTAACTGCTATCAACCTAGGTGCCGGTCAAATTGATAACCGGTTGCGTGCGTTTCGTCTTCCGCCCAAGTATCGCTCGAGTTGATTACGAGGGGGGAACTACGAAAGAAGATAAGACATAGACGTATGGCCCAGGCATGGATGTAAGTGTGTGAAGATATTCAAAAGCTAAACGACCGCGCTAATCTTGAAGGAACTTGTCGACGTGTATGACCGGCGACCAGGATCCGGAGGAAACGTTCTCAATCGCAGTGATCGTCATGTACTCGAACTTCATCAACCCCTCCCCAAGACACCACTTTCCTTCGACGCCGCAATCGAATGGGAACAACTGCCTGGCGTCAGGGGGGCATTACAAACGAGAAGATCAGCAGCCTACGTCGCTGTTGTTCATGAGGTCTTCAATGTGCCATTTGACACGCTTCGAGACTTCCTGTGCGAGTTTCCTTTTGGTTACCGGTTCCGCTTTGACCCTATAGTCTTTGGTAGAAACCTATCCGGTACGCGTTTGCCATGAGGTGATGACTTTCCGACATACTTTACGCACCTGCATTGACCTTGCCTTCGACCTCCTGCCTTGTTTCGCCAATTCCTTCAATGTCTTTTCCACGTCAGTGCTGGAAGGATACCCAGGGAACTTGGTGCAATAATGAGTGCGTGAGCGAACCAGAAACTCCAAGGACTCACGTGTATTCTAATGGTTATTCCACGGATATTCGTACCGAATGGGAAACTGTCCCCCTCGTCGACTTCGAAGTTTACTCCGTACGCATTGGGCAACCTTACCCCAGACTTCCCAAATCTAGAGAAGAGAACGGGAGGCTTCTTGTACCAGCCCTTACGGGTGTCACCGTAGGTGTAACGCAGCTGAGGAACTTCCTCTCGTGCCGAAGTATAGACCCTGCCATCGACCGGCTTGGGGTTTATTTTAGAATGGATGTTGCAAGTGCGAAGGAATTTGAACTCACATCAACGCAGACATCGCCTTGGACAGGATGGAAGGTAACGAGAGGGAGGCGGTGTCCTTGTGTACGAGTGGCAGGGGCGACGAAAGGAGAGGCTCGCGATTCTTCCTGCCAATTGAGGTTGCCGTATGGGGACTGAAGACCTCCATGAAAGAGGGTAGTTGGAGGATTCATCCACACTGTCTGTTGAGGTGCTTTGGGAGAGGGGGTAAGGTCGAAGCGGCCGTCTTTATATACGGCCAGAGGCCATTATTTGTTGCAACCGAGAGCAGAACTGTGTATCTGATGATTTGTAATCGTCCCTGGTCGATCTCGTGAAATGGGTGGTTATTGAGCAGATTCATTTTCTTGGATACTAGAGAAGTGTCAGCGACAGTCGAAGATACCGAACGAATGTTTCAATCTTCGACGACATTTACGAAGGTCATCGACATTTGTGACTCAGGCCACAAAGCTCCAGGAAATGTGGGTATAAAGGCGCGATTACCGCCACCACCAATCTTGTACAATGCGAACAACTCATGCTGTAAAGACTACAGAATCTTTTGGTTGCTCACTTAATTCCGCGAATAAGAAATGAACGTGGGAAATCGGACGACTAAAAGTACCATACACTGGATCTTGGAGATACGATGTGTGATGGACAAGAAGGATGTGTGATAGGCCATGACGAATACGTGAATATGTTATTTAACGTATATACGAGTGAGTCCCTCAAAAAATAAGAAATGAACGTGGGAAATTGGACGACTAAAAGTACCGGACACTGGATCTTGGAGGGGTAAGGTAGGCGCGGGGCGTCCTCGAGGCCCCCGGATATCTCTCCTAATTTGGTTTCCACCCCTGGGCCCTGGCGAACTCCCTCACCCGAACACCCACCCGAAGCGGCGCATCCCCTCCAATTTGGCACTTCCGGTCCACACCTCAGGTTCCCCCCCAATTCCGTCTCAAGGTTTAATCCAGTGTGCGCAAGAAGATCAGGAACCAAATCTAAACATCCCATCGGATTGCTGGCGAATCTCCCTCCTACATCTCCCTCTCCCCCGATAGGTGCACACACCCTTGCGCCGGTCTTCCTCCTCAAGCATCAGCGCAACTGTCATGTCGCTGTCGTGCTGTGATGGGCGCTTGAGGGCGCTGGGTTGCTGTGAGTTCATTTCCGGGTCCCTCACAGCGACTAGCTACACCCGGTTTCAGGCTGATGCGGATGATCGATGAATCCGCAGCACCTGTTCATTGAACGTTGTTGAACCCGCCCGCCTCTTTCATTGATCTCGTCAGCTCTCCGACCGACCGTTGGTCCGGATTCAACGTCGCGATTGGCCCCAAGGAATCCTATTTAAATCGTCCCATACCTTGTACAACCGAGTTTGATTGATCCTGGAGGAAGTGGAATAGCTATAAGTGAGGGACTATCCGGTGCCACTAGCCGAGTTTTGCAGTGCCCCTGACCCTATGCATTGGGACGGTCGGGGTCCTGACACTCACTGACAGTTCCCTTAAATGTCCCTAGATATTCGTCTGGATTCCAGTGTACACCGTGTAAATCCTACGGGCAGTCACCCAGTCGACCGTAGTCACCCGTGGCTCACCACACTCGATAGTTTTATATATTCTGTGAGGAATTAATACGAAAAAAAAATATTGCTCGAAAATCTACGGGAGTCGCTGGGGAAGCTGGATGAACTCCAGTCGGTAGGCGCTTAGATTTTTAGAGTTCAACCAAGGTCCCTTGGGATCGATTTCATTTAGATCGTCCCATACCTTGTACAACCGAGTTTGGTCGCTTAGTGCGCGCCGCCGTACGAGGCCCCAATTGTGACCAGGTGGTCGCTGTCTTCTGATCAAGATATACGTCCATTTCCCTGTCCGTATTAGTACTCGTTCGACGTCTTCGCCCCCCCCACTCAATGTCAACGGCATTCCCTTGTTCGTGTCTCAAAATTCTCCCATACCGTGGCTGTTTTTGGCTCCGGTTGAAAGCTCTGCGACGCCCTTCGGATCGCCGCGGGTGGAGGTAGAGGGGATCGATTCTGCTTCCAATTTCCCGTACTCGTTGTGTTCGGTTCCGCCGGACTCGTTTGGTTTTAACGTCGCGCGAATTTAGAAGGGAGAGCCGGTTACTAAATTAACAATTCCCCACAAAGTAAGATGGCTCCCGCTCCGTTCTGTGTTTTCGTTTTTAACCTGCGCACGCTCGAGTAATCGATATTTGTGTAGCATGGACAAAAATACAAAACTATGCGTTACTGATGAACAGAGACCCTCCGAGAGAAACCGACCCAAGAGCAAAAAAACACGTTCATCCTCTATCTTTCCCACCAAAGAACAACGTCGTTCTCTTATCCCTCTCTTTATCTGAGACTTTATCCGCGTACACATCGTACAAGCTATAGGTCGGGCTCCTATAAGTTTCGTAATCCGCGGCTTGAGACATCGCCATCTGTGCCAAAGAAGGAAAAGCAGGAGGCGAAGGCACCCTCGGAGGCCTATCGTCCACGACCGTCACCTTGTGATCGGTCGAGTTCCCGTTCGTGTGAGACCGGAGATTCAGTGGAGCTATTGGCGGAGGGGGCGGGAGTGGCGGCATCTGTTCCCGAGGCAAGGAGAGCGAAGAGCGACGGTAATCTCTAAGCATGAAGTTCCCGAGCCGTGACCCGTCGTCGCTAGGGCACGGACTGCTCAAGGTATCAGGGATGGACATAAACGAGGCGTGATGAGCGACCGTGTGGCTCCTCCGGAGCAGCGAGATCCTCCCGCGACTCAAAGATGTCTGATCTTGAGGCTCAAGCTCAAGTTTCGGAGAGTCCAATCCCAGAGCGATAGTCAGCGCTTGGGTATCGCGCTCTTTCCGGGTGGCGGTTTTAGACGTCGAGGGTCCGGTGGCATATGGAGAGGAGTCATCGAAAGGATCAGTGCTGTCGGGGACGGTCGTGCTGTTCGAAGGGGTCATGCTAGGCACAGCGATGGAGTTCATTGAGACTGAGATCGAGGGACAAGAGCCGACTGGATATGGGGCTTTGACACGCTCGCGCCCAAGAATCTGCGC
This sequence comes from Thelephora terrestris, assembly GCA_015956445.1. Classification (NCBI taxonomy): domain Eukaryota; kingdom Fungi; phylum Basidiomycota; class Agaricomycetes; order Thelephorales; family Thelephoraceae; genus Thelephora; species Thelephora terrestris. The sequence continues at coordinate 2,897,357 of WIUZ02000002.1, read as the reverse complement.
CGAGGGAGCATTGGGTGTGGGAACGGGGAGATGTGTGATGACTGCAGGGAGATCTTCGACACCGTCGTACACATACTCATCTTCGCTGCCCGCATCCCAATCACGAACGGTGATCCTTATGGCCTGCTTATCCTTAGATTTGCGCACTGAGCTTCGGTTTCCTTCAGATTTGTTTGGGGAAGCTCGATCAGCGATGGTGGTGGTGGAAGCGAAAGCCGACGCGCTGGCGTTCGCGACTAATCCGACAACATCAGATTTCGCGGTCGAGTACGCGGAGAGGGCAGACATGTGAGATAGGCTACGCTGCAAGAAACCACGTTTCTTGACAGAAGATTCGTGCGGGTGAAGAGTGTTCGAAGACCTGAGCGGTTTCGCGAACGCGTCAGAGAATGGATCCTTCTCGACCTCCCTGAGAGGCGATTTGGACCGATACTGAGTCCAAGTCCATTTTTCCTTTCCGAAGATGCTCGCCGAGAACCGCTCTTTCCCCCCAAAGACGGGGGACTCTTCTGCCGGGTGGTCGGGAAATTGATCCTGGAGAACGGGGAGCGAGGGGGTCTGTAGGTAGCGACGTCCGGTACGCCTAGAGCGAATCTTAGCAGCAACGATGAATGCAACGAGGAGAAATGTGCCGCCGAGGATGGACATGACGATGGCAACCACGCTGGAGTTTTGTATGTGGCGAGGCCGACTGGGCGGGTAGAATGACGGTTCCAACGCTTCAGTAGAGGTGAAGGTTTCCAGTACATCAGTAGTGTATGAGACTGTGTCGCCGAAGCTTATGAGAGTAGGCTGAGACATATCAGGGGTGGCCGTGGTTGAGCCCATGGCAGGTAAGAACCCAGCTTTGATAACGAGAGAACTGGGTTGATAAGCTGGCGCGTTGCCATAGTCTGGTACAGGAACAGGGAGAGAGCTAGCTTCCACGTCTTGGTTGACCAGTTCGACTGCTGGAGCATGGCCGAAGTGGTTGGGCCCACTCGTCCTCGATGGTTTCAGTTCAAGTAGGCGAGACGTCTTTGTGTGATGTTTGACAGTTGGAGAGTCGTTTCCACCAAAGGACTCGCCACGACCGGAAGAGGCCATCTCAAGAAAGCGGAGAGCGGGCCGGGATTGCAAAGGGAGAGAGGAAACAGCTGCCAAAGAGATAATAACTCAAACCCGCCCGGTGCTCGTTGCGAAAGGTCTCGTGACTTTGAAATTGTAAAAGGGCTGTTGACACGCCCACGTGATGGGCAGCACCGCGTCTTGGCTGCTTCGGGATTCAGGGTCTTGATATTCAGCCACCGCGCTCTTCTTCCACTTCTCTCATCTCCGTCGGTTTCATTTCTTGATTACACACTTTTCCCGTCAATCCATCCAAGACGCCTTTTGGGGCTTTGAGAAAAGGGTTACGGACGAGAGCGCTGGTGGGAAAGTCTATCAGTCGATTTCAGATTTCAGACGGGCGGAGTTCAATTCCCCGCCAATGGAACCTTTGATCTCGACGTCAGTCCCTTTGACCCTTCACTCTTTTCGATGAATGTGACCGTTCCGCCTTTCAGCAATGCGTCTCTCCTACCCGAGTCTCAGGCCACCCAGATCGTTCGGGAAGCCCTTCGTGGCGGAGTTAGCACCCCAAAGACAGTAACTCTAGATGAGCCAGAGGTCTACGTCGAAGAAAACCTTACTTCCTCTGACATCAAAAGTACACCTCATTATCACTACCATGGATTGGCCGTGACTCAATCTCCCACCCAACCCAACGGTCGTTGCGACGAAGATTCTCAAGGTTCGCAGGAGACTAGCCACTCATACACAACGGGGCCCGGGCAGAACGCCGCCTCATCCGACCGCCTTGCTCCGCCATTATCTCCAAAGAGTCCTTCGCACACGAATGAACCACCAGGGACACCTCCCCCTTCAAAAGCGGGGAAAACAACCTCATTTCTTTCCCCGCACCGCCCTCCCGTTACCCCTCTCAGGAAGAGTAAATCTTTGCACGCACCCGCCCGTCGATCTCCTTCACCTCAATCTCAGGATTCCTTTGCTGGCTCAATCCCGGTAAATCCGGAGGCGGCCTTCCTCGCCAAGTCGAAACGCTTTGGACTTCCGTTATCTCAACTTGAGAATTCGCTGGAGGTGGGCGAAAATTCAGTGGCCATGATTTATGCTTATGGAACGTAGCAGGATTCAATGTTTTCCCCCATCTCCTCGAAGCCAAATCCTGGACCGTCACCCATCGTGGGCATGAGCCAATCAAGTTCTGACGGGACCAATAGTCAAAACACGCAGCCTGTGCCCCCTGCACAGGAAGCCTCACAGCCGGAGACAACGCGATACCTGCAAGACACCAACTACATGGAGTACCTTACGTGTATCAGCAACAACCGCAATCCCTACATCGATCGCAGCGGTGCAAACTTCCCACAATCCCCGGACTCGTCTTCTAGCTCTTCAGGGAACTTCCCCGAAAACGATTCCCATCCCTATGAAGAACCTACGCAGATAGATGAGTCTACTCAGCCGGGGTCGGACATGGTGCCCACCCAACCGTCTACCCAAGTTGCCAGGGAAACCGCCGAAGTGCCAACACAAACCGATGCTTCTCCAGCAGATGCTCCTTCAGAAATCGTACCTCCTCCCGTTATTTCCGTACGTATTCTGTAAACCTCTCGCTTATCCGCTCAATGTCGGACCTAGTATCAAACTCCTCTCGCTTCTACGGCTGCTTCTTCGACAGGCAAACGTAGTTTGTTCAACCAGCTGAAGAAATGGAGGCAGATTCCTGGGATCCCTCACCCTCATGGACTCCCAGCCAACCGAAGGGACTCAACGTCAGTTGTCCCGGAGACGCCATTGCACACCGATTCCACGGGGTTTCCTTCCACAGGCCAAGGCGGGGTGCAGACGACTCCGAGTGCTCCAGAGCTGCCCGTTGCAGACCCTTTGTTGCTAGATTCTCACTCCCCCGTTCGATCCCCTATTCGATCCCCCATTCTGTCCCTTCAATCCATGCCACCTCCCCCCAATCCACCAAGAGTAGATGAAGACGAGACCATGGACATCATCCCTGACTCAGAACCATCTAGAATGGCCGATGTGTCGATGTCCTCCTTGCACCGTCCTGGACTTGCAAGCCGGATGCCTCCTTTCCGGGAGGATGATGACGAGATTGTACCCGAGTCATCAGGCGAGACAGACGATAAATCTCCACCACAAACGGATCCAGATCGCATACCCCAGGTCGAGAAGGCGCAAGAGACTGAGCCAGAGGGCGAGCAAGATGACGATCCTATGGGCGATGACCAACCTCTAGTCAGACAGCAGGCGAGGCGGCCACCGAAGCCAGTCGTGGAAGAAGAGGAGGAGGAAGGGCAACAAGCAGAACAAGGAGTTTGTGATGACACGACTGTGCCAGAGACTGAGGATGAAGTTCCCCTTGCCACCATAGTCAAAGCCGCGAAGCCTGCACCGAAACCCCTTCCCCAACGGGGTCGCAGTACGAGGAACAAGCGTCCGATCGTTTACACCGAGTCCCCTGATACTTCTGAGAACGAAGTAAGTAAGACCAAGCGATTGTTTATATTCATGGATCTCAAGTTTGTCCCAGGAAGAGGAAGAAACCCCCATCGAACGTCCGGCCAAGAAGAGGAAGGTTGAAAAGGTTGAGAAAGTCCAAGCAGTTGCAACCCCCATCGCGACCCGAGGTCGGGGAGGAAGGAAGGCCAAGCAGCCTGCGTCTGCCAAAGCCGTGAAGAGTCCTGCTAAAGGTTCTGTTACTAAAGCGAGACCTCAGAAGGGGCGAGGGAAAGGAAAGAAGGCATCCGCGGAAGCTAGCGCTGTTACCTCTGGACGTCATTCCCCTCCTGCTCAAGATGATGAGGCCAAGACGGAGCCCGCTGAGGAGGACGAGGAAGAGGCCGGTTTCAAATCTTCCGATGACATGCCGAGAAAGCGTAGGCGCTCTGGGCTCGACCAGAAACCCCACAAAACCGCATCTGGAACCTCTACGCCACAAGGTATTACACCTCAACGCGGGGGGTCCAAACGTGTTCGTTCACTCCCTGGATCTCTTCGGGATATCGCCCATAGTGATGGTACTCGTGTTTTCGCCCGGTGGCCACTCTGCAAGCACTTCTACGCCGGAATCGTCCATTCCAGATCGCCTTTCCAGAGCGATCTGTATGTTGTGCGGTTCGGTGACGATACGGAATGCCCAGTCCACATCTCAGACCTCCGTCAGAGCGAATTGGAGGAGGGGGATGAGGTGTTCGTTACCGGGTACAACCAGTCGGGCCGCGTCACAGCGATTGATCGCTGGGATTCAGAACAGTACGTCCGGGTGCGGGTTGACACCGGAGGGGAATTGGACGTCAAGGCTAACTCGATCAAGATACACGAGTCGGTCATCGACAAACACTGGGGTGACAGACTCGTCCACGAGAGTTCCATCTGCACTTCGCTTCAGGCTCAGGGCCTCAATTCCTCTACAAGTAAATCCACCGCCGTCAATGGAACCTCGACCTCGAAATTCTTGAAGAGGATCGGGTTCGTGGTCACTATGAAATCTCAGTCTCCGGACGATAAGCACCGAACGGATATTTTTGACCTTATCAAGGACAATGGAGGAAAGGTCATTGATGATTGGGCGACCCTCTTTCCCTTTCCATCTACGCTTACGGAGCGGAGCTGGGTGGCGCGGCGAGCTGATGTGAGGCTCAAGGGGCCTGCGATACAAACTGTGTTCCTTCTGGCAGACGAATGGAACCAGAAGCCCAAGTACCTCGTCGCTCTAGCGTTGGGAATCCCTTGTGTCTCGACCCGGTGGCTACTTGACTGTCGCAAAAATGTCAGTCCACCTTTAGCGTATGTTTAGACGTGTGCTGATCGCATCACCTCATAGCGTGCTCTCATCGATTGGAACGATTACCTCCTCGCAGCCGGAGAATACTCTCACGGTCTTATGTCGCAACGGGTCAACCTGCGATGGGGCGACAAATCACAACGGCTTCATGATATCTATCGGGACATGCACGGATCGAATTCCACCTTGCTTGGTAAGTCGGTACTGTGCATCGGCCTCGAGCTTTTCCCCCCTGGGAAACCTAAGAACCTCAAACGAGTGAGTGGACACACGGTATCCGGCACTCATTCGCCATCTAAGCTAATGAAAAACTTGTAGATCAACTCCGAGGACGACAAGCAGAACGAATCCACGCGAAAGCTTCCTAGCATCATGCTCGCGATGGGTGCTGATGAAGTTGAAGCCGTGTGCGACTTGAAACATGCCCTGCGTGAGGTCACCGACTACGACTTGGTTCTCGTTAAGGATGTGGAGGAGGTCGAGAAGTTCAACGCCGCCGGTAAGGTGGGACGACCTCCCTGCGTTCACATCCCGTGGGTTAAGGAATGTTTGGTGGCGGGAAGGCTTTTGGATATCCCGGAAGTTTGAGGGACCGGAGATGTGGCTCTGCGGATTTTAACACCTTCCACATGCGCACGCATGGTGGATTTGTACGATTATATTGACGGGCTTGGTTGTTTGTATCTTTTGCTCCTTTCTCTCTGTGCCTCTTGTTTTCTTTCTGTCGCTCCTCTTCTGCTTTGCGTTGAACAGACTCTCTCTTGTATACGTGGGCGACACACTTTGGCTGCTTACGACGTAGTACTTATTGTGAACAGGAGGATGTCAGACCATAATTCATGGTCAAGGAAGTCGAAGAGCTGTGACCGAACAAAGCGCGAACAAGGCCTCATGCGAGTGCTCACACGCGCCAGCCAGTGCGTCCACCCCGGAGCGATTGGTCAATACACAGTACTAGAGGGTACACCCACATCTGCCAAAGGAACAATAGCCCTTACCACGGACCTGAGTGCAATCCAGCGACAGTAAGCGACAAATCAATCATAGCATCATGATCAAGCACAAAGTCGCGGAATTGGAGTTCCCCAACGCGGCACCTCCTGTTCTCACCTCACCTTCACCACCCTCCTCACAAACCTGAAGACGAGATGGGCGAGACAACCGTCTACTACCACGCAGCAGCAATGACTATTACCAAACACACTTCCTAAACGTTCACTCTCCCCGGGTCATGCGGCTGCCAATGCTGGTGCAGTGGCATATGTTGACGCTCCTCTGGTTGTATATCGGATGGCGTCTGGACCAAATCGTTGACGCCCATATCTTCCTACGTATGACAAACGCTTGCACGAGGCGTGCCACGTGAGAATCACCGCCCATCTAGAGCGTATGAGGGCTGTGTAGGTTCCTTCCTCGCAGCCTCCTCTTTCTGTACCACATTCTCGCAACCACCTCCAGCTTCGACGATGGCCACAAACCCCCAACAACCGAAAGAGCGGGACGGCGTTGTCACGACCTTGAATGTCTTCATCGAAGCTTTCACTCTTGCGAAGGAGATCTCGAGCATCACACCCGCCAAGGCTGTTTTTGGCTCGGCCGCAGTAATTCTGACGACGATTAAAGTGCGTTGCTTCCTATTCCACGCGACAGCGAGCTTACAGCTCACCTGTGTCATCCAGGAATTCTTCGCAAACGAGCAGGACTACATCGAGCTCGGGCAGAACTGCGTCGAGATCGGTTGTGTCCTGGACCGAGGGACGCAGGGGAAAGGAGCTGAGCACCTCAGTCAGCTTGTACGAGATGCGATAAACCGGCTGGAAACGTGGGTTGAACCAGGGGTGTACAGTTTGGATAGCTGACTGATGGTGCTCCATATCACAGAACTGTGGCGGAGATCGAGAGCAAGGTCAAGGAACAGAGCAAGCGCAATGCAGCCTCTCGCCTTCTCCACGCGAAGAACGATAAGGAAAAGATCGCAGGCTGGTCGTCGGATCTCAACAAGATTCTCCAGATCTTCAACGTACGATCTCTCGCTCCTCCGCTTGCGTCGCTGACCATCGGTTTCCAGACTGAACTTGCAATTGATACAAATGTCGCGGTTTCTAGCGTTTACAACCTCGTTTCCGGCATTCACAAAATTGTTTCTGGTACTCACGACATCGTTTTGGACACCAAAAATGCTGTTTCAAAATCTCATAACCTCCTCTCGGCCATCCATCAGACCATGGTGAAACAGCAAGAAGCGTCCGATGGTCAGAGTCCACCGGTAAGCAACCGTTATGCCCCGCCCGTCACTAGCTCATATACCCTCAACCTTTCCTAGGCTCACGCAAGGTTCGTTCCAATTCTATCGCTAACGCGCCCGGTGTTTTATGTTTGCATCTAGTGCACGTGGAGAATCCCCCCCGCGACCCCCAAGGGCGTGTTTTGGACGCGATGAACTAATCGAGACAGTCGTCGATCTCGCCGAAAAGTTTGAACCGGTCGCGCTCATAGGTGCCGGAGGGATTGGCAAGACGTCCATTGCGCTGAAGGTCCTCCATCACGATCGGATCAAGAAACGGTTTGGCGACAACCGTCGATTCATTCGCTGCGATAAGTTTCCAGCGTCTCTCCCCCACTTTCTCAACCGGCTCTCGGAGGTCATCGGGGCAGGGATCGAAAACCCCAAGGATCTGACACCCCTAGAGCCATTTCTGTCCTCGAAGGAGATGATCCTTTTTCTCGACAACGCTGAGTCCGTCCTTGACCCGCAGGGGACGGACGCGCGAGAGATTTACGAAGTGGTGCAGGAGCTGAGTCGGTTCAACAATATCTGCCTTGGCATTACCTCCCGCATCACCACCGTTCCCCCACATTTCAAGCATCCGACCATCTCCACTTTATCAACAGAGGCGGCGTGCGATATCTTCTACACCATCTACGACAACGGTGGACGGTCCGAGGTGATTAGTGACCTCATCAGACAGCTAGATTTCCATGCGCTCTCGATCACGCTGCTCGCAACCACGGCGTCTCACAACCTGTGGGATTACACCCGGTTGGCCGAGGAGTGGAACGTACAACGGGCGCAGGTGCTCCAGACGGATTACAACGAGAGCCTTGCAGCGACCATAGAACTCTCCCTTGCTTCCCCAACATTCTGCAACCTCGGCCCCCATGCGCGTGACCTCCTCGGAGTCGTCGCTTTCTTCCCGCAAGGGATCAACGAGAAAAACCTGGATTGGCTGTTTTCCACTATCCCTAATAGGAAGAACATATTCAACAAATTTTGTGTTCTTTCTTTAACGTCCCGAAGCAACAACTTCATCACCATGTTAGCGCCGATCAGGGACCATCTTCGTCCCCAAGACCCATCACTATCCCCACTTCTCTGCGTGACCAAGGATCACTACTTCACCCGGTTGTCAGTCTTCGTTAATCCCGGGGAGCCTGGTTTTGAAGAAGCACGATGGATTGTTTTCGAGGACGTGAATTCCGAGCACCTGCTTGATGTCTTCACATCCATCGACACCAACTCGGACGTCGTTTGGGATGCCTTTGTCGGCTTTATGAGGCATCTGTATTGGCACAAACGCCGGTATACTGTGCTTGGGCCAAGAGTTGAAGGGCTTGCGGATGACCATCACTCCAAACCAACATGTTTGATTTGGCTCGCGCGATTGTCATACATACTTGGGAATTATTCAGAACAAAAGCGGCTTCTTTCTCAGGCCTTGAAGCTCGTGAGGGAGCGGGAGGATGACCCTCAGGTTGCTGAAACATTGTTCAACCTGTCTGATGCAAATCAGGCACTAGGCCTCCACGACGAAGGAATACAACAAACAAAGGAAGCATTGGGGATCTTCGAACGCCTCGGTTACACAATGAAGCAAGCGGCTTGTTGGGTTGACCTTTCCCGGTTGTTCCATTTGGAGAGACGACTCGACGAGGCAGAAGAAGCAGCATTACACGCGATTGATCTCCTCCCGGAGAAAGGCCAAGAATTCAAGCTCTGCCAAACTCATCGAATTCTCGGTGAAATACATGAAGCCAAGAGGGAGAAGGAGAAGGCGATTGACCATTTCGAGAAAGCCTTTGGAATCGCGTCTACTTTCGGATGGCGCGATCAACTATTTTGGAATCATTACTCCCTTGCAGGTCTCTTCACACGTGAAGACGAGTTCGACAAAGCACATTCTCACATTGATCAAGCCAAGTCGCACGCGGCTGACGACCCATTCAAACTCGGTCGCGCGATGGAGTGGAAGGCTTATATCTTCTATCGACAAAACCAGCTTGAAGATGCGCTTTCTGACGCTTTGGGTGCTCTCGAGATATACGAGAAGCTTGGGGCATCAACGGCCATAGTAGATTGCAAAATTTTTCTCGAGAAGATAGAACAAGCAGTTGCCGGTGAGTTTCTGAATGTTGCGCTGTTTCTTATTCCGATTAACCAACATTCTCAGCACGCGATGCACCATCCAGTGGTCCAGGACGTCCAACAACTGCCTCTCCAAGTCACTGACCCCATTTCCCGTTCATGGACACAACATCCTCTATCCCCGTTTCTGTCTCTTGTGTTCCCCAATGCGATTTTCGATTGTACGGCCGACCCCCTGCTTCGTCGTTTCATACCCGGTTGCCTTCTGTACTGACCAATTCTATGTCTTCCCCGTTGTATCTTGTTTGCTTTTAACGTTCGTTGTCTACTGCCTGTAATTTTTCAAGGATCTGGCTCTTTAACATAATTATCAACGGCTGATTTGTGTTTCGTGGATCTAGCCTTTGTGGAGATCCTCCTGCCGTCCATATCAAGATTCGACAAAGCCTTTGGTCGACATTCACAAACAACGCGTCCCTCTTGGCTTCATCGCCCTGTATCTCTTAAGCAAACGATGGCACCTCGACCATCTAAGCGACCTGCCTCCGAGACCTTCGCTTCAACTTTCAAAAAAACGCGATTTCTCGACCCCGAAGAAGATCCCACAAATTTCTCAGGACAGGTCGAATCTAATCTCGAGGATGGCCCTCGCACCGGCTGCCATGGACGCGTCTGTACAGAAGGCTACAGATCTGATTCTAGCGACGACGGTGAAGGCATGGTGAACAGCCAAAAGCTAGCGAACGATCCTTGAGGTGACAATGAATTGTTATCGCTTCTGCTGCCACCGAGGAGAAGAAACCCGTGAAAAACGTCGAGAAGGGCAAGAACAAGATTTGAGACTGGGAGGTATCGAGGGCCAGGAGCTCGGCTTCGGCGATGGACTCTTCGGATTCGGATGAGCCAGAAGACGAGGACGACGCCAAGAGGCGGAAGAAACCCGGGATGAGTCACGGATTGTCCTCGTCCAACAATGCCGGTTCCGTTATGAGGTGTGGTACTGCGTGTCAGACATCTACAATCCTCGAAGGCACGGCGGTGTTCACGCTAAACACATCTCAGACGTGCCCAGCAACGTTTTCCCTGGACACTACCCAGACAAAGGTAATCCCTGGAATCCTGCCATTTTTTGTAAAGTCAAAATTCGATCTCTCTCTCGTAGGCTCTATCCCCCAGACTTACGGACTGTCCTCGAAGAAACTACATGTCAAGGTCAATAAGCTGTCGCAGCGGTCTATTCTGGTGTTGATGCCTCCATTGCGAATGCTTTCTGACGGATACTCATAGCTGAGGTAAGGTACGTCCACCCCACTTCTCCGAACGGAATTTATTTGTTTATTTCCTCGTCCTATACTAGGTCTCGACAATCGCTATCAAACACGTGTACGTCTGGTAGAACACGTCCGTAATCCAAGACGAGGTCCTTGCTCAGCGAATCGGTTTGGTTCCACTGAACATGGATCCTTCGTACTTTGAATTTTAATCTGCCTCGCAAGACCAAGCAACAGACCGTAACACCCTCGTGTTGAGATTGGACGTCACATGTACGCGGAAACCTAAAGCTGTGGCGGCTTGTGGAATGAAGAAAGCCGAACCTGAGCCAGATCAGATCTACAACCACTCGCTTGTCACATCGGGAGACTTGACCTAGGAGCCTCAGGGCGAACAAAGCGAAGTGTTCGCATCCAACCCACCTCTTCCGACGAACGAAAAGATTTTACTTGCCAATTCACGACCGGGCCAGGAGGTATCCGTGGAACTCTGTGCGACAAAGGGTGTCGGTAGCAAGTGGAGTCCAGTATATCAGTTTCTGCCGGTGTTTGCTGGGGTGTGTTGCTAACTACAACACCAGCTACTGCCACATACCGCCTCCTGCCCTTGAGGGACCCCTTATGTTACACTCAAGTAATTCACCACCCCCAATGCAGCATCTGGAGAAAACCTCAATCGCAAGTTGCTCCTCCAAGGGAATGCCTTCGTACTTGGTAGGCATAAACGCGAGTTGCTCCTCGGGGAGACTGGTTCCGTGCTCCTGAATCATTGAGGTCACGTAAAGTAGTTGAAGCCGCGCCCTGATGTAGGGTTAGAAGAGACACGGTTGTCGGGGGGGATGAATAAACTCTTCATCTTACACCGTGTCATTAGTATCAAAGACACTACAGTCCAAGCCAGTAGCAGCCGTTGCCAGGCAATCGACAACAACCGAAGTGGGAGGCGGGTCCTGGGACAGAAAATGACCTGCGACGGAGTTTAGCTACTGAGGCACTTCACGGCGGGCCCCTACCTGGCAGTGGCGCTCAAATTTATCCAAGTTTCATGTGCTCTTCTTGCACAGTCGGTCAAGCTGTCACCCGATAAATCACAACAGCTCCAGTCAAACATTAAGCGAAACTGCATACTAGAAAACAGCTGGTGTATCGCGCTCATGTCCGAGAACGGCGTGCGTTGTTCACGTGCTCAATAAGCAAGAAAGGCACGGAGGAAACATACCGCTGGTATCCCGGCAAGCTGCTCTGAGCCGCGGGCAACCGCCGTGCGAGGGCCCTGATGAAAATATCGACCGCAGAACACCTGTATGCGCCACTCCGCCAGTCGATAGACCCAGTGTACGGGAGCGAGTACACGGCAAGTAGAATCGAACGACAGATAGCATTTGCCACCGGGGTTTGGTATGAACAGCTGTCTGAAGCCATCCCGCAACAACAATAGAGAAGTAGAACAGAACGCCAAATGAAGTTATACCAAGAACAACAGATACAACTGTGGCGTCGGTCCCCCATAGGCATCTGGGCAGAGCGCAGCTCAGAGCAAAAACGCGGCCTGTGACATCAGCGGCAACGATTCCATCACATCTCGAAGTACCACGCAACCATGCCGTCAAGTCTTCGTAACCGATCCTGACTGCGCTCGATGGCCGACCCTCGCATGTCAGCCAAAGCATATCGAATCAACCATTGCTTTTCAGAAGCATCGCAAGGAAAGCGGAGAGGAGAGATACGACGAGGCTGCCGTACAATAAGCTTTGGACGTGAACGATCGTTTGGGGGAACCGATTCACTTCGGTAAAGCGGGGGTGTCGCCACCCAAGGTGATGACTTGTCGATCTTGTAGATTGAAACGCGAAGTAGGGCGGCGGTCTCTTGGTTAGGGTCCGATTGAAGCTGAATGATGAATGCAGAGGCTACAGCGGAGAAACGCCCGGCCTAACGCTTGCATGGACGCATGTTTCTTGAAGATCGCTCAAGACGCACGAATATTAGGGTCGTGTTCAGATCTTCATCGCGTTCCTTCATAAATATAAATTCCTTGTCGTATTCTTCAGCTGCCTTGCGGTAGTGTTGGTAGAAGCCAGCGCGATGATCCTCCTGGGTCGACCGTCCAGCTTTTCGGGAGCCACTGGGAGCGATCTCAGTATGAATCAGAGGAGGCGTGAGGTTGGATGTTACCCTTCGATCGAACGTCCGCTCAACTCGTGGTCCTTCAGGTTCTTCTGCAACTCCTTGACTAAGATGAGGTGTTAGTGAAAGGATGTTGCCACGGGAAGAATTATCACTACATTGGTCTGGGATCGCCCCGTCGTCGTTTAGGTCACTAGAACCCCCGTTGTTGTTGGATGCACGGTCTGAATGCTTGGGGAATGATTTAAGAGACACGCGATACAACGTACCGTCCCATTGGGGTCGACTCATCTCCAAAACATGCTCTCTTTCACCTCGGGTACTTTCTTTCCTGAGAATTTCAAACGACGGTGAGTGAGGTGACGTCACGAAACCGGAAGGTCTCACTCATCCATCTTGATTTCTGCCATCCTGTGGATCCCAGGGCAGGTGTATAAAGTGGCATGATGTGTAGGAGAGAGGGTATGCGGCGAATCCTAGAATCAGCACAAGCTCTCCCTGGGCGGCCAACACTTCAGATTCGGACACATTTAATGATAGCGAGTGGCCAGCAGCGTATTTCGGAGGATCCGCACATAGTGTGGACCGCACCTCTAAGGGATCACGACAACTGGTGTTCGGAGGGGTCCACCATTGCAAGAATCAAGGCTTGAAGCTTGAATATTCTAAATTGAAGATCGGAGGAGGCTGAAGCATCGGCATTGGAATCAACCACATCAACTCATCTTTTATTCATCGCGGTCGCAATTTTTTCCAGCTGGGGTTCGCCAAGAACGTGCAGGGCATCCAGCTCAAGCTTATACAGGACTTCCTCATTGCCAACGGGACCACGCATACATTACAATGACCCTCGTTAGCCTCCGCTACTATGCTCTCTCGAACCCCTGAGAGAATTGCCTATAAACATCTCCCACGCCGACCCCTTCAAGATTGCGGAGGATATGTGGCCGCTTGCGCGTGGTTCTGTGAAGGGGAAAGTCGAGTCTGCTGTTGCAGCGGCTGTTGACGATGTGCTCCCTGCATGACGTATAAATTCCTTTAGATGCCAAGTCAACAAGGAGTGCCACAAACCTGGGGCGTGGCCTGGAACCTTGTCTGAGTGCTGCCGTTCGGGTTCGGATTGACAGTAACACCATCGTTAGCCTCGAACATTGACTGCAGAGTCTGGAGGGCGTTATAATAAGAAGCGACAGGCCGAGCACCGACCGAAGTGATTGTAGCAGCTGCATCCGGATCCAAAGGAGACGGCATCGTTGTCGCTTCTTGATTTTGTCCCGATGCTGGCCTCTGAGTGGCAGCACCCCCGTTCCCATTCGCGCTCCCATTGACGCTCACAGGTGTCCCAGAGCTCGAAGAGACTGCCTGCTGTGGTGTGGGAGAAGCCGATGTACCATTCGCAAACTGCATCGTAGTGACGATCGGTTGAGTGGCCGGCTGAGTGGGGAGATTATGGGTCTGGATCTGAATGGCGGGTTGTTGGATTTGCGTTTGTCCGGTTTGAGGCTGTTGAGGGGCCGGGGATTGTCCCTGTTGACCTTGCGCTTGAGCCTGAGCCTGTTGTTGAGCTTCCAATACCCTGACCTGGGCTTGCATCAATTGTTGTTGTTGCTGGGGCGACAGTCTGGTGCCACTCTGGCTTAGTTGATGCTGAAGAGCGGCAGCAAGTCTCTGCTGTTGTGAGATGTTCACTTGGCTTCTGATCGGCGGTACAGTCTGTCCAACTCCGTTGGGGAATTGGAGAGCATTACGATTAACAGCGGCAGCCTAGGATAACTGTAAGGCGAACAGATAGACAATGTTGCACGTTGAACCCTTACCCCGGCAGTACCCTGTAGTCTCGCCTGTTGTTCCCGGAGTTGCCTATTCCGCGCATCCTCTGCCTGGCGGCGCAGCAAGAGGTCAGAATACTCTTTTTTGCGACTCAACTCCTGGGGGGTGAGTTTAGCCATGCTATTGATCTGGTTGTGCGTCTCATGAATTCCAGTCTGCCGCTTCGTTTGGGCAGCTACCGAGGCACCCTCAGTCTCCGATAGTTAAAAAGACGATAGGGGAAGCGGAGACTCACCAAGCACCTTCGCTGCGTGGTCCTTCTTCTTCGCAAGCCGCCGGATAGCATCAAGAACAACAAAATGTCGCCTCTTTTTCTTATTGTCCGCGTTCAACCCGCTAGTATCAAGGCCCAAGCTGAACTGTCTCTTCGTCCTCGTTGTCATTTGGTTTGATGACGGATCCTGCTCCTGTTGCTTGGTGTTCATGGCAACAAACCGGTAGTAGCAATCCCAGTTCGTGCGAACGTCAGTGGAGACGACATGTCGGAGAGCGTTGAGACAATCGGCGATAAGGGTCCAATTACTGCCATACGTCCCGAAAAGGTCCTTCAGGAGCTGATCGTCATGTGTTGTCCATAGTTGATCGGCGATGCGTGACTCTTGTACACGTTTGGGATCGGTGGTAGGAGGTCGAACAGTGAGATTGCTGTAACCATTCCGCTCGAATAAGTCTAGAGTAGGCGTTAAAAAATCACACGCAGGCAGGTTGTTATCGCAGGGATAAACTCACTGCAGGCAAACTCTTGCGAAAATGGAGGAATATCTGTGGGGTGCACAGGTGATTCGCCCAAGCCAATCCAATCACCATCTCTCCAGTGGCGAGACGGTTGCAAGGCGCTGATGACGGTCGGTCGACAGAACATGAATTGTGACACTGGGACCAATTTTGTGGCGTTGGCCTCATCAACTCTTCTGCTGAAATCTTCCCTCTCTCTCCTGTTCTTCTTGAGATCTAGTTGGATGGCAACGGGGACCGGTTCTGAAAGACCATAGGCCTGGACATCGCGGAAGAGGGCGACAAGGTCGATGGTAGGTGGAACATAATCAGGAACCTCTTCGGCTGACGGTTTGGGGATGAGGTTCGTGAGGCCCAAGTCGTCAACATCAAGGAAGACCTTATTCAAGTCCATGAAAGCGACCCTCTCCCTCATAGCACCCTGCGTGGCTGCAGAAAGCCCATTGTTTCCGAAACACATCATGGGATTTTCAGAGGTAAACCTCAGTCCCGGTGGAGTGGGATCCGAACCCTCACGAGAGTTTTGTCGTGAGGAATTGACCCCTGTCTCAACTTGGTCTCTAGGCTCGGTGCTCGGAGCAGCCTGTAGGGCAGCGGTGAAGTCGAAGTTGTCCTCGACCTTCATATTCTCCGGTTCCTGGGCGAGCTCAGCTCCGATGACCCCTTCCTGTTCCTCCCCATCGGCGTCAGCGATGATCGCGTTATCTTTATCCTCCTCGTCGCTGCCATCGTCAGACTCTTCGACGACCTGCATCGAATCCGAGAGCTGACGCTGGCGAGGAAGGTCGATCGGCACAGCTCTACTCCCCTCAGCGTCAGAAGAGACAAGCATATCCTCCTCAAGATTTTTGGACCAGACGATACAGATCCCCCTTCGGATGCGCTCCTCAGCGGAACCAGCCTCATGCCACTCTTGGACAGCCAACGCAAGAGTGTACGCGACAGCGATTTTCCACTTCCTTTCTTCCCGGAAATCGATTCGCATCCATTTCTATCGACGATCGTTAGCTCGTGTGATGTAAGTTGCCCTTCTTCCTTCTTTACCATTTCGTCCATGAGGTAATCCCAGTGCGTCTTGATAAGACCACTCAACCCCCTCTGCTTTTTAGGTTGACGGAAACTCCATCTCCCGGAATCTTTTAGCATATCAATCCGATCAAATGTGCGTATGAGCCGTAACTCTGTCAGGGCAACCTTATGGAGGTTGAGAATCTGCACAAATAAAAAATGCGACGAAGCCTCACGTTCCAGTCCTTGGTAGTGAGCGACTTAGTTGACCTTGCCAGGTGTTGCCATGTGGGGTTCGCTCGGAGCAGAGCTCTCCACCTCGCCATTCCCATTGGCGCCCATTCTTCTTTCTCTTTCCTGATCTCGTTTCGCTCCCTTTCCCTCTCTTTCTCCTTCTCCCGCTTCCGTTGTATCCTAGTAGTTTTCTTACGGAACTCCGGGGGCAGGGAGTTAAGGAGTGGAAGATTATAAGGCAAATCGTTCTTTGCCGGCGGTTTAACAGGATCAAACGAGAACTCTGCGTCGAAGTTGTACTGGGGATCATGGGCGGGGGAGGGAGGAGCCACAATCATAGGCCGATCAGGGCTACGGTGGAGAAGGGCGGTATCAATGGCGATAGGGATTGTGGGTGAAGGCGTGCGAGGAAAGTTGTCGATGTGTGAGTCGAGTGATTGAACCTCTTCTTCGTCGGAAATAATCACAACGTCGACGTGCGCGTCTTGTTCCTCCTCGAACGTTGGACTAACAGGTGCAGAGAAAGAATTAAAGGGGTTCGGTGGGAATGACCGCGGATAGAATACCCGGGATGGGGACCGTGCTTCTTCCATTACGGGAATCGGTGTGGCAGGAACAATTTCGGTGGGTGTGAGGCTTCTAGGCGACATCTCCTGGTGTGGCTCCGGTTCTCGGGGGGAGTTTCGGTTTGATGTTCAGAGTCTTCGATGTCGGAAAGGACTGGGATCGGCAGGGGCTGAACAACTTCTACACTTGGACTTGCGGACGGGGTGTGATCTCCGACATCTGGCCCTTCGGCATCTGACCCTTCGACGTCTAGCTCTTCGAAGTCTGGCTCTCCGATATCTGGCTCTTTGGTATCTGGCCCTTCGACATCTGGCCCTTCGACATCTGGCTCTTCGACATCTGACTCTTCGACGTCTAGCACTTCGACATCTGGCGCTTCAACTTCTGATGGTTCGACATCCTCCAGAATTTCCAATATTTCGGGTTGTTGTGGTACCTCCTGGATTTCCTCCTCCTCAGATTCCTCGTCGAAAGGTGGTGGTAGGTGTTGAAGCCATTCGTCAAGGTTAGCAATCGAGCCGCGGTGTTTGCTTTGGGGAGTAATGTAAACGAGATTTGAAAGAGACAAACACACACTCACTCAGATTCGAAATCGAATTCGTTCAGAAACGCGGATAATCCGACTTCTCCTGTGTCCTCTGATCCTCCGTACACGCTCCCTTTCAGGACGTGATACAGTTCTCCCAGTAGAACTTTTCGCCGTTGTGATATGTCCCTAAATCAAATGTAAATCACCATTACAAGGCCAGCATTCACCTTTGTACCTACTCGAGTTGAAGCAGACGTTCTTTCAGTAACTCCTCCGTGCCCTCCATGATGGGGGTGGCTGGCAAGGTGTAGACCGATCGCGTTCCAGAAATGGGAACGGGATCATTTCTATCACGTGAGCTCAATTGCCCATCCCTCATCCGTCCCGCGACCACGTTCAAGGGTTTGGAGCCACTCTCAAAATCCAGACGACCACCCGGACTCACCCTTCGTTCAGCTCTGCGATGGGCTTCCCTTATCTCCCCCAGGAGATTAAAGATCAAGTCATTGATTTCCTTCAAGACGACGACGAAGCTCTTCGGAGTTGTGCCCTCGTTTCTCGCTCGTGGCTTCGACAGAGCCAGAAAAACCTCTTCGCAGAGGTCCGAATCGGCTACCACCTCCTCATGAAATGGTGCAGAAACATTTCCCCAGGAGAAGATGGCTTATCGTCTTTCACCCGCAAGCTCGAGGTCTCCCATAGATCTCCGCGCGAGTTCGAGATCGTCATGCCCCACCTCGGCTCTTTCAAGCGCGTGGAGGCTTTGGTGATCTCGGACTACGACTGCATGGACCTCGATAACGAGCCTTACCTACCGATCGCTCCTGACAAGCATTATGGCCACTTCGGTGAATCTCTCCGTTCCCTCCATTTGCTCTACCCATCCGAGAGCCTAGGCGCCTTGTTGCCACTCGTATACCTATTCCCCCACCTCGAGTCTCTCACCATCGAAGGGCTAATGGCTGCTGGTGATGAGCATCCTCCGCCGCCTACCCCAAAATCTTCCCACCCCGACGCTTTCAAAGGCAAGCTTCATCTACGCCTCCTCGCCGGGAACGATATGCACATCCTTTCTAAACTCGCAAAATACCCATTGCAATACGATTACGTCTCCATTGGCGGTTCATCGCGGGAACTCGGTGTCCACTTCAACAACCTTATCTCCGCTTGTTCACGCACCCTCAAGACGCTGGACATCTCGCAAAAGTACACTGGTAGGTTACCCCTACGAAGACTATCCGACTCTCAAACAGTAACCCATTCTCATTCAGGAATGCGTCCATTCAATCCACCACTCTCTGTCGGTTCGTGCAACAAACTTCAAGAAATCATTTTTTCCGGTGGAACAGCCTACCCCGACCATTCGTTGGAGGAAGTGCTGTCCTCAGTAACCTCCCCGATGCTGCAAAAAGTCACGATTTACATGTCCGCTCTGACCAAGTCAGACGATACGTTTGGGGAAATCAACATCGCTGATTGGGATGCCGTGGACCGTCTTTTGTTTGAGTTGGGACAGCAGAGGCGGTTGAGGAGCGAAGGGGAGGAGGCTTTGGTGGTCGAGATCGGAATTGGTTTTGGATGCAAGCAGATAATCGACGGAGAAAGCATCAACCTGGGCTACTTCCTTGGTCGTTTCAGAACCGTTGGTGACGTACGGTGCATTGTCTGATCGACTCCAGGGTCTCGAGTCCAGTCGCTGTTGCTATCTGAATCTCAGGGTTTTGGTTTGAAAATGTTCGCGTATGTATCTGCTAGCATAGCGCTATCTTAATATGCCCTGTCTTCCCGGCAAAAGTAAACTTTATTCAAGTGATCTGCGAATCCCCGTTGAATCTGCATTTCGAATTCACAGCGCCTGACCGGGAACCAGCTTCCGATCCTAACAACCACAAACAAGCTCGTTCCGGTCTTCCGTATCCAGTTTCCGGTCCTCCGCACCCGCTCTCCGACACCGCGTGACGACAAAAGTTCTGTGCAGAGCTCAGCCAATACGCGATGCTGAACGCTCTCAGGACACCCACGACTTCCCTCAGCTCCCAGTTTCTCGCTAGCAGGCCCGGGTTCCTGACCTTCGCTCATGGAGTCCGAGTTCACCCCGCCAAGTCATACGCTACCGAAGCTGCACTTCCGTCTACATCCCCCGCAAACCCTATAAACTTAGTCGGGAAGGGCAAGAAAACTGTTGCTCCTGAGGGACCTTTGAGACCTCATTTGGGCATTGAGGTGAACCCGAACCATGGGTTATGGGCCTTCTTTCGGAAAACGGTTGGAAAGGACGGAGTGCTGAGTCGCGTAGCCCTCGAGAAGAAGGATAACACTGTTAATTATTCAGGTATGTTTTATCTACCGCCTAGGTGTCATGCTGCATGTTTTGCACCCTGTATACCTGTGCTGAGTTATGTTCGGTGTGCTTTGTTTCCTTGTTTCAACACAGGTCGTGCGTGGAGCGCCACCGAGCTTCGACGAAAGAGTTTCAAGGACCTCCATACCCTCTGGTACGTGGTACTGAGGGAGAGGAACCTTTTGGAGACGCAATTATTGGAGGCGAACCGCCTGGGTGCCATCTTGGAACTCACACCCATCAAACAGCGGGTGTTCAGGGTAATTTCGTCCCTTTTGCACATCCGAGTTATGCTCATGTTTGGGACCCCCTTTCGCAGTGTCGGAAAACGATGGCCCGTATCAAGTATGTTATCAACGAACGCCGGGTAGCGTACGAAGGGGCCGTTCAACTCATCACGGAGGGAAACGAGCCTAAAGTCCTCACCGAGACTGCTCAGTCGACACTGATGCTCGAAGAGGAAGAAGATCCCGAGGTTCCAGAGCCTAAACTTGAAGTTAGGAAAGTGGAGGAACCTGTCCACCGAGCGGCAGCAGAGAGGGCGGCGGCTGGGTTGGTTCAACCGCACTTGGTACGGAAGTAGATTAAATTACATGGTACTATTAATTCGTGGTGTTACCGTCAACAAAGACCAGTTCATGGCGCCTCCAGCTGCAGTGGATCGCAACCTCACACTCGAGCCTTTGAGTTTGGGAGATCCGGTGTCCTCCGGAAAGTTTCATTCCACTCCTTCATCTCGCGTGAGACGTAACAGTCCTTTACGAGTGGTGCTTCGTAAGTTTCTAACTGTCGTTTGCCTTTCCTGAGGAGGTACTCTATGCCGCTGATTTGGCGTGAGTTGACAGAGGCGGCTTGGGTCCGGAAGGTGTACCGGATCAAGATGTCGAATTTTGCTCGCGTTTCCACGGGTTTCGTCCTCGCAATACGGAGTGCGCTAGACCACGTAGAATTGGTGAGATGGAAATTCACATCAGGAGAACGAAAGCGCACCGTTTGTAAAGGTTCAACACGTCCTTTTGGAGACCTGAGTGGGGACGCATCGCTGACCACAGTAATTACGGAGAAGCCCGCGAACCGCTTGGAATCTATGAATTGC
Organism: Thelephora terrestris; assembly: GCA_015956445.1. Classification (NCBI taxonomy): domain Eukaryota; kingdom Fungi; phylum Basidiomycota; class Agaricomycetes; order Thelephorales; family Thelephoraceae; genus Thelephora; species Thelephora terrestris. Next base: position 2,876,410 of record WIUZ02000002.1, on the reverse strand, counting down.
GAGCGACCAGCCTCTCTCCGATCAAGACGACAGCAGACTCAAAAGAATTGTACGCGCTGTTCGGTGGTCGGTGAAATGAAGCGTGTGTGGTAGCTCGGGGGATGAGTGAAGGGCTGACATATAATATCGGATTGACGGGCTGAGTCGCACTGCCGATCCGGTCCACAGAATTAGTTCCCACGCTTGGTCACTTCCGGGCCACCGACAGAAAACGAATGCCTCATTGGTCATCGTACTCATCTTCCTTACTCATCAAGTCGGCTGGTACCAGTGTTCCGAACGGAAAAAACACTGCGCCGATGGATATCGGTATACGGCGGCCTTCGCCAGAACGAACCACTTACTTTCGTGATCTGCGAAACCTTTCCTCCTTGTCGCCGCTGTTTTCACATCAATACTCTTCGAAGTCCTCACAATGTCCGAGGTTCATGAACGCAACGGAGGTGAAAGACTCGATCGCCCTTCCAAGCTACAATATTCTAGCAGGTAGCTAGAGTTGTCATGAACGGACGGTTGCTATAGTGGGCCATGCTGCCCAGGGCTGGATAACTGTATCATCACCGCTGCATCACCAATCATTTCCAGGTCATCCGAAATCCTTTAACTGCACCAGGAAGGCCGTTCCAGGGTCAACTACAGAAGGTGAGGATTGTGTCGTAAGCCCAACTACCCTCGTTTCCCGGGCGCGCAACTGGTGGTTTCTCTTTAAAGTTCATTCTCGTGTGTCACTCTCGGAGCGCGGCTGCGGTGTAGAGACGGGACTCTCTAAGTAGCCCGGGACGAACAGAATAGGTGGGGTGACCGATTCGATCTGTATGGCTCTACGTAGCTGGCTAATAATAAAATGAGTTGTGCCACATCATTATGCAACAGAAGCCCCCTGGCGCCATGATCGCCTCTAGTTGGTAGCACCTGGATCTCAGACAGGCCCTTCATTAACCCCGCTGATACACGAAGCAAGAGCAATACAGAGATCTGTCAAGTACTCGTTCCGCTACACCCTTATCATTCAGAAGAAAGAATGCAGGTCTAGAATGGACCGTTTACGTTGACTACATTCTTGGCAGGCGGTGACGGAACGTGGCTCGCGATGCCATATCAGTTCGGGTGACATGGGCGGCAACTTGAATGGGGACGACAAAGGGTCGACGATTGAGGGAGCAATGCTCGAGAACGTCCATTGAAACGGTGTCTGGGTCTAGATTTAAGTCGCACCCTGTGTAGGGGTCAAATCATACCCACATGGTTGATCATTGATAGAGGGAACTTCCGCCCTGGGCCTGATCTGTCAAACGCTGATGACCAAATACAAACACAAAGGGAAGGATCACGTGAAGGCCCGATTTCAAATCCAATTCGCCCGCTGTAGGAACGAATGACTGGTCCACCTTCTTTCCCATTTGTACAGTCATGTCCCCTGCTCTTCTATAAAACAGCTTCCATCCACCCTGCTTATCGCCTCTCCTCATCGTATCCCCAGCAGTACTCATCTCTATCGACCGCCCGTCCGCGTCAGCTCACACTCCGACTCCCCGCCGCGCCAACTACAGTTACCACTACGACTATTGCCACCCACACCAGTCTATTACCCATGGCATCCTCGACAATACCACCTCTCTGCTGGGATTCCCATGAAGTCGTCGAATTGTGCAGACACAGGATCGACAAATCCGTCATCGGTACGTAACCCCGTAGTCCGGTCCGTCGATGAGCCCAGAACTTACATTCGCCTTCTGTCAATCAGAATATGCTGTACATACAACGCTCGACATTGTCGATTTCGCTCTGGACCGTGAACCGTCGTCATCGCTCGACCGTACTCCCCACTACTGCAAGAAAAAACACGGAGGGTTCGCCCAGTTTGTGTGGAGAATGATCTGCACTTCGAGAGTCAGCATCGCAGTGGTGCTCGTCGCTCTCGTCTATATCAAGCGAGCGAAGCCTCACTTACGGATAACCACCGAGCGTTGGGCCTGCGAGAGGATCTTCGTTGGAGCTCTCGTGCTCGCTGGCAAAGTGAGTACTTGCTTTTTATTTATCTGGTGACGTCAGGAGTGATCTCATCATGATGGCGTTTTTGTAGTACCTCAACGATAAAATGATGAAAAACGTCATCTGGGCGAGGTGTTCCGGTATTTTTGAGCACCGAGACATTGGCCGGATGGAACGGGAGATGCTCAGCATCCTCGACTGGGACCTTTCCGTCCACGAGGAGGAGATGTTAGCTCACCAGAAGTTCCTTCCTGTCTCCACACTCTCCACAACATCAGCGCCTCAGCCGGCTCAATTCATGCCGCTCCAACCCGTGAAACTCAGACACACCCTCTCGAAACCCCCCAGACCCACCCCCAGACCCGTCTCCTTCGTGCCCGCTCCCATCCCCATCCCGAGGTCCAAAGGATCGACATCCCCCCGCCTCATCTTCGGCCCCGGCGTCCGTGTGGCCAGGGCGTGGCCTAGTCCTGCTTCTTCGGTCGCGTCCTCTACCTCATCACCGGCGCTGGGAAGTCGGTTGGCAGTCCTCTCCATTAGGAACAATTGTTCGAGGGACTCAATCGAGTCCGCCATGTCATCAGTTTCACCCTCGTAATCACCTCGTATACCTCCATGCGCTACCTCCCTCCAGCCTGCCATTGTATATTGCCTGCTCTCCTCGCTTTCCTATTTGCTTTCTTACAATAAAGCCCTCCACGCGAGGCGCTCATTGATTGCATCCACATACCGGACACCTTACTCTCGACATTATCCTAATATAGAGCACGCCTCAGGACTATACTTCGCTTTTCCAATAACAGGAATGTATTCTTTGTTCACCCTCCCTTTCTCACGTCGAGCAAAGGCGAGGCGTTCAACTAGCCCAACGCCCCCACATTGTTTGTCTCCAAAAATATCTTTCAACTTTCCCAACCCCGCGTCATCGGCCCGACCGTCAACATTATCGAGTGCTACGCCTGCTACTGCTCCCAATTGCCCCCTTCCCATTTACTCCTCGGCTCGTACGATTCCGATTTCCACTGCCTCTCCGGGAATCAGCGCGGACTAGGCCCGCCAAGGTCATTGATCGCCCTCTGACTCGGACGGACCAAGGGCTGGACGAAGATCATCCTCGTCGTGCACACATGACCACCGATTCGCCCCACAACGAGTTGTGAACTCCGATCAGGAAAGGTGGCACTCCGCGGGGTGAACTACGAATTCACTTGCGCTCGCTGTGAATGAATTAATGACGGATTGTAATGTTGATGTTGAAGACGTCTCCCAGGGGTGTTGAGTCCACTCCATATTCGACGGAGCTAACCCCTTGACCATCTATCGATATCGATTATCGTGGACAATCAGTTGTGTAGTTGTGTGTTGCCATATGACGATTGAATGTCGGGTTTCCTGACCCGTTTCTGTATTCCTTCTATCCATGCCCGGCAGTAGTATCATTCTTTAGTATGCTCCACGATCTGGACTTTCTTTCCCATGTATTCGGCTTCGACCCAACTATTTAGACCAATTCATCCCCCGCAGATTATCGTATCCGGTATTCAGGAGCGCCAACACGTTTACCGGATTTGAGCGGGTCGTGCACCAAAATGATGTGTATACGTGTATGCGGTAAACCCGAGACGATTACACTATTCCCCAGCCCACAAACCTCGCGACTGTCCAGACACCCCACACGAGGGGAGAGGACGCCTTTACTACCCCGTCTCCCTTCACCCACCGTCACACTCTACGTCATTGAAACATCCACGGGTCCTTCGGATACCGTAACTGCCCCGGCTTGGGCCACCCTTGTGTGTGGGGAACTTCCTCGAAACTGCATCCCAAGCTCACGTCACGCATCAGTGGAGCCTAGGCGAAACAGGGTGGCATTACAGTAAGGACCCACGAGAGCGAAACAAAGTTACACCACGCCAGAATCCAGGGACCTATGGTATGTGCAGTGTGGGGGGAAAACCAACGAACAGTCCGAACCGATACGGGGGGTGGGGGGGATATTGAAGTACGAATAAGAGAGCGGTGAAGAGTCCATAATTTACAGTGAGTGGTATGTTGCGTGTGTGAACCGGTCGTGAAAACAAAATCATATCTCGAACGAACGAGATTTCTCCCTCGGCGAACCAACCGCGGTGGGAGTCGGGGAGACCGAAGACGAGGAGGACAGGGACATCGTGAGCGGGATCATAACCTCGTCGTCCTCACGTACAGGCAACACGATCACGGGAGATGATTTTCTTCCCGAGAACAAGATTTGCAGCACGTTCCCGGATTGGTTGTACATCCACGTGGCGGCCAAGACGACGCTAGCGCCGAGCGCGAACGTGAACGTGAGCGGGAAATCGAAAAGGGCGACGGCGGCAAGACAGGAGATGACGATGCTCAGGCTCGTGGCGAAGCCTTTGAGGATGTTGTCGGCGTACTTGATCACGAGCGCGGTGACGAGCCCGCCAAAGACTTGGACGAAGACTGTCGACCACGCCCAGGCTCCGAAACCGTGGAAGAGGCCGAGTTGATATTCGTTCCTCGAGAGATCGTAGACGACGGGGAGGGCGGCGGGTATGAGGGAGAAGAGCGAGAGTTGGACGTTCCTGATCCACAGGTCCGTTTGGGAATTCTTCAGCACCATTTCGAAATAGACGCCGGCCAGTCCGGAGGTGCAGCACCCAATCAAGACGGCGAGAAATCCGGCGGCGGGGTTCATCACGTTGGCCGTGACCTCCTTCCCACCGCTGCCCGCGCCCTGCACCTGGACGATCCCGACACCGGTGGCCAACAAAATGAGCGAAAACCACTTGCTCAGGTTGAGCGTCTTGTGCAAAAGGAGAACCGAGAATCCGGCGGTCGTGAGGATCTTGATTTGATACGTGACTTGGAACGTTGCCGCGTCGAGGTTCTCCGCAGCGATATACTGCAAGTTGTTCTGGATGACTGGATACAGAGCAACGGAAGACCCGCCCGCAGTTCAACGTTCGCTTCTCTCTCGCTCGGACGCGTGGGGGGAGGGTCGAAACCAAAGACGTACCGTAGAGGAGGGCAGGAATCGACAACTTCCAACAATCCAATCTGAATATCTCCCTCCAGAGCTTCTTTAACCGTAAAAGTTGGTTTGACCTCGTCGTCGGCGCGTTGGCAGGTAGGTTGTACGGAACCGTCGCGTTTTCTATCCGCATATACGCTATCACGAACGAAATGGACCCCTTGAGTAGCTCGACTATCAGCACAGCCGTTCCGGCGGAGTACGTTTCAGAGGGGACCGTAGACACCCTCGAATAGTGCATAACGATGGATAAAACCGCATTTTGAACTGCCAGAGTCACCAGCCTGAACGATGACGGGGTCAACACCATCAGTAGGAGAGGACGTACTGGTTTCGGTGCGACTCACGAAACGTATTTTAGCGGTAGCCCGAACACCGAAGGTTGGGAATTGGTTTCCGAAACGATCTCGCCCTTGTTCATTTTGGCCTATGGATTTTGGGTATGACCCTTGAAGAGGAGGTTTTATGTGAGCGGGTAGAGCCAGGGTGGGACAGGTCGCATATATGTGTGCGTCCGGCTTAGATATAAATGGTAGAGGCCGTAGCAAACAGGGAAAGGGAGGCGCGCCTGCACAGTTGGGAACTTGGCTTGGCCGTGGTAGGAAGTTGAGTACTTCGTCAAAGCATATATGCGTGTACGTATCGTATCACAATTTCATCAATCCTCGGTTCCTTTTGTTGACTAGCTTGCTTTCAAACGCATGGGGACCAACGCTCAAGTGCTGTGTCTAACTGCGGAGATGGAGGGGTAGAATACGACAAGAATAGAGTCGCAATCACAAGGACTGCGCAGAAGGGCCCCGTGAGGAGCGTAAAGCAATGTAACGGGGCGGGAAGAGTGAAGATTAGCGAGCAGGGGGGATTTAGGGGGCTGAGGCGAAGCATCTGCTGCGGGAGGTGGAGCTACTTAAGTAACAGGCTACGGCCGGAATGAAAGTTCGTGTGGTCACGCCAGTAGGGTCCTCGGTACTACGGACCGCGCCTGCAGGAAAATCGATCTAAAAGCAAAATGAAAGCTGAATCTAACTCGTTTGGCAGAAAGCGTCGCAAAGCATCTCGGCAGTTCTTCACAAGGGAAGTTTCGGTTATCACCGACTGGGATGGCACCATTCCAAATCTGGCTACCGGGCGTACAGTTGGGGAAATGAAGTTCCGCGTCATACACACGGGTTTGTTTATTGAACATTTGAAGGCACATCAACGGACCCGGGTCACAAATTCAAACCCGCTGATGACATCAGTTTACTGCTGATCGTCTCTCGCTCGTTGCTTTGTGCGATGTGTGCAGAAGTGATTGGGAGAGAGTTCGGGCGAAGCTGATGATCTTGAGGCGATCTCAAACAAGGACCTCGGTGATAAAGGTAGCGTTCCCCAGGCCGCGACATGTAGCCTGTTTAATGATAGATCCGGAGGCACACATTAGGGAAATGAAGGAGTGGTAGAACTGGACTCAGGATCTGCCCCAGAACCGGCTTGATCGTTCTCTCTCTTGCCAAGCGAATATGCGAGCTGGAAGAAAACGGAGAAAACAATCCTTTCCTCACATCGTGACCGGGGACTTCGCCCTGTTCAGGCTTCGGAAGTCACTGTTCAGATGGAGCAACTCCGTTTCCACGACCAAAATTCTGAATCAGGGAACGGATGAAGACTTCATACACCCCAACGGCCACCGTGAAGAAAGTAGTCTTGTTCGCGCACAAGCCTTATAGAAGAGCCTTCCGGGCACGAAACGCGCAGAAGCAATCACCATAAGCGCGGTTGCACTGGTTCCGAGGTCACGATCGTAGCTTCTCCATACAACAACGACGAACGCGATCACGACGGCGACGCCCATAGCAAGACCGTAGTAAAGCGATGACGATCTGAATGGTGAAGACACCCCCCTCAATGCTATGAGGTGGCTATTCATTGACGCGCGCTGCGGGAGGCTCCATACCCGGACCAAAGCCGAAGGCGAGGCCTGGAAACATTCACCAACGCCGACACATACCATTTCGAGGGTAAGTTAGAAGCGTACGAAAGGCAGTGGGATAGCCTACGCAGGTCGAAGGTGAAACGTTGGATGACATCAAAGATACGACGGCCTTTGCTGATGGCGAAACGGGTGGAATCAAAGTTGTAATCTGCGAATGAAATAAGTACGCGGGGAACACATTGGATAGCGATGCGCCCAGACCCACCACGGTGGAGGGGGTCGATTTCCTTGTTGACGAGTTTGTTAACTTGAGTGGCAGTAACAACAGCACTAGACGGGTCATCCGGTGCAGCGATTTAGATTTCCCTGAGTATTCCGTGAGCGGTAGCGACGCTAACGCCCGTCAATCCGGTGAAACTCAAGAGGCACTCGATGGACATTCTAGGAGATCTTAAGTTCCTTGCAAGTAGGCATAGCACCCTTCAAGAAAGCAAGAGGAGCGCCGGGACGGTTGCGATCGACAAAGGTCGTGGACAGACACTTGGCAGAAGAAAAGGGTATGTGGCCTTGAGGCGGCGTCGAACGGGGATGGTCTTTGAATCCTCCTGGAACTTGCGTTCTGGGCGGGTGGGTTCATCGTCGCGAGCCCCAGCAGAACTGAGCGTGACACGTGGCTTGCCGAGTTTGGTAGCAAAAACTTGAAGGACGACCTCGGTCGGGACGGCCTTCCTAGTTTTTGCGAACACTGTTCCATCGTGTTAACTCGTTCAACCTTTTAACGCAGTGGCGGAACTCACGCGGCGACGTTCCATATAGAAGAAACGTGAGTCTCTTGACAATGCGCTCATCCAAGAAAAATGGATCGATGACAACTTGGTCACTTTTTGGCTAGATTGAGGGCCCCGTAGGAAGTTTTGGCGGCAAAGTTCCTTTCTGGTCTGGAAGCGGAGACGATCAAGGCTTCGTGAACGACCACTCTCGATGAGTTCTCCGTCGGGTCCGTGGGAGGTGGAAATGATGTCTATGAACTTTGCGACTGGGAAAGATTCACCGGTATAGGAGGCTTCATCAATCTCAAGGTTGGAACACTGAAGGGGCGACATCTCAGAGTTTTCTCACGGAATGTGTTTGAGTTCACCACCGCGAATGACGAGACCAGTCGGTGTCGAGAGTGAACGAAGTAGGTCAATTGTTTTTCCATCCCTGTACCCCTATGAAACGGTCAGGGTCGAGCATGAAAACGTCATACGGGATGGCAAACTTTGGAGAAGGCAACGGTGATGTTGGGAGCGGGACTAAGGCATCCTCTCATGCCACATGTCTTTAATCGAGTGCGGTGTGTAACAGTCCAGGGAAAATTGGTCTCGAGGAATGTGGATAGATCTAGCTGAGTGTGTGATTCCGCGCGGAGCCAAAATTTAGCAGAGGTTTCCGGCTGTTGCCGGTCCCGAGAGCGGTGCGGCCAGCAGTGATCGTAGCACCTCGATCCGGTCTTGGAAAAAGCCGTTGCTGCCACCGATACGAGAGCGAGGGCGTTCGCTGTGCGGTATGACTCCCTGAGTGAATTCGTACAACCGCCGATATTACCCGCCTGGCGAATTGGAACCTGCCAGACCTTAACGGGTACCGTGGGAAAGGCCCAGTAGCACCCGGCGGGAGGAAAACGGTGCAATTGAATCAGGTTGGCTACTCAATCCACCATTCCTTCTTGGGAACGTGCCGCTTGTCTCGTCAACCCCGTCTAGTACGACCGACCCATCGACACGGGATATGTGAGCCACGTTTCTCCAGGCAGAGTCTCAACCGGTCACCCATGTAGTGCGGCTGAGTAGGAGTCTGTCAGCCGTTTTCGTGCGAACCTTGAACGGATATTTTTTACGAACGGTCGCTAATTTACACACAGGAGCTCAAAAAACATATGGGACAAACTTGTACGGAACCTTGCGGACCCATTCTTCCCAGTCCTTGCCAAACTCTCTCCGCAAGACCTGGTCCTCCAGCTCCGCCCTAGCCACGAGCACGTACGAACCGCGAGTAGCCGCCAACCCCAACACGCTCATCAATTTCATCATCGAGCTCGCCCCGAGGTAATCGTACAGCACGCTCCCGGGCGCGGTGGCCATCAACGTCACTCCCCAAAAGATGAGCGGGGTCGCGGTATAGGATGGGTGTCGGCAATATGCGTATATCCCGTTTGTGATCAGCTTGTGTTCGGGAAGGATAGCCAGCTGGAAGGTGAACAGCTTTCCTAGCGTGTAGAACGCGGTGAAACGAATGGCGGTACCAACGGAAGTGAGTGTGAGGCCCGTGATCAACTGAGCGTTGAGCGTCCGGGCAGAGATGGTGTGGCCAACGGGCATGAACTGCGGGAATAGATCGAGTGCGTGGATTATGTCGAGCGTGTTCATGAGCGCTACCCATGAAGCGAAGATGTATGGGAAATAGGAGAGGGTGAATGTCGCACTGGCCGCCTTGTAGTCGAACCAGGGCGATGAAGCAGCCGAACAGCTCTTGCTGTCGGAGGCTGGTAATGCGCTGTTGAATTTATCGCGGAATTCTTTAGGGGGCTTGGGCTGAGGAGGTGGGATGGCGAGTGATATTCCGATAGATGAGATGAAGAGCCAAACCGACTTGGCAATCGCTTCTGCTGAGAAAAACATGGTGCGTATGAAACTAAGGGTGATGGAGGATACCTCAGGATCTCAACCCTCTTTTTAAACCCACAGTAGATGAACCGAAGACCACTCTCTTCTTGGTTGGTCCGTGTGCATCAGGAAACCTGCGGATTCGCTTTTGATGGCTTTCCGTGGCTTTTGATGGCTTTGAAAGCCAGTAAAGCCATCGAAGGCCAAAAAGTCAAAAGCCACGGAAGCCAATCGAGCTGGCGAACACCATAGCCGAACTGGCACCATCAAAAGCGACGAAAGCCGATCGAAAGCCACTCGAAAGCCGTTCCGAAGCAATGCTGTTCGGAAAATGGCTGTGGGATTATTTATTGTAAAGCGAAAGAGATTTCACATTTAAGTAGTAATGTAATTACACATAATTGCCTGATAGATACACTACTCGGTTTGCTTGGGATCGTTCTCGACATCTACAGGGGATTCAAACACTGGATAGAACAGCAACGAAAGGAACGAACCGGAAGATGGCGGTGCCTGTGTTCGTGGGTCATAGGTCGGGGAAGGACCAGTTCCGGCGGTCGAAGGCCCAGGTGCCATATCGGTCGAGGAGCTCAAATCCTCGACGGCGGTGAGCAGCCGTTTCCAACGGGACACGGAAAAACTCCCCACCCCCTTCATCCATACCTGTGTGTCCACCTTGCAATTGGCCGACGAGAAGTCACCCGATGGAGCAACGCACTTCCCTGTTACCCAAGACTTGAGGGTTCGCTCAAGCTGGGCATCACGTGTCAGATTTCTTTCGAAAAGAAGGTACATAACCCACCGCAGTAAGCGTTAGCACGAGTGCTCCCGCAGGATGAATGTGGGTGGTGGTAGGACGTGTTGAGGAGCGTTCAAAGTGGAGGGCGAGGGTCCCAATGATGAACGTTGATCGGTAGTATCCCGTCGATAGCTATTAAACACACGTTAGCAATATTTTAGACACATTAGTAGCCTACATACCACGTCATCGACCTTTGTAACGTCAGGGCCATTCTCAAACAACCAAGGTATGACTTTACCATCCCCAAGGAGGTATCGTGCTTGATGTGCGATATCGGACGTTGTCGCAAAGCGCTCCTCATCTGCAAAATAAGTATCTACTATCCTGTTGGCTTTCTTGAGCAGAGCACGTCGCCAGGTAGAGATTGAAGCTTTTGCCTGTAGCTCCAAGTTAGTAAAGGCGATGAGAAAGAGATGAGTGTCACACACATTCCTGAACACAGCACTTTTTGTCGACAATGTGTCTTGGAACTCGGTGAACACCTTATCCCGAGCGCGTTGAACAAGGGACACGGATAGGCGGCTCCAGGGGTCAGGTTCGAGCCCATACAAGTATTGGACCTCGGGGAGGAAGCGATCGTCGAACCGAGTGTCAGGCGGTGTATTGTATCGTTTGGGAAGGTCGCCCCGGGTACGACCTCGTGTTGATTTCGGTTTCGCACACTTGCGGGGCGCAGTGGTACCACCGGGAGTGATGCCACGGTCGTCGGTATCACTGGCAGAGTCGCCCGTGTCTTCGGTGTGATCTTCGAGGATATGGGAAGTCGCTGGGCGGGGTGTGGTGGTTTTGGCGGCCATTGGGCTCTCGTGGCGCACTGCAAGCGTTATGGGCTAGGGGACACGTAAAAAACCGAGAGGGTTGTCAGTGGTGAGATAAGGCGTACCTGTGCCCGCCGTTGTGCGGCAGAGAGGGCACGCTGGCTTGAGGAGAGCCTCTTGTTGATGATGTGGTCCTCACAAGTCGACCGGTTGCCCCCAGACGTTGTGGCTAACGCTGTTGCGAGGGTTGTCTCGATAACTGCGGTCGCGGCGCCGAAGATCGGCATCTTCGACAACGAGTCTCCCAGCCGTTGCCGTTTGGCAGCAGAGCTGGAATATCGGTCAGTTACTCCTGTTATTCAAGTACAGTGGCTGAACTACTTACATCGTAGGTGGGGGTGGAGGTTTCTTCCGTTTTGAGACGGTGATAGGCGCGGGATCGTCCTCGCTCGTCGGGGAATCGCGGCGAACGACTTGAGGCCCGTTGGTACGTAAACGAAGACGTTCTGCCACCTCATCACGCATTCCGGTCCGTCCGCGTGTCTCCTTCTCTCTCTCTCCAGCCCCAACACGACCACGCTTGGACACGGATTTCTCCCCGGGATTTTCAGGAGCGTCTGTTCCGTTCAAGTCAACATTCATTGCTGGAACAGTAGGGAGACCTTGGATATCAGGTAGTATACGACTCGTGCTGTCGCCCATCGCGTTGCCTACACCACAACAAGTAAGTTTTGGGTCCTCACAGTAGTTCGTTAGACTCACCCTGTTCAGAACCATCTCCAGATTCATCACCATCCCTTCCTGTGGCTTTTTTAGGACCATGGCTGATTCCCTGACCAAGGCCAAGGGTACCCCTACCACGCCTATGATTCCCTCTACTTCCACTACCACGCAAGACGCTGTCGGCCGGGCCGCGATCACGACTGTGACCACTTTCATCTCCTGTGTTGCCAACCAGTCTAGCTTGACTGTCGTTAGGCAAAGGTCGGGCCAAGGACCTCAGGTTAGCCGCCCTCTTCGCTGCAATCTGGGCCTCGGTATCAACGAGTTCCTCGATCACGGCCTCTCTCTCGGCGGTGGCCTTCTCAACAGCCTCTTGCCTGGTAGTATCGGTCCCAGAAGTTTTTGCGGTAGAGTTTTGTGTGTTCTGGCTGGATGCAGTGGGATTTGTTCGACTTCTAGTGTTGCGAGAGACTGAGGACATGTGAGGCAGAGTGGAGGAAAAATCAGAGCTTTGTGACGAGGATGAGGCCGGTATATTCCTGTTTCAGATTTTTTTTTCCCACTTCAAACTTCATCGTCCAAACCTACTCAGCCTTTGTCGAGCATTCTCTACCATATTCACTGCTTCCCGTCAATCCGTCTTGCGACCTAAATGCCAGCAGTTTCTCCCAAAAAAAGGTTTTCAGGGAAACTCTTCGCTTGTACCTATTGCGATGGGTTTTTCACTCGAGTCGGACTCATCCAACATCGAAACGCGTGTCATCGGACGGACGCGAGACCGCCTCCCCGAGATACATCATTCAAGAAGGTTTTCCATCCACAGCTGAATGGTATGTTGGGCCTGTTTTTAGAGAGCGCAATATTCTCATCGGTCGGTTTCTAAGCCACACCTTGCGATATCAATGGAGACCCTCTTCCCCCTGATACTCCCCCTCCTCCTCTAGTTCAGCCACCTCCAACTGACTGGTCACCATTCGAGTCACGTGTTGAGTTTGAGCTTGCCGAACTTTTGTTCACTCAAACAGAGATGTCGAACACCCAGTTCAATCACCTTATGGAGTTATGGGCCGCTGATGCTGCTCGTGATGGAAGGGGACCTCCATTTGGTGGTAGCAGGGAGTTTCGGGCTATCATTGACTCCATCGAAGGTGGTGCAGAATGGAAACGGTTTGAGGTGAAGTATGGTGGAGAGTTGCCTGACGGTGAAGTCCCGAGCTGGATGACGCAACCGCTCGAGGTCTACTACCGTGATCCCAAGACGGTTCTTCACAACATACTCAAGAACAGAACCTTTGATGGTGAATTCAACTATGCACCTTATCGCGAGTACAAAAACTTGAAGCGCCACTGGTCTGAGTTTATGTCAGGCAACTGGGCATGGGACCAAGCTGTATGTGCAACTAGGTTTTTTTATGACTCTTACTGACTTGGAGACAGGATCAAATTGCTAAGGATTCAAACACACATGGCTCTATGTTTGTTCCAATAATAAGTGGAAGCGATGGAACTGTTGCGTCTGCTGGAACTGGCAACACTGTCTATCACCCTGTTTATATGTCTGCTGGCAATATCAGCAATCGTTTCCGCCGTTCAAATAAGGATGCAGTGGTACCAATTGCATTCTTAGCCATTCCACAAAGTTTGCAGAATTTTTTCTTGTCTTTTTGACAATTGCTAAATATTTCTGTTTAGCTGATCATGAGCATGAAGACACACTTGAATTTAGGAAATTCAGGCGCCAAGTTTTTCACACTTCTCTGGAGGTCATCTATGAGCCACTTCGGCAAGGGATGACTACGCCTGAGGTTATTCAGTGCCCAGATGGACACTATCGAAAGGCAATCTATGGACTTGGCCCATATATTGCAGACTATCCAGAGCAGGTGGCTTTAGCAGGTGTTGTCTCAGGTTGGTGTCCAAAGTGAGTGACCAGCCTGCAATCAGATCTTTATCCAGTTCTCAAAAGATTACAGATGCTCTGGAAAGCCACCTGACCTTGATGCAGAATCTATTCCTCGGACTAAGGAGTGGACTCAGTTCCTCATTGAACATTTTGACCATGATACCATTTGGTCAGAGTATGGGATAATCTCCTATGTGACAGTGAGTTTTGTGTTAAGTGACATCTCTTGACGATTAGCCTTATCCATCCACACAGCCCTTCACACATAACTTTCCACGTGCAGATATCTATGAATTGCTCTCCCCTGACCTTCTCCATCAAATCATAAAAGGTGTCTTCAAGGACCACCTTGTTTTATGGGTGGAGAAGTATCTTACTGCTGTACATGGGCGAAAGGGGGCAAGACAGCGACTGAGTGATATTGACAGAAGGTCTGTAAGATTCTCTTCAACATTGATAAGATATAACACTGATTATTTTTTGATTGAACAGGATTGCATTGTGTCCACCATACCCAGGGTTACGGCGTTTCAAAACTGGGCGCAACTTCAAGCAATGGACCGGCAATGACTCAAAGGCTCTTATGAAGGTATGAGGTTTGATTTTTTTTCAGGAGGCACATGTCTCACAAAATTTAGGTTTACCTCTCTGCAATTGAGGGCCATGTGCATCCAGAGGTGGTTTCTGTGTTTTCGGCATACCTGGATTTCTGTTACCTGGTACGAAGATCCAGGATCGATGAAGACCATCTATCTGCCATCGAAAATGCCCTCAATCGGTTTCATGAGCATCGAACCATATTTCAAAAGCATGGGATTGTAGAAAACTTCTCCTTGCCCCGTCAACATTCGATGGTTCACTATATCGAGAGCATTGCCCTGTTTGGAGCACCAAATGGACTGTGTTCATCAATTACGGAGACCCGCCACATTTCTGCAGTCAAAAAGCCATGGCGAAGATCCAGTCGTTTCAACGCACTTGCTCAAGTTCTTGTCACAAACCAACGACTCGAAAAAATTTCTGCTTGCAGACAAGACTTCACCCGCAGGGGAATGCTTTCTGGGAACCCATACGCAGAGGTCCGCCGGGAATTGTCTCGGGTCCCAGCACTCGATCTCGAGGATCTACAGGCAATCGATCCACCAACTGGGATTCTCAACCATGTCATCCTGGCAAAGTCGAAAGGTATTCTTGTTGTCATTGATGGAAAATAATGGCTAACCTTGACTGGCAGCACGGAAGGTTCCCTCAAATTTCACAGATTTGGGTCTGCGGGTCAATTATGATCTCATTGCTCTGGTACAACACTTCCTCTACGACCAACTCAACCCAGATAGCGATATTCCCGGCTGTGACGTTGAGCCAGCACTCCTACCAAACCCAGATTCCACAGTGGCAGTTTTCCCGTCTGCAATTGCCACATTCTTTGCGCCCAGTGATGTCTCTGGTACATGCGGGATGTATCGCCAACGGATACGAGCAACTCCGCTTTGGCGACGGGGCGATATTCCAGCCCCACGGTATGATACCGTCCTTGTCTCCACCGGTAATGAAACCGACAGTTTCCTTGGGACTCACGTTGCACGTGTAAAATTGTTTTTTTCCTTTAATCACGATGCCATTGAGTACCCCTGTGCTCTCGTCGAATGGTTCGAACGCGTTGCTGACACGCCTGAAGAGGAAACAGGCATGTGGCTCGTTCGGCCGGAATTTACCCCAAACGATACGCGACACGCATCGGTCATTCATCTTGACGCAGTGCTTCGTGGTATCCATTTATTACCTTACTTTGGGGACCACTTTGTTCCTGGGGAACTCCACTACTCAACGACTCTTGATAACTTCCGTTATTTTTATGTAAATAAGTACATTGACTATCATGCATTTGAGACTGTTGTGTAGTACGCACCATTGTAATGGCAATTGTAATGAGCAATATGGGATGGATCCCAAACACTTCGTGCAGAAATTTCGTGGCCGACAGAAAGACGCGAAAGCCACCTGGAAGCCATTCGAAAGCTGCCCGAAAGCCGATCGACGAACCCGCGAGACCAGACGATGATCGAGTCTCGAAAGCCCCCGAAAGCCTCAAAGCTGTTAAAGCCGTTGTAGAAGTCGATCAGTGATCGACTTCGTTCCAGGACCATCATGATTCGTGGTAATTGGAAAACCGTCCCGCCTCAGCAGTACTACCGGACCGCTTACTTAATTTCCTGTTCACTTTCTCGAAGTAGCGCGAGTCGGTTAGAGTAGATAAGGAGGTCAACAACTCGGGAAGTATAACATATATTAAGTACTAGGTGCACCCTTTCGTACCCCAAACGTCTGATTTCCGGCGACCCTGGCACAATCGCAAGAATTCCGAACGGTGAATCTATCCGCGATTCATTGGGCCCCAGACCACATGGACACAGGACGTGCTATCGGTATATTGGCTATTCACACCTTTCCGGCAGCTGGAAAGGCGCTATCAGAACACCCCTTCGGTTCCTCGAGCGCTCAAGCCCTCGCCACGGAAACAAGCAAAATCTGTAGATAAGGCCTGACTATATCTGGGGCCAGCACCTGACTCAGTAAAGGATGAATGATTGGAATGGAGAACCGGCAACCCTTTTGTACATTCGGCTCTGCCCACATGTTCCAAAGCTGATTTGCTCTAGGCTATCACACGCCACTCTCGTATGGAACGTGAGGGGGAAATACCGTAAACTTTGACTCAGTGAGGGTGGTTTTGGTGAAAGTGGCTCAAACGAAACTCCCGGATCTCCGTGATCGGCGAATCGAGTGAAGCAACTGTACGTTCTTCTTCACCAGACCTAGTGGAGATGCACTGACGTTGTAAAGCGCAGCAATCAACTGTGACGTTCGACGACTAAAATCGCGGAGAATCTTCGACGCCGGCTGGTATACAAAACACCCCAACTGCTAATTGCAAGCAAGGAGAACCCGGGATAAAGAGTTCACGCAGAGTATTTCCTCGGTAAAAATTTACCGTCACCGATAGACGTAGACCCACGTCATCTATTATTTGTGTCTAATCCGATGTACCCGCCCCTTGAAGTGCTGGAAACCGGGGGTGCTTCTTAACAAAAACGAATTTCGTATGAGTACGCACGGCCGGCACGAGGTTGCCACTTCCCAATCAAAATGATCGGCCGCAGGTCGTCGGATGTGAAGAGGTCGGGGATATTCTTCGTCAGGAGGCGCCTGTTCCGCAATCACACGGCGTCGGCAAGCGCAGATTGCAACCAGACGGGGGGTCTCTGCGGCCGGAGATGGTCCACGGCATCTGAAGTAGCAGGGCTGCCCCATTCCCACCTATTCCCACCTATTCCCACCCGCCCAGGATCGGAGCTTATGGGGGACATGTGACTCATGCGGTGATTTCCGGGGCAGAACGTCGTGGTGAATGACGATGGGTATCTCTGATGTGCAAATCGATACAAAAAGCGTCACCAGCTGGATATGCAAAATACCCAGAGAGTATATGTCACCAGACCCCCGTGAAAGGCCACTGACGCAGCCGTAGTCAAGGGTAACAACGCTCGTCTTCGGGTGAATGTCGCCAGAATTCGTGAGTTGAAAACAAATCGACAGGGTCAGTCCTGGTATATCGAGATCGCCCTAATCCCCCTTGCGAGTGAACCTACTCTCACGTGCGCAGCTCTGATGAGAAGAAGACTCGAAGAGGGCTGAATTTTGAGGCCTCTTGCTGGGACATTTCCTGACATTTCCAACTCCCCGTGGAAATCCGTTAGCTTAGAACCCGGGAATATGTATTGTAAGGTTTATGGCTGTGTGGGTCTGGGCCTCGTCTTGCTGGGGAGTGCTCAAGCACCTGCTCACGAAAATTGATAATCCGCAGGGCGCCACGTCTACGAAACTAGTCTTGAGGCGTATAGGCGTCCAACCTTCGTAACGGCAATTCCGGCTTCAGGGTAGCAGGTTCCGAGTTCCTCAGAGATGCCGAACGAATCTACGAAGCCGTCTCAAGGATCACGAAAAACCCGCGCCGCTATATCCCCCAACAGCAGTCCCCCCCTCAAATCTCCTCCGAATTCGTTCTGAATTCGAGGCTGGATTCCAGCCTACGCCGCTAGTCCGCCAGAGGAGTTTTCGCGACACAGCGTTGTGCGGGAGTTATAAGTCTTCTATGAACGCACTGCATAGGAGTGCGTATGTAATTTTGTCTTGGGCAAGGGTTTCCTCGGTTTCTGTCCCGGAAGTGCGTCCGGGCCGGTATTTTTCGAGTTTTGTGGAGCTCAGTACGAGTCACCCCAACGCAACGGCAGCCCCGTGGTTCGGGGATTGATGATGGCTTGGGTTTTGCCATTGTCCTCAACGTGTTTTGTGCGATGTTTGCTGCGGTGTGTTGATGGCGAAGTGGGAGACGAATGGGGGAAGATAGGAGTTCGATGCCGCGTGTTTTGATTCCACCGACCTCGGGCCTGAGGAAGCGTGCCGCATGTGTGATCAAGGTACGATTGATGGGCGGCCGGGGGCGTACCTTCCATTTCCCGCTGCTCGGATCGTACCAGAAGCTTGCAACATTGCAAAGACCCGCAACGACATGGGCGCTTGAACATTCATGATGGGCTGTCCAAGGAGCGACGATGCCGCCAGCCTAGGAAATGTCGCCGAATGAAGTATCCGACACATCCCCCCCAACGTTCTGCAGTCCGGGATACGTCGCTGGTATACATGTCAAGGACCGTCTTCCTCCTACTCCGAACGATTTCCTTCGTGATCATCTCCAACTGTTTCTGAAGCTGAGGTATTAATTCACTCCCCACACCTGATTTTAAATCGGAAGAGCTGAGAGTTGACCGAAACCACCGTGGGGGACTCTACTAGATCCCGTTTGTCTGTGGCAATGCGATGTCGCCAGCGTAGAGAGTTGACCAATGAGAACCGCCAAAACTGCTTTGTTGACTAAGTATGTGAGTTCAGTATCGCCGACGCCCAATCCTCACAAGAGCTGCTCATTTCTTTGGACCCCATGATTGAACCAGGGTGTTCATGCCATCTGCCGCCGACGAGAGTAAAGAAGAAAAGCGAAAACTTGCGAAGCTCGAACGGTTCGTTATCTTGGTATGCATAAAAGTTGCCGCGGACGGAGGACGTTGGGCAAAGTCCTTGACAGCCGCAATGTGTCTTCGGCGAAAGCTAGCGCCCACGGAGCTTCCTGGATTGGTTCGTCCTGGTTCTCATCAGACCAGGTCGTCAAGTGGGAGTGTTCGTCTAAGGTGAGGGCGTCTTGGAAGGTACTCCGCCTGCGGGAGGAACTCGCCCACTCGCAGCCGCTATGCAAACTGAGGCTAGCTGCTTCCAGCCTCTTATCCTGGAAGCGAGCAAGAGAGATGGGAGCCTGCATGATGACATGGAAAATATTTCCCTGGGTGGGACGGTGGAACGATCAGGCACCCGGTGAGACTCCGGATCGGCATCTTCGGGGTCGCTGGGAAAAACTGAGCTGAGGTCGACGGAATACTCCGAAAAGTTGGACCCACTTAAGTAACTCAAGCGCTCATTAACAACCTCCGGGAAGTGGTGCAAACAAACCGAACAAAGAGAAACCACGAGAGTCTGCTCCGTAGCAAACTTGCAAATAAAAAGACTGGGGACTTGGAATGGGAAAGACGCGATGTCCACGGTACCCAATATAAGAAGGCAAGTATCAGACAATATTGGAGTCCGAGACCAATATGCCCGACGCGCTTTTCCGGAACCCAATAAAAGTGGTAACAGAAAGGAGCCATAGCTACAACGAGGTACCGAGCATAAAACAACCCTGGGGTCCATCATGCATCATCCCGAAATCCGGTTAATCACAGGTGCAACTCCGACACCAACCTCGTCAGTCGCCTCCCCGTTTATCTCCGTCGAACTCATCGGATATTCGTCAAGAAGGGTTCCACTGCCGTCCGCCGACTTCCCTTGGCTTGCGAAATAAAGTGAACCAGATGTCCCAGAGGTGATAGTATCGCTCGTCAATGCGCTCCTGTTGGCAACTCGCAGAATGATGAGGTACGGAGCGATGACCTATTTGCCACGATTAGATAACGACGTCGTACGGAGCGTCAGGAGATTGTAAAACTTTTTGGTACGGACCTGGTTTGCGGCGAGCATCGGGAAGAATGCATCACAAACTGGACTACTGGACGCCCACGGTCCAAGAAATAGCAGATAACTAACGGTGTAAAGGGCACAAGACTCAACAAGTATGGTGACCAGGGTCTTGTACAATCTACCGGAAGGTTTCGCCAGAGAACCTATAGCGCTTCGGATATCCCTGCTATGTAGGGCGATTCGTGCCACAATCATGAGCGTGAGGAGGACATCGAGCGAAAGAGACATTGAATAATACGCCTTCCCAAAGTCTGCAAAGGTGACGTAGTGCGCTAAGAGTAAGTTTGGCGGCATTTGGCCCAGGTAGAGGAAGCCGACACCCATCGCTGTATCGATCACGTTAACCGAAGGTGTCACTGTCGGATCGCGGAGGATTCGAGCACGTACCCAAAGAGGCGAGGTACAACAAACATGGGAAGGCGATGACCCAGTAGTTCATGGCGTAAAGGATACAACAACGATAGAGCTAAAGGACCGTCCATGTTAGGCAGCTGGGCGTATGGGTTTGGCACAGGACTTACCAAGAGACCATCGGCCAGCCAGTAATTTAAGATGAACATAATGGCGGGAATGAAAGAGATTGGCTTATCTAAGATGATATACTCGTAATTATAAGGCCCCGGGAACCCGTCATTGTCGCCAGGATATTCTCGGTTATCGACGTAGGATAGCGATTGAAGGCCAAGGTTGTCCCCGTTGTACACCGTTACAGCCAAGAACATGACTGTGGTGTGGGCCACGAATCCCCATCTGATGCCCCCTCTCGTGCGATCGACGGGATTGAGCAACGTTCCCAGACATCGGAATAACAGTGCTATGACAATCCCTTGAATGACAAATCAGAGAGAGTGAGCACGGTTGCGTGGGTCTGCATACCGTAGAATATCGAGCCCAAGACGTATCCGGCAAAATTTATCTTCTCGTCTGAGTAGATTCGGAGTGAGATCTGTGGGGCATACGGATCTTTGGACCAAGACGTTTGCGAGTTGTCAGACATGGGTCAGGTTTGTTGGACCGGAGGGAGGGATCTCGGGGGCTGGCGTAAGGAGGGTAGAAGAAGATAAGGGGTCCACATCTTATAAGTACCTGTATACCCAATTAGTTTGGCATGCATGATGGGCGGGAGCGGAAAACAAGAGGAATTGGTTATTGTAACCGTTTGCAGGGTCAAGCCTTCAGGGTCACCTACATTGTCGCCCAGACGCCGCGAATGCACCAAATCTTCGAAAGTAGCAACGAGTATGAGAGGGTGTGTGCCGAATTCCTCCCTTCCGATTCACCTTCTGCAGGGGTAGTTAGTTTCCTCACTCACTGTCCGGTGTCTCGGTTTGTTGGCAATTGATACATTACGCACGAATAGGCAGTCATGCATCTTGGCTTACATTCAGGCAAAAGGTCCGGTCGGTATCTTCGGGGTTGTTGGGAATCGCGACAATTGAGCTAACGTGACTTGGAAATCGATCGGCAGCTAATTGAGTTACAATCAACGTCTAATACAGCCCATAGCGTACTCTCTTACGGCTGAAATCATCACTGCAGGGTTTTGAATGGGACTCCCTGAGCTTGGTGCCCAGTTAAAAATCCCTATCAAAGCCACCTGAGATTATCGTGCATCACCGGTCTGCCCTGACGAGAATGATGCGTCTCAAGCGCCCTGGCAGCCGTCCCGTTCTCCTCAAAGCCACAGGCTCACGGGTTTTTTCCGAGAATTTTTGTAATTTGGCGCTTGTATTTTTCGAATTGTTGGATGTATGCGATCTGGGTCCGCTAAGAATTGGATTTTCTCCTCAAATCCGCCGAGCCGTTGGGTATAACGCTGATACCTGAAGCCGAGCGCGCGATTTCTCGCCGAGAATGGCTAACTTGGTCGAGAGTGACACTTGGGCTTGAAGTATAGCTCAAATCCCGAAAATATTGTAACTTCCTGCTGTTGTGCGCCGGTAATCCGCGCTTCCGCGTCCTCTACCGAACAAAACTTCCTCGCTCTCCGATTTCAGCTGCTAAAGTTCAGCATCTTGTCGTGGCATACCTTGATACACCCCCCAGTGAAGGCTGGATACCCTCCCAAGAACCTGACGTCGTCGCCGTAGAGGTAGTCGGAAAGGTGCAGTCAGAGACGAGAGAAGGGGCAAAGGTTCCATCACAAAGGTGAACGTTCAGATTCCATCCCGTCGACCATACGTTCCGGAGTCGGCCGCATTCGACGGCGGATCCAAGTACGCCGGTGGGTAACGATTCAACCATTGATCTCCCAGAATACAAGAAGAAGGGAGACAGGCGAACTCGAGGGGAGAATTGCGCGGAAGATGGTGGGATTGGGCCGTTCCATCGAGGGAATACAGTATCGCACCCGGCTCGAGTTCACCCTGAACGTCAACAAAAAATATGGGATGACGGCGGAGAAGAGACCGGGCTGTTCCCCAGACGCGGACGCACGGTCGCGACCGTGGGTTACACGTTGGAACTGTATGTGGAACTCAGTGCGATGGCAACCGGTTCCAAGGAGGAAACGAGTTAGTTTGGCGGATAGCTTAGGGCTGATGCAGATGGTTTTGCTTCTATCGTGGGCTACGGGGAGTCATGATCCGTGCTCGCTGATATTAGGCTGTGGAACACCGGTAGGGTCAAGGGTGAGTACTTGAGTGCTTAGGTGCTGAAGCGCTGAGGGCTTGAGTAGAGGGGAGCGGATGAAGGAAGGGGGTGCTGCATTTGGTTTTAGCGGGAAGAGCCATAATAACTAGGTATTTGCATTCTGGGAGTCTGCGACAGAAAACCGTCGGCACGAAAGACAAGACTGAGCGATAGAAGTCGCAGTATGCGGCAAACAAGTGACGGACAATCAAGCGCTTGTTGGCACCTCTCGTTGGTATACCCATATATCAAAGTGGCAGCCACGATACTTTCCCACAACACCCTACGAATCTATGCCAGGAAGACGCGACCGCCCCGGTACTTAGCTTGCAGCCTCTCCTTTATTCATCACGCTACCACAGGCCAGGCCGCATCCAAAGCTCGAATGCCGAAGGATTCTCTGCCACCCCTGCCGCTTTCGGGCCTCTTCGCTGTCGCAAAACCCTCCGGCCCAACATCTATGGCCATAATCAATGATGTGAAAGACCTGGTCAACACTTCCCCCCTGTTCGTGGAACGGGGGAAACTTGCTGCTCACAAGGAAGGAAAGAACGAGAAACAGAAGAGGAGGAAGTGGAAGAGCAATAAAGATATGGTTAAGATTGGCCAGGGGGGGACGTTGGATCCATTAGCTGGTGGGTTGACCAGACCACTATTGCGGTTGTCGCTATTCTGATCCGATACTACCAGATGGTGTGCTAGGTAACCCTTCCTTTAATGAGTATCCCAGGCATTTGTCTGACATGGTTCGGTCATCCAAGTCGTTGGTATCGGAAGAGGAACAAAAAAGTTGTCCGAATTCTTAGATTGTGTCAAAGTACGTTTGCAACTGCTGATCATACCGCGCGTTCGCGATACTCATCTGAACCTCGTGTAGGAATACAAGACGACGTGTTTATTGGGATGCGAAACAGACTCCTACGATTGTCAAGGAGCGCAGGTACGCGTGGCTCCCTGGAGGCACGTAACACGCGAAATGGTAGAAAATGCATTGCCCGTGTTCCGCGGGCAGATTGAACAGACCCCACCCATGTATGTCATTGCGTTCACTCGTTTGCAGGGGTAGTGACAAGCTCCAGCGCTGTAGATTCTCTGCCTTGAAAATGGACGGGAAACCGTTATATGAGTATGCCAGGAGCGGAACTCCGTTACCTCGGAAAATCGAGAAGCGGCCCGTCACCATACACTCTCTCGAGATCGAAGAGTGGCTTGGGAGTGACCATAGCTTCAGGTACCCGGAACAGGTCCTTTCTGAAGACCAGAGGCAGGCGCTGGAAAAGACTTTGAGGAGCGTACAGGAGGACGCCCGAGTGGTTGATGAACCAGAAGAGCCGGTCGAAGATGACCGGGCACCGACTGCGTTCGTATTGAGGATGAAGGTGTCCGGTGGGACTTATGTGAGGTCTATCGTGCATGACCTTGGCCATGCCGTGGGATCTGCCGCTCATGTAGTCACGTTGACGAGATCACGTCAAGGTAGGTTCACGTTGGAGCCTACCGAAGGAGATATGGGGTGTATCTCTTGGGATGTATTCAAGGCCGCCAAAGAAGATGCTGGTCCCGCAGATGAGGGAGGATACACTGCCTGGGAGCGGGAGGTGCTCGATAAGATTGAAACGATTGATACTTCGGTAACCACAGCTTCCGGCGCAAAACGTGGCCAGTCTTCCTCATAGCCTGCTCCACCTTCTTCAAATATCTATTCTTAGCTCACATGGTTCTGGTCTGTACTAACTCAAACAAGTACGCAGGCTGATATCCCTCTTGCACTTTTACTCTCTCTGCGCAAGCGTGACCCAAACCTCGGTATTTGGGGACTGCTGGGCCGTCTGGGGCAGCCCGTTTGGTGTGAGGAAAATCCCGAGCGGAGACGAAAATTCGTGATCGATGATCGGTCGAATCCAGTCGGCGCCTCAAGATCAGAACTCGATCAGACTCGGAGTGGCGCCTTGCGGAGCGGACCTTGTTCCACAAATCAGCAAAGCGGCTTCGACATATAGACCGCGAACGCAAATCTTACTCGCCCTTTGCACCGCGTGTGAGAGCTCTACACGAAATTTGGAACCCAGATCGGCTGTATCCGAAACTAAGTAATCTAACATCCCGCGAGCTATGGGGGCCTTGGCCAGTCCTTGCCCCGTTCCATCAATTCCAGTCGGCCCACAAGATATGACGACCGCAGCTTCGCGACTATTGGTCCCCGGGATATATGCCCCTTTGCCAACTTTCTACCTCGAAGACGATGACCAGGATCTTGGTGAGATTCGTGTAGCGCAGTCCCCATGCCCGAGTTGCTGACTCCTTGGTGCGATCCCAGACATTCCAAGTCTTAAAAAACATGTTGTATTCCTCGCGAAAGCTGGAATCAGGCCCCTCTTGGCCGGTACCATGGGTGAAGGAATACACCTGTCCTCCTCCGATCGGATTGCTTTGATCAAGGCCACTCGAGAGGCTTTGGACGATGCCGGGTTTCGTGACATGCCGATCGTTGCCGGGACTGGTGCTGGGAGTACTCGCGAGACCATCCGACTGTGCAAGGAGGCGGCTGAAGCCGGCGCAGAATATGTGATTGTCGTCATACCGGGGTACTTTGCAAGCGTTCTAGGGACCAACAGGAACGCACTGAAAGCCTTCTTCATCGAGGTTGCAGAGAAGAGTCCTATACCGGTCATAATTTATAACTGTGGGTTCATCTCAGGCGGTCACGAACTCTACCGAGGTACTCATGATTTGATCACAGATCCCGGGGCAAGCGGAGGAATTGATCTCGACTCCGACCTGATTGTGGCAATAGCGAAGGAGGCTCCCAACACCGTTGGTGTGAAACTGACGTACGGTTCACGTAATACTCTCAACTGTGGCCAGGGTTGACCCCCCTTCATATTCAAGGTGTGGGAACGTTGGAAAGCTTACAAGGATCTGCGCGACCTTATCTGCACCGTCTTTCGCGGCAGAGTTCCCCCGGAAGTTCACGACCGCTGATGTTCCCTTCCTTGTGTTGGGCGGACTCACCGACACCATTATACCAACGCTAGTGGTTCGTGGACACGGTGCAATCACTGGCCTGGCGAATCTTGCGCCTGTATGTTTCTACATCCTACCCTTGTCTGCAGCTCTAGTTTTTTACGGCAATTTCCCTCCAGTACAGCTGTGCGAAGTTGTTCAAGCTCGCCACCGCGGTAGTAACAGACCCCTCCTTGCTCGAAGAAGCGAATCGTGTACAAGGGATCGTTGCCAACGCCGACTACGTCATGGGGCAGAGCGGCATCATGGGAGCCAAGGGAATCTTAGAAAAGCTGTACGGGTATGGGGGGCGATGCAGACGGCCTCTCCCATCGATAACGCCCGCTGCCCTCGAGGCGTTGTGGGAGAACCCTCACCTGCAGGCGTTGATTGGATTAGAGAAGTCACTTGCCGCTCAGTGATAACGGAAAATTCTTGTACCTTTTTAATATACTTACGAGATGGCTGGGAAGTCACAGTGCGGTGTGGCTGGGTCAGAGGTGGTCTCGTGATTCGGAACGGACTGGCGGTGACGCAAATCAAATTCAAACGATGCGGGGTAAACGCGGGAGATGAACTGAATGGGCGGCTGGTCCCCTGATCGTTGCTCAGGTCGCCGGAACCATTTTTTGCTCCTTCCAAGCTCGAACCGTGACCTGCCGGTGTCTTCGTCTCTCACATCTCTTTCGTCCCGAGGGCCTTCGAGAAGTGCGTTGGTCCTTCTAGAACAGCAACAGTGCACCGGAAGTCTGGAAACCCGTTCTGGGTGCTAGGCAAAATCCAGACATGGTCTTGTTGAGTAGATATACATCGGTGGTCCCTACATGCAGGGCGAGACCCCGCGGAGTCAAAACCGGTCAGTGTCAGCTTTCTCTATAGTGTGTGGCATCCTCTTTGCAGCGGGTTTCACCCTCATCCGTTGCGTCCCCTGCCATACCGCCCTCCGATCTGTTCATCTGAGATTTCTAACTTTCGATTTCCGCGGTTTAGTCTCATTCGCCTTCCGCCTCTATCACTCGTCATCACGGGTTTGCAATAGCGCTCAACCACTGCAAAAGCCCGATTCGGTCGTCGGTACGCACCACCTTCTTCTTTCTTCTTCCTGTTGGTTTTGATGATAGCTGACGGAGTTATGCCTTGATCCCCGCTTTCTTCAGCGTCAGGAATACCTTACTCTTCGCTCACTGTAGGAGCACCACTAGAGACTTTCCCAGAGGAGCGTAGAGTTGCTATCACACCACAAAATGCCGCGTTGCTATTGAAAAAGGGAGTGTCAAAGGTCCTTGTCGAACGAAATTCTGGAGCTGCCGCGCAGTTCCCCGATGAACACTACAAAGCTGCTGGTGCCACCCTGGTATCCAAAGAAGAACTCTACGCCTCCTCGGATGTCTTGTTCAAAGTCCGCCCCCCGGCGCTCGGGCATGAGATCGACAGCTTGAAGAAGGGGAGCACCCTCATTTCGTTCTTATATCCTGTACAGAACAAACCCATCGTGGATGCCCTCGCTGCTAGGAATGCCGAGCTGAACGCATTCGCGATGGATAAAATTCCACGGATTTCGAGGGCTCAGGTGTTTGATGTACTCAGGTATGGAGCGATCAGTCTCTTTACGCACACGTTAGTTCTAATGTCGGGCCGGTCAGCTCCATGGCGAACATCGCGGGTTATAAGGCAGTACTAGAGGCCTCAAATCATTTTGGACGGTATATGACCGGTCAAGTTACTGCTGCTGGGTAAGTCCCATCTATCACTCCGGTTTCTTCCGCTTATAACACTTCTTTCTTAGAAAAATCCCTCCGTGCAAAGTTCTCGTCATCGGTGCCGGTGTTGCTGGTCTCAGTGCTATTGCTACTGTATGTCACTCGTTCAATCACCCACGATTTATCCTTTGAACTCGACACCACAGGCGAGGAGAATGGGTGCTATCGTTAGAGGCTTTGATACCCGGTCGGCTGCCCGTGAACAGGTAGAATCCCTCGGAGCGGAGTTCCTGGAAGTTAAGGTGAAGGAAGATGGTGAAGGTGGTGGTGGATACGCCAAAGTGATTCCCCTTGTGAAGGTCCTCGTCGGCCATGCGTGCTGACGTATGAATCAGGTCATGTCTAAGGAGTTCATCGAGGCTGAGATGGCGCTGTTCTTGGAACAAGCTAAGGATGTTGATATCATCATCACCACGGTATGGATATCAGACTTTTGTCTCTCGGCCACGCTAATGAAGGACCTGTAGGCTCTGATTCCTGGAAAACCTGCCCCGAAGTTGATCACGAGCCAGGTAAGTCAAATTGAGATTCACATCACCCCTCCTGATGATATCGCTCCCAGATGGTCGCCGCGATGAAACAAGGCTCAGTCATCGTCGATCTTGCTGCAGAGGCCGGTGGTAACTGCGAGGCTACGAAGCCCGGCAAACTTTATACAAAAGACGGTGTTACTATCATTGGTGGGTATAACTGTCGTTACGTTTGCTTGATGGCTAATCCGTCGACGCAGGATACACGGATCTGCCGAGTCGGCTCCCCACCCAGTCAAGTACACTCTACTCCAACAATGTCACCAAGTTTTTCTTCTCCATGACAGAGAAAGATAACTTTGTCATCAATCTCGAGGACGAAGTCGTCCGGGGGTCAATTGTCTTACACAAGGGAGAAGTTCTCCCGCCGGCCCCCCTAGCGGTCCCTCCCCCAGCTGCCCCTTCACCTGCTGCTACTAAGGCTGCCGAAGATGATGCAACCAAGGCTCTTACTCCGTGGCAAAAGGCCAGCAGGGACGTTGCGACTATC
Source organism: Thelephora terrestris (assembly GCA_015956445.1). Classification (NCBI taxonomy): domain Eukaryota; kingdom Fungi; phylum Basidiomycota; class Agaricomycetes; order Thelephorales; family Thelephoraceae; genus Thelephora; species Thelephora terrestris. The sequence goes on along the minus strand of WIUZ02000002.1, from coordinate 2,848,092 downwards.
ACTGCGGGAATGGGAAGCATCGTGGCCGTCGGAAAGTTCACTGGTCCAGCTTTGATGGCTAATTTCTACACGTTCGGATTGGCTTCGCTTATCGGGTACCGCGTTGTATGGGGCGTTTCGCCAGCGGTAAGTTTCCCGTTCTGTGTAGATGGCGATTCTGAGGGCTTTGCTCTCAGCTTCATTCACCTCTGATGTCTGTCACGAATGCGATCTCCGGTATGGTTGGTGTCGGCGGATTGTTCATCATGGGCGGTAGCTATTTCCCTGGGACGATCCCTCAAGCCCTCGGCGCTCTTTCGGTCCTGTTGGCTAGCGTCAATGTTGCTGGAGGATTCGTCATTACCAAGAGGATGTTGGACATGTTCAAGCGTGGGTTCCCCTACCCATCTGTCAGGATGACTTGTTGATGATGCTTTTAGGCCCCACTGATCCACCTGAGTATAACTGGTTATATACGATTCCTGCTGCCGTCTTCACTGGCGGGTTCCTGCTCGCCGCCCAGACAGGCTTTGCCGGTCTCGTTCAGGCCGGATATTTGGCAAGCAGTATCCTCTGCATCAGTTAGCCCTACCTCCTTTACCTTAAAGTGCCCCATTTTTATGTGATTTCTACCAGGTTCGCTGAGCGGATTGGGTTCCCAATCTACCGCAAGACAAGGAAATGTCCTCGGAATGTTAGGTGTTGGCTCCGGTTTCCTCACGTCCTTGGCTGCCGTTGGGTTCCCACCCGCTGTTCTTGCGCAGTTCGGTATGTTGGCCGCTGTAGGAGGGACAATCGGTTCCGTCATTGGAAGGAGAATCACTGCTACCGAACTTCCTCAGATGGTCGCGGGTCAGTGGATTTTATTGCTGGGTATACATGGGTAACGAAATAACTATCTCATTGTGGTTGCGCAGCCTTGCACTCTGTTGTTGGCCTTGCTGCTGTCCTCACATCGATTGGCAGCGTGTTGGCGGATGTTGGTCATGCATCTATGCTTCACGTAAGAACCTTGCGTTTTTTGCTTCATCGGATACTCATCAGCTTCCGGGGTTTTCAGCTCGTCACCGCTTATCTCGGCGTTCTTGTCGGTGGAATTACCTTCACAGGGTCCATCGTTGCCTTCTTGAAGCTCTCGGGTCGTATGTCTTCCAAGCCCCTTGTCTTACCCCTGAAGCATTTCGTCAATGGCGGGCTCATGGGTCTGAACGCATTGACAATGGGTGCCTTCCTATCCGCTGCCCCCACCGTCCCGTTGGTCGCCGCCGGATACCTCGGCGCCAACACCTTGTTGTCTTCCATTTCCGGTTATACGACCACCGCTGCCGTCGGGGGCGCTGACATGCGTTAGTAACCGCTTCCCCATTGCTTTCTGTGCAATGCCAACCGGCTGATCCAACGTGGTTTCCAGCGGTCATCATCACGGTTTTGAACGCTTATTCTGGGTTCGCCCTCGTAGCCGAAGGTTTCATGCTTGACAATCCACTGTTGACCACTGTTGGTGCACTTATCGGGGTCAGCGGTTCAATCCTGTCTTACATAATGGTACGTGGTCCAAGACTCAGGACGACGTGGGCATACGCTCACAGCGGATTTTCTTTTGTTCCAGTGCGCCGCGATGAACCGATCGCTGGCCAACGTCCTATTTGGTGGAATTTCTTCGGAAGCAGCTAGCGATTACAAGATAGAGGGATCGGTCACTCAGATCGCCGTGGATGAGACTGCGGATGCGCTTGCAAACGCTGATAGTGTCATTCTGGTACGTCGCGCCAGTGCTTTACAACCCAGGCGTCAGGTTTAAGACGGCACGCAGGTGGTTGGCTACGGGATGGCTGTTGCGGGGGCTCAATACCCGATTGCGGAAATTGTCGCGATGCTCAGAGCCAAGGGAGCGAAAGTGAGATTCGCGATCCATCCGGTTGCTGGACGAATGCCGGGCCAGTGCAACGTTCTATTGGCAGAGGCTTCTGTGCCTTACGACAGTGAGTTGCTGGAGTTTTTCTGGGGCCGTCGTGGAGTTCTGACCAAATTTCGTAGTTGTGTTGGAAATGGAGGAGATCAACGACGATTTCAAAGATACTGATCTGACGCTTGTCATCGGTGCGAACGACACCGTGAATCCCATCGCTCTTGAGAAGGGATCTCCGATTGCTGGGATGCCGGTCCTCCACGCTTGGCAGAGCAAACAGACGATTGTGATGAAGAGAGGAATGTCGAGTGGATATGGTGAGACATTCGAACCGTCGATCCCCGTTGCGTTGATTCATGAGCGTCTGATGAACGTTCCCAAATCCACAGCTGATGTACCTAATCCCCTGTTCTACATGCCAAGCACAAGAATGTTGTTTGGAGATGCGAAGGATACCTGTGACGGTACGTCGAACCTCCGCCATCGCAACTTTATTCCCTTATACCACATGAAATGCTAACTTGGACCAAATACAGCGCTCAAAACGGCATTGAAGTCGAAGTTGTGAAGACGGAGGAAAGAATCACCTGGTACCTTGCGATGTAACTGAATTAGTTGTAGATAAATGTCACCACGACGGACTTGGAATCTATCTATGTATCCGATGATCATATCACTACCCATAAAACTCATTGATGCGCCTGCAAGCTCTCGTGATCTGGGGCCCATCATGAAAACAGTTTTTTAGCAAAGTGCAAAAGTGCCAAACTTGATCAAAAGTTGTCAAGCGAAGGCGGAAATAGGACGAAAGGCCATCGGTTGCCGAAAAGTGCCTCAAACCTCAAAGCGGTCCAATCATTAACTCAACAGCGACAGGGTCACATATGTGACACGGCATCACAAGTCCTTCGCTCTCCGAGTTTCTCACATGTCACTCCATCTCCCTAAAACTTCCACCATGTCTTAATCTTTTAAAATTGATTCTTTGTGCCTCTGCGCGCACCAAGCCAACTCCTTGACCACCGCTGTCGGGTTCGTGGGGAGTGTAGTGTTATTTTCTATACAGAAGATAACTAACACCCTTTGGTTTGCTTAGAGACTAGAGTATAGAAACCAAGCAGGCTGGTTGATTAGTCAATGAACTCAACTAACAACTCCACAGGGTAGAGTGGGGTTCCTCTTTCCGGCTCTTGGTCCTGATGAGTTTGCTGGGGATCTACTAGTAGTGTGTCCCTCAGTAATTATTCCAGGGAATCAGTAATGTTATCACTCAGGGGCTCTGTACACTCTGATTAGACACCTAACTTCACCGTGGGAATCTGTGTTCTGATAGGAATGGAGTTCTGTCACAAACGCTGTCGGACATGAGAACAACCATGTCATTATTTATGATAATTCACCACAACAAGATTAGATTAGATAAGATAAGGACAAGAAACTCATGGAAAGTTACAGAAAGTTACAGAAAGTTCAGGAACATCCTAGAATGCGCCGGAACATCCTGGAACTTGCCGGAATGTTCTAGAAGGTGACGGAACGTCACACCCCATGTGACACCGGTCACGCTTTTGTGACACTTTGTCACGCTTGTGACATCTGTCACTCCATTAATTACCATAGAATACAGTAGAAGGCCATAGAACGTTCTAGAATAATCTCACATGAAAAAGTATATAAAGAACTCACCCCCAGTTCTAAGGACAGGCAACTCACCCATAACCTTTTACCCCTCTCTCTCTCTACCCAACAGCTGTTGGCCACTGGCCAGTAGTTGTCCCCTCTATCCCCTCTTCTCTCTATAACTCACCCTCTTTTACTCTACCCCTTTTCACCAAGACCCCTACTTTGCCTCACCTCCTTAGGCCTGAGTGGTTGAGTGATTTTCAGTAATCACATACCATTTTGAGCCCCACCTTTGTGTGAATAAGTTCTAAGTTTGGACTTCTGAATAAGCTTAGTACACTTGACTCTGTGACATAGCAATATCCTTATCTCTGTTAGTGCTGAAGGCAGACCCTTCAGGCAGAGAGTATTCTACCTCAGACTAGTGACTGAATAGGTGACAGACAGATTTAGTAATAGTACCACATTGGTATCCGACGTATCAGTATCTCAGACATATCAAGAAGTTTATCTTATCAAGACAGGTTCTCAAGTTTCAGCAGTATCAAGTTATCAGACGTATCTCTGTCAGGCCGACGCGACCTCTACAGTTCAATAGCACTCTTGCTATCCAAACCTTTCACACGCAGGGGGCAAACACACAGTTATAACCCTGTTGCAAACCCAGGGATATCGGAAGTCTCTTCACAGACTAGATAGGAGAAGAGGAGAAAGAAGGAGACAAGGGTCTTCAGGCACTCTTGCTCTAAGCACACAGCAATAGAGGTCACGGAGAGTCTGATGATAACAAATCTAAGGAGTACAGGCTAAACTACTCTGAGTATATATACTACTTAGATTTGTGACGTGACAGTGACATGTAACTACTCTAAAGATACAAACACAGACAAACATGGTCCGTGCGCAGCACTGCATGGTCTGTGCGTTACGTGGTGACTAATGCTACAAATTATCAGCTGATAAACGAAAGTGTGGCGGCCAATAGCAATTTGAGAGCATTACAGAGCAATTACAAAGCATGACGTATCCTGAGAATGTTCGGAAGGAATGTGGGTATGACTGACTAACAGCCAATGGCAAAAGGGGAGCATATGACTAAGAAATAGGGGCATATGATGTCATGTGGGTCATGCGCAGTAAACAAATAGAAATGATGACTCAACTCCTGAGTCGTGGAAGGGGCGTGGCATTTGGTATATAACCAAAGGGGGTTGGATGACTGGTCTTCCAACAAACCATCCTTTGTTACACCCAGCCAATATGCCTCGTGCCTCTACTCGCAATCCCACTCGTCGTTCCTCCTCCTACTCTCCTGTTCAGGAGAGCAACTACAACATCGACCGCTTCTCTCATGCCCGTCGGGATCCGTCTCGTCCTTATCCCACCTTGGGAGCCGTTATGGATAGGACCGCCACCGCCGACCCTAATGAGGGGTTCTCTGATTTAGGTGGGGGCCCTGCTTGCGCATTCCGATTTAGGAAACCAAGCTAACTCCTTTTAGGTTTCAGGGACTTTCTCCAGGCCGCTCGTAGGGTGTCTCGGCGCAAGTTGGCGCGTATTGAGACCAACCCATATGCGAGCGAACTCCTTAATAGGGGTGTTGAATTCATGACCGAATCCAACGAGACCTTCAACTCCGTGTTGGAGGCCAGCGTTCTCCATACGGGGAACGTTGGGTCCATGTTGATGGACGAAGTGGCTCATGTCAATGAGCGCATCGATGGTCGTCGTGAGGAGATAGAGGCCTTGGAGAACTGGAAGGAGGATATGCAGGGGGTTATCCATGGACAGGAAGATACCGTTGTTCGGCAGGGGGCCGATATTGATTTGCTAAAGGTAAATGTGGGGTCGGGAGATATTTGACTTTTCTAACCCAACATTTCCTTTAGGGGGAGGTGACTACCTTGAAGGACTTGGTCCGAGCTCTGGTTACCAAAACCGGAGAGTTGGAGGATGATAAGGTAAGGGGTAGGGGTTGAAGATAATGATCTCTTCTAACCCTATTCCTTTAGGTTCGCCTTACTCGTCGTGTCTCCGAGTTGACCGGAGAAGTCCGGGATCTCCAGAGGAGGTGTAACGAGCCGGAAGTCCGAGTCGAAGAGGAGGATGAAGAGGAGGTTCTGCATCGGGCCGGGTCGCCGATCATCCCTAACCGGGCTGAGTCGCCACCTGCTCGTTTGTTGGTTCGTCACGAGAACAGGTTGGTTCCTGTTGATGATGAGGTCATTGAGATCGGGAGCGACGAGTTCTATCAGAACTTGGGAGTTGTTCGTAGGGACACCCCTCGTCCTGGATTCGTATCTACTCCTTGGGGTAGTCGCCGTCAATGGCCTGCTCTGGAGTACGATCCGTATGCCGAGTTCGTTCCTGATAGTGAACCGAACTCTGACACAGAGCTTCCAGATTACGACGACCTGTCGGACGTAGACCCGAACGAGATCCGGGAGCAGAACTGGGTGAATGAGGAGTTGGTGAGATCGGCGTTGGAAGTAGTACAAAGGATCCGAAGAGATATTGATTAAATAACTCTTTTGTACTATCGGCTTCCAATTAATCTTCTTTCTATATTGTCTATTGCGCGTGATCCATGGGTCGTAAAGCATAATGGTTTTCATAAGTCCAATCCAAGGGTCAGATTAATAAGCCGGTTGACTTCAGCGAGAGGTCAGCGCGCGACGCTTATTAATACATCCCTTGTTGTCGGTAGCCTGAATATCTACTAGTCGTCCAGGGGCAACGGAGGGCCAGGTAGGGGGAATCTTCGTATAAAGGTTCGCCGGTACATGTTCACGTATTATACCTCGGGTCTTCTGGGGTATCTTGACTAGTAGCACGTTCCACGTATTGGACTTTGAATCGTTAAACATAAGGCATAATGCATAATAAACAGTTTACCGCCGTGTTTAGGGCAAGGCACCAACTGACTTAGTGGTGATGAGGCGTTAAATATTGGAAATGAAAGGGGGTAAACGGCGAAATCATCACAATCTCAGCAGCATTTGGACGTACCTCAGCAGTATATTGACAGATCATCAAAACTACTCAGACATATCAGCACAGCCACCCCCTTAACACAGCCACAGTGCACAGCATTCTACACAGCCTTCTTCACGGCCTCATACACAACCTCGATCGTATCAGTTTCACACATCATTATCTCCATTCCCGATCATCAGTGTAGATCAGGAACTCCATTCTTATCAAGATCAGCAACCCCCTTTACATTCTTACTAGGTGTTTGGACCAGGGAATATACGTGCAGTAGTGATAAAGGTTACTGAACCCCTCTGAACACATCTGAAGGACCTACAACCTCCTTCAGCGAACTCATCAGGACAAGGAGCCGGAAAGTACGAAACCCCGCCCACCCTGTGGAGTTGATAGTCGGGATAACTGACTTCTCAACCAGCCTACTTAGTTGTTAATGCTTAGCTTCTAAGTAAACCAAGAAGGACTAGTAAGAGTTCTTATAGACCTCTTCACTACAACCTCAGCCAACTCGACAACACGTGACATAGTGGCTAAAATCACACAAGTAATTCAAGACATTGGTCTTATTCGCAGTAATAAAAGTACAAAAATGCCTACAAAAACTTACAAAACTAAACAAGGACAAAGGGATCTACGTCACAAGCACACGCCTGCGCGAACGGACAACGGTAAGCAAAATGGTGAGGGTTATGTACGCTCTGAGGGCAGTACAAATACACTTGAGTCACCGGATCCTTCCAGCACTCACGGCACCCCAACACATCATGATACCAACTATCATGCATCTCCTGCTTCACGTCTGTCAACGCCTCGCTCACTAACGCGAACCCATAGCGGTCCTGGAGACCCGCTACCTCCACTTTCAGCTTCATTCAAACCTGACGTGACTTGTCGGAGGGACGACAACGTTGACCAGTACGAGTCATCGGATTTTTGCAGCCCTTCTTTTTCTGAGTCCTCTCCACCATCTGACGCATCGGAACAGGACTCCAAGGAGGGGATTGAGGGAGAGGAACTCCCTGATCGTGAAGATGGCGGAGGGACGATGGGGGAGTGAGGAGCTGTGTCAGTGCAGTAGGCTCCATGGCATCGATGACTGAAGTATCTGAGGAGAGATTCCTGGAAAGGTTTCCAATGTTCCAAGGCAAAGTGAGAGAAGTCCTCGTTAAGACTGTTGACGACCACGTACATGACATCCATCCTCTTCTCCAATTTCAAGATCCTATCCTCCCTCTCTCACTCCATCGCGTCCTGCAGAGGGGTAACCCCAGGGGCCCACCTTTGAGTCCTGTTGGGATCTTCATACCCAGCTTGTTCCCAGAACTCGGCGGGGGCATTGTGGGCGGTCAAAAAGTCCACAGCGACCTGGTTGTCCTGAGCGATGTTGGCGGGGGTGTCGTATAAGTGCTGCTCCACGTCGAAGGGAGCATCCGTCTTGAAGGACGGGGAGAGATCAAAGGGGGTGGCGGTGGTGTTGAGCAAAGCGTTGTTGGCAACAAAGGCAGACATAGTAGTGGAAAGGGTGGTTTGAGAGTGAAGATTGGTAGTAATGTTTGTGGGAAGGGAGAGGAGACGATGAAGGGAAAAAGACTCAGAAACCCCACGGCTTAAATATGCCCAGATCAATGGGACGCCCAAAGAGGTAATAGCAATGCAACATTATTCATTATTATCCCAAAAGGGATAAACAAACCCTCAGCCCCAATCGATCCCATCATTCTTGGGAGAAATCCCCACCGATCACAAGAAGTCCCCATCATTCTTCTATTCACTGGGGGCAGGGGCACCTGGAATTGGTGATTACATCTTGATTACATGGTGAGTTCATCTGCACTTTTCAATGATTGTAATCGCCGATTCCAGGTTGATTAGATTTCAAATGTTACCTTGACATGTAATTCAACTGTGCCCACCAACTCCATCTGAAATTTCCTCAAAATGTTCCCAAGTAATGTTTCCTGAATGTGCCCACTGGGCACATTGTGAAAACATCTCATGTTTTTGAGCGCATTTAGATTACATCTCGGACGATTGAAGAACATGTTGACTACATTGCAGCATCATTTTTGCCGACAGGTAAAAAACATCCCAGAAACATTTGTAGAGAACATTTCAAATGTAATTGGTGGGCATTGGCTGGATTACATGTCAAGGTAACATTTGAAATGTAATCAATCTGGAATCAGCAATTACAATCATTGAAAAGTGCACATGAACTCACCATGTAATCAAGATGTAATCACTGATTCCAGGTGCCCTTGCCCCCAGTGATTACCACCATGAAACCCAAGAATTCCCCATCGATCATGGGAAATCCCCATCATCCTTCTATTACTACCACAAAACGCGAGAAATCCCTGCTAAAATACTATTGACTCATTCTCTATTGTTCCCCTAGTTGTACCAACCATCAGTCGTCCTAAGTCCCTTTCTCTGACTCCGCTACCCTGCCCTAAATTACGCACAGACCATGTTGACTCACGCTTGACTCTTTGTATGATTACTAATCATGTAGAGGACTGGGTATATAAGGGAGAGCGTTTGCTCCTTTCTTTTCCCCATTCTCAATCTCTTCTGTACTCCTCTACCAAGAACTCGAATAAACAAAGTAAGCTGAGGAATCCTCCTTACGTCTTACTCTTTCTAACTCATTCAAAGCAGGAATTCTCCTGCTAGTGTATGTTTAGAGCCCCCAACCCCTTCCTGTCAGGGTTGTGGGCCTGCTTACTGTTTAACGGGGCGCTAGAGGATTAGCGGACGGGTGAGGGGTGTTGGGTTGGACTTTGAAAGGAGTTCCGGGTGTGGGATCAAGGGGTGGGGGAATATCAAGGGCGAGGGGTGACTCGGTTTGATAAGGGTGAACTGGTGAGTGGTAGTCTTGGCAGAACTGACTCAGTTGCTGTACGAAGGGGTCGAAGTTCTGATCACTGAGGTGTTCGAAGCTGACGAGGTATTCTATAACCGAGTAAGGTAATTCAGTTGGGACTTCCCACCAGAGTACGATGATAGAGGGGCAATGGGTGTGAACGTTAGTGGTGAGATGGACATGAGGGGTGGGGAAGTAAAAGGCCGGACTTATACTAAAGTAGACAGTCGCTAGGACACTCTTAGTGAAGTCGGAGTTCCAGAGGAACTGATGGTCGGCTCCTAGTAAGCAAGGGGGAGTGGTGACTCCGGCGTCAAGGGCAGCAAAGGGATGGTAGTAAGGGAAGTGGGTGAGTAAACCGGCGGTTCGGTTTACTTGAAGACTTCTGATGAGCTTATACTCCCAGATAGATCTCCTGGCGTCGGGAACGACGGGTCGTTGGACAGGACTAGTAGAGGGGAAAGGATTAGGAGGACTGAACATACACTAGCAGGATGATTCCTGCTTGAATGAGTCAAGAGAGTAAGGCGTGAGGAGAATTCCTCAGCTTACTTTGTTTATTCAAGTTTTTGGTAGAGGAGTACAGAAGAGATTGAGAATGGGGAAAAGAAGGAGCGAACACTCTTCCTTATATACCCAGTCCTCTACATGATTAGTAATCATACAATGAGTCAAGCGCGAGTCAACATGGTCTGTGCGTAATTTAGGGCAGGGTGATGGAGTCAGAGGAAGGGGACTTTAGGACGATGATGGTAAATACAACTAAGGGAACAATAGGGAATGATCTAATACGGATGCAATGGGGATTTCTCATGTTTCGTGGTAGCAATAGAAGGATAGTGGGGATTTCCCATGATCAAGGGGGAATTCTCAGGTTTCATGGTAGTAATAGAAGAGTGATGGGGACTTCCCATGATCGATGGGGATTTCTCCAAGATTGATGAGATCGATTGGGACTGAGGGTTCGTTTATCCCTTTTTGGGACTTTAATGCATGATGGCTTTATTGTTTTCCCCTTTGGGTCGTCCTATTGACTTGGATGTATATAACCCAGTGGGATTATTGGTCTTTTCTCTCCATCGCCTCTTTTCCACTCCCACCACTACTCAACAAACTCTTCCCCCTCAACTAGTCTTCTTCTACTATGTCTTCCACCGCCCACGCTGCCGTCCTCAATGCTAATGCGGTTCCCTTCGACTTCTCCCCGTCTTTTGAAACCGACCGCCCGTATGAGGTTGAACAACACCTCTACAACACCCCCGCAAATATTGCTCGCGACAATCGAGTCGCTGTCGACTTCTTGTCCGCTCACCGGGCTCCTCCTCAGTTCTGGGAGCAGGCCGGGTACGAAGACCCTAATCGTACGGTTATGCGCGCTCCTGGCGTTCCTCCCTTGTTGGATGCTATGGAGAGGGAGAGGGAGGATAGGATTTCGAAGTTGGAGAAGCATGTGGACCTTATGTACGTCATCGTGAACAGTCTGAATGATGACTTTTCTCACTTTGCTTTGGAACATTGGGGACCTTTCCAGGCATCTCTCTTCCGATATTTTGGACACCAATGTGGAGGGGCTTATTGCACCGACCCCCCTTGCAAGTCCCCAGTCGTGCCTTCGCCACCACCAGGATCAGGGTGTTCCTCTCCCTCCATCCCCTCCCTGGAGTCCTGCCCCAGTTCGTCAGATGGTGGAGAGGTCCCACAAGAAGAAGAACCGCAAGAATCCGATGACTCGTTCTGGTCAACGCTGTCGTCCCTCCGACAAGTCACGTCAGGTTCGGATGAGGCTGAAGGTAGAGGTAGTGGGTCTCCAGGACCGCTATGGGTTCGCATTAGTGAGCGAGGCGTTGACGGACGTGAAGCGGGAGATGCATGATAGTTTGTATCATGACGTGTTGGGATGCAGGGAGTGCTGGAAGGACCCGGTAACTCGGGTGTGGTCGTACTGTCCTCAGAGCGTTCATAATCCTCACCATTTCGCTCATCGTTGCCCGTTTGCACAGGCCTGTGCTTGTGACATAGACTCTTTTGTTCTGGTTTAATTTTGTAATATTTGTTAGTCGCCTTTGTACTTTTACTAGTATCGGCCCGCAACGGTGCGCCCTTTTTTAGAAGAACGGGGCCGGGACCTGCGGCCCCGGCCCCAGTGAAGCGGGTTACACAGACTTCCTGGCAACGACGTGTCCAATCTCACGAAATCATCAGTAAATATGGTTTGGAGGATACGACGCTAGATACTGCATAACAACAAATTGTATCTCACTATTAACAATGAAACTGGATATAATATGTGCTACACCTGCTTATGCCGCCTGAGGAACAAAGCTAAGATGAGATCGTGTGATTACCGGAATCATTGTACTTACCTCGGCCAAAACTTCTGGATACACGATATTCGTCGTTCGGGTGTCCTCTTGGTCATCAGGCAGGAGAACCTTGATGTTTTGGCTGGAGGTTGCTCGAGAGAGCGCAACGTAGAGCTGTCCATGAGAGAAGACCGGGACCCGAAGGTCAATGCCAACACATCCGACAGATTGACCCTGGGCCTTGTTGATCGTGATCGAGAATGCGAGGCGAACGGGGAACTGGCGTCGTTTTAGTTGGAACGAAAAGTTGGCCTCATCTTCGGTTGGCGTGAGTGTGATGCGCGGAATGAATTCGGTTTTGCCGTGGTAGTCACCCCCGATGATTTTGACCTCCAAGACTCTGGTCGACATTCGGGTTAGAATCAAGCGTGTGCCATTGCAAAGGCCTCGTGCGGGAGACAGGTTTCGGAGGAGGATGAGGGGGCAGTTGCGCTTGAGGTGCAGTTCACCCGGGGAAGTCCCGACGCAGTGAGCGAGTGGAGAAACTCAACCGGGAACGTGTTGACGTCTGAGGTTTCGTTGTCAGCGCCTGCCTCCCGAACAACCGAGTCAGCACTGTGAAAGACCTGCTCCTCGCCAGACATCATGCTGAGGAGCTTGTCGTTCATCTGATCAACGTCGTTGTTGCGAGGTGCGAGGATCATCCGATTGAGGAAGTACTCGGCAGGTGGAGGAGGGTTTGACCCGATTCCGGGGTAGATCTCGGTAACAAAAGTGTCGAGATCTTGAGAGACCATGTGTCGAGGTAAGGGGATGGTCCTGTCTTCACCGCATTCGCGTCCATGGCCGACATTGAGCAGCCAGGAAGCGAACTCTTGAGCATCCGGGTCATTCAGCAGGCGCATGTTTCGGGTGAGCTTCAAGACCTCGATTCCGCTCCACAGCGTTGACCGTAGAAGCGAAGCAAACACAATGTCTGCTCTAGAGCCGTTACGGACAACCGGTAGGATTTGCTGGAAGTCTCCGCCAAAGACGACGGTGATCCCACCGAACGGGCGGTCCGGGGTGTTGAGAAGGTCGCGACACGTGCGATCGACAGTCTCGGCCGCAAATCGATGTTGCATCGTGATTTCGTCCCAGATGATGAGTTTGGTGGCTCGGATGAGATCTGCAAGGTGCCCTTGCTTCGAGATGGAGCAGTAGCTGGTGTTGTCGGGTTTTAGGGGGATTTTAAACATGGAGTGAGCGGTGCGACCACCATGGAGGAGCAGTGAGGCTATGCCAGAGGATGCAACACAGAGCACAATGGACCCTCTGCTGCGGACGGTGTTGCAAATGGTGTTGTAGACGAACGTCTTGCCAGTACCGCCGGGGCCACTGAGGAAGAAGACTTGACCCGCATGTGTCTCAACGGAGGAAACGACTCTGTCGTGCGCGTGCCGTTGTTCGATGTTGAGCCGAGGGACATGTTCTTCGGCCGCAACGCGTTCCCGGTCACGATCGTAGTTCAGCTGTTCACTGATGAGAACGTTTCCGGCCTGGGCACTCCAATCACGGCTCGGGAGGGGCATCTGGGTTGTTGCGAGGTCTTTTCCATGCCTCAGGAGGATTGTGTTGAGGAGCCAAAGTCCGTAGTCGTACACATTGTCATCTTGTGGGATCTCCCAACCCGAGGACCGCAACCGAGCACGTAGGTCATCACAGATGTGCTGACGGAAGTCGTTCCACAGCTGTTCTGGCCGAGTGGGGGTACAGGACATGAGGAGGAGGGCAAACAGATGTCTCAGCTGCTCTCCCGTCTGCATGTATGACGCTTCGAGGAGACACTGCCTCCATTCGCCGTCGTCCTCAAGAAGTCCTCTCGCAAGACATGCCTCGTAGAACGTGGGGTAGGTAGTGTCATTGAATCGACGCAGGTCTTCAAACGACGTTGGACCCTTGGCGACGGTGAGCAAAGTGCGGAGGTAGAAGAGTTCGTCGCCAGATTTCGGGGGGATAAAATACATTCTCCCGAGGGCAAAACCTTGTTTGTGAACGTGCCAGGCTCTCGGTTTTGGCTCGTAGACAAACTTTTGGGGGAACTCTTGGTACGTTAACTCCCGAGCGGTTGGCGCCATGGCAGGATCGGCGTTGGCACGGAAGAAGGCAGTAAGCGTTGTCTTTTCCTCGGCCGCACGAGCGTTGATGCGTTCGGGAGGCTCATCGGGGTTGAACGTGACTAAGTGGCGGCCGGGAAGGTGGATTTGGAGGCGAACAACGTTTGGTACTTGTTCGTGGATGGAAAATTGGAAAATTCGCCAGGCGCTTTCGGCAGCACCCACAAATCTCGAGTCGAGATGACGCTGAATCTCGTCGTTCTCATTCGAGACCTGGTGTGTCAAACGTTTAGCTAACAGAAGGACTTCAGGATGTGATTGGGAATTTAGTCACCTCGAGAGTCGTGCGGTCAGATCCCTTGTGAATGTATTTGTTGACATATTTGAGGGTGGCAAAGGAGGCAAGGCATTCCACGTTGATGTGACAATCGTACTTTGCAGAAAGCCAAGGGTTATATGGAACAACCCATTGGTTGCTGGTCATCGTTCCTCGGACCTCGTAAGACCGACCGTCATCGGGGCGAGCGTACAGGGGATAGCCTTCATTGTTGACAGAGGTGTGTGACTGGAATGGCTTCGGATAACTTTTGGAGCACTTCCCATCTTCCAGGCACCGGTCACCGCACGAGTGGATCATGCATCGCTTCACGGTTTCGAAGAGAGCAGGTTGGGTTTGTGGGTCAGGCCAGCGTGCCCATACCGCACTGTCAACCTGATCAGGGGTCAGAATCTTGTCGTCTTGCTCGAGAAAGATGAGTAGGTGCACGTGAGGTAAGCCTCGTTTCTGGAACTCGATGGTGTGGATGCGGGCGACTGCTTTGCCGAAGATTCCGCGTTTGTAGATGTCGTCGATGATGGCATCCTTCTTCATCTTGAATACCCTGGCACAAAGATCGGGACGGTCGGCAGCGGTCTGGCCAGGAAGAAGCTCTCGCGTAATCTCCGGCCAACTTGGATTGCAGGTGACGGTGATGAAGAGGTCGATCTTCTTGTGAAAGCGTGCCAAGGTGAGCGCATCCTGCAGGCATTGTTTCATGTACCGAGGACCACCAGTGTATGACGACGGAAGCACGGTTCGCTGGCCAACCTCATGGAGGTCGACGTCATGTTCGATGGCGTCACTGAGGCCCTGATAGAGGGAGGAGCGAAGCTCCGCTTGATTAAAGCGAAGAAAGCTCAGGCGGTTTTGGTCAGCGGCTGCCCACATATCCACCAAATACTGCTGGAAAAGACGCCCGCCACGGAGGAGTAGTGAGAATTCCCCTTCACGTTGTTGGACGTGATACGCAGTGTAGTCGCTTCGAGAAAGCCGTCTGGGGTTGGTGGGGGACATGGAGAGATCGTAGTGGTAGCCATCTTCACCATAGATGAAGAAGAGTGGGTATTGCAAGCATTCGTATGTCGGAGACCCCTCGTTCAACCGTTTGAGGGATCCGTCTTGCCGGTGAAGGACGATGTCACGGGTACTGGAAGTCTGAGTACCGTCGCCAGGGATGATTGCGGCGATTTCATCGGATGTGGGGAGGTTGTATCGCCGACGGTCCTGGTTTCAATTGACTGTGAGTTGGAGGGAGACATGGTCAGCATTTGACGCCTGGAAGACTTCATGCGCCTGTTTGAAGATGCGGGCCCAGCGGTGGTTGTCAGAGATGAGGCGACCGAGGCGATACATTAAATCGGGGTCGAGCTCGCTGTTTCTTTGCATGCGATGGTTTGAGGCCTTGTGAGGATCGAGGATGTAGAGCTGAGCGTAGACGGGCGATCGTCCTTCAGCAGGGAGGAGAGAACCGATTCGGTGATGGAGTTCGCCGTGAATTTTGAACACCGGGGGCCCACCGCCTTGGTTGACGCTGTTGTCAACCTGGGCTCCAAGAGATGTGAAGGCGAAGGCTGAGTTATATTGGCGGATGTGTTCGCGAAACTGTCGTGCTTCGAGCGTCGACGCCGTGAATAACCGTTCAAGCAGGTCGGGTGGGGGAGGGGGTGCGGGTAGCTGGATGCTGCCATCACTGCAGCAGATGCCAAACAGTGGGTAGAGGTCAGTGCTCCCGGCCTTCTGGACACGTTCACTGAGCCAGTGTAAGGCTCTGCACTTGGGGCACGTCCGATCCATTCTCCCGAGGTCGTGTCGGTCGACGGGTTCAGCGTACAACCCTCGAGCAACCGGGACCCTGCCACGAACGCGTTGGACCACTGAGAAAGCAAACGAACGTCAGCGCGGGGTGTGCGTGTCGTTCGAAGTGACGGGACTCACCACTTCCGGCGCCGCCGCCTTCCCCTACAGAGTCGTGTGCACGTGTGCCTTGTTGTTGTCCTCGGCGCCGAGCAGGGCGGCCTGAGCTTTCCTCTCGTGGCTGCCGCGAGCGAGGCTGGGTCGTTAGTGCCGATCGGCCTCGTTGGCGAGTTGAACCCTGTTGGTTCTTGGTGAACGACGGCTGGGAGGTGGAGACAGTGAACGACATACCCCGGGTGTGTTTTGTTCGCTGTGACGTGGTGCCAGGGGCCTGAGCCTGGATCCAGACTGGCCATCCTCTTCATGAAGCTGGGGTGGAGGTCAGTCTTTGTTGACCCTGCTGCTAATCAGGGGCGAGAGCCACACTTACCGCCGCTCGGCGCCACCGAGGAACGTTGACGCTCTCGGGCTCATCTCTGAGGCGGGAGCGTCGTCGACGTTGGCCGTGAGATTCGGCTCGAGGCATGAGAGGGAGGTTGTAAATTACATGTATTACTGGTCTACGTCTCCTTGTGCCCGATGGTACTGCGCTGAGTCATCCCACCCCTGCTGGGTGCACAGGGGTTTTGGGGGACACCCCTTCATCGCTGTTTGAGGGGAGTCCTTCTGGGCGCAAGCCTGGGCCAAAGGCTTGAGAGCCAGGCCAGCTCATGCCTGTGACATCCAAACAGGCCTGTTCTCACCCAGGTTCGCGGGGGACACGTCGTGGACGACGACCGAGCGGCGGTCGGAGTCGTGACGTCAACCGTTGAGTCGCGCGCAACGCGTGTCTATCGTCGGCCCCACCCGCTTTGCCGTTTTCGGCTGTCCCGGAGCTCCGAGCCAATGGTCGACCGACTTAAGCGGGCCAATCATCGGTTAGATTCGTAGTCATCCGACATTTGTATATTATGATTACTTCGAATAAGACCAATGTCTTGAATTATCTGTGTGATCTTGGCCACTATGTCACGCGTTCGTGACACTTCCCTTCTAAAAGTCCTATCTCGCCACCAATCATCCCTGACGCTCGGCGTTCTATCTGGGAATATAAACTCCTTTGGAGTCTTCAAGTTAATAGGACCACAGGTCTATTAACTCATTTCCCCTATTACCGCCCGTTCGCTGCTCTTGACACAGGAGTTACTACGCCTCCTTTCCTCCTGGGCGCGGATCATCAGTCCCGCCTTCTACTTCCCCAATCCACATGTTCATCTCACAACCAACGTTCATACTCATTCCCCTGCTATTATTGTCCTTTGGTGGGAAATCCCAACTGAACTACCTTATTCTGTTTTAGAATATCTCGTCAGCTTTGAACGTCTCAGCGATCAAAACTTCGACCCCTTTATTCAGCACCTGAGTCAGTTTTTCCAAGACTATCACTCACCCGTCCACCCTTATCAAGCCGAGTCACCACTTGCTCTCGACATCCCACCTCTCCTCGTCTCTACCCCAGGAACACCACTTCCCCAACCCCGTCCAGACACTCCCTACCCCGCTAATCCTCTAGCATCCCCAAAACAGTAAGCAGGCCCACAACCCTGACAAGTTCCTGATCTATAAGGGAGATCAAGAATGGAGAGGGTGATCTACAGGGGTAGATCAAAAGGGGAGGGGAAAAGAGAGAATGCTCAAGGGATGTGCTTGGGGCCTATTATTGAGGCTGTGTAGTGTGGCTGTATTGAGGCTGTGTTGAGGCTGTGCTGTGAAACTAGACCAAATAAGGAAGGTGTACACTTACACCTGAGGCTGTGCTAGATATGTCGTAAAAGTGACAAGATATGTTGTAGAACTTGCTGAGATATGTCAGATACCTTTGTGGTACTGCTAAATCTGGCTGTCACCTAGTCAATCACTTATTCTGAAGTGGAGGGCTATCTGCCTGAAGTTTCAGACTTCAGTCGTACAGATACCAGATACTCCGACGTCACAAGTGTACTAAGCTTATTCAGTACTTCTGACTTAGAACTTCACACAGAGGATGAGGCTGAATGTGGGATGTGATTACTTGAGATCACCCAACCAAACAGTCCTAAGGGATAAGAGGATAGAGGTAGAGGGGGGGGGGGAAAGAGAAACTGAGCAAAGGGATGCTCAGCCTAAGTGAGGGGTGAGAAATTGATGGCTTGTCTTCCACCAAGGGGTACCTGTCCTTACCCTTAGAAGCACGGTTGGGGTCTATATATACTATTTTACATGAGAATGTTCTAGAACATTCCAGCACTTTCCACATCATTCTATAATATTTCATCATGTTCCATGGCTTTCCATCCTGTTCCTTTGTGTGACCAGCGGTCACATCTGTGACATTCCGTCACCTTCTAGAAAGTCCCATTACCTTCTAACGTGTTCCAGCACTTTCCAGTAGGCTTCAGGGAATTCCATGACTTTCCATGAATTTCCAGGCTTATCTTATCTCTTATCTTATCTATTGGTCCTTATCTTATCAAATGAATAAACAACCTTTTATTCATGGAATATTCTTGCTTGGGCTGTAAGTACACTATTAATTGTGCAAAAAATCGTAAATAAATCATGATTAATCCAGGGGTCCGACACCGCCACACACAGTGGGCAATGGGGTGCAATCCGATCCGGATTTTCCCCTGTTTATGTTCCGATTAGGATAAATATTCGGTGTATTTCCTAAACTAGTATATACCTGAAAATCCAAGAATAATCCAACAAGGATTATTGTTTGAATATTTTTCAGATTATCTAAAATTTTCCGCTGTGCCAGCCAATCAGCTGGCTCCGATTACAATATTCCATGCTGGAATATTTTACAAGTTTCCCAACATTTTCTTAGTAATATTACCAGAGATTTTCCAGTACTAAACTAATACAGAAAATGTAAGTAATATTTATCCTAATCGGAAGATAAACAGGGGATAATCCGGATTGGTTTGCACCCCATTGCCCACTGTGACAATCATTCCTTCCTGCCAGGTATCAAAGCCCGGCATATTGCCACACTCCCCACCTGGGGTTGCACGTTCACTGTCTTGCCAGGAGGCTTCAAGACTGACAACCCTCTCAAGCTATGGCGGAGTAGCAATGGTAAGCCCTACACTCCAATCCCTTCGCTCATATCCAGAGGTCAAGGGTTCATAGCTGAACCAGTACCATGCTGTTACGGCTGTGTCGCCCGTGGTTGTGTCAGCCATGATATCCAGATCATGTCAGGGTTGTAGGCCTGCTTACTGTTTGTGGGGCACTAGAGGATTAGCAGCGGGGTGAGGGGTGTCGGGTCTGGTTTTGAAGGGGGTTCCGGGTGTGGAGACGAGGGGAGGAGGGATATCAAGCGAGAGGGGTGACTCGGTTTGATAAGGTTGAACGGGCGAGTGGTAGTCTTGGCAGAACTGACTGAGTTGCTGCGCAAACGGTTCAAAGTCTTGATCGCTAAGACGTTCGAAGTTGACGAGATATTCTATGACAGAGTAAGGTAATTCAGTTGGGATTTCCCACCAAAGAACGATAATAGCAGGGGAATGGGTGTGGATATTAGTCGTGAGATGAACACGTGGAGAGGGGAAGTAAAAGGCCGGACTAATACTGAAGTAGACAGTCGCAAGAACGCTCTCAGTAAGATCTGAATTCCAAAGGAATTGATGATCCGCTCCTAGTAGGAATGGAGGGGTGGTGACTCCGGCGTCGAGAGCTGCAAAGGGTCGGTAGTAGGGAAAATGAGTAAGTAAACCGGTGGTTCGGTTTACTTGAAGACTTCTGATGAGCTTATACTCCCAGATAGATCTTCTGGCGTCAGGGATGACTGGTCGCTGGACTGGGCTAGTAGAGGGGAAAGGGTTAGGGGCGCTGAACATACACTGGCAGGAGAATTCCTGCTGAAATGAGTCAGAAGAGGTAAGGCGTGAGGAGAATTCCTCAGCTTACTTTTATTCAGGTTGTGGGTAGAGGAGTACAGAAGAGATTGAGAATGGGGAAAGGAAGGAGCGAACGCTCTTCCTTATATACCCAATCCTCTACAGGAGTCATTACTTTACAACGAGTCAAACAGGAGTCAACACGGTCTGTGCGTAGTTTAGGGTAGGTTGGGCGAGTCAGGGGAGTGGGACTTTGGAGCGACAAATAATGAAGTGAAATTAGGAGAACAATAGTAAAGGAGTCATTAGGAGCATAATGGGGATTTCTCACGATCGATGGTGGTAATAGAAGACTGATGGGGAATTTCTCATGATCGATGGTGGTAATAGAAGACTGATGGGGATTTCTCATGATCGATGGGGATTTCTCTCGTTTCACGGTGGCAGTAGAGGGCGAATGGGGATTTCCCATGACTGATGGGGATTTCCCTGAATTGATGGGATCGCGATTGGGGTTGAGGGTTCGTTTATCCTAATGGGGACGTTTGATGGACAAGGGGCTTTTGTTTTCCCCTTTTGGTTTTCTTTTGAGTCAGGATGTATTTAAGTCAGGGGGATTAATGATTGTTCCCCCTCATCGTCTCTTTTCCACTCCCACCAAACACCAGTACCACTTCCTCTAAAGATCTCTTACTTCCATGTCTTCTTTCGTTGCCAACAACGCCGTGCTAAATGCCGCCGCCACCCCTTTCACCCCGTCCTTCGAGACCGCTGCTCCCTACAACGTGGAGCAACATTTGTATGACTCCCCTGCCAACATCGCCCATGACAACCAGGTTGCCATTAATTTCCTTACCGCTCATAACGCTCCCACCGAGTTCTGGGAGCAAGCGGGGTACGAAGACCCCAGACTTTCTAGGCCTGTGGTCCAGGCTCAACACCCTGGAGCCGTTCTTCTATTGGACGCCATGGAGAGGGAGAGGGAGGATAGGATTGCGAAATTGGAGAAGCGGGTGGACCTCATGTACGTCATCATGAACAGTTTGAATGATGACTTCTCTCACTTTGCTTTGGAACATTGGGGACCTTTCCAGGCATCTCTCTTCCGATATTTCGGACACCAGTGTCACGGGGCTTATTGCACTGACCCCCCTTGCAAGTCCCCAGTCATCCCTTCGCCACCGCCAGGATCAGGGCGTTCCTCTCCCTCCATCCCCTCCCTGGAGTCCTGCCCCAGTTCGCCAGATGGTGGAGAGGTCCCAGAAGAAGAAGAACCGCAAGAGTCCGATGACTCGTTCTGGACAACGTTGTCGTCCCTCCGACAAGTCACGTCAGGTTCAGATGAAGTTGAAAGTGGAAGTGGCGGGTCTCCAAGACCGTTATGGGTTCGCATTAGTGAGCGGGGCCTTGTCGGACGTGCGACGCGAGATGAGTGATAGCTTGTATCACGATGTATTGGGGTGCAGGGAGTGTTGGCAGGATCCGGTGTCGCGGGCCTATTCGTATTGTCCTGAGAGTATTTACAACCCTCACCATTTCGCTCATTGTTGTCCTTTTGCTCAGGAATGTGCTTGCGACGTAGACCCGTTTGTCCTTGTCTGAGTTTGTAGTTTTTATTAGTCCCCTTTGTTTTATCTGTACTGCGAATAAGACCAATGTCTTGAATTATTTGTGAGATCTTGGTTACTATGTCACGCGTTCGTGACAGATCAACCAGTTGGGTGAGTGCATCCATCCCTTTCTAAGAAAGTGCTTTTCCATGGTATGTATTGTTTCCATCTCAAGCTCCCCCTTGCCTAGTTCACATCTGTTGCAGATGTCCCTGCCATCTTTGTCCGTCTCACACCTGGCTCACATATCCCCACCACCTCCACATTCCCACACGCATCTGTTGAAATTGTCTCTGCCACCTTCATGCTCTCTGTACTTCACCGCACTTGCTTTCCACGGATTGGAGTTGGGATTGACTCGAGGAACGTTGGTGGTCTTGTGAACGGAGCCGTTAGATTCACAGCCGCTTCCTTACAAGGCATCACCCCACATAACTGTCAGGGCCACTCTACCCCAACAACTACCAGTGCACTGAGCCGACTCTGCAGAGTACTCACTAGTCCAACTAGCTTGTGAGAGAACGATCACGTCTCTATTCTTCCGGTAGGTTGTCCGAGGTCACTACAAGTCAGGTCGAAATCCTAAAGAGAAACCCAACCTAAACCGTACTTCGTTCGGTTTAACACGCAAGGGTTTATCCCTACAACAGGATTTGATGACTCCACCAGGTGATCGACTGGATGCTCGAGATGTTCTAATGTGAACGCTGGGGTTCTATAGTTACGAGGCACAGTTGATGCGCAGAGCGGGAGGGAGAGCAGATGTGGGAATGCCTTGTGTTCAAACAAGAAACTCTGACTTGTCCTTAACTGCAACTGGGCTGAGAAGGGCAGAGGATTTCCTGAGGTAACAAAATTAAGGTACTATGATACAGCCACAGTTGCTACTTACACCACAGATTGGCCGAGAGACCCTGGGGATAACTTTGACTTAAATAGACTCCGGTTCAGGGGGCCGGCGGACCGGCAGCTGAGCTCGCTAACATCCAGAGGGGAGGAAGTGTTTCCAATTAGTCAAGCTCTTGGTCGTAAACTGAGCGCAAATGGGTTGAGAACCAAAAGCGCAGTGACCTCATAAACTGTGCGAATAAGTGAGTTTGTCCTTGGGACGAAATCTACTTGTCCCGAGGTTTATTCCATAATGGTCCCATAAATGGTCTGAGCCTCACACGCCATCCCAGCGCCGGCTGACCACCAGCGGCGCCAGTGAGCGCTTCCTTAAACGCGCACCGCTGGCAGGTGAGCAACCCAGTTCTGAGAGTCTTAAGTCCAGGAATTGATGCCGAGATGGAGCTCACAACCACCTCGCCAACTACAACCCCGACTCACCGTGGTCCACTAGTGGTAGTTAACTTTTACTGAGTAAAGTGTGATAACTGGTCAGATTTCACCCTCAAAGTTATCATGATAACTTTGAGTACTGCTCAACCCATACTCACCCACTGTTTTGGGTTGATGGGAGAGGTCCCAATTAGGCAGGTACCGAGGGTGTGGATTGCCTGGGAGTCTGGGTGGGTTTCCTTTTTGGGAATATCCCAGAAAGGAAATATTGATGGCTTATGTAAGCAATGATGGGAAACAGAATAGATGGAATGTCTATAAAGGGAAATACTCTAAAAGGAAATACCATAAGAGGAAATTTGATGGATTACATAATGAGATCATGTGACTTCCTAAAAGGAAATTTTACCTGGTATGTTATTTTACCAAATATGTTATTTTACCAAATATGTTATTTTTACCAAATATGTTATTTTACCAAATATGTTATTTTTACCAAATATGTTATTTTTACCAAATATGTTATTTTTACCAAATATGTTATTTTTACCAAATATGTTTTACCAAATATGTTACCAAATATGTTATTTTTACCAAATATGTTATTTTTACCAAATATGTTATTTTTACCAAATATGTTATTTTTACCAAATATGTTATTTTTACCAAATATGTTATTTTTACCAAATATGTTATTTTTACCAAATATGTTATTTTTACCAAATATGTTATTTTTACCAAATATGTTATTTTTACCAAATATGTTATTTTTACCAAATATGTTATTTTTACCAAATATGTTATTTTTACCAAATATGTTATTTTTACCAAATATGTTATTTTTACCAAATATGTTATTTTTACCAAATATGTTATTTTTACCAAATATGTTATTTTTACCAAATATGTTGTTTTTACCAAATATTCTATTTTTTACCAGATTTGTTATTTTTCTGACTACAGCAATTTCTAAGTATGAGAACTTCTAAATAGCATAATTTTCAAGGATAGTGACCTTTCAATAAGTTGATTTTCCAACATTACAATTGGAAGGTCTTCATTTCAATGAGATTTATGTAAACTTTTCTTTGCCTTTTCTACCATATGATAGAACATGGTTCTGTTTGTAGTCATGACCTAACCTAACCTAAACCAACCCTAACTCAACTTGATTTTGTTTTATCTTATCTCACCTAACCCCTAATCTAATCTACCCAAAATAGTCCACCTGACCTAACCTAACCTACAGTAAATCCAACCCACTGTAAATGTAATCTACCATAAACATAATCTACAGTAAACATAATCTACGGTAAACATAGTCTACAGTAAACGTAGTCTACGGCAAACATAGTCTACGGCAAACGTAGTCTACGGTTAATGTAGTCTACGGTAAACTTAATCTACCGTAAACGTACTCTACCGTAAACGTACTCTACCGTAAACGTACTCTACCGTAAACGTACTCTACCGTAAACGTACTCTACCGTAAACATAATCTACCTTAAACTTAACCTAAACCTAACCTAACCTAAACCTAACCTAACCTAAACCTAACCTAACCTAAACCTAACCTAACCTAAACCTAACCTAACCTAACCTAACCTAACCTAACCTAACCTAACCTAACCTAACCTAACCTAAACCTAACCTAACCTAACCTACCGTCAATGTAAACCTAACCTGACCTAACCTACCCTAAACCTAACCTACTCTACACCTAACCTACCCTAAACCTAAACCTAACCTACCCTAAACCCCACCCTACAGTAGTCCACCTAACCTTACCTGACCCTGTTCTAAAGTAGCCTTACCCAACCCAATATGGTCTACTTGACCTAACCTAACTAAATCTATCTGGCCCTGACCTGACCTAACCTGATCTAACCCAGCCTAGCATAACCTAACCTAATCTGCAAAAATGTGAACCTAGCTCAACCTATCCTCACCCAGCCCATTAGTATGTAACTTGGTTTATGGGAACACAGGATGAACCACACACTTCCCAACTACAAGCTGACAATTGCTCAAGTGCATCTACTTTGCTGGACCTACAAGCCAGTGTACCTATAAGCCTATATGCCCACAAACCCATGGGGACCTATACTCAGTACATGTGACAAGCCATATTCTGTTCCAGACTGCAACCTGGCTGCAACCCAAGCTCTTTCACCCTGCAGGCTAATGGACTCATCAACTCAAACCCTTACAGATCTGTAGGCCCATAATACACCAACTGGCTAATAGGTCCAGCTAGGTGGACAAGTTTGGGTTGCAGTCAGGTTGCAGTCTGGAACAGAATATGGCTTGTCACATGTACTGAGTATAGGTCCCCATGGGTTTGTGGGCATATAGGCTTATAGGTACACTGGCTTGTAGGTCCAGCAAAGTAGATGCACTTGAGCAATTGTCAGCTTGTAGTTGGGAAGTGTGTGGTTCATCCTGTGTTCCCATAAACCAAGTTACATACTAATGGGCTGGGTGAGGATAGGTTGAGCTAGGTTCACATTTTTGCAGATTAGGTTAGGTTATGCTAGGCTGGGTTAGATCAGGTTAGGTCAGGTCAGGGCCAGATAGATTTAGTTAGGTTAGGTCAAGTAGACCATATTGGGTTGGGTAAGGCTACTTTAGAACAGGGTCAGGTAAGGTTAGGTGGACTACTGTAGGGTGGGGTTTAGGGTAGGTTAGGTTTAGGTTTAGGGTAGGTTAGGTGTAGAGTAGGTTAGGTTTAGGGTAGGTTAGGTCAGGTTAGGTTTACATTGACGGTAGGTTAGGTTAGGTTAGGTTTAGGTTAGGTTAGGTTTAGGTTAGGTTAGGTTTAGGTTAGGTTAGGTTTAGGTTAAGTTTAAGGTAGATTATGTTTACGGTAGAGTACGTTTACGGTAGAGTACGTTTACGGTAGAGTACGTTTACGGTAGAGTACGTTTACGGTAGAGTACGTTTACGGTAGAGTACGTTTACGGTAGAGTACGTTTACGGTAGATTAAGTTTACCGTAGACTACATTAACCGTAGACTACGTTTGCCGTAGACTATGTTTGCCGTAGACTACGTTTACTGTAGACTATGTTTACCGTAGATTATGTTTACTGTAGATTATGTTTATGGTAGATTACATTTACAGTGGGTTGGATTTACTGTAGGTTAGGTTAGGTCAGGTGGACTATTTTGGGTAGATTAGATTAGGGGTTAGGTGAGATAAGATAAAACAAAATCAAGTTGAGTTAGGGTTGGTTTAGGTTAGGTTAGGTCATGACTACAAACAGAACCATGTTCTATCATATGGTAGAAAAGGCAAAGAAAAGTTTACATAAATCTCATTGAAATGAAGACCTTCCAATTGTAATGTTGGAAAATCAACTTATTGAAAGGTCACTATCCTTGAAAATTATGCTATTTAGAAGTTCTCATACTTAGAAATTGCTGTAGTCAGAAAAATAACAAATCTGGTAAAAAATAGAATATTTGGTAAAAACAACATATTTGGTAAAAATAACATATTTGGTAAAAATAACATATTTGGTAAAAATAACATATTTGGTAAAAATAACATATTTGGTAAAAATAACATATTTGGTAAAAATAACATATTTGGTAAAAATAACATATTTGGTAAAAATAACATATTTGGTAAAAATAACATATTTGGTAAAAATAACATATTTGGTAAAATAACATATTTGGTAAAAATAACATATTTGGTAAAAATAACATATTTGGTAAAAATAACATATTTGGTAAAATAACATACCAGGTAAAATTTCCTTTTTAGGAAGTCACATGATCTCATTATGTAATCCATCAAATTTCCTCTTATGGTATTTCCTTTTATAGTATTTCCCTTTATAGACATTCCATCTATTCTGTTTCCCATCATTGCTTACATAAGCCATCAATATTTCCTTTCTGGGATATTCCCAAAAAGGAAACCCACCCAGACTCCCAGGCAATCCACACCCTCGGTACCTGCCTAATTGGGACCTCTCCCATCAACCCAAAACAGTGGGTGAGTATGGGTTGAGCAGTACTCAAAGTTATCATGATAACTTTGAGGGTGAAATCTGACCAGTTATCACACTTTACTCAGTAATGTAACTACCACAGCTGGGGTCATGGACCATACATCGTGACAATTCTCCATGGGTCATGGGCCATGCAACGTTGTACAACGCGTTGTACAACCCATGACCCATGGGTAATGGAATAGTATCCGTTGCCCATGCCCCATGGGTTGTACAACACTATCCCTTCCCCATGCCTCATGGGTTGTACAATGCTATCCTTTCCCCATGGGGCATGGGTGTGATGATCTCGCCGTTTTACCCCCTTTTATTTCCTTTATTTAACGCCTCATCACCACTAAGTCAGTTGGTGCCCTGCCCTAAACACGGCGGTAAACTGTTTATTATGCAGTATGCCCTATGCTTAACGACTCAAAGTCCAATACGTGGAACGTGCTACTAGTCAAGATACCCCAGAAGACCCGAGGTATAATACGTGAACATGTACCGGCGGACCTTCATACGAAGATCCCCCCTACCTGGCCCTCCGTTGCCCCTGGACGACTAGTAGATATTCAGGCTACCGACAACAAGGGATGTATTAATAAGGGTCGCGCGCTGACCTCTCACAGAAGTCAACCGGCTTATTAATCTGACCCTTGGATTGGACTTATGAAAACCATTATGTTTTACGACTCATGGATCACACGCAATAGACAAGAGAGAAGATTAATTGGAAGCCAAATAGTATAAAAGAGTTATCTAATCAATATCTCTGCGGATCCTTTGTACTACTTCCAATGCCGATCTCACCAACTCCTCGTTCAACCAGTTCTGCTCCCGGATCTCGTTCGGGTCCACGTCCGACAAGTCATCGTAATCTGGAAGCTCCATATCAGAGTTTGGTTCACTATCGGGAACGAACTCGGCGTACGGGTCATACTCCAGAGCAGGCCATTGACGACGACTACCCCAAGGAGTACACATGAACTCAGGACGAGGAGTGTCCCTACGGACGACTCCTACGTTCTGGTAGAATTCGTCGCTCCTGATCTCAATGACCTCATCGTCAACAGGAACCAACCTGTTCTCATGACGGTGAACTACCCAGTCTCGCTAAGTCGTGGGAACACGTAGCAAGAAGAGGGAGCTGAAGGGTGTGGGTGACCGGTTGTGCAGACGTCGGTAGGGTAAAGCAGGTAGAGGTAGGGAGGAGTAGGGAGAGGTAGGGAGAAGTAGGGAGAAGTAGGGAGAAGTAGGGAGGGAATAGGAAGTGGTGGCGATAGAGTAGAGTCTCAATAGACAAGCGTCGCGACGAAGAGGGTCGCGGCGGGATAGGTGGCTAAGAAGGAAGCTATCAGCGCGAGACGAGAGAACGGGGGAATACCTGAGACGAGAAGAAACTAGTAGAGGTGGTGAACACTGCGTTCGCCACGAAGAGCTAAGAGCTGAGCACTGCGCTCAAGACTGGAGTAGAGCACTGCGCTCGCGAGACGAGTAGAGAAGGTCGAGAAGCACTGCGCTTCACGTCGAGAGAAGTCGAGACGAGGAAAGAGAAAAGCTAGAGGGTTCTTCGAGCACTGCGCTCAAAGAGAACTTGGTCGCGAGGAACGAAGAGTGTTGAGGGCTTTAGACAGCGCAAGGCTGAGTTGAACTTTAGAGGGAAAGGGGGAACTGCACTTCGTTGTTCGAACCAGGCCTATCTACTGACACTTATATAGTGGGTAGAGAGAGAGGTCGAAAGTAGAACATGAAAAGAGGGAGAAAGAGAAGTGAACAAAGCGAACGTCGCGAGAGAACGGGAGTCGTGAAGGTCGTGAAGGGCGTAGGGAGGTCATACAAAGCGAAGAGCGGATCGGATAGAGAGAACAAGAACGCGGGAGGAACGAACAAGGCGGCGGGAAGGGGTGAGGGAGGAATGAAGGCATCGTGGGAAACTACGAAGCTACAGAATGGATGATCGAACCAAGACGTCAAAGATGGCTGAAGTGGAACAGGCGGGAGTCGGGCAACGCGGCGAGAGGATCGGGGCGGCGTCGACGTGCAACGAAGGAGCGGGAGGCACGTGTTCCAGAGTCGGGACGACGGACCGATGCGGGGGATCCGAACAACGACGAACAAGGGGTCGAGTCATTGTCGAGAGGCGGAAGTGATCGGAGGGCACGCGGGATCGGGGAAGCCGGACTCGGAATGTGGACTTAGAGAGTTTTGGTGAAGTCCAGACGGGCGGGAGGTCGCGAGACTGGCGGGAGACTGGCGAGAGTCGATGGAGCGTCAGGTCGAGGAGGGAGGCTCGCAATACATCGCGACACAGGGCAGGCAGGTGGGGAAGGGACCCGAATCGCTGGAGGGAGGATGGGTGATGGATCTGAGTCGGAGGGCCAGGAAAACGGAGTCAGGTCATCTCCTCGGGACTTGAGATATCAACCATCCCTGGTTGCCACGAGGGAGGCGCGAGGCGAACACGAGGCTGACACGAGGCGTTCGAATCGGGTAAGTGCGCGAGACAAAAGGAAAAACTTCTCGCTGCCACATCATCACCTCTCTTCTTCGCAGACTCTCTCGACAACCTCTCTACTCTTCAATGGACTATGCTGGCGACTGGACTCCGTCGAAGGGACCCAACGGGATCGCGCCGTTCGCGGAGCTCGATCAACTAGGGGAGGACTGTCTCTTTCCTCCGGAGAAAGACGAGTGGTCGAAGCCGGAGATCAGGCAGCTCATCGCGGGGTCTCCCGACTGCGTGAACCTCGTCTGGCAGTCGGTACTGGCGGTGTGGCGGCTCAAGACTCTGGAGGGGCGCCTCGAGGAAGAGAAGGAGCTACGAGGGCCGTGGGCGGATCACTTGTCGGCGTGGTTGGTGAGTGACGTTACTTAGGGGCTAGGAGAGGCGGAAGCTAACTGCGCGAGGGTAGTCGAGGCATCGGGACGTTTGTAGGGCCTTCCATATTGAGCCACTGAGGCTCGTTACAGACTTCGCGGAGGCCGCCCACAAGGTCGGGCATATCGAAGCAGAGATGGTTCCGGACTTCGGGAACTCGACTGGGACAGCAGCTGGGACGACGGCGGGAACGACGACGGGAACGACGAGTCATAGGGCGCCAACGCCAGCGCCAAGCGCGAGGATTTCTACTGAACCGGCTCCAATGGCTACGGAACCTGCAGAAGACGTCGAGATGGTGGGCGAGGAGATCGCACCAGCTCCAGCGCGAGTCGATAAGGGAAAGGGGAGGGTTAGAGAGAGGTTCGAGGTTGTGGTGCCGCCAAGGGCGAAGCCAACACCGAAGACGAGAGCTCAGGCTGTGGAGCCATCCGTTGGGACGAAGCGGGTGCTCTCGAGCTCGCCTAGCAAGGAGGAGGGGCCGTCGACGTCGAAAAAGTCGAGGAAGTCGCGCCGGAACCAGCGGGTGGAGTCAGACGAGTCGGAGAAGGAGGAGCCGGCGTTGCTGGATCTGAGTGGAGAGACGGTCGTCGAGGGTGATCCGTTGGACGTCGAGCGTATCCCTCTTGCCAGAGGGGCGGTGAGTCCGTCAGTCGAGAGTCCGGAGCGAGGGTGCTGACGTTCTGTAGACTTGCGGTCTCTGTTCTCGCAAGAAGAAGAGCCAGACACTGGGGGCAGGGGCACCTGGAATCGGTGATTACCTCTTGATTACATGGTGAGTTCATGTGCACTTTCCAATAATTGTAATCGCCAATTCCAGGTTGATTACATTTCAAATGTTACCTTGACATGTAATTCAACTGTGCCCACCAACTCCATCTGAAATTTCCTCAAAATGTTCCCAAGCAATGTTTCCTGAATGTGCCCAGTGGGTACATTGTGAAAACATCTCATGTTTTGAGCGCATTTAGATTACATCTCAGACGATTGAAGAACATGCTGATTACATTGCAGTATCATTTTTGCCGACAGGTTAAAAGCATCCCAGAAACATTTGTTGAGAACATTTCAATTGGAGTTGGTGGACATTGGTTGGATTACATGTCAAGGTAACATTTGAAATGTAATCAACCTGGAATTGGCGATTACAATTATTGGAAAGTGCACATGAACTCACCATGTAATCAAGATGTAATCACCGATTCCAGGTGCCCCTGCCCCCAGTGAGAGGAGGTGCGCTCCTTTGTGGTATCCTGGCCAAGACCAGAAGGTGAAGTGCGCGCCCTGTGGCGTCGGGAGGAAGGCCTGCTCCTTCGGGCTGAAGAGCTTTGGGATCGGGAAGTGGCCGAACATCGAGCCTTCTGAAGCCGGGAAGGCACTGCGTAGGAAGGACGCCGAGAAACATCGCTCGAAGAGCGCGATGGCGACGGAACTCGGAACGGTGGAGGTGGGCAGGATGAGGCTGAGGGATGTCGCGCCCTCGATGTCGACGAGATCGAGGTCGGGAGCTGCTGGGGCTTCTTTTCAGGCTCCGGTTCAAGTCTCGGGGGGTGTGAGACCTCCAGACGTTGCCACGGTCTTCTTCGCTGACCTGGCTCCGTTGGGTGATGCGGCGGGAGGGTCTGGACAGTCGAGGTTCGATCTGCAACTCAGACGAACCGAACTTCGCTCCATCCTGCGTCGAGAACGCGCGGACGCCAACGAGATCGTGGCGAGGGTCGAGGATCGTCGCCTGGTCGGGAAGGAGATCCTCGCGGCGTTGAACGAGGCCATCATCGCTGACGGTGGTGAGGGCGTCTACGAGGACTCGGACCTCGAGTACGTGACGGACGTTCCGCCGGGAGATAGCGACTTCGAGTTGTCGGATGCGGGAGAGGGATCGGGGGCTGGGGATAGTGCGGGAGGAGAAGGTGGTGAAGAGGAGGGTGGAGGGGACGAGGGGGTAGTGAGCGAGTGAGGATGGGGAGGTAAATTCAATCTGCGCATATCTTGGACTATCAACAATACTGTGTCTTCGTTTTTGTGTCGTGAATAGATGTCGGTTTTCTTGGTTTTGTAACGTCGTGAGGGGAAAGCGAGCCGGGAGGGAGGGAAGTAAATCGGGAGGGAGTCGGGAGTCGTTGGCGGTTGGTGAATGAAAATAGGAGAGCTAAAGGAGTGGGGGACATTGCGACGAATCACAACGCAAGGTTAGTAGTATGCGGTGTGACCAGATCCGAAGATCAGTCGCAAAGCGAGGGAAAAATTGGGTGAGGACCACTACTCGAGGTAGTGTCTCTAGTGGGTCTCACGAAGAGTTACCTCACTATCAGCGAGCGCGAGCGTTCGCGAGGGTATGGGGCTCCTCGGGACTTGAAATCATGACCGTCCCCGGTCACAAGATCAGTCCGAGCGCAATCTGCAAGAATAAGTAAAGAGAAATGAGTCCGGGATAAGACGGAAAAAGCATAGGAAAGAAATCGGGAGGCATAAGACGAAGAGAGGGAAACATAGAGAAAAGAAAAAAAAAATTTCAAACGAGTGGATGGGGTCAGACGATAGATATAGGGATAGGAAGGGGAAACATAAGGTGAAGGTGGTCCAAAAAGAAAACTTGAGAAATTAAATAACAAGAGATTCATAAAGAGGGAGCGTCCAAGTGAATGTAAGTAGAGGAATCGGAGTCCAACGAGCCAAAGTACAGGGTGTCCTCGGGGTCGTCTTCGGTAGAGTCAAACTCGTCGTCGAGAACGTCGGGAACAATAGGAACCGTGGCGCGAGTGCGGGGAAAGTAGGGATAAGTCGAAAACCAGCGACGCGAAGCTGAGCCTGGGAACCGTCGAGCTCGGCGATGACATAGGAGGTGCCGATAGTCTTGCGGACCACAACCATAGGACCAGTGTAGCGAGGCTTGGTCTTCCGGTTGAGGGCTTCCTCGATACGGTTGTTGCGGACTAAGACGAGAGCTCCAGGCTTGAAGTCGAAGTCAATGATGCGGGAGGCGTGCTCTTTTTCGAACCGTTCAAGGTTCTTGATCCTAGACTGAGTGACGAGTTGGCGCATCGTCGCGAGATCTTCGGGACGCTTCGCGAGCTGTTGAGCCCGGATGGCGATGAGTTCCTCGGTAGAAACGCCGAAGTCTTGAGTGGGAGCAAGATAGGTAGCCTCGAGAATGTCGAAGGGGAGAAGGGGGTGAACACCGTGAACCATATAGTAGGGGGAGTAACCAGTAGCCTTGCGGACGGTAACACGCTCGGCCCCAGAACACGAGAGGGAGAACTTGACGCCACTTAGACTTGTTACCTTTGCAGGTCTTCATCACGGCTTCGCGAACGTCGAAATGCTTGGACTCGATGATGCCATTCGCGCGGGAGTTGTAGCCAGAGATGCGGATGTGTCGAATGCCATAGCGAGCAGCGATAAGGTCGAGGGCAGCGATGTAAGCGGTACGTTGTCAGTGACTAACTCGTCGAGAGCGCCCCAGCGACAAAGGATGTCCTGGAAGATAAAGTCGGCGATAACGGAGTGGGAGTCGGAGGTGGTAGCGCGTCCTTCGGGATATGAAGTCATCGCGCAGCGAGCATGGATGACATAACGGTAGTTCCCGACCTTGGGCATAAGGAACGTGTCGATGTGGGCTTTGCGGAAGAGGGAAGGGACGTCGGGGACCATAGGGGGAATGAAGAAGTACTCAGTTTGACGAAACTGGCACTCTCGGCAGGTCTTGACGAACCATCGAACGTCTTCGTTGAGGAAGGGCCACCAGAAGCGAATCAGCAAGTTCCTAGTCGTAGCGAAGACACCCTTGTGACCGAGATTGTCGTGAGCATACTCGATGAGGGGGTAGCGGGCGTCGGGAGGGGGGAACCAGCTGGGAGTAACCGTCTCGATGTTTCCGGAACAGGCGGGAGTCCAAGATGAAGTAATCGTAGGCCTGTCGGATGAACTGTCGATACTCCTGATCAGAGAGGTCTGGCGGACGTTCGAGGGTGGTGAGAAAGTGGCGGATCTTCGAGAGCTTGGCCTCGCGGCGCAGAGCCTTCTCGGAACGGGGAATCTCGCCGGCTTTCTCAGCGGGAGGGAAGGAGGAGGAGAGGGACGACTCGGGATCGAGGTCTGGATCTTCGGTGGCTATGTGGAGGAGACGAGGGAGAGAGGTGGTGCGGAGTCGAAGAGAGAAGGTGGGGAAGTAGCCTCGATAAAGAAACCAGATTGACTGTCGATCCAGTCTTCTAAGTCGTCACCTTCGTCGGGAAGGGGGTCATCGGAAGCGCGAGGACGTCGGGAGAGTCCGTCCGCTCCGGTATGCTTCTCGGCAGGGACGTGTACGAGCTCGAAGTCGAAGAGGAGAATAGCAGCAATCCACCGGTTGATAGCGTCGTTAGGATGGAGAGTAGGGTTATTGAGCATCCCCTTGATGAATTTGGCATCCATCTCGACGATAAGGCGTTTGACTCCGATGGTGTAGAGCTGCGTCTGCTTCAGAGCGCGGAAGAGGCCATAGAGCTCCAGTTTAGCCTGAGAATAGCGGGACTCTCGCTCGTTGAAGGTGATAGACCCAAATCGACTAGGATAGCGCTTCTTATCGTCCCCAATCTGGAAGATAATGTAGCCGGCGCCATTCATGCAAGAGTCGACGGCGAGAATGACGGGGTTCTCGGAGTCGTAGTCGATGGGTCTGAGAGCGGGAGGAGTTCGCGATAGCTGACTTAAGCGTAGCGATGGCTTGGAGGTGCTCGGGGCCGATGGCGAAGGGTTCGTCCTTGCGAGTAAGCTGAATAAGCGGGCGGGCAATGAGGGTGTAATCCTTGATGAAGATACGAAGGACGCCACAAGTGCCTAAGAAAGCTCGTACTTCGGAGACATTCGTCGGGACGGGCAGTTTTCGATAGCGCGAATGCGGGAGGAATCCGCGATACGGCCGTCATAGGTGCAGATGTGTCCGAGAATGTCAGCGCGAGGGACTCCAATGAAAGCTTTCTTGCCGCTAAACGTGGCTCCGTAGGCTTTGACACGCTGGATGATACGGTGGACGGACTCGAAAATGCTCCCAGACAAAGCGTCAGAATGCCTGGGTTGTCGGGGATAGTCTCGAAGGTACCGTCGGGAAGCTCGTATCGTGTGCGGGACCTTTGATCGGGACGTCGTCAGCGAAGGGCTGAGTGCAGTGAGGGATCTCGGGTCGGAGGATATGCGTGATGTCGCCTTGGAGAACAGCAGGAGAATTCGTCCAGCCCATCGGGAGGACTGTAAGACGAAAGGGACCTAAGGAGTATTGAACGTTGTCATGTCGCGAGAGGAGGGATGGAGTTGCCGCTGGTCGAATGAGACGTAGAGATCTAGCGTGGTGTAGATCGACCTAGCAGCGAAGTCCTCGGCCACTACGTCAGTGTAGGGAGGCATAGCGGCGTTGCGAATGGTAACAGCGTTCAGGGGCTCCAGAGAGTGAACGAGACGAAGAGACTTGCCGTCCTTCTTATAGACGCAGAACCAGCGACTATTGTAGGAGGAGGAGGACGGCTCGTAGACGCCAGATCTCCACTTGTCTTCGATGATCTTCGTGACGTCGTTCAGAATACCGCGAGGGATAGGGCCTTGTCGATGAACCCAGGGAGTGTGCGAGATATGGGGGATCTGAATTGGCGCGAAATACTGTGGGTCAAAGCTACCTCTCTCTTCGTCGGTCCAGGCGAAGGCGGGTATTGTGGGTGCAGACGATCCACTCAGCAAGCTTGACTTCTTCAGGGAGAAGGAGATCCTCTTCCTAAGTCCATCTGGTCTCGTCGTTCTTGGGTGAGGCGACCAGTAGGGACGAAGTCGGGAGGACGAGTTGGAAGCGGGGGCATGCCTGCTAGGGGATCGGGATGGTCCTCGACGAGTGATCCGGGAAGTTCTCGGGGAGGGTGGTCGCGACGGGTCGAGTCTTATTGGCTACCTTCTTATAGGCGAAGGCTGAGGCAAGGTAGGGGTCGCGGGAGGGGATAGACTCTGGGCTGTGACGGTCGGTATACCATTGGCTTAGAGCCGAGAACTGGTTGAGGGGACCGGGAGACGGGCTCGGGAGTGTTTCCTGGAGCGTAGCGAGAGCAGAGGAGAGAGTACGTCGAGAGGGGGAAGGGAGAGAAGGGAGACAAAGGATACAAGTGGGCTCTCGGGGGACTGCGTGCTCGTGGGGAGACACTCGCGCGAGAATGGTACGGAGGAGGGCGAGAGGGGGTATCTGGAGGATAAACGTAATGATCAACAGAAACGGGATGGAGAGAAACGGAATCTATGTCTACGGAAGCGGAAGTAAAAGGGGAATGCTCAGGGGAAACAGAAAACGAAGCGGGAGAAACGAACCGGGAGGAGAAACAGTCGAGAGAAAGTGAAAACAGAGTGGGAAGGAACTGGAGGAGAGTGGGACGATCGCGAAGAATCTACAGACAGGAAGAACTGGAAGAGGAACAAGAGTCAAAAGGAGAGGAAACTACCGAGGAACGAGAGGGAACTGGTGAGAGGGAAAGGAGGAGAAAGAGGGTATATGGCCTGGAAGACCACGGGAGGAAACACGGACGGAAGACGATTCTGCGGGGCTGGGATGAGGAGGATAGCGAAGGGGAAGATGGGTATCGGGATGCTTCGCCGGTACAGAATCGTCTAGTGTTGAAAATTTGCGGACTGTGCGTTTCCGTGTTTCTCGGGAGGGCAGCAAGAGGCTCTATTAGGACGAGGCTCCGTCGCGAAGACGTAGGGAGTACCGGTGCTAGGGTCTTTGACGTGGATCTCGTGGTTCCCGCCGGAACGGCTGACTTCCGAGCAGTTCACGACGTCAAAGAAGGGTCTTCCTAGCAGAACTCAAAGGGAGCGTCGTCTACGACCTGGATCTGGAGGTGAATCGTGATAGGTCCAAGCTTGACCGGGTGATTCTCGATGAGTCCTAGAGTCGTGGTCCTAGAGGAGTTAGCAGACTCCATGGACATAGCCTTGTTTGCTGCGATAGGTGCTTTGATGCGTTGCCAGATGTCTTTTCGCATGACTACTATCTGTGCTCCACCGTCGAGGATGCATTTGGGCTCAACGCCGGGCGCGAAGGTGGGACGAATGACGCGAAGAGGTAGGGAGGCCGCGGCGGCAGACGAAGCCGGGTCGTACTTCACGAGATCGAAGTAGACGGAAGACGGGAGGGAACCGCTAGTCGTAGCACCGTTCGGGAGGTCGTCGTCGTCGATTTCCACTAAGTTGGCTGATACCTTCTTTGAAGTAACGAGGTCCTTCATATGTCGACGGACGTCGGAAGATACAGCGAGAAGCTCGCGACTGCTGAGGGTTACCTTCGCATCGAGCACCCGATTAGCGATATCGGAGGTGTTAACGTCTGTCTCGATGGCGGCTTGGTAACGGGACTTAGGTTCCTCGGCAGTGGGCTTGGCGGGAATCGAGACGGGACGCATGGGTCCTTGTGAACGTGGGATAGGGAGAGCTCCAGCGCGAACTCCAGGTCTTCCGAAGACGTTAGGGGTAGGAGGAGTGGGCTCAGAAGTCGAGAGCTGGGACGTCGAGGGCTGAGATGGCTTAAGAGCAGACCTGATCGGGAGTGGAGCGGGAGCTGGCTGAGACTGGGCGAGAGGGGGAAAACTGGGAGGAGGAAGAGGAGGGAACGTTCACAGAGGGACTCTTGGGGGGAGGAGGAGTGGGAGACGACCGTCTCTCCTAGGAGGGCCGACTCTCCTGGCGATCTCAACACCGTCGAACTGCACCTTCTTGGAACCTTCTCGACTGCAAGAACCTGGGCCTCGCGGAGTGAGTCGATCTGAGCCTGTATCATCGAGAGCTGCTCATCGGTGTTGTCGGTGCTATCGGGACAGTTCGCGAAGTTGCACGAAGACTCGTGAGGAGAGACGTCAAACTCGAAGATACATTCGTCGAGAGTTTCCAGGTAGTGGGTAGAAACGACTTCTGGGGCGGGAGCCTCTCGTTGAATGCCTTCTGAGTTCCACCAGTTGTCAACACGCTCGCGCATGTTCTTACCGGGGATATGACGAGGGGGGAATCGGCCGTCTGGGAGCGCAATCTTCCCGAAGTCGTTGCGAATGACTCTGCCGTCGCGCATATACTCGAGAGCTAGTGGACAGTCGCGCACGAAATGGTCAGGCTCGCTACAAAACATGCAGTTCTGCTGATACTGCTGCTGGTAGTGATCTGAACGCTGTGGAGCCTGGTAGGGCTCCGGGCGTTGTGCGGACTGGGGGTTCCACCGGGGGGTACTCTGATAAGCTCCTCCCGGAGCGGGACGAGGAGTATCTGGGCGATAGCGAGGAGCGGGAGGATTCGCGGGAGGGGTACGAGGACGCTGAGTATGAGCATTGGAGGTGAAAACACGGGTGAGGTCGGAGACAGCCTGGAGGAGCTGGCCGACGGTGTCCTGCTCTTGCTTTACGATCGTAGTAGTAGCTGGCTGAGCCTCGTCTGCGAGGACGAACAAGGCAGCCTCGTGAATGTCGTCGAACTCGTATCCCTCACTCGGGACGGTGTCGGGGACCTTAATCGCGAGACGTCGCCTGATAGACTGGCGAACGTCGAGAGGGAAGCCCTGGAGATAGAGCCCGTTGCGCTCGTGCTCGGAGAGACGATTCCTTCGGAGGAGATAGGTGGAGTAGGTAACGAAGCGACAGAAGTATCGTCCGAGATCGTCGCGAGACATGTTGTTGAGACGCTGGGTCCTCTCTAAGAGACGCTGCATATCGCCTCTAGAGTACCGGCGGTCGCTACCGAGATGTGGGTAACACTTAGCAACTTCTGCCTGGAATTGCTTGAGCGTGGGGTTACCCTCATCGACAACGGAAGGGAGGTAGCGCCAAGAGGCACTCTCTGGGCCTGCGTAGCGTATAGCCCATTGAATAGCATCCTTATCGGCGAGGCCAGCGCGAGCAGCGAGCTCTGCGACATCGATAAAGAACTCGTCGAAGAAGTCTGCATCGTCTGAAAATTTGGGGGCCTCGCGGTTGCCCGGCATAGGCATGTTTACTGTAGTCATAGCTGGAACTGGTGGCGGGACGATTGGCGCGAGGGGAGGGATGGGGGATTCTGGTCGTGACACGGGTGGGAGGGTGGGAGATAACTGGGCTGGTGTCAAGATGAGAGGAGAATCCGGGGCTACAGACGATAGAGGAGAGGTGGGATGCGAGATAGGCTCGAGAACTGGAGAGGGGGGAAGATAGTCGTGTGCTGCTGTCGGAGACGAAGGGGGGGTGCTGAAAGGTGAATCCTCAGAGTCGGAAGGCGGGAGGGGAGTAGAAGTGGCGGCAGGCAAATTTTGTCGGGCAGAGATGATGTTATCGATGGCGGTGAGGATATCCTGAGTTTCAACAGCAGCTATCTGGGCAACGAGAAGATCTTCCCTGGCTCGGGAGAGAGTCGCGAGTTCGTGAGCTCGAGCGCGAGTAAGAACTGGGGTAGGACGAGTAGGCTGATGACGCGCGCTCGTGGCACGTCCTCGGGGAATGACTGATGTCTTCTAACAAGGAGGTGACGTTCTGAACCGGTCCCGGCGTGGGTTCCAAAATGAACTTCCCAGTCTCGCTAAGTCGTGGGAACACGTAGCAAGAAGAGGGAGCTGAAGGGTGTGGGTGACCGGTTGTGCAGACGTCTGTAGGGTAGAGCAGGTAGAGGTAGAGAGGAGTAGGGAGAAGTAGGGAGGGAATAGGAAGTGGTGGCGATAGAGTAGAGTCTCAATAGACAAGCGTCGCGACGAAGAGGGTCGCGGCGGGATAGGTGACTAAGAAGGAAGCTATCAGCGCGAGACGAGAGAACGAGAGAATACCTGAGACGAGAAGAAACTAGTAGAGGTGGTGAACACTGCGTTCGCCACGAAGAGCTAAGAGCTGAGCACTGCGCTCAAGACTGGAGTAGAGCACTGCGCTCGCGAGACGAGTAGAGAAGGTCGAGAAGCACTGCGCTTCACGTCGAGAGAAGTCGAGACGAGGAAAGAGAAAAGCTAGAGGGTTCTTCGAGCACTGCGCTCAAAGAGGACTTGGTCGCGAGGAACGAAGAGTGTTGGAGGCTTTAGACAGCGCAAGGCTGAGTTGAACTTTTAGAGGGAAAGGGGGAACTGCACTTCGTTTTTCGAACCAGGACTGTCTACTGACACTTATATAGTAGGTAGAGAGAGTGGTTGAAGGTAGAACACGAAGAAGGGAGAACAAAACATAACAAGGCAAATGTCGCGAGAGAGCGGGAATCGTGAAGTTCGTGAAGGGCGTAGGGAGGTCATACAAAAACGAAGAGCGGAACAGAGGGAAGAACAAGAATGCGCGAAGGACGAACAAGACGGCGGGAGGAGTGGGGAGAAGAATGAAGGTATCGTGGGAAACTACGGGACAATGAAATGGAGGATCTAACCGAAAAGTCAAGGCGGGATCGGAGTGGAACAGGCGGGAGGCGGGGAACACGGCGAGACAGTCGAGACGGCGACGAAATGCAACAAGAGGGCGGGGGGCACGTGTTCCGGAGTCGGGACGGCGGACCGATGCGGGGGAATCCGAACAATGACGAACAAGGGGGGCGAGGCGAGTCAAGTCAGGTGGGAGAACGGAAGCGATCGGGTGGCACGTGGGATCGGGGAGGCCGGACTCGGAGCGTGGACTTAGAGGATTTTGTCGAAGTCAAGAGGAGCGGGAGGTCGCGAGACTATCGGGAGACTGGCGATGGTCGACAAGGGGTCGTGTGGGAGGAGGCGGCTTCGCGCTGCGTCGCGACGTATGGGTGGATAGCTGAGGAGGGTGCTGGAGTTGCTAGGGGTATAGTACGAGTCGGACGGCCAGCGAAACGGAGGCAGGTCAACGCGCAACTTCATAACATCCAGGAGCTTTGCGGCTAGCACACTGACCATTCAGAAAATGCGATAGAACATCTTCGCGAGTCAATGGCACTTCATCGGATTTCATGCCGTGAGCAGCAAAGAACGCAGGCGCGTCAAAAATGGGGTCATTACAACACAAATTCATTTGGAACAGCATAGTATCGATATCAGTTGAATCATCGTCAAGTGTTTGTACGTCTGCAAAGATTGTCGGTTAATTACAGGAGCAGTCGATAAGTCAAGTCGTACCATCGTTTGGAGTCCAATAGTGGCCGACTGGGAGAGACGAAGTGACAGACATGGGTGGATCCTCCAGCCCGGATCCGTTGTCACAAAATGCGGCAGAAGAGTTGGAGATCCAGTCCGACCCAAGGATGACCTCAGCATCCCTGGGTACATATGAGCATTCAAGGGAGACTTTTGAAGTATAAGAGCCGTTCCGTGTCAGAACAGATAGGGGAATTTCGCAGGTGTAGCGACCAAAGCGGTTGAACAGGGGGAGAAGGTCTAGCTGATAGACCAAACTGAGAGTGATCGTTGACTGAGAGACATTCGGTTCGACGGAAATTGAGATATGAGAAGAGCCAGTGAAACCGGGGAGGATCATTTTAGCTTTTTCAGAAGCAGGGTGCAGAGGGAGATGAGAGATGGGGACGACGTTGCGATATGATCACAATTTGACGACTCACCGTTGCGTGATTATCATGTGACCCTGAGAATGTTCACGTGACTGCGACACTTTTTGCGTTTTTTGCAGGACGGAGGTAAACGAAAAAGCCACAAGACCTGAGACTATTGTCCCGGGAATATCCTGAAAGTACTAAGGCCTTTGACCATGATGTACCAAAATTCAGCAAACCATCAGGAAACTGTGGGAGCACTGAAAGGAAACTGGGGACATTGGGAACATCATAAACCCATTCAAAATGTTCCCAATTTCTCAGTTTCCTTTCAGTATTCCCACAGTTTCCTGATGGTTTGCCGAATTTTGGTACATCATGGTCAAAGGCCTTAGTACTTTCAGGATATACCGCACTGATACACTTCCGGCACACCGTTAAGGCTCAATTTGAATTTTACTGACTTGGAACACCGTGATCACACCACTGGGAACACTGGAAAGAACACTGTGAATGAGCCACTCAGGAACACCATGGTTACTTTCTTTGGGAAAATTCATGGTTTACCCTCAAATTACCTAATCAGGACATCAAGGTCACATGACCTGGGAAACTGTGGGTTCACTCAGGGTTTTCTTTCAATGAGCCACTCAGGGACATCATGGGTATTTCTTTGGGAAAATTCATGATGTTCCCAAGGATTACCTAATGGGAACACTGAGATCACATGACCAGGAACATCATGAATGTACTGAGCATTTCCTGTGCTGGCAACACTCTAAGGAAATTGGCCTAGACATTTTGAATGTATTTACAATGTACCAGGTGAGTCTTTGCCAGGCACATTTTCCATTTCCTTACAATGTATTTACAATGTCTTGGGCCGGGAAACTGGGGTTTGTCCCCAGTGACATCTCTTGTCCGACCACCATGAAGATGAAAGACTCTCTTTGTTTCCCCGTTTCTGTTGTCACAAGGCCGTATGTCACTGTGTCGTGAACATCCCTCACAAATCCTCTCCAGCTCTCATCACATCCAAAGCCTGGCTTATTGCCGGTGTAGGGACAGGTTGTCTCTGCATCCTTGGAAATGGGGTTCCTGTGGCAAAATGCCGCCAGCCTGAGGTTCTTGATCGTGAAGATCTGGTTCCGCACGCAAAACTCATACGTTGTCCGTGCCCATCACAAATCCTTTTCTCCCTTCGCTTCGAGCTCACTGGATGATTCATCTAGCCGGAAGTCATCACTAGAGGTTTGTTCTATGTTTATGAACAAGGCACAGGGTTCAGCTATCTTTTCTCCATGGGTCATGGACCATACATCGTGACAATTCTCCATGGGTCATGGGCCATGCAACGTTGTACAACGCGTTGTACAACCCATGACCCATGGAGAAAAGATACCATTGTACAACCCATGACCCATGGGTAATGGAATAGTATCCGTTGCCCATGCCCCATGGGTTGTACAATGGTATCTGTTGCCCATGCCCCATGGGTTGTACAACACTATCCCTTCCCCATGCCTCATGGGTTGTACAATGCTATCCTTTCCCCATGGGGCATGGGTTGTACAATGCTATCCAATTCCCATGCCCCATGGGTTGTACAACGCTATCCGTTCCCCATGGGTCATGGGTTGTACAACACTATCCAATTCCCATGCCCCATGGGTTGTACAACACTATCCGGTTCCCATGGGTCATGGGTTGTACAACCCAATCCAATTCCCATGCCTCATGGGTTGTACAACGCTATCCGTTCCCCATGGGTCATGGGTTGTACAACGCTATCCGTTCCCCATGGGTCATGGGTTGTACAACACTATCCAGTTCCCATGCCCCATGGGTTGTACAACACTATCCATTTCCCATGCCCCATGGGTTGTACAACACTATCCGGTTCCCATGGGTCATGGGTTGTACAACCCAATCCAATTCCCATGCCTCATGGGTTGTACAACGCTATCCGTTCCCCATGGGTCATGGGTTGTACAACGCTATCCGTTCCCCATGGGTCATGGGTTGTACAACACTATCCAGTTCCCATGCCCCATGGGTTGTACAACACTATCCATTTCCCATGCCCCATGGGTTGTACAACACTATCCATTTCCCATGGGTCATGGGTTGTACAACACTATCCATTCTCCATGGGGCATGGGTTGTACAACACTATCCATTTCCCATGCCCCATGGGTTGTACAACCCTATCCAATTCCCATGCTCCATGGGTTGTACAACACTATCTGTTCCCCATGGGGCATGGATTGTACAACGCTATCCGTTCCCCATGGGTCATGGCTTGTACAACGCTATCTGTTTCCCATGCCCCATGGGTTGTACAACACTATCCGTTTCCCATGGGGCATGGGTTGTACAACACTATCCGTTTCCCATGGGGCATGGGTTGTACAACACTATCCTTTCCCCATGGGGCATGGGTTGTACAACACTATCTGTTTCCCATGGGTCATGGGTTGTACAACACTATCCAATTCCCATGCCCCATGGGTTGTACAACGCTATCCAATTCCCATGCCCCATGGGTTGTACAACACTATCTGTTCCCCATGGGTCATGGGTTGTACAACACTATCCATTCTCCATGGGGCATGGGTTGTACAACACTATCCAGTTCCCATGCCCCATGGGTTGTACAACACTATCCAATTCCCATGCCCCATGGGTTGTACAACACTATCTGTTCCCCATGGGTCATGGGTTGTACAACACTATCCATTCTCCATGGGGCATGGGTTGTACAACACTATCCATTTCCCATGGGTCATGGGTTGTACAACACTATCCTTTCTCCATGGGGCATGGGTTGTACAACACTATTCTTTCCCCATGGGGCATGGGTTGTACAACACTATCCAATCCCCATGCCCCATGGGTTGTACAACAGCATCTTGTGCCCATGGGGCATCAGTTGCAGAATGGTGTCCTTTCTCCATGTCCCATGGATTATATCACTATTCCAGGAAAGGCGATACTTTATAAATCAACCATTAGCTGTGTGAATTTGAAAAAAATTAGACTCTGTTTGTATGCATGATAGACCATATATCAGTTTGTGGCTCTAACCTAATGGAAACTAAACTTAACCTGATAATAGCCACAACCTAATCCTCAATCTAACCTGAGCCAATGTAAACTTGACCCATGAACCTAAGCCTAACCTAATCCTAAACCTGGTCTAATCCCAAATCTAACCCTAACCTGACCTGACCTAACCTAACCTAACCTAACCTATACCTAAACCAACCTATACCTATACTAACCTATACCTAACCTAACCTGGTATGGGCAAACCTAACCTACCTATCATGACCTGTTTCAGCCTAATGTCATGTATGCCAGCCAAGACTAACTTCACCCAGTTGCAAACATATGACTTGGGTCACAGGACCATAAAGCAAACTGCAGTCCCCTCACTCTGTGCCCAACCATCCCATAAGCCCACAGACGCACATATATATCATCAGCAACCCAGCATCATGCTTATCACCCATGTTCAACCACAAACCACTCTCACCCTTTGTTCTGTGCCATCTCACAGACAAACCACAACTCAAGTTCATCCACCTCCTTGGGCCCACAAGCAAGTGGCCTACAAACATATGGTTTATAGACTTATAACATATTCCACACAAGGATTAATATGGGTGGGTGAGCTAGAGTTATGGTTAGGCTTTGAGATAGCACAGAACAAAGGGTGAGAGTGGTTTGTGGTTGAACATGGGTGATAAGCATGATGCTGGGTTGCTGATGATATATATGTGCGTCTGTGGGCTTATGGGATGGTTGGGCACAGAGTGAGGG
Organism: Thelephora terrestris; assembly: GCA_015956445.1. Lineage (NCBI taxonomy): Eukaryota > Fungi > Basidiomycota > Agaricomycetes > Thelephorales > Thelephoraceae > Thelephora > Thelephora terrestris. The sequence goes on along the minus strand of WIUZ02000002.1, from coordinate 2,803,250 downwards.
GACTGCAGTTTGCTTTATGGTCCTGTGACCCAAGTCATATGTTTGCAACTGGGTGAAGTTAGTCTTGGCTGGCATACATGACATTAGGCTGAAACAGGTCATGATAGGTAGGTTAGGTTTGCCCATACCAGGTTAGGTTAGGTATAGGTTAGGTTAGGTATAGGTTAGTATAGGTATAGGTTGGTTTAGGTATAGGTTAGGTTAGGTTAGGTTAGGTCAGGTCAGGTTAGGGTTAGATTTGGGATTAGACCAGGTTTAGGATTAGGTTAGGCTTAGGTTCATTGGTCAAGTTTACATTGGCTCAGGTTAGATTGAGGATTAGGTTGTGGCTATTATCAGGTTAAGTTTAGTTTCCATTAGGTTAGAGCCACAAACTGATATCCAAGACACTGTTAAGCATCTGTCGCCATCAGCTTTGTGTCTGTTTGGTCAGTGTTGGCGCCCAAGAATTTCTGTTTCTTGGGTGATGTCAGGATTGTCTCCAACACCCTCGCCCCAACCACTAACGTCCGTCTCCTACCTACCTTGCTCCAACGGGAGCTTTTATACTGGCTCCACATTCAACCCGAAGCCGCCTGTTCATGATGTATGCACCATTGCGGTCACATGATCAGTTTTTCTGATATAAATTATCCATAAATATGTCCGTCTCTCTATCCCCTGCTCGCTCACCCCGAAATGGCTCCTGCCTCATCCTTTTTGCTTTCTGGCATTTTCTGCCTTTCAGACGGCTCTCGAATGACCAACCCCTCCTATTACACTGAATACCTATCCACGCTGGATCTCATCAATTCCGACCCGCCTATCAATGTTTCTATTCGAAAATACGCTCCCCACTCTGAAGCCCTGTATCCCGATGGTACCATTGTCTTCCTGGTCGCCAAGGCTGCGCTTCCGGGTAACGAAGATGGCATGCTTGACGTCGTCCACTGCACTCCATTCCAGTCGTCTTGGGAGGAGTTCAGGAAGTCTCTTCCTTCTGGTCCCGTTCACACCGCCTCGGTCATCGGAACAATCAGTGCCATCAGCGATATTGGGCCCCTCACGACACTGCGCCCCAGCCTGCAAGACCAAATGGCAGCCACCCCACCAATATCGCCCTGGAATCTCGGCATATCCGACACCCTTTTTGCTCATCGCGATTTCCCTCGCATCGTGCGCCGTTGGATCCCATCCTCACATCTTTCCATCTCCCTCTTCAGCAGTATGGCCCTCCCACTTCGCGCATATTTTTTTCACCTCTGGATGATAAGATCGACCGAAGTAAGTGCTTCATCTAACCTTACATTCTAATATCTTATGGATTCAGAATTGCGAGACCGTGACCGGCTTCTAAGTGTTCACAATGTTGATGTTCAAGCCGCGCGAATTCCAGATATCTTGACGACATTTCATGCGTCCCTGCACGACAGGAGCCGATCTTCTCTACTCTTATTTGCAGAGTCTCTACGGGTACGCCTTTTGTTCACTCTCATTGAACGCCCCACTTACCACAAGTATATAGATCAATCCAAGGGTTTTCACTTTGAACTACGACACCAACATGGATGCCGAGCAAGTTTCAGCGCTTCATACAATCAGTTTTTGTCACCCCCGCTTCGATCCTAACAGTGACAGCGACTTCTGTGTCTACTTTGCACTCGAGACACAAGGAGTCGAAGCACTGGTCACAGACCTCGCTCTGTTCATCCGAAGCGTTGGACAGAAGTTGATCAAGTGGTCTGTACTTGGACACCCTGATCACCTTGGACCTGGCAACCCGCTGCACCCCACACTCCAAGACCTCGCTTATTGCTGGGATGGCGTTGCGACTGCGCACGGAGTTCTCCAATTTAGTGCGGAGCCTGTGGCAGTGATGAACATACAACGGGTGTTCCATCAGACGGCATTGATATGTGCACCACTTTGCCTTATCCACCGATATGAGTATCTTGCAACCGGGATCTTCTCTGACGTGGAGCAGTGGACCCTTTTGTTGGCGTTCAATGAGATGGAATTAGCAGCACGGTACGTATGTTTTATTTAATTCCGTCTGATTTTTAGATTGCTCATTCTTGGCATTAGGGAGTTGTGTGACGACATTGACCTTTTCGTTGGCACCACGGATCATACTAAGCGACTTCCATTCTAAGTCGTCAAGCTCCTTTCATGTAACTCAACGGCCCGTGTACCAAAATCTATGATTACTAATCTCATCTTTTTCATTTGCGTGTCATGACCTGTTGACCGAATTTCGGACATTAACCCAAAGTGAACCACGACTGTAAACAACCCGACCACCACAAGCCATTCTCCTCGATACTACAGTCAACATATTTCCCCATGCAAAATCAGTCTAGCGGTAGGTTCGCTCTAACATTAAGATAGCAGCTGATTCTCAACCCTGTTCTAGCATCTCAAGATTCGCCGATGCCTATCCAACAGGAAAACCAAGGTCGTGGAGTAATGCATGTACACATATTTTATTCTCAACCTATTGTACGTCCATCCTATCCCCCACCGCCAAGTAGATCTGTTGATATATTCTGTAGCAACCCCAGACGTCAGGACACACACGACCTGCGTGCGGCGGCGGTCCTCCCCCTGTTGGAGCCAACCACGGCAGTAACTAACAATCGAAAAATGTAGCTTCTATTTGAAATATCAGGTTCTTGACATTCGTTGACATCTACCGACCTGTTCCGCCATCAACTAGCCGCGTTGCTCCCATACGCAGTGGGTGTTTCTCTTCACGTGGAGATTATCCACATTCTACTTGCTATGTGCAATGAAACAACTTCCTCTATTGCCTCCATGTCCGATACTTGGAACATCGCGCCCCTCTCGACACCCCGACTCACCTGGGGTGCGTCTATCAACAACCATGCAACTAACAAACAATGCCAAACATGTGGTATTGAGCTTTTAACCGGCGAGAGGGCGGGATTTTGTTGTGGTCCAAACGGAAATCGTTACTCCGCCATCCAACCCCTTCCTCCCCTCCCTGATGAATTTAACATATTTCTGAGATCCCCTGATATTTCGAGACTTTCTCGAAAGTTAAATCTTATCTTTTCCTTCGCCGCGATGGAATCCACACACGCATTTCCTACCCCTGGAAACCCCAGCTTCGTTGCTGTTGCCGGTCAAATATATCACTGGGTTCGTATGCGTCCACAAGATGATACCGCTATCCGGTGGATGCTATACGACGGGTTTGAGGATTCGTCCATTCCCCATCACACTCAAGCACGAGACATTCCATCGTCGTGGATTCGGGCCGTACGAACATCCCTCGCACATTATAATCCCTTTGCATCAAGTGTGCTATCCCTACGAAACCTCCAACTCCAACAACCCCTCCAATTCAGTACTGCGTCGATCGTCGTCCAAGACTCTGGCTGTGCTGAAATTGCCGCGGTGATGTGCTACGAGAATACCCTTCGTTCAGCCATCAGCCCGCGATCCCTCCTCATCGCTACAACCGATAACCGTACCCAGTCAATCTCTACTGTCAGTCGGCTGTGGGAACCCATGGCCTACCCCCTCCTTTTCCCTCACGGCACTCTTGGGTGGGGTTTGCGACCCTCTTCGGCACGAGATCCACTGGCAATCACACTCAGTGGCGCTGAGTCTGACGCGCCAACAACTCAGATATGGCATTATCGAGCCCGACTTCTTCGCGAACCCCGGTTCTCGATTTTCGGGCGATTGACCAACGAATATGTTGTTGACATGTTCAGTCGCGAGCTTGATGCACGCCTGCGCTACATACGTGTTAATCAGGAACATCTCCGCGTCCAGGAACAAGATGCTGCGCTCATGGGTCACGAGGATCTCCAAGACTTGGATAACATCTACCTACCAGCATCATTCCTCGGTTCTGGACGTTGGTCATCTAATCAAATCGCAGACTCGCTTACACTCGCTGCAACATATGGTCCTCCAACTTTTTTCGTCACGTTCACCTGCAATGGCGAATGGCCGGAGATCCGATCACGTCTTCGACCAGGCCAAAATTTTACAGATATACCCGTTGTTGTTTGTCGAGTGTTCAAGCAAAAATTATCGCGTCTCATGACCCTCTTTCGGACGATGTTCCCTAATGCTGGACGTCTTCTCTACAGCATTCAGCGTGTTGAATTTCAAAAATGCGGCCTCCCTCATGCACACATCCTCCTAAAATACACAAAAGATTGTATACTACCGGAGGACATTGATCGCGTCGTATCCGCCCATATCCCAGAGGCAGCGGAAGATGCCGAGATAGTTCATCGTTTCATGATTCATTCGTCACATCCCTCCAGCATCATAAACAACACACCTCCCTCTCCCCAAAACCCTCTTAAATATTGCGAGAGGTGGAAGGATGGAGCGAGAATATGCCGGTTCGGGTATCCCAAATGCGCCCAGGAGCAAACCTCCTTTGACTCTTCAAATCGAGTGCTCTACCGCCGGGGAAAAGAAGATGCGTTCGTTGTGCCCCACTGTCTCCCTCTTATCCGCAAATTCGAGTGCCACATGAATATGGAGATTGCAGGATGTGGTCAACTATTCCAGTACCTCTTCAAATACATCCACAAAGGTATTTTTTGTTAGATACTTTCGGGTGCAACATACTCAACGACATTTTCACCATAGGCCCAGATCGAGCCAAATTTCGAATCCGCACGGAGGGTGAAGACAATACCCACAAGGAACCGGTTGATGAAATTGAGGAGTACTGGAGTGGACGATATCTCTCTTCACCCGAAGCTGTCTGGCGCATCCTTGGGTATAACATCACCCTGAAGACTCCTGCAGTGACCGCACTACCAATCCATCTCCCCAATTCTTTTCACCATCAACGCTACCAACGCTCAAACCCCTCTCGGACCCTCTCGAATCTTGAACATTATTTCACGAGACCTGAAGGAACATTTCTTGATGGGACTGACCAACGCAACTTCAACAACCTATGCTATGCTGAATATTTCTCCCACTTTCGCCTCAAGAAATTTGACCGTGCCAACGTTGGAAAACCCGGTTTTTTCCTGGAACGCGACAATAGCCGAGGGGCTCCTCCCATGCACGTTATCCAACGTGACCCTTTACGACCTCACCTCTCCCGTCTCCAATCCGTCCACATCTCCCATGGGGAACTCTTCTACCTCCGAATCCTGCTGTTATCCCGACCTGGAACCAGTTGGGCGGACCTTCAAACAGTCGAGGGCACAGTACATCCATCATTTCAATCTGCTTGCATTGCGTTGGGACTCTTCGCAGATAGGGACGAAGCCAACTTTTGCATGCAAGAGGCTGTAGATACACTCTCTACGCCCCACCAACTGCGAATCCTCTTCATCCACCTCCTCACCAATTCGTGCGCCGAGACCCCACTCCAAATCTGGACGGATTTCCGATCCAAGATCTCCGAAGATCTCATCCTGGCATCCACAGGAGATGTTGAGCGCGGTTGCAATGAAACCCTCAAACAACTTGAATTCCTTCTCCAAGGTCATGGCAAGCACCTTGAAGACTATGGATTACCACAGCCCTTAGCCCGTGAAGATGAAGTTGAATGGGAGTTGCGCCGTTGGTCTTCGCAATCTGGAACGTTGTGGCAACAGGTGGACGCCGGGATGTCAGCATTCAACTACGAGCAACAAGATGTGTTTTCACAAGTTCAGCGGGCGATCTTGAATGACGAACCGCTTTTATTGTTTGTCGATGGGAAGGCTGGCCGTGGGAAGACGTTCTTAGTAAACATACTTTGTGCATGGGTACGAGCTACTGGGAGAATCGCTCTTCCTACCGCAACCTCAGCGTTTGCGGCCCAACTTTATCCTGGAGGACGTACAACACACTCTACATTTGGCGTGAGTACATAATCAACTGTAAAGCCTGCGAATTATTAAGCTCATTCATCTAATATTATCTAGGTCCCCGTCAATGAAAACAACGAGTTACTCGAGTCTACGATTGATCCCCATCACCAACGCGCCAAACTTCTCCGGCGATGTGACCTTATTATCTGGGACGAGGCTCCAATGGCGAACCGAGCAGTCTTAGCATGCGTCGAAGAATGTTGTCGGAAGATTATGGGCAATCAAACACCCTTTGGTGGAAAAGTTGTTATCCTCCTTGGCGATTTCCGGCAAACCTGCCCTGTCGTCCCGCACGGCACAAAGATCGACATCCTGAATGCATGTATTTCGCAATGCCACCTCTGGTCCCAATTCAAGATTGCTCGACTCATCACGCCAATTCTAAACGCCGAAGACCCCGCACTTGCTTCGTTCGTGGATGCGATTGGTGACGGCGCCGGTCCCAACGTCAACCTGTCATTTTTCACCTGTATTACCAACGTCAAAGATGTCGTCAACTTCGTTTATGGCCAAGATGTTACAAATGATCCCACTGCATGCCTTCGACGTTGTATCCTGGCACCAACTAACGCACAGGTTGATCTCTACAATGCCGCGGTCCTTGCCTTGATTTCCTCCCCCTCTCGCAAATACCATGCTGCAGACTCACTTGAGGAACATACCGAGGTGGCAGAGGCAACGAACGTCGATTCAGGTACCAACTCTGGGCCCCTTCCTACTCCCGATGCTGTCTTAGACTACGTCCGACACCAACGCCCCAATGGGATGCCGGATTATCGTCTTACAGTAAAGGTAGGGGGTGTTTATCGCCTCTTGTGAAACTTCTCGATTGACCAAGGCTTGGTTAAGAACGTTCGTGTCGTCGTGGTCGGAACAGGTGCGAGGTTAATCACCATTCGCCTACTTCACAGCACCCAAACCCCGAGAACCACCTCCGATGACATTTTACTTCCCTGCATCACATTCAAGCAACGATTGCCATCTGGGCATACCCTCTGCCGCCGACAATTCCCACTCGCCCCTGCCTACGCTTCCACCTTTCACAGTTGCCAGGGCTTGACTTTAGATTGCATCGGGGTTGATTTGACACAGGATGTGTTCACGCACGGACAACTTTACACGGCGTTGTCGAGAATCCGACATCGCTCAGACGCGATCATACGATTACCTACGTTGGAATGCTTGACTACTACAAATGTAACGTATAAAGAACTGCTGATCTGATAGCAGATACTACAGTTTGAATCTCTTCCAATATACTTATTCAGACCACAACCAAATGCCGAGGCGAAGCCCGGCAAGGCTTGTATGGTCTATCATGCATACAAACAGAGTCTAATTTTTTTCAAATTCACACAGCTAATGGTTGATTTATAAAGTATCGCCTTTCCTGGAATAGTGATATAATCCATGGGACATGGAGAAAGGACACCATTCTGCAACTGATGCCCCATGGGCACAAGATGCTGTTGTACAACCCATGGGGCATGGGGATTGGATAGTGTTGTACAACCCATGGGGCATGGGAATTGGATAGTGTTGTACAACCCATGGGGCATGGGAACTGGATAGTGTTGTACAACCCATGCCCCATGGAGAATGGATAGTGTTGTACAACCCATGGGGCATGGGAAATGGATAGTGTTGTACAACCCATGCCCCATGGAGAATGGATAGTGTTGTACAACCCATGACCCATGGGGAACAGATAGTGTTGTACAACCCATGGGGCATGGGAATTGGATAGCGTTGTACAACCCATGGGGCATGGGAATTGGATAGTGTTGTACAACCCATGCCCCATGGGGAAAGGATAGCATTGTACAACCCATGCCCCATGGGGAAAGGATAGCATTGTACAACCCATGAGGCATGGGGAAGGGATATTGTTGTACAACCCATGGGGCATGGGCAACAGATACTATTGTACAACCCATGGGGCATGGGCAACAGATACTATTGTACAACCCATGGGGCATGGGCAACGGATACTATTCCATTACCCATTGGTCATGGGCTGTACAATGGTATCTTTTCTCCATGGGTCATGGGTTGTACAACGTTGCATGGCCCATGACCCATGGAGAAAAGATAGCTGAAGGGGCTCAACAAGGAGCGGTTCACGGCAACCTCAAGGGGATGTTTTCACACCCTGCGTCATTCTCCCGTCTTTTACTGTTCTTCTCTCAAGGCCAATGTACCGAACTCTTGTGGAAAACTGTCTAGATTTCCTTTCGAAAACAGCTGCCTAGCGGCACCGGCTGTAGCTTGCACTCCATTCTTACGTACAGACTTACAGGGTTCCCACGTGTAAAGGTTTACTGGTGGAGTTTGTCCGTCCATAGAATTCACACGACTTTCTTTCGGAAGCAGTGCCACGTGCACCGTAGAGCATATGTGGAGGCTGTACAGGGCTGTACCTGTAACTGCTCGCAGCCTCTCCTAGTACACCTCACACCCAGCCAGCGACAATGTCGGTACAACTACGCAAGGACAAAATGTCACTCCTGGACTATAGAATCGACATCCTGAACAGGAACGCGGCAGGGTATCCCCCTGCAAAGGAACTTTTCACTACCGTAAGCACTATCCTAGCCCTGGTCCGGGTCAGTACTCTCGCTTCACGTCCGCCTGCGAGCTCTCAAGTCTCATTGACCCAACTAGGACAAGACCGTTGCCAACAGAGATTCCGTGCAACTTTCTGATCAGTGTTTCACCGCATGCGAGGCGTTGAAGGCCGCTATCGAGGAGGGGAACACAGACAAATCTGTGAGAGTCGCAATCGGGGATTTAGTATGGTGTGTTGATCGGCCTTGTACCGCTGGCCTTGTCTGCTCACCACGAAATTCTAGGGTCACCTCAGAGATCGAGCGGACTCTCACGGAGAGGAGCAAGCACGCCACACATCAAGTATAACAATGAAACGATCAAGAGATACAAGTTGGAGATTCAAGATATACTCGATGATCTCAATAGGCCGAGTCCATCCATCAACAAAGACAATATTGTGTGCGAAAGTACCACCCAATCGCTGTCTGTCTCTTCTGGCGGTGCCGTTGAGACCCCTGTATCCGAGCACGGAGGTGGGATACCGCCTTAACGTGATCGATTTTCTATAAAATGTTGATCGTTTAAGGCTTCAGCCTTCGAACGTTTGATCAGACGCAAGTTTGTCCAGCATGAACTACCCTCTCTTATCGAGGAGATCCTTGTGTGCAAGGACGTGGTTGACATGACCCGCTCCCTTCCTAGAGAAGATGCGCAAACATTTATCGATGTAGTGGACGAGGCACGTTGCGCGTTGGTTCATCATCGCGGGTTCATCTATCCCGCGGAATCTGTACTAACATGTTTCGATGATCAGGCGCTAGACATGCCCGATCTTTCACCGTGGGCCCAGAACCAGTGTCTGAGGCCACTTTACAGAACGTGTGGTACCCATGCACTTCTTCCAAAAGCGATGAAGATCCCCATTTGCTATGACAGAACCAGTGACGTGTTATATAGCGGTGGGTACGCGGACGTGTGGAAGGGGAAACATTGCGGTCAAGATGTTGCCGTGAAGGTCATAAGGACGTTCTCAAATAGCGATTTTGGGAAGGTGATCGGGGTTAGTTGTTTATTATGAACTCTCCACGCACCAGGGGATTGAGGATTCACCGTGTAGAGGTTCTGCAAGGAGGCCATAACGTGGAAAACCCTCCGTCATCCCAATGTTCTGCCGCTGATAGGGGTGACGATGACCGAGGTTAAGTTCGCAATGATCTCGGACTGGATGGCAAATGGAAACCTCAACGAGTTTGTGGAGGCAAACCCGGACGCGGACCGATTAAAGCTGGTAAGTCTTTTGCCACTTCACCCTTCTGCTCCAAGGTGACCGGTGGTCGGATTGCTCATCTAGTTGGGAGACACCGCTCGGGGTCTAATTTACATCCATGAACGGGGAGTGGTCCATGGAGACCTCAAGGGGGTATGTTTCTCAAGCCGTGTGCCATTCTCCAATCTTATTCTGCCTTTCTATCAAGGCTAACATACTGATCGACCAAACCCGCCGCGCCCGCCTGGCAGACTTTGGTTTACTTACGGTCATTTCGGACCCGGAAAACCCTTTGCCCTCCAGTTCATATGCACCGGGTGGCACGGCTCGTTGGATGAGCCCAGAGTGTATCTTTCCGCAGAACTTCGGGGTCAAGACCAGTCGCCCGTCAAAACCTTCGGATTGTTATTCTCTTGGGATGGTCATCTACGAAACCATCAGCGGGAACCCGCCTTTTCACGAAGACAGGGATTTAGCTGTTTTCGTGAAGGTATTGGCGGGCGAACGCCCTCATCGTGAGTTGGGGTTCGTAAACAGCCTATGGTACATGTTGGAACGGTGCTGGATGCCTCAACCGAGCGACCGCCCCAGTGTCGAAAATGTTCTGCAGTGTCTGGAAACATGCTCCGATTGGACAGAGAAAGGAGCGGAGGGGAACCTCGGCTTTGACAGCGCTATATCCTCTTGTGCCGAGCAAGATACATCCGGTGACAGCACCCCTCCGGTCAATCAATATTCCAATCTGGAGGTCAATGGTGACTCTTTCACAGCTTTACCCCCCCCCCCCCCCCCCCAATGCGGAAAAAGAAGTCTCGTCGTCGTCCAAACTCTGCCGGTGCTCTCTTTCTTGGAAGTAGGCAAAGGGAAAGATGGCCCACGGTTAGGCTGGAATCCAGCCTCGAATCCAGAGAAAGGATGGACACGCTTTAGAAGGGGATGAGACCTAGGGGGGTGATGCCTCTGGATTGTGGCCGGGACTGATGTCTAGTATTTGGTGGGGTCTGTAGTGCCAAATATTTCTACGTTCCGACTTCAGCGAGCCCATTCGTGCGGTATACCTAATCAAACCCCTACACCCGGTCCGTGATGGGTGGGCCGCCCATACAATTTCGGCTTGGAAGTAGTCCACGTGTAACGAGCATGTATGTACATAGCTTAGTTCTGTGCCGGGCCATATCTCAGCTGTGGCGTGTGATGCGAACTAGCCTAACGTGTAACAAGCACGTTCCCAATTCTATGGGAGCCATATATAGAACTGCTCACAGCCTCTCCTTGTACATCTCACACCAAGCCAACGAGAATGTCTGCACGTTCAAACAAGACCCAAACGTCGCTCCTGGACGATAGGATTGGTATATTGGACAGAAATGCAGCAGGGTCTTCCCCTGCAAAGGAGGTTTTTAGAACTGTTAGCGCCATCCTGGCTCTCGTCCGGGTTGGTGCTCTTGCTCCAGGTCTACTTTGCGAACTATTAGGTCTCATTGACCTAATTAGGACAAGAAAATCGCCAACAAAGATTCTGGACAACTTTCTGATTACTGTTTCAACGCATGCGAGGTGTTGGAGACCGCAATAGAGGAGAGGAACGCTGATGATCTCGACGAATCCACGAGGGTCGCACTCGAAGACTTAGGGCGGTATGTTGATTGGCCTTATGCCCTTGGGCATGTCTGCTCAATACGAAATCTCAGGGTAACATTAGAGATCCATCGGACTCTCAAGAGAGGAACAAGCACTCCGCAAATCAAATACAAAAAGGGAATGATTGAAGGATACAAGACAGAGATCCAAGATATACTCGATGATCTCGATAGACCGAGCCTGCCCTTTAACGGAGACAAACCTGTGCGCTCAGGTGTCACCCAACAGCTGTATATGCATTCTGTTGGCGGCGCAACCTCTGTATCTGAGCCTGGAGGTGAGAATTGGCCTTACCGCGACCGATCTTGTGCGGAATGTTGACTGTTCGGTACTTCAGCCTTTGAACGCTTGATTAGACGCAAGTTTGCCCCGCATGAGCTACCCTCTCTAATCGAGGAGATCCTCATGTGCAAGGATGTGGTTGACATGATTCGCTACCTTCCTAGGGACGACGCACAGACCTTTATTGATGTGATAAACGAGGCACGTTGCACATTGGTTCATCATCGCAGGCCTATATATCTCGCAGAACCTATGCTGATATATCACGTCAACAGGCACTAGATATGCCCGATCTTTCGCCATGGGCCCAAAACCAGTGTCTGAGGCCGCTGTACAGGACGTGTGGTCGCCACGCACTCCTTCCAAAAGCAATGGAGATCCCCGCGTGCTACGATCCAACCGGCAACGCGCTATATAAAGGTGGGTACGCGGACGTTTGGAAGGGGCAATATCGCGGCAAGGATGTTGCCGTGAAGGTCATAAGGATATTCTCAAACAGCGATTTGGGGAAGGTGATCGGGGTTAGTCGTTGAGTATGCACTCTCCACATACCCGTGCACTGAGGGCCCTGTGCAGAGATTCTGCAAGGAGGCCATAACGTGGAAGACCCTCCGTCATCCAAATGTCCTACCGCTGATAGGGGTGACGATGACCATGAATCAGTTTGCAATGATCTCGGACTGGATGCCCAATGGAAACCTCAACGAGTTTGTGGAGGCAAACCCGGACGCGGACCGATTGAAGCTGGTAAGGTTTTTCGCCACCTCGCCCCTTTCGCTTCAATCTTATTGGTAATCGGACAACTCATCTAGTTGGGAGACGCCGCAAGGGGTTTGATCTACATTCATGAACGGGGAGTGGTTCATGGAGACCTCAAGGGGGTAAGCTTTCAACCCGAGCGCCATTCTCCCATCTTACTATATCTTTCTATCAAGGCTAACATACTGGTCGACCAAAGTTGCCGTGCCCACCTGGCAGACTTTGGTCTCCTTACGATCATCTCAGACCCTGCAAACCTTCTGTCCTCCAGCTCATATGCACAGGGTGGTACAGCTCGATGGATGAGCCCGGAGCGTATCTCTCCGCAGGACTTCGGGCTCAAGACCAGTCGCCCGTCAAAATCCTCCGACTGTTATTCTCTGGGAATGGTCATCTACGAAATCGTTAGCGGGAACCCGCCTTTCCGCGAAGACAGAGATTTAACAGTTTTCGTGAAGGTATTGAAAGGCGAACGCCCTCTTCGCGAGGAGGGGTTCGCAGACCGCCTGTGGAGCACGTTGGAACAATGTTGGATGCCTCAACCAAGCGACCGTCCCAGTGTCGAAGACGTTTTTCAGTGCCTGGAAATGTGCCCTGAAGACGAAGGAGTGAAGGGGGTTCTCGGCATCGAAGGCCATATATCCCCTCCCGATGGGCAAGATGTGCACGCCCTACCTGATAACAACATCCCCTTAGGCTTTCAAATTTCCGAGCTGGAGTTTGATAAACAACCCCCATCCTCCCTTCCCACTGACAAGCAAAATACGCCTCCGGCCCCATCTCCTTTCCCTCTTCTTGAAGTTGCGGATGCTTTTTCACTGATGCACACCACTTCGGATTTATCTGCTTCGAGAGAAACGTCGCCAACAGCCCCTCCACTTGAATCGCTTAGATCCGGCTCCCCATGGAGTTCCATCCTTTTCTCTCTTGAAGAACCGGGCTCGCCTGCGCAGTTTACAGAACGCAGTGGCCCCTCCCCTCTGGGCGGCCGTGACTTTATAAACTACCAGGGCTCCATAGACCCTCAGGTCAAAGACCACCCCGAAGTCGACTTCACCGCCTCCTCTTCAATTCCGTTTCAGACTCCCTATTATGGCGGCCTCGTTGGGAGCTTCCGCCACTACGAGGTCGGAGATTATGATTCGACTGGATACTTCGCCTCCTCGAGTAATTCCCCTTCTACCATGTGGGCCTCCCCGCTTGAATCCCTTGAACTGCCAGTTGGATCCTGGAGTCTAAGTTCCCTTCTTCCTCCAGACGAACCGAGCTCCCCTTTATTCACCCCTGAGCCCTTTAACACCGAACTTAACCTACACGCGGATTTTCCGCTGATCAATACCACCCAAGGCAATGGACGACAGTTGTATAACGTTCCAGACGTGGAACCCGCTTTGAATTCCTCCGCGTCTTCTGTCACAACGGTTAGTAAATCTGACGTCACGACCTCCGCCACAGTGCAGGCAAGTGAAAGGCGACGGAAGACGGACGCGATTTTTGCCTGCCCTGTTCCTAGATGTGGAAGTGCCTTCGCTAGGCACTCCGCTCTTAGAGGTGAGTCACCGTGGCCTCCATGTGGAATAGGATTTACCTGCCCGCGTAGGACATATGCGTTCACACAACGAGAAACCATTTCGGTGCAAATGGCCTGGCTGCGGGAAAGGGTTTGCCAGGGCTCACGACTGCAAGCGCCACGAGCAACTTCATCTCAATCGCCGACCCCACAAGTGTGAGGGTTGCGGCAAGTCATTCCAAAAGAGGGACGCGCTCAACCGACACCGTAAGTCCTTTTTCTTTCTCATCGAATCAATCCTCAACTCAGTGCATTCCAGTCGATTCAAAGGAAAGACGAGAATGTCAGAAGGCCCAGGAAGAAGCCCAAGCCAGCGGTACCGTCAATTCAGCTGGGCCCAGCTCTGGAAACACGATGGGATCAGGCCCCACACCATCGATCCACAACGCGCCCGATTTGCAGAGCTCCCCTCGTTGAGCTCACCATCGCTTTCTTCCTTGATTATCGCGCATCGACCGCCGCATTTGTTTGCACCCCTAAATCACACCCAACGTCGTCGGTACGCTCTTCCCTCACAACGATGCCTATTTCCTTGTAGCGCACAAATCAAACTGCTTCAATAGCTTTCTCTCCTTCCGCTGCAACAGACACTCTTCTCTTCTGGGCTTATTGTAATTCTCCCCCCTCTCCTCCATTCTTCATCGTTTAGGAGGCTCGAATTATACGGAGTAGGTACTAACTGTGTATATACGATCCGGCAAGACAATCGGAACGGAAACAATGGGTTGCGTTTTCCGAAGTGCGAATTCTCATCGATGCATCGGTTGCCCGCAGCACGATCGGACATATAGCACGACAGATGATTGAGGGTAAATTAAACCCCCGCCCCTGCGCCACAGCAGCCGGACGGTTTTGCTGATGTTGAGGTATTTACAACCCATCCGGTAACAACGCCTCCCTAGCTGGCCAATATTCCTACCTGGATGTCAACAGTGACTTTTTCACAGCTTTGCTCCCCCCCCCCAACGCGGAACACGCGGAAGCGGCTTCCCAAGATACAATGTTCGATATACCCCCACCGATTTCGATTTCTGCACCCCGCAATCAAACGCCCTTGAAAACACTGATTGGTTGTGTATTCAGAGCCATTCCTCCACAGTCTAGGACCACGCTCTCGCGATTGCCACGACAATGGGTGGACACCTTTCTACCTTTGGTCCATACGATGACACACAGATACCGTACACTATGTTGACCCAACGCAGATTTTACCCTCCACTAGAGACGTCGATGGCACTGGGGTTGGCAGGAGTGGTAGTCAACACCCGTACCATGACACGAGCCCTTCAAGTGGTGGCTGGGGGTATTGGATCTGGTGGCAAGAGCACTCGCGCACCGCTGGCACCTTTCAACGGATCCGCCGCGTCGACACTTCATTTTATCAAAGGAGTTGTATCCGAAAGCTTGAGTTCGCGTTCAGGAACCAATACGAGCACGAGGCATCCTACCAGGAGGGTCGTTACAAGTAGACGCGGTGCTCAGGAGGTTCAATCCACTTCTTCCGCCAGCCGGCCAGTATCTGGGACCGTGGGTTACGGCCCTCGGCTTCAAGCTTTAGCTTTATGATCTAGAATGTCCTTTCCCGCGTAGAGGACGACGGATCAATCGCTCAATGAGATCACGCTGAGCAAGGCGACGCTCGGCTCAGCTGCGTGGCGAATGGGTTTGAGTTGGGTGGCGGACCATGAGGCCTGAGGAGTGTAGGTTTTCCCTGAGACCGATCGCACCAGGGTCACCGGTCACCAGTTATCACCTTCTCTCTCTGGTCTGGCCCAGTCGATTCTTCGAAATCATATCGCAAGAAAACATCTTTTTTGTCAAGAGCGGTGTTATGATGCGACGACCAACCGCGGCGATCCGCTACGCCAGCCCACTCAGCTCATCCCGGAGGATTCCGTGCAATGCGATCAGCTCGTATCTGTCCAAAGGAAGGCAAAGCGTATCTTTAGTCGTTGAATGGGGCCAAAGTCCGTTCGTGGCGCGGTTCATAGCCTTCGGTGATCAATCTGCCCTATTGAGTGTCGATTGAAGCCAGACGCGTGATGAAGAGCGGAACAGTCTCGGACTATCAATCCAGCTCGAGTCTTGCGTTCTTGAACGCCCCGCCGATCAACTCGAGAAAACACCAGCCTGTGGCCTGCGGAAGATAGTATCAACAACGCCAAACTGTGATCTCGGAGGCAGAGGCGAGATACCGTCTTCCGTGATTTGAGTATTTCCGCGATATACAGGTCCTCCCTGTCGGTATCCAATACCTGGCTCGCTTTAGCCAGCCAGAGAGTAGCATCGACGAGATACGAGAAGGTGGGCCCGAGGCTCGGTTTCGCGGTGGTTCCAGAAAAGGCTGAGGTTGGGTTTCGTCCTCCTCCGGGCATCAAGGTCGAGGTGTTTGTGATCTGCGATCAGGAAAGCCTTATATAACGAGAATTAGATGAGGTAGGGCGTTTGACGTACAATAGACGTGAGGTGGTGGTTGCGGGAGATCGTCCGGAGGGTGCGCACGAGGGTCGTCATGACGGCGTGACCTAGACGCGTGCACCGGTGAGTGTGGCGTTTGTAACCATGGGTGGGGACTCTACCTTCCGCAGTAACCGCGCTGAGGTTTGGACCAAGGATAGGCGCGATATTGTCGATGACGAGGCATCCGACATCATCGTACTATAGGAGGTTGGCCAAAAACGAAGAAAATCTAGCGGTCTCCAAGCGCCCACCGTTGTAGAATTCAGTATCTCGAACAAGGAATCGATGTCGAACGCGAGTGCGACCTGTAGCCGCTGAAGCGCGGTAGGCGTTCCCTAATGAATACCCGTTGTCAGCGTCGCTACCGCCCAGGCATTCCAGGAAACAGACCTCGTGTGGTACTGTTGATCGGAGGACGGTATTCGCCTTGGCTGGTGAGAAATCCCCGGTCGTGTCGACCCACAAGACCGTCGCTCGCGGGTGGAGGGATAATTGATTGCACGTGATCTGCAAGGCGAGCGTCTTTCGAAGGTGCAAATATTTGAGCCGGAGACAGGAAGGTCAGGAGGAGAGACCATACAGTAGCTGCGCTCCCCTGTCGTCCAGATATTTCGACGACGGAATCTCGCAAGGTCGTCCCGAGGAGGCCGTCAAGGTTCCCGACGCCGGTTTCGGGTTTGAATTGATCCGATGCGGGGCGCCGTTCATCGACTTGAGCAGCGACGACACCGGGCAGGGCACATCGAAGCATCACAGCTTTTACACACCGCTCAAATTCGGAGAACGGCATCAGATCTGGGGGTAATTTTCTCCAGATTTCTAGAGGAGTGGCGGAGAGAAAAAGGTCGGCGTCTGAGACGATTCCGAGGGCTCGCAGGGCATCGACGAGGGCTGAGGGTAAAAGCTCCGGGGAGAATGATGAAAGTCGCATGTGGTCGTTCGGGTGGAAAAACTTGCAAGGGGAATGGCTCCTGTTGACACCCCTGAGGAGACGGGAACGGACAGATCAGCAGAAAAACAGGCCGGAGGTATTGAAAAGGATCACGCGGAACGTGTTGAATTTCGCACCGAGATTATCCTCGATTTCAAATGATCTCAGTTCGGCCAAACAGCGGAGGACGGCAGTCTATTAATCCATTTCTCCCTTTTGATGTCCTATCTCTTCCCTGGATTTCTGTGTCCTCGATATGCCTGACTCCTCTGCTGAGGGACCGTGAGTCTTTCGCGCCCAAGTTGTTTCTGAACCTCGTCAACGGTCCAACTTGTTCCAGGCTGGGCTACATCCTACTCGGCGTGTTCATCTCGCTTTGGTTGTGCGGCGTCATCTCCTTCCAGGCGCTGAACTTCTTCACCAACTACCCCAAGTGAGTGTGCATACGTGTCTAGCAAAGTTCTAGCACTGATGCGTGTTCTTCGATTAGCGAGCGCAAGTGGGTCAAGGCCTTCGTGAGTCAAGAAATCCTCGACGACGAGCACCCGTTCATTGTGGATTCTGCAGGTCGGGGCTCTCGTTGCAGCAGATGCGGTCCAGACGTTTATGGGGGTCGGAATAATCTGGACCATCCTAATCAAGCACTCCCGTGAGTGCCACACCTTTCCGCCCTGCCTACACCCCCCGACAACACTTCGTAGACGACGCGGACGTTCCCCAAATATCCCTACGAAGTACGTCCCCCCTCGCCACGCAAAGTATTGTCGGTCACTAACATAACACCGTCACAGTGTTCCAGATCTGTGAGTTTGCCTCAAAATACAATCTGAATCGTGAAGGTTAAGCTTCTCACTTGAACTGCCTCCCTGGCTTCTCTCCGGAAACATACACATAGACCCTGCACTCGTCGTGAGTTCTGCTTTCTCTAGCCTTTCGTATTGTATCGGAGCGAAGACCGACGCGTCTTAACGCCACAGGGATTCATTTCCGGCAGCGTCCAAATATTCTTCGCTTGGAGGATAAAGGTTCTCTCGACCAACTTCGCCCTCTTCGTTCTCACCGTGGTCCTGGCCATCCCTCAATTCGGTGCGCTGGCAATTCCCGGTCGCTTCCCCGATCACGCTCATCTTCCCTCAAACTCACAGCCGGTGGAATCGCGTACACGGTCTTGACGATAAAGGATGGCCAGCTCCCCGATTTCCCGCATTTCATGGGTGTCATCATAGGCTGGGTCGGCTCTTCCGTGGTTTGCGATCTCGTGATCACAACTACCCTCACGATGATTTTGGTACGTCCACGATCTAGCGCAAGGCTTCTAGCGGGGGACCTCCGAGTGGATCATACTTACGAGCTATTCTTCGTAGCGGAGGCATCGCGCAAATCGGGATCTGGGGGAAGCAGCCCATTTGATTCGTAGGATCAAAATCAGTAAGTCGCACGGCGTGGACACAATTTACGTTTTCCCTTTCAGTTCTGGGCCGTTCGAAAGGGGGCTGACCACGGATGCTTTTTTGACGAACCACAGTGAGCATTCACAACGGCCTCGTGACGGTCGTTTGGTCCATAGCTCTGCTCGTCGCATTGGCTGCGGAGGTCCGTTTCCCTCCGAACTGCATTCATTTCTGACCATGTGCGTATTGAATACCTCTCTGTAGAAGGGCGGAGCGTGAGTCCTATTACCCCGGCGTCGGCCCCCCTAATTCAAGCGCCTGATCAATCGACTTTATAAAGCTTCTATATATTCTTCTACCCTCTGGGGTGAGCGCATCCTCAGAGACGATTGAAAAACAAACTTGATTTGCTTATATATATTTTTCTAGAAAGGTATACTTGATCACGATGTTCTCGTCACTTAATTCGCGGCCTGTCGTTCGCCCTGAATTGGACCCGAGGATCAATTCTGTCCTTCAACGGCACAGCACTCCCCGGATCCCCAGCCTTAGTCTCCGTTCTTCGGTTCGTGACCTCCACTTTCCCTTTTCCCTTCAAACCCATCCTCATACACCTACTTCGTTTAGCGGGACTTCTTGGAGGGTGTGGAGAAGTTCGAGGTACCTGAGGCTCCCGTCACACGATCGGATATCGCTCACGTTTTTCTTCCTCTTTCCGCCGTAGCGTCCGACTTCACGGGCTTCGAACCACTCGAGAACACCCAGCAGACTGGTCGAATACTTACCCGTGACTCAGGAAGAGGACGAAGACGTGTGTCGCGGCCAAAAGAACGAGGGGCGCCCGAGCAACGAATGCGGTGACGTTCAACCGCTCATTGGAGAATCGTCCCGGAAGGAGACTTCTAGCCCACCCCGATGTATCAGGAGCATGTCGAATCGGCCCCGTGGTCCTCGACTGCCGGCAGTTCCTTGTTCTGCCGCTTACAGGAGCATATCCGCTTAGAGCATGGACTCTGCCTCGAGAGCTTTTCTGACGACGAGGACGTATATACCGTGGCGCCCCCCCCCCCTCCGTATTTATTTAATGTTTCCCCTGTATATATCCCCGGACGCTCGCATCGCATCACCATCCGAATTGCTGTATATATATACACATGTGTAGTAAAGCAGTAGCCCTATAGTAGTGTTGTCACATCTAACGACGAAAAATACCCCAAAAGCCCGGCTCGACGGTGGATTAATGCAATAGTTGGGTGGATGGCGGTAAGCTTCGCTGTCGAGCTCGGGATCTGGCGGCGAAAGCGATAAATAGATAAAGAGCGAAGCCATATGGTTCTGATCCGCCTCTGCCGTCGATTCTCGTGTGATGTTGATCTCCACCTCCAGCACGTTAGCTTAACCCTTGATCAGCATCATCATTAGATACAAGACGCTGGAGGGGGGGAGGGGGAAGTCCGGAAGGAAGTCACTCAGGATTTCTTGCCGAAGAAATTCATGAGGCTGCCCTGCCCCGCGCTAGGTTTCGTTGACGAGCCGCCCATCGAGGCCCGTTTCTTGACCTCTTTCGAAGGCGCTTTAGTCGCTTTCGAAGACGCGGTTCGTTTGAGTTTGGATTCCGAGGGTTTGGAGGTTAGCTTCTTCTTTGGTTTCTCAGGCTCTTCGGGTTCCTCTTCGTCGACCGATTCGTACGAGGAGTAGTCCTCGGTCACTGAGTAAGGGCAAGGGTTTCAGCCACGGGCGCCGTAAGCGGACGAGAACCTAGACACCCACCAATGTAACCCCTCTCATCTGTGGACATCTTGCTCTTCACGACCCGCTTCTTCTTCAAGCCGTTGCTCCCGACGGGCACGACCTTCTTCTCCGCTTTCTTTCTCGACCGCTTCGGCTTGGCCTCTGCGGGTTCGTCGTCGACGTACATCGAATCCTCCTCATCCTTACGTTCGGCATGTTCTTCCTCGTCGGAACTTTCGACCACCTTGGATTTCGATTTCGGGATCGGCTTGGTAAGAGCGGCGGCGGTGGCCTTCGTGACCCTCTCGACCTCCTCTGGAATCTGGATTCAGCTTTTGTTTTTTGGGTGCCGTATGGTAGGGGATTACCGTCGTCGATGTCCATCATGGCTCGAACGCTTCGTCCGAGTTCCTCAACGTCCGTGCTTTGTGCGCTGGCTCTTCCCTTCCCCTTTCGTGGTCTGGGCTCATCAGACTCCTCGTCATCTGAGACGACTACCCTTCCTTTGAGCCATGCGCCCTTGTGGGGCTCTGGCGAAGGAGGTTTTACCGATTGTTCAGAGTCGGATAACTCGATGGCTCTCGTCTTCCGTTTCACCCCCCTCTGTAATTTGCGTCAGACCACGACACGGGGATAAATGCGCAGGTCACAATGACCTTGACCGCCTCCGCAGGTTTCTCTTCCGCCTGATTTGGCTTCGGGTTTTCCTTATCCTTCTCCCTCTTCTCTCTTGCCTCTCTTGCCTCCTTCTCCGCCCTAGCTTTCAGCTCGTCTGCTTTCTCCTTCTCCTTCTCGGCCTTGGATTTGGCTTTGCTCCAATCGAGCGTGCCGGCCTTGGTCGGCTTCTTCTCTATGGGAATGCTCGTTTTCTCTTTTGTGAGCTCCTTGCTAGTTTTCGTTGGCTCAGCCTTGATCGTCGAATCTTTCTTGACCGTGGCATCTTTCTTTACGGTGGGCTGCTTCGAGGTAGTCGCCGTAGCTCCTAGTTTCCCTTTACCTTTGAGCCCACGTTTCACCGGCTTTCGCTGACAACCAGAGATATCAGTCAAAAAACCCCATGCTCTCGAGGGCTTAGAACACCTTTTTCACGTGGTGGCCGACGATCAGACCAACTTTCTTGGCCAACTCTCCAGTCTTGTCTTGGGCATCGAGCTCCCGAATCCGGTCATTTTCTTTGCATACCAGATCAGCGTCCTATCGGCGCAGTATAAGCCTCTGAAGAGGAACGTTGGACGTGGATGGGGGGAGGATGCGCACAATGAGATAGACCGCTGATAGGCTGTAGACATCTATGGAGTCGATGATGTAAAATTGAGATTTTGAATCTGTCACATGAGGGTGGGTGATGAGAGCAAATTTAGAGAACGGAATGCCGCGCTGATGACTCACCTTCGAGCTCGTCCTCGGAAACGAGGAGCATCAGTCTCTCTTGTACGGCCTCGCCGCCTGTGTTTTCTGCCCACCTCCTGGCCGCCTCTTCGTCGATCTCCATGAAGGGATCGCTGTCGAAGCCGTATCTTGACGGAGGGGTTCCTATCATGACGTACGTGGCGTGCACGTCCTTCCGTAGGCTCCTGTACTTCTGGAGTTCCCTAGACAGCACAAGTCATAAACCCAACACAGTGGACCTTCCGACCGGCTCACAATCTCGCGTCGTTCACGTGGATCCCCAACTCGCGACTGAGGAGCCGATATGTGACCTATCAAACGAGATCTGCTGTTCGTCGGTCGGAATTTTTCGACATATTCGAGTTCACATACGACGGTGTTTTCGATGAAGAGCTGTTTCTCGAGATAGTCGCGAACTTGCTCGGTGGTCATAATGAGAGGGATGGAAAGTTGATCGATAGGACGCGTCCCGGAGATCATCTTGTGGTCCCACGTGCGCCAACTCGGAACTGGGCAGATCGCGTGGTTGAATCAAAGCGGAACATGAGAGAATTCGCAAATCGTTTGTGAGATGGGAACCTGTGAGGACCCGCGGGAGAAAACCGGGATGGCCAGATCGCTCTGGGTCGTTCGAACGTTCGTCGGATGATGCGAGGAAGTTGTGGGTGTGCGTAGACCTTTTGGGAGAAGTTCGGGGCGAGATGAGGGGGATGCGAAGGCATGATAAGACACTAGAATGCCACGGTTCTTTCCCCGCAGTCGTATAGAGAGATTAGACAGGGATTAATTTCATAACGGGGAAGCGTATTGCGGTCGGAGCCTGGCCTAATCCTGACGACCCTCGGCGACAATACAAATGATGCGTCCCCCCAATAATTATGGATCCTACCCTAGCCGACATCTACCGTGGATCAGCTTGCTTTTGCCGTTCTCCTCCTCCTCCCATCGTCGTCGACGAAGTGCCGTGTTCCCAGACGATCGCGCCAATATAGCGGCATCGGCGACCTCCAGGATGTCTCATCCGCCTTTTATGATCATCCCACAAAACGCGACTCCCTATTATCCGACGGGGGCTACCCCGCTGCTCCCTGCGATCCGCACACCCCTCCTATTCCAATCCCCCATTCCTCCGCCACCCGACAACAACGGTTCCACCCCAGCTGCGCCATCGGTCACCGGGAAGCAGAACCCGCAAACCTTCTTCAGAGCGCCCGCTCACAAACATGCCCATCACCTCCATTCCATCCCGCCTCGAGAGAAGTCCACGAGGACTTTAATCATAGACCATCTGCTATGGGTCCACAGTCGTACTAGGTTCTCCCAGGCGCGAGCAGAGCTCGGGATGACCGACCGGACAGGGGGTTCATCCTCGGTGAACTACGTCCATCGGGAGAGACCGGAGAGCTTCGAAGAGGAAGACGAGGCTGCAAGTGATGGCGAATGTGTGTCCGTCCTCAGACATCGCTCCGGTTGGTCTACGGACAGCGAGGACGCCAGGTTGGCTGTTAAGGATCCCCAACTCGCAAAAGCTTTGCGAACTCGCAGCGAAAGCGTAGAGAAAGTCGTTGCCTCTATGCTTCATCAACCACCGGAAGTCCGACCTCTTCACCCTGATGAGGCTGCTGACTCTCCGGGCTCCCCCGAACCAAAGAAACAGGCTCCAGTCGGAACGAATTCGCACCCACACACGCTTCCGAACGGTGTACGACTGAGGGCTGCCTTGGCTACCTTGATCAACGACTTTTTCGCTCGCGAATCGCATCCCCCATCCAGGCAAGCCCTCAACACCTATCTACCACACGGAATAGTCCCCCTCCTCCCTATTTGCTCTCTGATTGCAGAGATCCCCTCCTCCATTTCGGTGAGTCACTACGATGATATCATTATCTGAATCTAACGTTATCTCTTTGAAGCACGCCAATCACTTTTCACGTCAACACCGTCATCCCACCACTCCCTCGGCTCACGCCCTCGCCCTGTTCGCTGCCGGTGTTGATCCGTCCACCTCGCCCGCGCCGCGTTGTCCCCGTCACCTCTACACCGCTTGCACGATATGCATTCCCCCTCGGGGCGGTCAAGCGTCCCGGAGGCCAGTCGTTACTTCCTTCCCCGCTGGACATCCTAACACAGTCACCGGTTGGCAGGATGGGAGCGGGATCGGGTCTGGGTTGTCTTCCGGCCCGAAGAAGGACGACACCCTCTTGCGGAGGAGGTATCACGGGTCCACCAACCTCGTCGAGCTCATTCGAAGGTTCTTGAACCTTAGTGCATTGGTCGCTATGGAACTAGGTCTTGAGGCTGACGAGAAAGGGTCCGTGGGCGCGCCCCAGTGGAACTCAAGCGAAACCCAGAATCAGCCATCTTCGCCCCCCAAGGGTAAGGGTCGGGCAATGAGCACTAGTAGCTTCGATCCTAGGACCCCCTCCCCTGCTCAGCAACAGAACAATTCTTCTCCGGGTGGGCCGGAATCTGTGAGCGGGGACGGTGAGAAGATCCACATGCAGTTGTATGCTCTGCGACCTTCTGCAGAATGGTATGGTCTTTGCGCCGGTTTGTTGACGAGGGCCGTGTTGGAGGGCTATGTGTGCGGCGGATGGAAAGGCCTCGGTGCATTGGAGACTTTGATGAAGGTCGGGCTGGGGTTACGCCCCGACGTGCTGAACATCCCTACCGAAGATTCTCCCAGTCCTTTGGAAGAGGGCGACAATGAGGGTTCGGCGCAGCAGTATCATCACCATCAGCAACTGCATAGCCAGCACCACCACCACGACAACCCATACGAGGAATTCGACCCAGATGATTTCCCAACAATCATAGAGTCTGCGAAAGTTCTGTTCCCATCTCTGCGTCAACGAGCGACCTCTATCAATTCGCTGGCGGTGGAACAGCAGCAAATCGCGAAGGAGGCTCCTGAACAGGAGTACGAGTACGATATGGAGGAACGACTTACAAGGGTAAGAGTGTGGTCCTATCCGCCAAATGTGTGGCTGTTCGTGTTGACTTTGATCATCTAGTTCTACGATGTTCAGCCGAGGTGCCCAGACCTTTTGACCCATCTTGAGGATATATCCTGGCAGTATCCAACTGAACCGTTAGAGCGCGCCATGCTCCGCTTCTTCGAGGCAATTAGTAAATGGAGGGGCAAGCCTGAGCTAGAGAACGTAAGTCTTTCGTCCTATTCCCTCCTCCAATATACGCTCCTTCCACACCGTTCCGTATTCCCTTCGCCGCCCCATATTGGTCTCCACGACCGGCTGAGTGTGGACTAACTGACGCCTAGTGCAAGAAGAAATCCCCAAGGAACTTGGAAATTGATCCATCCATTGCCCCTCTCACTATGGACGCCCTCCTTCACTCAAGCCCGATCGTAGGGTTGGGAAGTCCAGGAAAGAAGAGGCCCCAAGGACCGAGGATCGAAAAGTACTTTTTGCCTCCGCCTCAGAGTGGAGGGACACGTGTGAGCGGGATGGGATCGAAAAGGAGGAGAGAGAGCGTTAGTGCTGCGTTGGATTCTGCGACGAAAAGGATGAGGACCCAGTTTGATGCTTTCGCGTCTATGGGAACCACCTCAATGGGGAACACTCCGTTAGGGAGCACCCCGGGGGGTCCTTAAACTCCCTCTCGCGGTCTTTCCCTCGTCTTGCTTGCTATCGGACTTGGTTTTTTCATCTGGGTTTATGCTGTTCGAACACGTGATGTATGTTTAATGTTGTTGCAGATTTATTAAGTCTCAGATCGCGATGAGCGATCGTCCGTAGGCCTGGCTTGTAATGCCTGCGTCATATCGCGTATTACACAAAACTGACACCCAATCAAAGAGGCGCGAGTTACAGAAACCTGATGGAACCACACATCTGCAGGTTTCTAACAAACGCACAACCCTCACATTTGGCGGGAATCCGCATAATCTATGCTTCTAGGCTAGTCATAGGGCCACTGAACCTCCTGTTCTGAATTGCGAGGTTATACAACGTCATCCCACGCACTTATGCATGTTTGATTTAGTGGAGTCGGACTAATTCCAACACGGGAGACTCTGATTGAGGTGGGCAAAAAATGATTCGGCCCGGGCTCGAACCGGGGACCTTCTGTGTGTTAGACAGATGCGATAACCAACTACGCCACCGAACCGTTGCAAAACAATCGGGTTCAGACCAACCCACGTGACTCCCGTTGAGGCGACCTCCAGCGCTGATGATTTGATCGGACGTCGTAGATTTGTACTCACACTTGAAGGTGAATGTACTTTCCTCATTCTTGCCAATGCGACCGCCACTGAAGAACTTCCCTTTTACCAAGGCATTTGACCCGGGCGAAGGGCACAAGGGCGTTGCCTGCTTTTTGACGACGAGGGACGCGGGGGTTTAGATCGTCAAGAGGGAAGGAAGGCCTAACAGCCGCGCATCCTGAACCTGAACCCTTGGCCTTGGACGACCTCAAGGTGCCAGAGGAGGGTCTCTTCTGTAGCGAAGGAAACGGGCTACAAGGGAAGCTTTACGTGCGTTATACCTGTGGTGTGGCGGCTCTCGTTTCAGGGCGCGATTGGGATTATGAGCGAAGGTGTGGTTTTGCGCAGGTGCCCCATTAGGCACACGCTTAGCAATTCCATTCGGCTGAATCTGAATCGCGGCGTGGATTGTCAGGCTCACTTGGGGAGCCTTCGGTAGGGTTGTGCCTTACTCGTACGGCGACATCGGTCTAGGCAACCTGCTGGAACCTTCCGCGCTGTGGCTTTCACCGTCGCCTAGGCTGTTATCGTCCTTGAAGCCGGAAGGTCGATGATCTATATCGTAACTCTCGATCCTGTGCGCCGCGTTGGATCAGATTTCTGAACAAGAGGAGCACACCTATCGCTGCGCTCCTGTCTGAAGGCGGAACTATAAAAATACCTACCAGAAGTGTGGAACGACGGTACTCTGATTTGCCTGCCATGACGAACCCTCTGCATCTCGCTGCCGTTTGCGTCCTCTGAATGTTCATCCACATTACTCCCCGTGGAAACTTGGTTAACGGGCCACAATGCAAGCGGAAGCCGGACTCCTACTCAACCCCTTTTCCGTTCCTACAGTTGGATGCGAGATATACTTTTCGAAATGGCTCGAATGAATTACCACCATGATAACCTCTGTAGAGTAACACGCACGAGTACCCGACCTTCCCGACTGCGCCAGTTTCCCCAATGCGAGGTGAGCCCTCAGGGTCGTATTAGGGACTCATCGCGACCATTCTTCCCGGGTTTCCTTCTGCTGGGTATTCCCCGTCTTTTTTGAGACACCAAACAGAAATTAAGTTAGGCCCGCGTTCGTACTTGATGACCTCAAGAAATAATCCCGACGAATCCTAGGAATACTCTTTCTGGATGGGCCTGGTGACTGCGACAGGAAATTCGTCGTCCCTCGTAGACCGCTTCCCTATTCAGGTCTGAGCTCCGCCGGACGAAGGACAAAGGATGAATTAGGAGGATGAGGGCCCAGATTGATGCTTTCGCTTCTGAGAACCACTCCGATTGAAAATATTCTGGTGCGGGAGGTGCCTAACCCCCTCGCGCTCCCGCCCCGGTCTGTCTGGCGGTCATGATTGACTTATATTTATATCTGGGTCGTTCCACGCTATGTCCATTGTTATCGGAGAATCTATCGTGTCCCGGACCGCGACGAGCGATTGTCTGTAGAGTTCCCTGCGATGGCTGCCTCATTGCTATCCCAACCGAAGAGGGGCAGGATGCTTGATGGGTTCCGATGGTCACACTTCGATTCCCGACAAACGCACGCCCTTCACGTTTTCCAGGAATCACATATGCTTGAGTTGGACTGGCAGTGCCTCCGATGGCTAATGAAATTGAAACATCTGCTTTCACATGAAGTCGCAATGACCTGCGCACTTGCGCGTGTTGAATCAAGCGAAGCCGCCATTACTATTTCCGACAAAACTCTGACTAGAAAGTGGACAAAAAGTGATTCGGCCCGGGCTCGAACCGGGGACCTTCTGTGTGTTAGACAGATGCGATAACCAACTACGCCACCGAACCGTTAAAAAAGCTTTTTTCATTGAAAATACATGACTGAGTGGAATCTTTTCCAATTATCCGGGTCTGACGATGTTCGGGTCGCAGCTAGCCGAACTCCCACCAAGAGTGATAACGCCCAGGGTCCGCCACCGTGGGATACTCGAAGACAGCTTCTGTAGAAAGCATAGCGGCAATTGTATCCCACGCGTTTCTAACCCTGAATGCTCTAGTCCCCGACCCAACCGATGTGAATCAGTGATCCGACACACCTGCGTTCATATGTCGAGAGACGACCCTTGATCCCCAGAGGTTCGCCGCAAATGTCGAACAAAAGTGGTCAACTAGAGGGAGAGCTAAGTCTGAAGACCTCACATCAGCAACCGCCACCAGTGTTATACAACTGTGATCTCGGGGAGCAATTAGTTGAACTGATAGGCTGATCCCGCAGAAAGTCGCCCGAGGTGAAGGAGGTTCATTAACCCGAGGGAAAGATGTAGTCGTTGGTTTTATCTCCCTTTTCCTTGCTCACAGATGGGTTCCGAGGCAGTGACTTATATTGATCGGGGCCAGTTGCGTCGTTTTCGTCTTTCTACCCCTTCTGTGCGAATGCTGATTTGAATATTTGACTTCAACCAGGTCCCATGGTCAAGCAATCGGTTCGGTCATTGCGCTCAGTATGGGTCATATCTTGCGTATATATCATTTTGCCCAGCGTCCTGACTGCAGCGCACCACACAGCACTGCTCTACTACGATTACGCGTTGACCTTCGACCTCGAACTCCGCCTGTTTTGGTCGCAGCATAGCTTCAAGCAGTGGGGATCCATCTTGTTCTTTCTCAACCGATACTTTGGGGTCATAGGCCACGTCCCGTTCATCCTCCAGAGAGTTGTCCGGCACAATTCTGCTTTGAATCGCATTTGCAAGCCTTTTTTCCCTTATCGTCAAATCCTGACGTTTATGATGCAAACTGTTATTGGGTGTATGTTTCCGATGGCATACGACCTTTCCGCAGAGAGTTGGCTCACCGATGACCAGCGATCTTCATCACGAGGACTTACGCCTTGTATAACAGGAGCCGCGCGGTGCTCGCTGGGTTGACCTCTTTAGGTTTCACTGCCATTGCAGTCAGTGCAGTGAGTCACGACCACCGAAATCAGGCCTATCCGCTCCCTGAAATGAAGTGAATCGATCCAGTACATGCTTCATCAGGGCATAAAACATGCGATGGGTTCATCGTTTTCCGGCGGGAATATGAACTGCTTGAACAGCGCTCTCTCAGAGTCTGAGTGAGTGAATTCAAGTACGTCTAGTAATCGCCGTTGCTCATCCAACCTTGCTAGGCCATGGCGTGAGTTTCACGGTATCACTACGCATTTTTCTGACCCTCATGACTTCGCTTCAGGTCTGGCTGTGATTTGGGGCAGTGTTATGGTCTTCGACTTCATTGTGGTCGTGCTGACGCTCGTGCGGGTGATCTACATTAAACGGAGGAGTGGAAAAAACAACGCACTCACCCACGTACTAATACGAGATGGTAAGGGCATCTTCTGAGACAGTTTTAAACGGTACTGAGTTAACAATCTAGGCGTCATGTACTACGGGTACATATCGTTTCTCCTGTTGAGGGATTGGGGATGCTCAAGAATCACATGCAGAGTCACCACCCTAGCGATGTTATCCACCGTCATCCCTCTCTTGGTATGTGCCCATTGCCGATTTATGGAACGTTTCGACTGATTTCAATGGAGCAGCATGGGGCTGTGAGTTTCACCATCAGCGGTTTGTACATACTCTCACGTCGTCTTCAAGGAGAAAATGCGCGGAGTTCCGGTGACGATGACGAACATGTGAGAACATCATTCAGATAAGTCAGAAGGAACGCTGACATGGTCGTCAGTCTGGCTAGTGTGCTGGCCTCTCGATTAATGCTCAACCTCCGAGAGTCAGGTGAATATTCTGGAACGAGCGTAGGGGTCGCAAGTTCCGCCCCATCGTCGATATTATCACGCGTGTTGACGAACATCGAGGATGTCGACGAGGATGTAGTTCACGAGTCTCTGGACTGTCAAAGGGACCGTCCTGATCCCATCCTCGAAACGAACATGGATTCGATCGCCGAATGGATAAATACTTCGGGACAGGCGCCGATGATGTTTGACACATCATCCATAGTGCGCGATGTATGAAACGTTCGTGTATCATGCGTCGAGCATCGTTGGACTTCTACCTCCTTGTTGAGATTTGGATGGGTGTATTTAGTGTAGCAATGTTTCGTTTATTTTGCTTATTTCTTGGGCACATTTTACCGCTATCTTATCTGTTTGTGTGGGCAGTGACTCGGATAAACCCCTAGAATGGACCGGGGCCTGGAGGCGGATGCTATCAGAGATTAGCTCCAGCACCTCATCGTTGGGAGATACTCGACCTCGGATTCCTGCGTGGGAGTTAACGCATATTTAACCTGAGCTCACGGGCGAGATATTACGAGGCAGGATTCGATGATAAGTATACTGCCGCCGTTGCACCAAAGTACTAGCGTTCGGTGAGGAACCGAAACTTAAGAGGTTATCATCGGCGATTGTAGTTAAGTTGGGAAAGGTGCTACGGCAATGATAGAAGGGGTTGAGCTCATAGCCTCACACCATAGCTGATGTGATGCCTGAGGTAAGCCCGAAGGGACCGAGGGTGGGAGGTGTTACTACCTAGCTGTTGTGAAGCCCCTTGATACACCCCTTCGCTGCAAGCGGACCGGTGACAACACACGGGTCGCGGTCGAACGGGGTTCACATGGATTGTTCATTTGGCCTAGCAGGGTGACAGACCACCGGTGCTGCTACCCGATGGGGAGGATTCCGTGTGAGCTTGGATCGTTTCGCCTAATCTGGGAGCGGCGAAGCGTCTGAACGCAAGCACCTGAAGATAGCAATAAATTGGAACATTCACACGACTGAAGAATTGAGGACCCATGTGCAAGGAGATCGGGTGGGACATCCCCGGATATACAGTCAACGCCATTGGGGGAGATCTATAAACGTCCGTCACCGCGGATGTTTTGACAGCGCTGTTGGATATCCGCGAGTGTTTTTACTGGAGTATGATATATATGATCCCCAAACATCCGGAATTGTTGGCCGTGCAGACCGCATTCAATGCAACAAGCGTGGGGGGTGCTTGAAGCACCTGAGGCCACAACTTCTTCGGCGACCGGAGTTGTCCGAGAAGCGGGAAGCTGAAACTTCTCACGCCCTGATTGGTGTGTCAACTTCGCGTTTTGATCGGCCGCGGCCCCTCAGTGCGTTGTATCGAGGAGAAAGATGTGGGAAGCGGATAGATACATACCCAACACGTATGCGCTGTTCCCAGACATTAGGGGTGTTTCAGAAGCAGATCTTGATGAACCCTTCGAAGCATAACATGAGCTTAGATACAATGCTTAAGCTCAAATTTGTGACGATAGCCGCCTATAGAGATATGAGACTCGTCGGTAAGAAAGAGTGTCCTTTTAAAGGTGAAACCGACAAACGCTCCCGTAATCCCTTCTGGTTTTGCTTGGCTCATTGATTTGATGATAAGTAGGTGCAAACCTGAAGGAAGGTCCGCAATTTATTTCGGACCGCGCGGGGATAGAATGTGGTACCGCGACGACCAAGCCGGTGGCCTGAGTAACGTTTCGAACTCACCTCGAACACAGCATTTCCGTGAGCGCAACCCATTCATGTAGCACGTCGAGCGGAGAACGGATCATTCCGAGGTGGGTATCACTAATCAGTAGATTGGGTGCAAAACCGCTCAATGCGCAAGGCAAACACATGGGTGAGAAAGTGGTATTCAAGCGTACGAGCGAGATTGACGATGGCATCACGGTGAAGGCCCAGAATCGGCAAAATTGACGGTTCCGTGAGCGATCCGGCTTGTTCAGCCGTCGACGTAACTGTCATCGTTTGCCTCGCCGCATCCTCGTTGAAACCGCCCTTATGTCACGTGGATTGGGGCGGTGCCGTACAGCCTCGCCGGCTAGTCTAGAAGTCGGTGACATATCCCGGGCGTGCCTGTGCTGGCTATCGTCACTCTTCACTGCCACCCGGGAGTAAATTTAGAACCACGAACCTAACTCAAGGGCGTTGGTGCCAACTCTGGATGACCCCGCCGGAGCGCTTGTTCTCATCCGTGGGTCGTCTGAAATTAGATAGTAGAGGGTCAACGTTTAGACGTTGAATGTCCACACAATTTTGCTGCACAAATCCAGGGTGGGAGGCAAAAACCGAATGTTAGATCGACTCGAAATCTTTCTGTTCGTGGGCACCAATTCATACGCACCACGCTGCGCGGCGATTTACAGATTTTCATCATGGAGTCAGGGTGGCTCCAGCAACGGGGATACGAGTACGGAAATGAATCTTTCGAAGCTGATGATTCAACCCGTCGTGTGACGGATGAACCGTGCACGCTGATGGCCTTGCGTTGTCGGTCGCTCCGAAGCCCCGAGATACCCGGGAGCAGTGCAATGGGTTGCACAAGTTCGCCGCAGTCGAGTCGAGCGAGATATATCGACTGTCTGAACTCCGTTGGATTTAGCTCATTGTATCGTGCTTCTCAGGCCGTTGAAACGAACCTCTATGAAACGCAAACCACGAGGATAGCGGCGCCTGTTGTTAATAGAGTAATTAGTTCTAAGCACATCGTCGGGATATTTCTTTCTTACTTGGGGAGGTTCTTTCACATAGGGTGCCCGGGATCGAGCCGACGTTGACCTTGAACGTTTTTCCTATGAAACGAGCTAGAAGCGTGATGAGGATGCACGATAGAGAGAAGGTGAACGAGTTCTTGCCTGCCAACAACCCAGGGACCGCTTCCCATGACGGTAGAATATCGATGTATCGTCTCGTAATGATTGGGCCGCCTGAACCTTTGCATCCTGGGCTCTACGAGAGTTGACCGCAGAGGGAAAGTTGTCATCAAGCGGTGAGCCTCACGGCGAGCATGTCGGATAAAACCATGGACTTTCGTGAGTAAGAAGTTCCTGTCTCGGGCACTAGAGCCTGGGAGTTTCATGCTGGTCCGAGGAATACACACAATGTGGATTACGTGAAGCTGTTTAACTTCTGTCTCTCAATTCGTGAGCAGCCGTATTTCACACCCTGAATATAAAATTGAATGGCGAAAAGCCATATGGATGAGCCTGAATGGGTCAACGTGGGTTTTGAGCCGGTCTGTGAGCTCAGACCAAGGGATTTCTGGGTGTAGGGTCAGATAGTTGAATCATCGGGCGGAAGGAGGCTAACTTCCTAATAGAGACACAGGGGTAGAGCTCAAGATCATTACGCGAGACGATCATCCACTGGAACTGGAAAGATATCAGACAGATGATTGGACAGTGAAACGGGTGAAATGGGACTCACGGTCGTCGGCTACGAACATTCACGTTTTCGATAATGAGAACAGGCACATTAAGGAACTCGAGCCTCGCGGCGAGTTGGGTCATTCACCTCCGATCAATACGTGGCCCAAGCAAAGTGAAATGTTGGCACATTACCGAACCGAGGCCAAGGTGGTTGCCTTCAGATCTTTGGTGGATAACTGTCAACCTCAACAATAGATACCTTGAGGTAGGCGAGAAGGAAACGAGAAAATCTGGCTTCCGACGCCGGCGCCTGCACCCCTTTCTGTGAGGCTGTGTCGAGGCTTGCATGCGGCAGCCGGAAGCAAAACTCCAACGGAAGAAAAAACGAAAAAAACGATGACTGAAACAGATCCACGTTTCTGAGTCTGAAGGAATGTAGACTCAGACCTGCAGGGGTGGATGCGATCTACATCGTGACATGAAATTGTGGCCATCGATTGGAGACCGTGGAGAGTGCAGGAAAAATCCCGAGATATGCTGGTCGTCTCTTCAGTGGCCTCTGGCGGGAAAGTAACCAGAATTTATTTACCCAGCGGCCTCTTGTGGTGAGTGAGGCCTGTTAGAGAAAGAGGGGCGGAGTTTGAATTAGTTGTCCTTGCTCTTCCCATCCTCTTTTTTTTCTTCCTCTTGCCTCCAATCTTCATCTCGATCTCTTGCACACAGCCAGCCGAAGGGGTCAAACTCGCTGCACAGGTCAACAACCCCTCCCCCCCTCCCCCGCCATGGATAGCCACGACTATTTAAACGACCAGAGTCAGGGCTATGGTTCCCCAGACCTTTCCATCGACAATCGCTTCGAATTCGACTTTACCGCCCCCTCTCCAAACCTGCCTCAGACACCCTCTTATAACGGTTCTTACCAGAACTCTCCCTGCACCGCCTTCTCCGAGCTCGAGTTCGACGTCACCGATCTCAGCGACCAACCAGATTACGACCCAGCGGAATACGACGCCCCCTCCAATATCCCCAATCCGCTTCTCAACTTCATGAACCCTCATGTCTCAGTCTCAGTAACTCCTCCAATCGACGGTGGCTTCGACCAACCCTTTGACCACAGCTCGCCCGGCTCTTCTAACGGCCTTCCAGAACAAGAGAGCGAATCTCGCTCCCGAGCCTCTTCCGTTTCGTCTCACTCCCACTACAACCCCTGTTCCCCTCCCATTCACAATTTCGAATCGCTTAGGTTCGAGTCGCCACACTGGAGCACCTCCCTGCTCCCTCCTGACAAACCGAGCTCCCCTTCTCACAAACCTCCGTCCCCTCCCTCCATACTCATCCCTGACGCTTCTCCTTCCATGAATCCCGGAGATCTACGCGCAAACACTCCCATGATCAATGCACCCCAAGGCGACGGCGGTGTTATGAATGGACCACAGCTACACATCGTCCCCGCCACGCCCATTTCAGGGGGACTCCCTCACACGGTTCCGTTTATCAACAATCCAGCACAGAGTACGCTTTTTCTACTTTGATTTCCCATCTTCCCTCCATATCAAAGATTTACTCCTTTTTCACAGCTTCGGCCCCTCCGACTTGGAACACGGAAGCGACTCCTCACAATATCCCATTTGATACCCGTATCGATTCCGATTTCAGCAATTCGCAATCAAACGCCCTTGACAACTACCTTGCTCCTCAGCAGCCACGGACCCGTAGCAAGTCTGACACATCCACCCGACCACCAGCATGGGCAGTCGCTTCTCCCGATCCTTCCTCCTATAATCACAATAAGACCGGCGTAAATCCCAACGACATTCTCGCATCCACCAGCCCACAGCCACAGGCGCGGGTCTTGTTCTCCTCCGATACTTACCAGTCCGCTTTCTCCAACACTTCCCCGCAACTGGGTGTATCCGATAACTATAGCTTTGGGGGAAAGCCACAAACGGATTCTCAATTCCTAAGCCCTGAAATGGCATTTACTGCCCCCAGTCTACGGAGAGCTAGATCCGATGGTGGTGGAAGGGTATCCGGGCATAGGCATTCTAGGTCTGAGGGCGGAATCTCTTATCCACCCTCATCACATCCGGAATTTATCGCTCGTACCGCGGCGGACAATCTCAGTGCCGCAGGGCAGCAGTTTCTACATCCAACAGAGCCTATTTCCAGCTTCTATCGGGGTCATCATAGGAGGAGCTCGAGCGGTTCTAGGGATCGTGGCGGAGTCGGACCACACAGTACACCGGGGAGCTCTCGTGCTAGTCCCTATCCCAGCCCAAAGGCCTCCCCACTCCTTGGCTACGACCCCTTACCATCCATCCCCAGTCCGC
Organism: Thelephora terrestris; assembly: GCA_015956445.1. Classification (NCBI taxonomy): domain Eukaryota; kingdom Fungi; phylum Basidiomycota; class Agaricomycetes; order Thelephorales; family Thelephoraceae; genus Thelephora; species Thelephora terrestris. The sequence goes on along the minus strand of WIUZ02000002.1, from coordinate 2,767,753 downwards.
AAAGCCTCCCGGTCTCTTCTAGAAGCAGACCTACATCAATGCCGGCCTACGGTGCTTCCTCATTTGGATTGCCACCCGGCGGTATCGGGGAGCTTGGTCAACAACTCGACCCAGGGTCAAATCTTGCAGATATGGACCCCCATTTGGGCAACTCCACGACCCCTGGATCCTTAGTCAGCAAACCTAACGTTACGACCACGGCCACGGCGGAGGCCAGCGAAAGGCGAAGGAAGACGGATGCGAATTTTGCTTGTCCTGTTCCTGGGTGCGGAAGTACCTTCACTCGTCACTTCAACCTCAAAGGTGCGTCACATCGACTACTACGTGAAATAGTGCTCACCTGCCTGTATAGGCCATATGCGTTCACATAACGAGGAGAAACCATTCCAGTGCAAGTGGCCTGGGTGCGGGAAAGGGTTTGCAAGGGCCCATGACTGCAAGCGCCACGAGCAGCTTCATTTCAATTATCGGCCACACAAGTGTGAGGGTTGCAACAAATCGTTTCAAAGGATGGACGCGCTCAATCGTCATCGTAAGTTCATCTCCGTTTCATCTAACCAATCGTCGACTCAATCCTTCCAGTCCGTTCAGAGGGAGGACAGGACTGTCAGAAGGCTCAGGACGAAGCCCAAGCCAATGGCACCATCAGTTCCGCTGGGCTCAGCTCTGGAAACTCGATGGGATCAGGCCCTCCGGACTCTGCTGGTAGCTTCGTGGCGATGGACCTCGGCGGTATGGGTTCCATCGGCGGCGATTACCGTGGCAATGTCAAAGCTGAGCCCGATAACTGGATGAGCGGCGTAATGATGTAATGACGCTGCCAACAACGGGTCCAATGCCAGCCCATTCTCGTTGGGTCATTCTGTCAAGACCGCCTCGATGCTTGGCGCATCAAATTAGAACCCACACGTTCGTCCACGATTCCTTTGGTCGCACGTTCTAATGATCCTGCAACCTTCCATCTGCTATATTTTTCTCGTTCGTTTTGCCATCGCTTTTTCCTCTATTATTGTGCATTCTGTCGTGGACCTCGTATCTTCCCCGTATGTACTATCTATCGTCCCCAAGACCTCCCAACCGTATCTAACATTATCGGTTCGCTCTCACCTCACATCTCCCCCATTTCCTTGTAGCGTAGAAACCAAACTGCTTCGATAGCTAGATTACCCTTCCTCTGCGTCCTTCTCCATCGCTGTACCGGATCGCTCTCCAGTGTTTCCTCCTATATTTATTCTTTACCTCTTTCGACTCCTGTTTTCTCCCCAGGTCTCCATCTCGTCGTGTTTTGCTTCTCTTCTGGGCCTTTGATGTTTCTCCTTCCCCCCCCCCCCTCTTCATCTGTCCACGATTTAGAAAGCCCGATACCGAACCCTAATCAAGCATACACAACCGGGACGGAGAGAAAGATATCTTGTCGATCTTGGTTGTATTTAACGAGACTTATGTATTTGCTGATGTCGTCGGTAGCCCAGATATATATCTCTTATCAATATGTACTTGATGTTCGCAGGTCAAACAGAGAGCGAGGAGGATGTATGGGAATGATCGACTCTAATGACGGGCGGCGACGTCATCACAATCGCCTTCTCAGCAATTGCCACACTGGTCATAAGCCCGCTTTTCTTCACTCTGATCCCCGTCGAGTCTGATTACAGCTGGTCACATCCTACTATGACGACATAACGACGGAAGCGTAAAGCGGTGGAAGATTACTATCCACCTCGACTCCGTGATTCGTGCTGTGCTCGCACTGTTGCCTCCTCTTTGCCCTGACGGTCCTTGATTCGTCTCTACCGACTCACTGTTCGAGTGACACATTGGCTAGATCGGACATTAAAAGCTTAGTAAAAGACGTCATCTCGGTGATTCGTGAGGAGGGTGAAGCTGAGCAGGTGAATCAGGATCAAGCGATCCGATCGAGCTGCGACGATCCCCAACCGTAAGTCGTCTGCTCACCTTTGACTTGTGGGCCAATGTGCCGCGGGCTGCTTTTCGTGATTTGGGGGTGTAGCTCACGACGGCCTTCCGGGCTTACCCCTCCCCCCCTTATCATTCCCCCGTTCTGGCCGTTGCTGACCTCCGTCAGCGTGTTTGTCTGTCGAGTTCGTGTATCGAATCGAATAGAGAATCTGGTGCGCTCCCTCTGGTTTCAAATCGTTCGTATCATCGATACCAGCGCCGGAGATTGGACGGACAATTCACCTCAATCCACCATCGAGGATGTCGGAAGTCGTTGGGACACCTGTACTCGGACTTCCCTGGCCGCCGCCCTTCCTGCCACCTATTCTACTCGGCCCAGTCTTCGAGGTGTGGCTCAAACGGTGGAGTTGGTCATTCCTTTCCAAGCTACGCTGACAGGTGACATTGAGTTTGTCGTTCTTGGTCCTGCGCCTGTGCGCAGCTGAGTTGACCCCCTCTCTGGTCGGACTAGACTATTCCGCTGGGTCCGTTCTTCTGGAGATCATCTATCATCGTCGGTTTCTTTCCTGCCGCTCGGCGATGCATTAACGACAAAATAAATGCCAGTTCAGGATTCATTTTTACTGCCGCCCTCGGGATTTAGAAAAGGGACAGAGGACGTGGTGGGGGCCAGTGGAGAGCGATTCTACCGTTATCCCTGAGGTTGCCTGGTGGCAAAGTCCCCAGAGGATCGATCACAATGTCGGGCCACGACGTGAATTGGGCACCAGTTTGGATCTATGTGAGTGGGTTGTACTCGGCCGACTTCCCGCATCGCGCAAAAGCACCCGTTGCAACCTTAAGAGTGCTGGAATCAGAGCGCTCGTCACTTCCTCCCTTTCAAGGCTAAGGACTGGACTCCCGCTTGGCTCGCGTCACTGTTTAGTAGGCTGGTTTTCCTCCCGAATTCCATCGCGTTAGGAGGGTGGTACTCACAATAGAAGCCATTCGAACTGTGGATCAAGTCTGAATATTTTGGGCGCTTTATCGGTTTCAGACCCTGCCGCGTGCGTCCTGCGACTCGAACAATAGATCTGCGAGAAGTAACAAAAGGTTCACAACCTGCAGAAATCAGGAGATAAAGTCCATCGGGAAAGGTGGAAGCGGCACTATCTACCGATTGTTTCACCCTTTCCCTGGTTAGTTCGTGACTCTATAACCTGGTCGGAAACTCACGAAATCCAGTTTGCGGGGAGCCGTCACAGAGGCATCAGTATTGACAGCATTGAACATTGAACACTGCGATCATGGCTCGACGTATTTTCCCACCGGCCGATTTGTGTGGGTCCTCCATTGCAAATGGCGCATTGACTTGTACTTATTGTGCAGGGTCAATTTTTCTCTTTATAGGCGTACTACAACGCCATCCATAAAATCATCCGGATCAGTATACCAGCCCCTAGCCCAACGGAATGGTGACGCCCACTTCTTCTACTTATTGTCCTTGTCCATCAGTAACGATGAAAAAAACTCTGTTTTCATCCCCTTTGATTGCAGTATCACTGATGTGTCGGCGTCACTGGACGAGAAGCAAGAACATTATTTTTTTTCTCTGTTGCCTATCACATTCCTGATGCATCGCCCCCCATTTGAACTCTTCGTTTATAACCTGCTGGCCCCCCTCCACCTCCTTCCAACCAACTCTGAGGCCCTTTCGTCAATTTCGCCCCCCCTCGCCTACCCTCCCTCACAGAAACCCCCTCAAGTTGTATGCACGTGAGCCATGCCTGACCCCCGGGCGGAACACTGGTCCCACGGTAATCTAAACGCTCCACAAATCAGCTACCAACTGTACCTTTGGGAGAAGTTCAATTTCACCGGATATCTCATCGGCGCGATGTTATATGGTACGTCCACTCATCGTTCGCCTACATGAGCTCACTCTGTCTGTTTGATCTGATAATCTAGGGATCGTCACCATTCTATTTGTCCAGTGTATGGGCGCGTTGCTCAATCCAGTCAACCGCACAAAGGGGGGCATCAAGTGGGGACTGGTGGTCCACACTGTGCTTATGTTCTCGCTGTTTACGATAGACGTTGGGACGAGCCTCGACGTTCAATCTATCTCCTACATCGAAAAACGAGAATTCCCTGGTGTCCGCGGCGAGGTTCCTCCTGGGCCTTTTGGATACCAGGAAGTCATCTACTCCAAGGCGATCAGCACTGTCCCAAACATTGTGTTCCAACTGAATCAATGGCTGGCTGATGGCTTTTTGGTACGTTCTGTCTCAACGTCGGCCACCTGGGTGTGACGTGGGTTAATCCTCTAGCTGTATCGCTGCCACGTCATTTACTCTATGAATTATTGGATCATCGCCTTCCCGTGCCTGATGTACCTCGCCTTTTTGGGTGGGTGCTGAGTTCTCAACAACAGCACTCCTCACTAACGCTGCTGATAAAGCCATAGGCATTGCGGACATCTACATGTACTCACGACCTGGCATTCCCTCGGGGGACGTCAGCGTCTTCAACTTCACCACTGCATACTATTCAATTTCCCTGGCGCTCAACGTCATCCTCACACTCATGATTGTTATCCGACTCATTCTGCACAACAGGGACATAAAAAATGCCATCGGGGCTTCGGGCGCAACTAGTAAATCGTACAAGGCCGTCGCCACTATGCTCGTCGAGTCTTTTGCCCTTTATGCTGTTGCTCTTGTCCTGTTTATTGCGCTAGAGGCAGCCAACAGCCCCGCCCTGCTCTTCTTCGCCCCAGTCCTCGCCGGGGTTCAGGTTCGTGACATCTTTGTATTTCCTGACCCACCGCAGCCTTCGTTAACTAACCGTGGTGATGAGCAGGTCATCGCCCCATTCCTCATCATCCTACGAGTCGCCAACAGGAGAGCCTTGACGAGCGAAGATATTACCTCTGGCAGCGGGAGTGTCGGTTCGATGCGGTTCAGGAGCAGTGAAGGGGAGTCGACAGGTGGTGATGAGACCGTTTCTGACGAGAACCCCACGGGTTCGACGGAAGCGAACGGTGGAGCCTTTGAAAGGCTTGGCGATGGGGTGGGGAATGCCATCGAGGAAGTTCCAAGTTGATAAGGCATAAAGCGACCTCTATAATTGTTATATTTGACGATCTTTTGACGTTTGACCGGAAGACTTTTCCGTAATCTTGTTGGATACATCATGCACGATACATACAACTCATGTAGACATACAGACGGGAGAGAGGAAATCCAAGTAGAAGGGAATGATCAGTCCAAGGGATCTACCATCATACAAAGACCAACTAGCACAAGCGGCAAAACAATGAAGTGGGAATCGAGGGACAGTTACAGGAGGCCAACGAATACAAGAGGGATATCCTTGGGACAGAAATGGGGGAAGGAGACTGTGTAATGAGACATCCGCCCAGATCCGGGGTCAGCGCTTTGAGAAGCGTTCCTTGAGGTATTTGATAGGGTCAAACGCACTGGGAAGGGAGTTAGCAGGTGAAGGAAACGGCATCATTTCCAGAAGCTCACCGGCGAGCGTGATCACTGGCAGAGTGTCTTTCCGTTGCCATATCGATTTCCCAGAGGAGATACCTGCAAAGCTCCGCTTTCTCTGCAATCCTGAGGTTCTCATAGATCTCGAGCGCGCGCAATACCTCAGATTTTGCATCCTCGAGCCTTCTTTGGTCATACCAAATAGTAGCCTGCATCTTCGTTGCTTGACCCAAGTTATAGAAATTATTACCAGCGTCCAGCTTGAGTTGTCCGATGTGAGCGCTTGCTTCGTCGAACCTGGCTTGATCGCAAAACAGCGACACCAGATCAAAGCGAATTTCGAATAGAAGATCGTGGCGGTTGAAAGCGGATGCAATTTTGAGACCCTTCTCGTAATGGTAAATGGCCTTCTCTGTCTCCCCCTTGCGATTGTATACCCAGCCAAGAACTTGATGAGATTCACAGGCAACAGATTGTTGGCCTTGATCTGACTCGGAGACGAGGTGGATCGCTCGGTATGACGTGTCTTCTGCCGCGTCGATCTGTCCGTCGTGGAACAACGCGACCGCAAGGTAATTGCAACAATCCGCTTGCCCGATCGGGTCACCGAGCTGCTCCCGAATTTCTATCGCCTCCTTCGCTTGTTGTATCCCTGATTCGAAGTTGAACAGCAACAAATTCACGACACTGAGCCATCTTAACGTCTGAGCAACCCCAGGCTCATCCCCCCGCCGTCTCCTGAGTTTCAAGGTATGAATGAGGAGTCGTCTTGCTTCTGCCAGATCCCTAACTTCATAAAACAACCGTCCAAGCTCGAATAAGCATTTTGGCTTGGAATGGTGATCGTCGGGAAGGCCTTCAACCTTTGGTCCCAGCACAGTTCGTCGTGGTTTGTGCCAAAAGAGGTGCTCCAGGAAGTGAAAAAAAACGTCCCATACATCGTCCGGGTACGCGTCCTTGGGTGTGAAGACATCGAGCAGGTGCTCAACATTTACATCCTCCAATGTGATCCACCGAGATTCCTCAAACCCGGGTTTTTCGGGATGAACATCTATCGACAACCGGGTGAAGTAGCGGTCCTTGGTTGCAGAGAGGAGTGGGGCTGATGTTGGATGTTGGGGACAGAGATAGTCTCTGATCGGTGCCACATCAGGATAGTTGGGAATGAGTGTTTTATGGCTTTTCTCATTCTTTTCGTAAGTTATTGCAAGAAAAGGCAGAAAGAAGGGAAAAGTACGTACTTCTAGAAGTTATGTCGTGGATCTTGAGAAGTTGACGAACCAAATATAGTAATAAAGTGTCAAATAAGCGATGGGAAGTCGCGAAAAGTGCACGTCAAAAAACATTTGACAGCCATCTTCCTGATGCAACATCGTGATGAAGCCGCTGCTTCGAGACGTCAAGGAGAGAATGCGGAAGTTGTCGAAGACGTCCTTCCGGTTGGATATGGTGGGGAACAACCAGTCTAGATGGTTTTCGTTGATGCCTTGAGGAAAGAAGGCGACAACTTCGAGCAGCTTGCGAGCATCGGGGCCGAGGTTGCGGAATGTTGGAGAAGCGAGGGATAACTCTATGGTCGCTGCCAGGCTCTCGTTGAAATTTGTCCTGAGTGCTTGCGCGCGACGCGTGCGCCATTCCTGTGCCAGTCGATCGTGATCCCACACGTTGTGGGACGCGGCGGTAGCGAGTAGCTTTATTGAGAGAGCGTGACAGTCTAATTGTTGGAGAAGATCCTCGATAACTATGGACCGCTCGCCGTCGCCGTAGATGCTGTAGAAGATGTCGCATGCCGCCTCCATCGATAGTGTGTGGATCTTTAGCCGCTTGCACTGTGGGGGGATGGTGGTGATGCGGGAGGTAATGCCCAGGCAAATGTTGCTGAATTGACTCAGCTCCTCCACAACGGTATATATACCTCCAGCGTCAGTTCCCTGAGGGTCGAGAATTGATTCCGCGTTGTCGAGGATCAGGATCATCGCCTTTGAGGACAGGAATGGACGAAGTGGGGTTAAATCTTCAGGATTCTTTATGCCGGAACCGATGACATTGCTGAGTTGTGCGAGGAAATTTGCACGCGAGGCAGAGAACTTATCACAACGGAGGAATCGGCGGTTGTCGCCAAAACGGCGCTTGATACGATCGCTGTGAAGGACAGTGAGGGCAATTGACGTTTTCCCAATCCCGCCTGCGCCGATGAGAGCGATGGATTCGAGTTTTTCAGCATGATCAATGATCTCCTTGATCAGGTCGTTGCGCCCGAAAAAGTCCTTCGGCGCCGAGGGAGGCGATTCTCCAAGAGGGATGCTGTTGAAATGTAAGACTATGAATCCTATCGTATTCGTTATAACTGACCTGGCTTGGGCCTGGAAGAGGGTCAGTATCCATTTGGTAGTGGAGAGGAAGCCTCACTTACCGGAAGATGTTGACCCGGGGCACCTTCCTGGTTAATGAATACATCCAGTTTTCGTTCAACGCGCTCAGCCACCACGTAAACATTGACCATCAGTTCGGTCTGGCAGGGTGCCGTTAGCGAATGCCAAAAAGAATGGAATGTGCGCACCTGGAACACGTCGAGGACCATCGTGAGCTCTTGCTTCCAGCCGGCGATAGCATCCTTATCGCCCCTCGCGTTTATGAATCCGGAGACCCAACTCTGTTGACCCTTCTGGGTGACGTTTCCCTGGATTTCAGCCATAGTTCTGTGATTCAGGCCTCGATAAGCGGATCGCTCCGTGCGGGTACTGTTGGCGTAACTCACGTTGTCAGTTGTTCGATGGCCTTGTGCACGGACTCGTTGAGATCGTTTGATCCCCTCTCCTTCAACCCCCGGTCGAGAGCTTCACAAACTTTAACGCAGAACAGTCCGAGATTGACAAAGTCTTGTTTGTTGCTCATGGTATCCTGAGTAATCGTGAACCGGAAGCTCGCCGTCGAAAGATAGGAGCGAACGTACCCTGATCATAGTCAAAAGGACACAAGCCGTACCAAAAGCGATTTGGGCCGGCGCGAAACCACAGGAGTCCTTCGCACCACTTAAGAATTGTAGGGCCACATCTAACTTTGGAAGAACGCCACCGCGCCCTCCAGACCGCCGGGAATTGGAAGCCATCGTCGAGAGATACTGTAGTGGGAGATGAGAAGAAAGGTGGTCCGTCGATCACGAGGCACTCTACTCAATAGAGACGGGCGGCTGTTATGCCTTGTGCAGCCAGTGGAGGCTGCGTAATTTTGGCTGCGCTTCGGTTGGCGGTCTGACGAACGGTAAGCACCGGCGCGATAAGCTGTTAAACAACATCGTACAGAGGTCACGGTCTGTCAGGAATAGAACAGCGCGAACCTGGCTTCCACGAAAATAGCAAGAAGGCCAAAGGCTGCTGTGAGTGGCGGGATCCATACTACGCCCTTCTGGGCTCTCTTCTCATATCATTCGCGGCCTCAATGACAACCCAAACCAAAAAGACGGTTTAAAATTTGGTCAATGCATAGCGGATGACAAATGAGAGACGTAGGGTTAGATGATGCACAATGCAGGTCAATGATAAAATAGGCATGGAAGGGGAAATGCAAAACGGGGGACAGGTAGCAACCGTTGCGACAGTGAAGGACCTTGGAGATGTAGGAATGCGGCGGTGTTCGGGAATGAGGTATCCACTCGGATCAATGGCTCGTGCCTCCAGGTATACAACACACTAATAACGAAGAGGGTTAATCGGCGTGATAGGTATCACGATTCAAAGCCCACCCTCGGAATCGAGTCCACCAGAGGTATCCCGGTCTTTGCACTGCTCACTCGATCTCTCGGAGAAGAGCTCTGCAGCGTTCTAGGTCCCTTGCCGCCCCGAGCTTCTCAAAGATATCGATTGCGGATAAAGCCCCGAACGTCGCATCTCCGAGCCTGCGTCGTCGACAGCGAATCCAGGCCTGCATCTCCATCGCGCGACCAAGGGAATATGTATCATCACCCGCATGCTGCTTGGCTTGTTCGATGTGGGCGCGTGCATCGTCAAACTCGTCTTCGTTGAAAAACAGCCTTGCCAGGGAGTGATGGATCCAAAAAGTTGCCCCAGTTGAATGTGGACGCGATGGCAAAGGCCGCTTCATAATGGCAAATGGCCTTCTCCTTCTTGCAACGAGATATATCGCCAAGCAGACGGTGAGATCGACATAGCGCAAATTCTTGACCTTTATCCAGGAGATTGATCAAGTGCGTCACGGCTTCTTTCGCCTTGTCGAGGTCGAGCCACAACCGCGCGAGGTCGGTCAAACACCATGCGTGCTCCTTCTTGTCACCGAGCCTTTCAGAAGTCTCCAACAACTCTTTTGCTTGTTGTATCCCCTTCGCGGAGGCCTAGTATCCGGTTTGCCTCGGCTAGCTGCCTCAGCGTAAGCAACCCAACAGTCACCCGCTTGCTCTCTCCAAAGGTTTAAGGCACGATTGAGGAGCCGTTTTTCTTCGATATGATCCCCGACCGAACCAAACAGCTGTGAGAGCTTGAGCAAGCTCCTGGGCTTTCAGCGGCGGTCATCCGGAAGCCGTTCAATCTTTGGCCCGAGTACAGTATGCCGCGGTTGGTGCCAGTATAGATGATCAAGAAAGCCGTTACGTATGTCGACAGAGTCCGGGTCGAGGAGGTGAAGACATTGAGCAAATGCTAGGCGACACACACCGGTGAAAACTCGCGGATCACTACATCAGACCTCTTTTCTCACGTCAACAAACACTTCAACTCAAACGTTGACTTGAAAAATTGCAAGGTCCCTCAGGATTTTCCTCCGCAATCACAATGGGGGAGGCGATGACTGGATTGCGGCGCTTTGCCTGCTCTACAAATGATTATCCTCTTGACTTCTTTCAATCACGGGAGTGTGCCCCCATTTGAGAAGGAACGCTGGGGTATCGGGCCTTGGCACCCCTAGTGGTTTCCCAATGCAAAGATACGTGTATCCAGCTTGTGTCTGTGGCAGCGAACTCCCCCGGTGTCGCTAATTGTAACGCGGTCTTGGGCGTTGTTTATGGATCAATTGCGAGGGACGTACGCGCGGGTTCTGTTGACGACGTGGAATCTGTGTTCGGTGGTCCATGGAGATGTAATGTTGGCGCTTTGGAGCTTCCTCTTCCCTTATGTCATCGGTTGCCTTGGTCCCCAACGCGTCCGATGTCGCCAACTCATACAGAATGCTTGCGAGCCGCTCTGGGTCATCCGAGTTAACAACAGGTGAATTAAGTATACTACCTTGTATACAAGAGCCTGGACCGGAAGAGTATGAACGGGTATTTGGCGTTTGTATAGACTACAGGGGTATAGGTCCGTTCTAATCTACAATCCATCTACAGTCCCTGCTAGTCAGACACGGCCTCAACGAAGCCCGACGAGAACGCGTCGGGACCACAAAGGAGGAAAACGACAGCTGGGATGGATTTAGTGGGTAATTATGTGAACCATTAGTCGAAGGAGATTAACTTACCGAAGCTTAGAACGTCCACTCTTGTCCAGGTGCTTTGTGGATCTGCTACCTTGAACAAGTAGCTAATCCTCTCCAAGTGGCATCGTTCCGCGTTCCGCTTCATCCTTTCCCATCGGTTCTTCTTGACCCGGCCCTCCGTCTGCTCGAGATGGGGCCCCTTTCCAGGCTGGGGACCGTCTGACAGTCGTCGGAGTGCCACGTGTTGGTTTACGGCCACCAGCCTGGCGTCAAGTATGTCCGCAACTACAGCGTAACCAAATCGGTAAACCAGGTCGGGACTGAGTACAAAAGTGCTTACTTCTCGCGAAAACGACCACCTTCATATTAGTCTCCTCTGATCCTTCCTGTCTTGGTGTGGGAGTGGGTTCTACTAGGATGATTTCCCTGAGTATACCGGTGAGGTAGTCCTCCACATTCCTAGGGCGGTTTCCTTCCCCAGCTTTGGCGTCATGGAGTGGCTTTTTCGCGAAGTCAGGAGACGGCAAGCAAAAAAACGGAAAAAGATGCAGCTCACTGATCGTTTGAGCTCCTCTCTCACAAGTCTCACGATCTTGGAGACGAGATCCTTCTTGGGTGTCAACTTCTGGGGGGATTGGCCATTCCGAACGATTTCGCGAAGTCTTGCTCGGAAGTGGACAAGGATTACATCCCAACTGTCTTTGCGCCTACCCTCGCCAATGCCACACGTTTTCTTGGTTGACCTGACGGCGTTGCGTTTCCTTGTCTTCTTCGCGCGATTTGTGGCCCGTTGGGGACCGACAGAGGACCTGACAGAAGCCGGAAGGGGTGTCCGAGGCGAAGTAACATCCTAAAAAGTTGTGTGAGATGATCGATTCTGATCGCGACAGTGGACACACTTACTGGAAAAGGGTTGGGGGGAAACAAGATGCGCGGGTCGAGGCTATAAGGATCAAGATTGGGGTCTTGGGCCTTTGCTGCATGTTGGATGGTGAGTAAGTGAGTCGGCTTTTGAAATATGGGGGAAGTGCACTCACGTTCCTGCCCGGACATGATGCAAGGTGGGGGGAGATGGGAAACCGACAGGTCGGACTGTCCTTCCGCGGGGAGGAAGTTAGGGAAACTGAGATCTAATTCTTCCCAGTGAGGGGCGACGTGGTTTAGGGCGATCGGGTTGGCGATGACGGTTGTAGGCGCGGAATACCAGCTAGAGGAGGGGGGCCAGGCTGACCGTATCGGGTAAGTAGCTGACATATATCTTCGGAGAAAAGATGGGACTTACAACCACAGGAGAGGGTCGGGATGGGAGAAGGAGTGCAGCTGGCGAAGGAAGGGATGGTCGCCGACTGGTGCGAGGAGGTGTACATGCCCACACCTGAGTAAAGGCGCGAGTCGTGTCCTGTGGCGGGTGGATGAATACCTGAACGACAGTCGCGGGAAGGAACACATAACATACCTTCATCAAGGAATGCTCGGTTTCCCGGGTACAGGGAAGTCGGAGGGATGGTGGCGTCATACAGATCTGAGGGGAAATTTAGGTCTCCCAAGACCTCTACCCCCGCGTACAGCTGGCCTAGGTCGCCACATTCCGACGGATGAACATACCACATTTCGCTCGTGGTATTCCCAGTACACCGATGGCTGTATGGTTCAAGACATGTATTCCTATCCCCGTCGAGCATACTGAAGAAGTCGTCTACCACGCTGAGGTTGCCGAGACTGGGATAATCCTTGTCGAGGCCAGGGAAACCAGCGAAGTCGAGCATTCTGTTCTGCGGCATTGCTGTAAGCTGGGTCGTCGTGAAATTGAAGGGTGGTGTTTGGTGCAACGAGGTCAGCGGGTGGCCTTCGAGAGTTCAAACCCTCGGGAGTTATTTATATTTGAGATGAACGAAGCGATGCGTATCGTCCTTTGAATAGTCCCTGATGACCCACGCCGGGTTGCAGTTTCCAAGCGCTTAGAGGCACAAATGATATCGCCCAAGGTCCCCCACATACTAGTGTACATGCTCCTTTGATGATGACAAGGCGCTTGGGCGCGGAATTCGCGGTCCCGAAGACTCATCATTGCAGGCGGAAAAGAACCACACGGCCTTGGGCGCAGCCACACGTCCCGTTCCGACCTCAAATGTCAATGCGGGTAAGCAAGAGCGGCTACTTATCCCATCTTTGTTCTCTTTGATCTTTCGCTTTAAGAATTTTGAAATTCTGTCGTCCAGTGCTTGCCCGCGGCGCCTAGGCGTGTGGAATGGGACATGATTGTGTATTCCACCTCCTCTCCATCCCGTTCAGCCTCGGCACGGGGCATTCCGCGAAGAACAAACAGGAGAAGTGGTGCCACTCGTGCTGGAGACCAACTTGCGCAGGCGATGCATTAATCCTCCAAGAGAGTCGGAAGCGAGGGGTGGACTCGCTACAACCCTTCCGCCTCATCCAGTTTCTCGGGGCCAAAGTTCGTTGAGCACTTACCCCGATGTTGACGCAGGACCTTGATGCCTTCGATATTCAAAAGGTCGCGCTAGACATCACCTACTTCAATAAGCAAGTCACTTCGGAGGAAGTTTTTGTAGGTCCTCTGGAATCGGTCTCCGCTCAGAAAGATGGACCTACACAAGGCAGGGCACTTAGGCGTGAGCGTTCTGTGGGCGGTGTGCTCGACCGGTTCAGGCTCATAATATGTACCTGAACCTGGGCATCGGGCAAGGGAACCTTGATCGCCGGATTCTGAATTTTCCCGGATGCCGGCTGGGTGACGCGTTGGTTTCTGCCTGTATGTAGCGTACTGCACTTGCATTTCGTTGGGGGACGTATACGGTGAAAAAAACGTCCACCGTCCACAGCGCTCCCGCTTTGTGGCGGCCCACCTACAAAGGCGGTCCGAGTCTTTCTCATCGAAAGCACGATTGTTTTTTGCTGTATTACCACCCTATTTGGAGTTTTGCACGAGTTCTTACCTGGAAAAACCTCAGGGGAACGGCCCGCTGGGATATGCCCAACGATTTCGGCCCCCGGTCACACCGAGCATCCGAGCAGCTCCAGCAATAGTCTCGACGACCATTTAAAACCACCAATATTCGCCCGGTTTGAGGCTGAATATCGATATGACTGTTGGAGGTCATAGGGCTTGTACACTGAAAGTTGAACTAAAGAGAGACCTGAGGGTGGGGAGCAGAGCGATGAACGTTTGAACGGGGCCGGTTATCGGTTAAGATCGGCCTGGAATACAGACTGGACGTTCCGCTGTCTTGGCTGTATCTCGGATCAACATTAGACTTAAATGCCGAGTGCCGTTAGATGTCCGGTTCACCCACAAGAACGCGCTCTGCAGGCAAGTATGTGCACATGTACGTCTGGAGCCGCTGCACGCGCAGATATCAACCACCTAGCACCTCGCGGGAGTTCAGTGTATAGCGATGCATGTTGTCAAGGCTGGACGCCGGACGGTCCAATCGAAGAATCACTTTATCACTCTGCGTCGATATATTTCTTGATTAGACGGCGAGCTGGGAGGAAACCAGGCGAAAGTCACCCGCAACGTAGCTCCTGGCGCCCTATGTTGCAACAAATAGCGAAGAGCCAACAGCGTGTACTAGGGCTCAAGTTTCGGCGGGTGTAGCGAGATCGGCCTTGTACAGACACGACAATCTGGACCGCCCCCAACATCATGAATGTCCAGGGCACTTGACAACACGAGTAAAAATTGGATAGGAATCAGGAGACGTTGAAGCGCTCGCCGGGTTTGAACTGCACCCAGGCATCGAGTTTTAGAGATGCTTCGGGTCTTGTCTCCCAAGCATTGAAATTATCCCTCTGGAAGCCGCCGTGAGGCGGCAACACTCAGAACGGCAACAGAATGGACAACGGTTTGTTTTGAGAGAGAGAGACAGAGAGGTATCCTACTGTAATCGAGGTCGAATATTGTTTATATACTGTACTGTAATTCAACATGAACATAATGACGTCGTAATCATGGGAGCATGATTACACCCTCCAGGGAAAGATCACACTGTCAGAGCGTCCCCCCAACAGCAGCCCCCCCCTCAAATCCTCCTCCGAATTCGCTCTGAAATTCGAGGCTGGATTCCAGCCTAACACTGTCTGCACTGCGATATTTCGGTCCGATAGTTCCTCCTATCATTTTGGGCGCTTATACATACATCACGTTTCATTCAAATTCATAACCTACAAGTCTGGCACAAGAAACGTATAGAGGGACAAGGAGTGGTGGTGTGGGAGCGGTGTACATAAACATATTCAGCGGAGGAAGAAAACACCTTGGAAGCAATGTATGGAAGACGTGACAAAATCATGGATAGGGGGGGATGGAGCAGCAACAACGAAGAGAATCACCTGGGGAATGAATGCGGTGGATGGGTCACGATCGACGTTTGCCCACCCACATAACCGAGTACCGTGAGAGGGGTAACAAAGGCGGGAGAATGGGCGAATGGGCAGAAAACACGAGTAGGGATGACGGGGGGGCCGCGCAGAGACTTTAATGAGCTTGCACCGGACCTGCCCGTCTTTCTGCAATAGCCCGCTGGTGCTTCAACCATTCCTCGCTCTTGAACACCTTCTTGTGCATCTTCAAGGCCCTTTCCTTCGCCCGTGCGCCCCTCGTACTCTTCCCGCTCTTCTTAACTTCTCCTTGCTCCGTCTCACGGGTAACAGCAGCAGCGGCCTCGAGACCGGACCTTACCATCCCAAAGAATCGCTCTCCAACCTCCACGATAGTCTTGGCGTTCTTCTTGGCCTGTCTATTCCCTCTTGTCAGCTTCTTCTTCAGCTTCTTCATAGCGTTCTTGGGGTCCTCGAAGAAGTTTATGCCCTGAGACTTGATCTCTCTTACGAATTGGTCAAGAAAGGCGATAATCTCCGAGACTTCGCGGTTGAACGAGGCTGCGAGAGCACGAATAAAGTCCATGTCGAGGGCTTGTGAGACAGAGGTGACAGAGGAGGCGAGTTGGAGCGAGAGGTCGTGTAAGACGTCTTCAACCGTTTCACGACCTTTGCCCTTTTCGGAGTTCTCAGAGGACTTCACATGGTGTTTAATGTCTGGCTTGGGGGTCGGAGTGGCGGAAGAAGGAGCAAGAGCTGATGGTTCGGAATCATGGCTAATGACCAGGGCATTGTTGGTCGGTCGGCTGATGACATCTTGATTGAGATTCTTGTTACGGTGTTCGGCAGAAGGGGTACTCGAGCTTGGACTACTCGCACTGTCGGGCGTTGACGGCTGTGGAGCCTGTAGGGGTGGAGAGTCGACAACGGATAGTGAGCCGGGAGGGTTGAAGATGGTAAGGCCGAGGTTGCTACTGATTGCCGGTAGGATCGAAGAGCTAACAGTAGAGGTCGGGACTGCGATAGAAATAGCAGGCTGACTATTTCCATCGTCGCTTGCTGCCCACGATCCGGGGTTTCCGGCATTCGGTGGGAGAGTGAGGATAGCGGTTGAGGCAGGAACAAGGGCGACAGGGATGTCTGTCCTGCCCGTCGCGATGTACCCAACCAGGGCGCACATCAATCCGAAACTATCGAAAGTTAGCAAAGTGATCGATAAAAACGTAATACACCAACGTACAAGATGTGCATGACGAGAGGCTCGGAGAAATATGTTCTGGCGATGAAACGACCCCAGCGACCACTATGTTCCACACAGAGAGTTGTGTGGTCCTTGACGGGTTCGAGAGGCGGTATGAGCTTCTTGAAAGCCGCAGAAACCATCCTGGGGTCATACTCCATCACTGTTTCAGTCTCGACAACAGGGCTTGCCGGGAGGTTGAAGAGCAGTTTATCATGTGAAACACCTAAATCCTTCCAGTTAGACTCTGCAGAGCTTCTCACACTGTCAATGCCTCCTGGAGTGTCCTTCGTGTACGAAGTGGATGCGACCAAGGGCAAGTAATAAGTGTGATCCGGTACGACGGAGAATGCTCGTTGCGGGAAGAATATGATACCTAGAGATGGTTTGTCGTAGGATAATCCAGAGATCGACTGTAAAGAAACTAAGTTGAGCCATTCGAATGGAGGATAAAACGGGCATACACGGAAATCAAGTGATTGAGTCTTGTCGATGATCGTAACAACACGGGGCGGGATTCCACGAAACTGGTTGGGGGACCTCAGCTCACGAATGGCTAGAATCTGAGAACACGGTGGGTGGACTTGAATAGTGTCGACCAGTTCAAGTCCGGAACCAGATGAGTGACTGCGCAATAATCTGTCGACGAGGTCTAGCTTGTCTCCGATTGAGAATCCATAAAGAACGATGAATAGGTCGGTCGCGGTTAGAATTGCGGATGGAATTGAGTCGCGTGGGGAGAGCTCCTGCGTGGATGACACGCATAAATCGGTGATCGATTCTGACTCAGGTGCAGCCTCCGCAGGCACCTGGTCTTCGTGGGAGTTGCGCCGCGAACGGGAACGACGGGTGGCCGATGCGTCAAGCTCTTCGTATGACCTACGTATATCATCGGTTGTACTCGCGATGGGGTCTGGGAACGACAATCTGATGTCTTTCGAGGGTCGGGATGAACTCATGGAGGACCGCCCGAATGATCCAGAGCGTGAGCTACTCAGCGTGCTAACCATGCTTTGATCTAGGGCTTCCTTGACCCTCTGATCTTCCGGGTTGTCTGTCTTCACGGGTGCTGCTTCTTGATCGAGGTCGCTGTCACTGTCGGAGGGGGAGACAAAGGGGTGGTCGAGTGGCTCTTCATCGTCGGTTGGAGGTTGACCAATCCAAGGACCGGTAGCGTCGCTGTCCCTGAAGCTGAAATTACTACCGGAGAGTTGTGGCGAAAGAGAAGCAGCGTACGAGTGGTTGTAGTCGGTGAACTGATTCTCGTCCTCGGATTGTTCGCTGAAGTCTGTGTCTAGGAGAGACTCTGAGCTGGATATACATTCATATTCTGAGTCAAGGGCATTGTCAGAGATATCCATGTAGGGCCCAGTAGATGCACAGATAGATAAGTAGATGGGAGGACAGTGGAAGGAACTAGTTACTTGACCGCATCATCCCTTTATATGGTAGCCCCGGCCACTAGGCGCCCCTCTTGATCAGATCGGACCGGGGTCGGAAGTCACGTGAGGTCACTCCATTTCCGTCCTGGACTCCTTACCAGGTTCCCTGAAACAAGCCAAAGGCCCAAGATGACCAGCATCTTCGAATCAGCACCTGAAGACGTCTTGCTGGAGGTCTTTCTCCGCTGCAATGTTCTTGACATTCTTTCTTTGAAACAGGTGGGTCATCATCCGACT
This sequence comes from Thelephora terrestris, assembly GCA_015956445.1. Classification (NCBI taxonomy): domain Eukaryota; kingdom Fungi; phylum Basidiomycota; class Agaricomycetes; order Thelephorales; family Thelephoraceae; genus Thelephora; species Thelephora terrestris. The sequence continues at coordinate 2,749,676 of WIUZ02000002.1, read as the reverse complement.
ACGTGACTACACGTGGGCTCACTCCTTGCTGCCACGCAGACATGTCGCATGTTGTACGCTCTTGGATCAAGTGATTATCTTTGGCATAGGATTGTGCCCACAATCAGAATCCCTCTCGAAATCCCTGCTGACGTGGACTCGAATTCTCTTTCTGGCGCCGAACTTCAAAGGATCGTTATCAAAGCGATCAGGCTAGAGCATAACTGGAGGAAACCGACTTCTCGCATCACACGAATGACTCCCGTATTACAAGAACCGGGTGGTGTTCCCATTGATGAGATGCGCTTGTTGCCTGGAGCGCGCTGGTTGGTTACAGCACAGCGCAATCGACCATTATGGCGTCTCAGCACGACCATCTCTCTCTGGTGTCTTGAAGATGTAGATGCCATATACCGATCCGCACAGATGGAAATCACCGGGACATACAGAGATCTTGCCATCGTCTCCCATCCTGATTGTTCCTGGGTTTCACTTGCCATTGGCATGTGTATAGGCGACCACGAGTGAGTCAGAATAGTTTGAATGGTACTCACCCACGCTGATCCACGTTGTAAGAGTGATCCAAGTACACAAACTTCCTATGCTTGGCCGCCTTGACTTTACACATGTCCCGCAGTCGCCGATCAAGAGCATACCACGACCGCGCGATCTACCGGGCGTAATCCACGAGGTTTCAATCCACGGAGACATTGTGGCAGCCAGTTTCGTTGTAGCAGATGATGCGCTCAACCACCACCATCAACTCCTACTCATCAACTACGCTACAGGTGTCCAGCAGATGGTTGATCCAAAGTTTGTCGAAGTACGTTAATTTCGATGCTCCGCAACGACTCCATCTGACTGGGACTCTATGAAAGCGGTTTACTAACTTTAGCATTCGGTTGGCACATGGCCAGATTATTTTGGTCGGCATCTTGAATCAGAGCTTTGCCATGCGGATATACGGCCTTCCTGATACAATATTTCCTGGGAATACAACATGCCCGGAGTCGCAAGGCGAAGGGTTGGGCCCGATCGCGTTTAGTTTCAACGTCATCCCTACTCCTAGTCTTTCTCTCCCCGATTTTGCGATTTCAGATAGCATCAACATACCCCGGTTTGGTCGATGCTCTCGACTCTCAATGGTTTCATTCGATGTACGCGGATCCCATATCGGAGGTGGGAATCTCGTCCATTTCTGCACGGAGAACTTGAATGGTGGCGGCCAGCCCCCGAGTCAGCCACAGGTGATTGAGCCTCGAAAATTCGTGGTTCCAGGATCAACTTCGATCGAATTCGTTAAGATTGGGACGCGAGGGCATCGTGCGGTGTGGTTGGAGCATGACTGGGAATCCCAGCGGTTCCGGCTGATGAAGTTGTCTGCGCCTGTCGGTCATGGTAAGCCAGCAGTGGGTGTGCTTTTGCCCCCCGATCCGGAGTTGCCGTTCTCCCCACGGGAATGCCAGTCGCTGGCATTTGACGAAGTTACTGGTAGGGTTTGTCTCGGACTTTACACAGGTAGCCTATATATTCTAGATTTTGTATGATCTCGACTTTTCCTTACCTTACCCATCAAGCACAATGCCACCCAGCAGTTCTCACGACCGCGCTTAACGCCACTTACTCAGCTAAACTTGGTATACGCCGTAGTCATTTTTCAATAGTATTCCTCCTAGACTCGATGTTATGTATCTCAATTAGAAAATGCTGTTGTTTCCCGACGCTTAAGCTTACACTTGCACCGTGACCCCTTGTGCGGCTGAGTCAAGATCACTCACCACTGGGGCACGCGATCGATCTTCTCAATTCTATCCACAACTTCAAAAATCTTTGACCCATCCGCCAGTTGTGTATTAACGACCTGCTAACCGGTGAAACGGGGATATACATCGCTTCTAACGTGCCATTGGTCAACTTTGCCTCGTACACCCTATGGATCCAGAACTTGATCAGATAACCCAGGCCATTCTAATCGCATCGGATCCTTCCCAGACTTCCTTGCATTCCCAGGCCCTCGAATACCTCTCTTCCATCCAACAAAATGCCCAGATGACCTGGCGGTGGGTCTTGGCTCTCTTCGTCGAACCGGGTGCCGAAGGAAGCGAACGCAAATATCCCCCACAAGCTAGATTCTTCGCTCTCAGAGTCCTCGACGATTTCTTGGATAACAGGTTGGTTCAGTCAGCTGTCCATGGTTTTTTGTTAAATTTTTGACGATAGATAGGTTCGATTCTCTAGAGCCTGAGGCTTTCAAGATCATCCAAGAATCTCTCGTGAAATACATTCAATCAGAGTATATTTATGGGCCAGCTGAAGCTACTTCACCATGTGCGTCGTATCTACAGCCTTCCCTCCTCCGGTACTGACAAGGGTTATCCAGTTTTGAGAAACAAATTCTCGCATACACTGTCACTATTCTTCCTCCGAACCTATGTAGAACAATGGCCAACGTTCTTCGCCGATTTCTTCACCCTTATCAGCCGACCGGGATCCTCCTCATCCTCCACTTTTAACCCCCATGTCTCGCTCTTGTTGTTCCACCTAATTTTGGAGATTTCCGGAGAAGTTGCTGACCAAATGCTCAAAGCCGCGCGAATACACAATCCAACTCGGCATGCAAGGGACGGACGTGTGCGTGATGCTGTACGAGAACGAGATGCTGCTAGGATCAACGAAGCAGTTTTGACCATCATCGCTGCGAATGTGGAGAAGTTGAGCAAGCTCAGATCGGATTCCGACTCGGGAAAATCACGAAAAGAGCTTGAACAGGCGGAAGAAGTGGTAGATTGGGGCATTCGGACATTTGGATCGTATGTCGGGTGGGTAGACATCAACCTCACGGTCACGCCCACAACAGTCCCGTTGCTCTTCACTTTGATCTCTGACGCCGCTCTCCCCATCCGACTCGCAACTTGCGTTTCTCTATCCCGAATCGTCTCAAAGGGTCTCAAGGAATCAGGAGACAAGTTACAGCTAATCAAGGTCCTCTCATTGGCGGATGTTTTGGCGAATTTGGAGGGGCGGACAAGGAAGGAACAGGTCGCTCGCGGAGAGGACACGGATGAGGGAGAGGAGTCTTACCGCGAGGCACTTGGGAAGCTACTCAATGTTCTGGGTCTGGAATTGTGCAAGCTTTCGGAGGTACGTGTCACTTCTAGAATCGTTTGCCTTGGAGGCATCTCACCAAATCTCTCTAAGGACGCCCACGACGAGGTTCGGACGGAAGCCACGCGTCTAACCGACCAAACCCTCCCAGTGATGTTACGATTCTTGGCTGACACGTACGATGATACGTCATCTACCGTGTTCCCATTCCTGTCGACGGTGCTCCTTGCCGTAAGTTCCCGGTCCCTAAACTTGTGAATCACCCATTGAAAAGCCATAGCACAAAAAAGCCAGGAAAGCGTCGGCAGAACCAATTTCTGACGCAACGCGAGCGTTCCTTACCCCTTTGCTGGAGGTTTTGTTGGAGAAATTACGCTGGGACGACGAAGAGGATCCGGCCGATCTGGATGAGGACGATAGGGCCGCATTTGAAGTCTTACGAAAGGTATCTCCCAGAGGTTTTTTTTAGAAGATGCATAATCATTGACCCGTTTTTGAAGGATCTACGCACTTTTATGGACTCGGTATTGGTCATCGATCCTTCGCTAGTCACGGGTGCGGTTCAAACGCTCGCCATGAACACCTTGAATGCTTATCAAAATGGAGCTGCCGTAAAATGGAAAGACGCTGAACTCGCGGTGTACTTGGTTTACATCTTCGGCGAAATCAATAAATGTGAGCCCACTCCTACATGCATGGAATCTCTGCTGATCGTCTCTCGTCAGCTGGTGGCGGTAAGGGGAGGGCAGCGTTCTGCGAGACACCAGCGGTGATCGACAAGGACAAGAGGAAACTCACGGATTACTCGGAGTTTGCTCTCACCGCCCATGGGCAAATGTTGTATACCCTTGTTCATTCCGGCATCTCAGCATATCCGCACCACACTGTCACTCTCCAGTTCTTCGAAACGACCACACGGTATACCGACTTTTTCAAGGTCCGCAAGGAATGCATCATGCCTACCCTGCACGCAATGATCGACCAAAGGTTCGTGGTCACACTGTCCCGGCTTCCGCATGATAGCTAAAATCACCTCAATAGGGGCCTGCATAATCAAGATTCTAGCGTCAGAGCACGAGTGTTCTACCTCTTCCACAGGTTCATCAAGGAACTGCGGAACGAGATCTCACAAGATCTTGCTGCCTCCCTCTTAGAGAACATCAGAGACCTCCTCTCTATCCAAGTAGACCTACCAGAGCTCGAAAGCCCAGAAATTCAGGACCTCCTCACGGAAGCGATAAAGAACCCCGGAATCTTCGACTCCCAGATCTATCTCTTCGAAACTGCGGGTATCCTCAACTCGTTGTTCTTCAAGGATCCGACTCGGTCAGAAACCCTTTTGAGGTCGATCGTGAAACCGCTTATGGGAGAGTTGCCCAGCCTCTTGCAAGTGGCGAAGGTTTCGAACGATGTCATGGCGGTCCTGAAAATTCATCATACCATTATGGCGCTTGGGAACGTTGCGAAAGGATTCCCCGAAATTCCTTCCCCATTGCCGGAGGGGTATATCATTCCACCAATAGAAGTATTTCGCGAGATTGGGCAGGCGATTTTAGTGTGCTTGGAGCAACTCAATGTTGTGAAGGGAGTTCGAGATGCTGTGCGTTTCGTTGATTTTCGCTCTCGTTTCTGACGCTGAAAAGCTCAACCTACTGCAGACCCGGTTCGCATTTGCGAGGATTGTCGCTCCGACCGGCAGTAGTATCACGGATCTGATCCCTCCGTTGATGGTGAATCTCTTGGCGCACTCGGAACCTTCGGAACTCGCGGATTTCATGAACTTTATCGGGTTGCTCGTGCACCGCCTAAAGGTCAGCGAGTGTAGACTAAGCGAGATTATGCTGACCCCCCTGAATTCAGGACGCCATGTTCCAAGTCCTGGACGAGCTTGTATCGCCGTTAACCACCCACATTTCTCAACTACTGGCACAGCCTGCGAGCGGGACAGATGATGCGCTGACCCACGGAGAATCAAAGAAGGGATTCTTGATCCTGCTGAGCAGCATCATGACTGCGAAGTTGCAAGGAGTGTTTTTGTCAGAACGTGCGTGTCTAAATCGCTCTCGCCGACTGATCAGCTGCTCATCCTCCGCTCGTGATCGTAGGTAACAAGGGCCAGCTAGAGGGCTTACTGGAAATGATGGAACGGGTGGTCATAGATCTCACAGATCCGGCGGGTCAGCGTTCAGCGCTCCAATTCCTTGCGCGTTGCGTCAACGTTTGGGCGGTGCCGTCACCTGATGGTGCACCCCAGCCACTGCCTGGCTTCGAACGATTCATATACGAGAGGCTCATCCCCGCTACCTTCCGTGTGCTCTCCTTACCAGAGTTCAACACCAAGGACGGGCAAGTGATGCTAGTGAGGGGCTTCTCTAGAGATTCCGATTCTCTGATGCTGACGATTCGTAAGGTCTCACATGAGATCGCTTCCTTTTACCAAACAGTCGCCAAGGCTAGGGGTCAAGAAACCTTGGACTTCTTCGTTTCTGCCTTCTTGCCCTCTCAGGGCTGGCCACAAGAGATGGCCCTCGATTTCGTCACGAAATTACGAGACTTAGACAGCAAGGCATTCAAAAAGTATCTCACGGATATTGTTCGCGCTGCCCACGGAGGGTCATAATACATGATAGATGCGGTTTTCTTTTCTGGTTCTCGACTCCGTCGTTGATATGGATTCCCTCTAATTTACCTCGCGTTTACCTCTCGCGTGAACCTAGTTCCATACCGTAATGCTTCGCTGTATCCGCTGCCTTCCGCATAGCATCTTCGACGTTGACGTGCACGGAGATTTCGCCGTAATGTGGGATTTGTTGGACAGACGCCCATCCCGGACCAAACGCCAGGCTTGGCCACACAGATCTCATGTGCGATCACCTTCCCAACGCGCACATCCACCCTCAACCATGTCTACCGGTCAGTCTCCCAGCTTATGCTTGGTAACCGCTACAAGCTGAATGGGTAAACTGGATCACCAGCATCTCAGAAGAAGAAGACGAAAATAGTGAGTTGTGATCAACAAAGTGTGGCTGGTGATCTCTCCCTCATTAATATATCTTTCACAGAGGCCTCCAAGGGTAGAAATTGCCCTCGCATCGCCTGGAACTGCAATCTGACCGCATACTATTCAGAACTCCTCGGATATGTCGTTGGATGAAACGTGGAGGAGGCTCTCACACAACATCCGGGAGATCTTTGCACAGAACGCGGCGAACTTATCCTTCGAAGAGAACCATCGGTTTGGCTACAACTTAGTCCTCGGGAAACAGTCAGAAAAGCTCTATGAAGGCGTCAAGGTTCTCGTCGTCGAGAATTTACAGAAAATGATCAAGGACAAGCTGATCCCCGCGTTTCCCACCGGAGTCCGGAGCGATATGATATCTCGGGCGAAAGAAGGGGAGGAGCTGCTCAAGGCGTTCAGATGTGTCTGGGACGACCACGAATCTGGATTGTGTAAACTGCGGGACATCCTAAAGTACTTAGTGCGTCTCCCTCCGCCCTTTTTTCTCCCAAGTCCGAGTGTGGCTGAGGCGCTTATCTGCCCCAGGATCGAGTGTATGCACCAGCGCAACACCTCCCCGTCATCTACGATGCCGGTGTCCTGTTATTCCACACACACATAATCGTACCCCCGATAGAGGGCCACCTCATCGACGCCGTTCTCGACGAAGTGCGGGTGGAACGGGACGGGTTTGCGATCAACCAGTCCGCCGTCCGGGGGTGCGTCGAAGTTTTGTCCCTACTGCGGGGGGACCGTGCTGCGCAGCCAGTCTATCTTGAGAAACTGAAGCCACCACTGCTGGAAGAGACACGGAGATTCTACGAAACTGAGGGGAAGCGAAGGTTGGAGTCCTTCAGCGCGCCTGAATACCTTGCATATGTAGGTGCCTGATCCTGGTCCCGTCTGAACCAGTGTCAACCCGTGGATGGTTTATAGGTGGATAAACGGTTCATCGAGGAAATCCTTCGTGCCCAACGCTACCTCACTTCACAGATCGCACCGCTACTGCAGGTGATCCTGGAAGAGACATTGCTCGCGCCACACCTTTCAGCTGTCATTTATATGCCCAATTCTGGGATGGACACCATGATTGACACGGACAAGGTTCAATCCCTCAATCTCATGTACAAGCTATTCAAACGAGTCGACGCGGGAGTCCCGACCATACGAAGCGCGTTCAAGGATTCGATTGTCCGTCGAGGAAATGAGATTAATATGAATGCGGAGTTCGATGCCGCGGACGAACTTGGGGAGTCGAAGGGAGTGCAAAGGGGAAAGGCAAGGCCAAGCAAAAAATGACGGGGTCTCAGACGCTTCAGCAGGCTCTGAAGTGGGTCCAGGACGTACTAGACCTGAAGGACAAATTCAATCGCGTCTGGTCAGAGGCGTTTGATTCCGATCGAGAACTCGAGACTGCGACGGTTGAGGTACGGTTATGTGAAGCGCATGCATACATTGTCTGATGAGGAGCTTTCAGGGTTTTGAAAAATTCATCAATACCAACCCGAAAGCTCCTGAATTTATATCTCTGTTTATTGACGAGAATCTCAAGAAGGGAGTCAAGGATGTAAGTTCCCACCAACGAAAATGGTTCCTTCTAATACTGTTTCAGAAAACAGATCTCGAGGTCGATGCCGCATTAGACAAGACTATTACCGTGTTCCGATATCTCACCGACAAGGACGTGTTCGAACGCTATTACAAAGGTCATCTTGCCAAGCGGCTGCTGCTGGGCCGGTCCGTCTCTCATGACGCAGAACGACAAATGTTGGGCAAGCTGAAAGTCGAGTGTGGTCACCAGTTCACGCAAAAGCTCGAGGGCATGTTCAACGACATGAAGCTGTCGGCTGAAACGATGGATGGCTACAGAGCTCATCTGGAGAGGACGACGGTATGCGAGAGTCTCGTATCTGAGGCTCTTTCTGACGCCTTTGTAGGCGCCCTCCGTTTCATCAGTGTCACCGTTATGACTTCCACCTACTGGCCATCAGCTGCCACAGTCACATGCACCCTACCGGATGTGCTCGTGGAAAGCGACCAAATCGTTCGAGGCGTATTACCTTGCGAAACACACCGGTCGAAGACTCGCTTGGCAGCCGTCTATGGGCACTGTCGATGTTCGGGTACAGTTCAAGGCGAGGAAGCACGACCTGACCGTTTCAACCATCGCGCTTGTGATTCTTCTGCTTTTTGAGGATCTCGAGGATGATGGGTTCCAGACGTATGAGGTAAGCGGTCCCCAGCCAATGGAAAGCACGCCTAGAGTATGACGTTTTTTGTCTGCCCAAAGGAAATAAAAATGGCCACTAATATCCCCGACGGCGAACTCTCACGAAATCTTCAATCGTTGGCATGTGCCAAAGTACAAGATCTTGAAGAAGCACCCGCCAGGGCCGAGATGTGAATTCTGGGGACTCCTTCTCGTTAACAACGATTTCACGTCAGCCTTCAGAAGATCAAGATCAGTACAGTCTCTTCGAAGGTGGAAAGCACAGAGGAACGAAAGGAGACACACCATAGGATCGATGAGGAGCGAAGACACCAACAGAGGTAGAGTACTCGTTTCTTACACTAGGAGGGGTCTGAAGGATGGTTCGCAGGCATGCATTGTCAGGATCATGAAGGATAGGAAGCACATGACCACAATGACCTCATTAACGAGGTCACACGACAACTCATCCCTCGATTCCAGCCGGAATCCGATGGATATCAAGAAACGGATTGAGGGTCTGATCGAGGTAGGTGGCTTCCCCTCTCTCTTCGCCCGTCCAGTTCACCTTGTGCCTCCTTAGCGAGAGTATCTTGAGCGATGTGACGATAGGAAGTCGTACAATTACATGGTGAGTGTTTATCATGATCTAGTGGTCATTGGTCTGACGATGAACTTTAGGCGTGAAGGATTATTTTCATTTGTACATTTGCCTGATCTGTATTTCTTGTACTCGTGCATCATCATTTTTTCGGGGAATGCTAACTGAGACACGTACCGCCTTGGCACCGCGGATTCACAGCATCCAGACTGAAAACAACGTTGCAGCTGCAAAGGTTGAAATGCATCTGCGCCACTTGACCATGCTCGCCTTAGCCAGGGCCCCGCCGCAACAAAATGCTGGAAGCCCCACAAAGCCTCTCCTCGCCATTAGACTGATCCTGGACCCTGAATTTCGGCAAGACTGGAGGAAGTGTCCGAGGTTTTCAAGTGGCCGAGTCATATAGCACCACATTTGGTACGTTCTCCAAACCTCGTGTGCATTTACTAGGACCTTCAGCCTGGCTCTACTGAGTGAGCAGAGCTGCGATCATTTGGAACATAGGGAGGGGAGGAATGTGGGGCTGCTGCCTCTTCAGAATTTAAGTTCAGCGCCGACGCTAAGGATCCAGGACAATGGGACCTTTGCGCCTGCTATCAAAGAACACATTTGTCCCGGTATGTCTCCATTCAACACGGCGGCTATCCGAGAGAGCGCATCATTCAGGCTCCCCGGAGGCAATCGTCCCTTCTTTGAACAAACAAACAGATGTCCGAAACGTGTGATACGTTTGAATTCAAGGTGGGGCATTCAACCAAGGCGCCTGGTTTGGGCGGATTCTTTGTCACCGTCCGCGACCTGTCTCTGTGATGTCATTTCGTCGGTGTTGTAGTACCCTCTACCCGATGCAATGGTCAAGGCCACGTCGAACTTCTAAGGGCAAAAGGCTCCGAGGTCCTGCGGCAGGAGGCCTGAACCTGGTAAAGGAGATGCAGGACCTCGCGATGAGATGAGATCAAACATTCAGGCCTTCGGCTCGACGGCTGGACCTTGAAACCCTCTTCGATGATTAGATCAACCTCTCCGGAGCGAGTACGGATCTTAATTTGAACCACCCGCGGCAGTTTGGTTGCTGGTGAGTCGTGACACACGGCATCAGATGCAGCTCGTTTCCCACCATCGCCGCTCGCAAGAACGATCGGTATTCCGACACTATGAATACCGAGGAATAGGTGGGACAACTCTCGCTTTGCCAGCGGCGGCTATCGCTTGGTGCTTAGCGCCGAGTCTTTATGTAAGTGCTTGTCACGGGTGAACTTTGATGAACAGGGAACGGAGCTCAGCGCGTTGGTGCCGCAGGGTCGCGCTTCCACTCCACCAGGATAGCTATGCATCACAGATCATCAGCGCCTCACGCGTTCTCCATCACTGGTAAATTGGTCTTCAGGTAGTTATAAGATGCTGACCTCCATCACTCCTCTCTTATGCACCAGGGTCTTCCCTCTATCCAAATATCCTCTCTCTACCCGCCCTCCGTGAATCCCTCAGTTGCACGTCTGGGCCATGTCTGACTCTTCTCAAACGCCCTGGTCAAACAATCCCAACGCTCCACAAATCCCATACTCTCTTTACTTGCGGAGAAGGCAAATTTCGCCGGAGCCCTCCTTGGCGCGATATTCTATGGTACGCCGACACAGACGACCATCTCCCCATTCTCATCGATCCGCCATTCTAGGCATTGTGATCGTTATGTTTTTCCAGTGTATGGGCGCATTGTTCGACCCCGTAAATCGCACGAAGGGGGGCATCAAGTGGCCACTCGTCGCTCACGCCGTGGTCATGTTCTCGTTCGTGACCGTGTACACCGCGACGAGCCTCGACCTTCAATCAATTTCCTACATCGATAACCGAGAGTTTCCCGGCGTCGATGGCATATTACCTTCCGGACCTCTTGGATACCAGCTTTCCATCTATTACAAGGCAATAAACCTTGTTCCCAACCTTATGGTCCTCTTAAACAATTGGTTGGCCGATGGCCTTTTGGTGAGTCCAGTATCAGCCCGGGCGTCCTGGTGTCTAACACAATATCTACCCAGCTCTATCGTTGCTATGTCATCTATGCCAAGAACCACTGGGTCATCGCTTTTCCCTTCCTAATGTACCTCGCCTCTGTGGGTACGTACTCCAGCATTCCGCAAGCCGATGGTAACGCTCACGACTAATGCTCCCTCGATCCAGGAATGGGTATCTTGTTCATCTACCAGACCTCGCAACCGAGTAGCATCTTGAACTCCCTGGGCTCAAGAACCGGCATTCCATACTTCTCAATTTCGATATCGCTCAACATCCTCCTCACGCTCCTGATCGTTATCCAACTCATCAGGCATAGCAGGAACATTCGAAAAGCTTTGGGTGCCCAAGGAGGTGGGGTGTACAACGCCGTTGTAACCATGCTTATCGAGTCTTCTGCCTTATACGCTGTCAGTTCCGTACTGTTCATTGGCCCGTGGGGTGCCAATAGTTGGGTTGCGGATATTTTCTTGCCGATCCTCGCCCAGAACCAGGTCGTGGTTTTCTTCCTTTTCCTCGGTGTGGCGCACTATTAGGGTACAGCTGGCTGATCACGGCGCCGAACAGGTCATCGCTCCATTCCTCATCACTCTACGAGTCGCAAACCAGAGTGCGCTGACGAGCAAAACTATCGTCTCCGGAAACATCGGTTCGATGCGTTTCATATCTCAAGGGGAGTCGACGGGTGGTAACATTGAGACCATTCCTGATGTCGAAGTCCATCACGACAAGGCCTAAGAGACTCGACATCTTGCCGCTGTTGAGACATCTTTATCTCTCATTCGCACCGATCGGCATTCTCGCCGCGTCTACCCTGCAGATATGCAGTCTCTCCATCTTTGTATATATTTCCCCTCAGTCTTTTCACTTAGCTTCCGACGTTTCCTTCGTTCAGTGTTTCCGTATCAGATCGCTTCGATTCCCTTGCTTTAGTTGCTCTCGCTTAATCTTTATATGTATGTATGTGTTGCGTGTAACGTCTGTTTCTCATAGCGTAGCTGCAAACCAAGTGTTGACCAAACGCCACAAATCACCATCATACTCCCTCCGGCCCGCATCAAGCGGTGATCACCGCAACACCGGCTGTATCCCAAAGAGCGAGAAAGTGGCAAGTGCATGGGCCCCGGAGGGCGATCGAAACGAGTGAGTACTAGTGGCGCCGGGTGAACTCAGTGGAATGCGATACGAGAAGATGGTTAGATTTGAATAAATACATACATAGTATGAGACCGTGATGTATATATCATTGTCAGCTGGAATTTAAATACGGAGGACATACAGTGGATACATGCGGAGAGAACTCGGTGAAGAAATGGCTGTCCGCGGGTCACTACTCGAAAAATTCAAGAATGACAACTTCCGGTGGTTCACCATGCAAATACCCAAAGAACCGTCCTTGCCAACATTCGCTCCACTGAAGTGACCGCCAATGGTGAGGCAACCACAGGAGCCGCTTCTGGGTTGAGCTCAGAACCCACCCATCTAGCTGGACTTTATAACCATGAGACGATTCCGAGGGGCGCGTGACTCCCAACGGACACGCGATTGGCGGTAGGCGTTCGAGCTTGAGGAGGCAGGATCCCCTCGCCACGGGGATTGTCCACCTGGCCACAGGCCCGGAAAGGGGGACGCTCCAGACCTCACATCCTTCTGGAGTGAAGTGTGGCTTCGACTCAGGCTCCGTCGGGACACTCGCGAGACACTCCCCGGTCCACGTGTTGTAGATGTTCATTTGGCCGGGGGATCCTCTGTCCTCTAGCGTGATGGCGACGTAGTTGAGATCAGGGGATATTGACCTGGTGGATTTCACTAGGGAAGGAGTCCATGGCCAATGATCGAACGTCATCTGGTGAAAAAGGTCCCTCTTTATCGCTCTGGCGTTGGGGGCAGAGTCCCTTGCAGGTATGTCCCAGGCTGCCACACCATCGTAATCGGCGACAACGACCATGCTCCCGGTCAACCCCATACAATAAATGCTTATATCCACCTCAATGACCAACCGTGGATCGCCAGTCTCCAGGTCGATGATTTCAATCCTGCCTCCCTCCGGAGGAACGACCGCCGCCAACGTTTCATCTGCGGAAAATTCCAGAAGGAAGTCGTCCCGATCGCCATGTCCATCCGGGATGCTAGAGGGGGGCGTGAATGGATCGCTCGTGGGCCATAAGTTGACTGAGAAACCGTTAAGCATTATAATATATTCTCCGTTTGGGGAGAAAAGCGGCCTCGCGGATTCACCAAGGCCGGTGAGTACGACATTTTGGTGAGGCGTGTAGCCGACAGGAGACTCCTTCCAAAGGTGAAGTTCTCGGTCGGTCGTGCAAGCAAAGAAGCGACCGTCGGGGGAGAAAGACATTTCCCGGAACGAATCCCTGCCCACGAAGTCTAGGAGAGGCTTTGAATTCCGAGCATCCCAGATCAAGGCATTTCCTTTGAGTGTGAAGGCGAGTCGGGAGAGAGTGGGAAGGAATAGAAGGTTTTTCGAAGGGGGGATTCGATCGGGAAGAGGCAAAGTCTCGACTTCTGCCAACGTGTTTATCGAGATGAACCCAACCTCGTATACGCTGATTGATCCTGGCACCATGGTGACAAATCGGATACGCTCGCCGTCAGTCCAAATGGGAGGTATGAGGTGGCCTTTTGGGGGAGTGTAAGAATATAAGCGTGCCTTCGGGAGGAGATCATAGGTGGCAATGGTGAAAGTGGTGTCGTCATGACTCTTGGATGCGACTGCAATAATCTTGCCGTCCACTGAATATGTGGACGAGGAGCTACGGGGACTAAACTGATCCACGAGTAGGGTGGTACCGACTAGACCACCTGTCTGAAGGTCCCAACTCGTGAGTGCGCAGTCACTGAATTGCGTTAAAAAGCGGCTGTCTGGAGAGAAACTAAGCCGCCAGGTTTCAGATTCGCCACACTCTAGGGTGTTGAGTTTTTTGAGAGTAACTGCGTCCACGATGCCTATTTCACTGTGCCCAGAGATGGCGATGAACCTGTTGCACGGGGACCAGGCAGCCAGGGTATCACCGTTGTAAGTGTTGAAGGTTGCAACGATTTGTTCCCACGAGGAGGGCAACCCATGTACGACTCTAGCCAAGGGACTGGCATACCGTTCGTACAGCTCCCGTACGGTCGTCCCTCGGGGTGATAGGGGGATTGCGGTGTGGTAGATATGGGGAGCTGAAGTGCTGATGACTTCGAAAAATGTGATTACGAAACGAAAGTAGTCTTTGACGAGACCGGGGGTTGGAGTTGGCGATGTCTGGGTGTGGCCCGCGTGAGATTTGAAAGAATCGATGCTAATGAAGCGGAACATACGTCCAGCCATTGTTCAGCCGCCGTCAGCGCGTCAACCGCTTCCCTTGCGGTACCGAGAACGCTGAGCACCTCCAACCAAAATGGAAACTTCTCTTCTAGGAATCGGCGAAGAACAGGCACGATTTCGGGCGAGTGCACGGGTGTTGTGTGAATGAGGTGCTTATGCCACGACTGGCAGGCATATTGCAAACCTTCGTCTATGTATTGTTCGGTCCTCTCCCTCAGGTCGGCAACCTCTGAGTTGGTGACCCCATCTGGAAGCTTGCACATATTCTTCTCCAGTCTTCGGTTCATCGTCTCGAGGCAGCCGAGCAGGAATTCCGCATGGTGAGCTGGGGGAGAGATATGGAACCTTTGATTGATGCACCGGGTTGGATCGACGATGAAGTCCGGAAAAGACTTGTGAAAGGGTCTAACGGGGTGATCGACGTCCTCCCGGAGAACGAGGAGTGAGTGTAACGATGACAGGAGAGGAAACACATCTTCGGTGTCAATGCTCAGGAGTGTGGCGATGGTTGCTGGGGAGAGAGGGTTCATAGCCAGGATGACAGCAGCGAGAACAGATCTGACTCTGGGGTCACCCTCTGGGTCGTCGTCGCCGAAGGCCTCCTGGAGAATCGTGATGTAGAGCGAATCCAGTGTTGTATTCACCTTGAACTTGATCTTTCCCTCGAATCTGCTATCTGGCGATCGTAGAAGGCGAACCAACTGTTCCTTGGGATTGACATTCTTCTGGTCGATGAACCTGACCGTAGCTATGGCGTGGACGAATAGCCCCCCTGTGCGTTCGCAAAGTAGGCCCTGTTGTTCTGCTGTTGGCCAGCCATCCATTCCACGTCTTCGGCTCCTGATTTCGGAGAATTTGTGTCCAAAAAACAGCCGTATGTCACTGTTGACTCGACTCGACTCTACCTCGTGGAGGACAAACACATCCGTCGCTTCGGCCAACAGCGGGAGCCGGAAGCCTTCTCGAATGCGTGGCTCCGGACGACCGGTGACGAAGAACTTGACCTTTGGGATCTGTGCCACAAATTGGCCAAGGACCGACAAGATTGCCGAAGCGGGTTCCTCGTCTTTACATTCGTCCAGAGCGTCAATCACGATGACGGTCGAAACGGAGGATTCGACGAGGGGCTGGACTACCAACTTGTTCATTTGGCCATACAGAGACTCATGGACGATTTCTGGATCTGCCTGAATCAGTGGGACGAAGATCGATCGGAATTTGGGGTAGTTGCGCGCGAGTTGGACCGCAAGGGTGGGGAAGATGGACTTCAGGTTACTTCGGTCTTCAAAATCTCGCGAGCAGAAGAAGGAGGCGCCCAGTCGTCCGTCTGCAAAGGTTCTCTCTGAGATCGTTTGTGCGATAGTGCTCTTCCCCGTTCCGGCGAGCCCGTTCAACCAGTAGACAGAGGGCTTGTAGAAGTCGTACGACCAGAGTTCAATCTCATCCAGGATGGCTCCACGGGTTCCCCTGAGACAGCCATTGCGGTCGCCGTGTCGATACTCGGCCTGTCGTGCAGAGCGGAAATGATTGAGGACAGCCGCTTCCGCTGAGGAGGGAATGGAGCGTATCAGGGAATGGTCATAGAAATATAGAATATAATCCAACCTGGGTCCTACCAAGAATGGTCAGTACGTTGACCAAATGTGACACAAAGGAAAAACTCGCTATTGATTTGAGTTCTTGGTTGTAAATCATCGTTTGTCGCGCCATCTGTTGTCATCGTCAAAACCGAGGGAACTGTCAGGTTGCGAACGAACCTGATAGTCGACAACAGCAACTTGTAGGTCTTCGAGAAGTCTGAATGCCTCTTCTTCGTCTTGGGCGTGATCGGTAAGCTGCTGCCACTCCGGCTTCTTACACAACGAGCATAATTGTCCTTCGATTCCCCTGGAATTGCTAGGAGGGAGTCAGTACTGAGCGTAAAAATGGGAACTTGGTATACCGTATCAATTCATCCCGGCGCCTCTGATCTGCCACGTCAGCCGGTGGCAAGCTGAAATGTTCCTCTAACGTAGCTACCCGGAAGAGGACATTTTAATCTTGTTTCCCGCCGCGACGCTCCCCTAAAAATTTGTTCGTCAACGGAGAATTATAGGAAAATGAGTATGGGCGAACTTCACGATTGGCAAAAAGAGGAGGGATGGCCCCTAGGACAACTTTAAGAGGACCAAACTTTTCTGTGGCCTCATTTACGTCCCCGAGGGAAGCACCCTTACGAGCTCTCTTTGCCGCTGGTACACGGTGAGAGGGAGTGAGCACCATCACATTGTCACGTACCCCTGGAAGCTTCTGCCGCGTCAATCCCCCTCCATCCAGTGTCGCTAGCGTCCACAACTGGTGGCCAGAATAACAGGAACCCGGATGAATGTTGGCCTCAATTGCGCACAGGAATCAAGAACACTCGCCATTTCTGTGGCCGGAGCCACCAATCAGAAGACCAGACATCGGAGGACCCGACGCAGTGGGTTCTTGCCCAACATCCATGCCATTCCGAAAGGGATCCGTGCCGCCTCTCCCGTCTAGTGCCACAGTAACATCAGGATAACCCATATAGTCCTGACGAGAAAGCCTCTATGGCGCACCTTCGGGTGGTCCAGGATCGAGGCTAAATGGGTCTCCAGGAAAAGTGGGCTGGTGTGGAGGCTCAGGAGATTTCTTGCGCTTTATTTTCAAGAAATGTTTCATCTGCGTCAAGGGGGAAGAAAAGCGTGGATCCAGAGGGTGGGCGGTGGACCCAAGTACGCTCAAGCACGCGCCCCTCTAACCCCGCATAATACCCCGGAAGTACCCTTCGTTGTCCCACACGTATATTGAGGAACATTCCCGAGCCACGTACCCCCGCCGCCCATGCAACAAGACTCTGTAAGTGTATAGAAGGCGTCTAACCGGATCTGACACCGTGAGATGGCATCTGATGGTATCCGCCGGAGACTCCCGTTTGCATCCGCGCAAAATGCAAAAAGATATCCTTCGGATATGTGCAAGGTGACTCGTTATTCCCTGAGACATGGCCGGGCGAACCTCGAACTCTTTCCATCGGTTAGTCTCCAAGCAAGCAAGCGCTGCTCAACTACGATGGCAGATGCTCTCCAGAATGTGGTAGGGAATTCATCTGGTTTCTTTCCCATGCTGTGCCTTTCGTATCGCTGGCAGTGGAACCGGGCTACAATATCAACATTTCAACTAGCAGAACATCCTTCCAAACTTTGGGACACGGCTGTTACCTTGCGTCTCACCAACTCTCCCAGGCCCGTTCAGCGCAGAGCCCAAGTTTCGCCATTCTGCTCTTACATTGCACCAAGCAAAGCGTTCATCATATGATTCCCTTAGGTATCGCCGTTGATTTGACCGCTCTCGCGGGCTAGCCATCCAAATCACACTTCAGCACAAACTGGGTCACTGCTGGTCACATATTTACAACACCACAACCCCACGTACATCGTGACCTTTTGTAGATCCTCTGCACGGCCTTGGGGAATGACAATTGACGTTGAATGAATGCCCCGTGTGACTCATCGAGGCTCCCGAACAACCAGAACCTTTTGTGTGGGAGCGTCAACAAAGTGTGATTTGGGCGAGTACAAGTGATAGCTAGCGCAAGTAACAGAAACCATAACAGATAAACCAGATATTTTCGCCAGAAATTTGAATGAGACGGGGGACAGAAGTTGGATACATGTGATGAGAAGGAAGAAAGATAGATGTGCGCGGGTCACTACTCGAAAAATTCAAGAATGACAACTTCTGGTGGTTCACCATGCAAAAACCCCAAAAATCGTCCTTGCCAAACTCTCTCCGTCTGATCTGGCCGCCAATAGTGAGGTAGCCACAGAAGTCGCTTCTGGTTGGGGCTCAGTACCCACCCATCGTCCGCAACTTCGTAACCACGAGACGATTCCCAGGGCAGTACTCCCAATGGATAAACGTCTGACCCCAGGGGTTCCAACTTGATGAGTTGAGACTCGCTCTCCTCGTTGATTATCCACCCGGCCACGGACTTGGAGCTGCCAACACACCAGACGCTGCGTCCGTCTGAAGCGAAGTATGGAACCGACGCCAGGGCTGCTGTGGTACTTGCGAGATGCCCCCCGGTCCACATGTCGTGAATGTTCAGCTGGTGGGAAAAATTCGCGGTGTCTTTTATGATGGCGATATAGTCGAGATTAGGGGATATTGATGTGTTGGTGAAGGTGGAGGGCTTCTTCGGTTCCAATCTCACCCAAGACACAGCACTTTGTTGTTTTTCGACCTTATCTTCGGAGAAGGCCGACTGAATGAAGTGTGGGGTAGATTGGATCGACAGATCTTTGTATGAAAAGTCCTGTCTATGGCAGGCATTCAGTCGGCTGTGTAGGTTGCGTCACTGTCAGCTACGCCTACATGGTCCAATGTCAAGAAGGTGCCGAGGCAGGGAGCGCCCCACCTGATTGAGTCTGACCCCCCACACTGCACCCATCTCCTGTGGTCAAACGCATCAACGCGCTGACAGATAGGCGCTGCGTGGAATCCACTAGGATACATCCAAAAATGGGTAGTACATAAAGATCTCGAGGACGGGTTAGGGCAGCGGGTAAGCCCTCTGATGAGCCCCTTCGCAAGGGCGAAACCCAAAGTCCGAACGCCAGTGGGACATGAGACGGCGCTGAGTAATCGAACGTTGTCGCGTGGACGCTATCGGTAATGTTCACCCTGGCGTTGACAACAGAGCCCCTCGCAGGTATGTCCCAAGCAACTACCTTCTCACATCCGGCGACAGCAACCATGCTCCCAGTAATCCTCAGACAACTAATCTCCATACCCACATCTACAACTAGTCGTGGATCACCGGATTCGAGGTCAAGAATTACGACTTCCTTTTCCTCCGGCTGAACGATTGCCGCCAACGTTTTATCTGAGGAAAATGCCGGAAGGAAGTCGTACCGATCTTGAACAGGTCGATCTGTGATGGTGGAGGGGGTAAGTATGGAATCTCTTGTTGCCCATAAAATAACTGATGGATCGCGAGCCGCGACGATTGATTCTCCGTTCGGGGAGAAAAGCAGGCCTGTGGGTTTACGCGTTCCCCCGAATGCAAGATTCTGATGAAGTGTGTAGCCAACTGGAGTCTCCTTCCAGACGAAAAGTTCTAGACGGGTTGCGCACGCAAAGAAGCGGCCATCGGAGGAGAAAGACAATCGAGAGAATTCGTCCTTGCCCGTAAAATCTAGAAGAAGCTTCGAATCCCGGACGTCCCAGATCAAAACCTTCTTTGGGAGAGTGAAGGCGAGTCGGGAAAGAGTGGGAAGGAATAGATGGTTTTTTGAAAAGCGGATTTCGTCTGGGAGACGTAAAGACTCGACCTTTGCTAACGTTTTCATCGAGCTGAACCCAATCTCCCATATGCTGATAGATCCCGGCTCCACAGTGGCGAATTGGATGTTTTCGTCATGAGTCCAAATTGGAGGTATGATGTGGCCTACTGGATGTGTGTAAGAATATACGAGTGTCCAGGAGAGAAGATCGTAGGTGGCAATGGCGACAGTGGTGTCGCTAAGATTCCTACACGCGATTGCAACTATCCCTCCATCCATAGAATACGTGGAAGAGAATCCCCGGCAAGAAGAACCATCCCTCCGGCTGGTACCAGCCGGACCACCCGTGTGAAGGTCCCAACCTGTGAGTCCCCAATCACTGAATTGTGTTAACAAGCGGCAGTCCGGGGAGAAACTAAGCCACTTGTGTCGAGATTTATCTTCCTGGGGGGACTGGAAAGTGTTGAGTTGCTTGAAAGTCGCCGCGTCCACGATGTCTATTTTCGTAGATCCGAACCCCGCGATGGCGATGAACCTATTACACGGGGACCACGCAGCCACGTTGCGAAAATCTTGACAAGGGAAGGTCGCAAGAATTGGTTCCCACGAAAGTGATAGCCCATGCACGATCCTCGCCGTGGGACAGGCATATCGTTCGTACAGCTTGCGTATGATTGACTTTTGGGGTGATAATGGAAGTGCGGTGTGGTAAATATGGAGAGCGGACGTGCTGATAGCTTCGAAGAATGTGACTACGAAACGGAGGTAGTCTCTGGCGAGGCTGGCGGCAAGGACCGGCGACGCCCAGATCTAGTTCGAGTAAGATTTTGAGAGATGAATGGGAAATGAAACACAGCATACCTCCAGCAATGTTTCAGTCACTTTCAATGCGTCAACCGCTTCCCTTGCGGCACCAAGAACGCTGAGTGCTTCCAACCAAAACAAAAACTTCTCTTCGAGGAACTGGCGGAGAGCAGGTATGATGTCGGGTGACTGTGTCGGTATCGTGGGGACGAGGTGCTTGTGCCACGACTGGCAGGCGTATTGCAAAGCTTGGTCAATGTGTTTTTCGGTTCTCTCCCTCAGGTCAACGACTTCCGAATTGGCGACCCCATGTGGGAGCTTGCAAATATTCTGCTCTAGTGTTTGGTTCATAATCTTGAGGCAGCCGGCAAGAAGTTCCGTATGATGATCTGGAGGGTAAACGCGAAACCTTGGATCGATGCACCGTGCGGGATCGAGGACGAAGTCTGAAAAGGACTCGTGGAAGGGTCGGACAGGGTGATTAACGTCCTCCCGTAGAACGAGGAGTGGATGCAATGATGATAGGATGCGGAATACGTGTTCGGTATCGAGGCTTAGGAGTGTAGCAATTGTGGTTGGGGAGAGGGGGTTTGTAGCCAGGATTGCCGCACCGAGAACAGCTTGAACCATGGGGTCGCCATCTGGGTCATCGTCACCGAAACCCGCCTGGAGGATCGTTACATAGAGCGAATCAAGTGTAGGGTAGGCCTTGAACTTGGCCTTCCCCTCGAACCTGCTATCTAGTGATCGCAGAAGGCGATCTGACTGTTCCCTGGGATCGACGCCCTTCTGTTCAATAAACCTGACCATAGTCATAGCGTGGATAAATAGCCCTCCTGTGCGTTCGCAGAGCAGATCCAGTTGTTCTCCAGTCGGCCAGTCATCCAGTCCATGTCGACGGCCCTTGAGTTCGGAGATTCTGTGTTCAAAGAACAGCTTTATGTCGCCGTCGACCAGACCGGCCTCAACCTCGTGGAGGACAGACACGTCCACTGCTTTGACCAAGAGCGGGAGCCGGAAGCCTTCTTGAATGCGGGGCTCGGGGCGACTGGTGACGAAGAACTTAACCTTGGGGATCTCGGCTGCAAGTTGGCCAAGAACAGCCAGGATTGCCGAAGTAGGTTCCTCGCCTTTGCATTCATCCAATCCGTCGATCAAAATGACGGTCGAAATGGAGGATTCGACGAGGGGTTGAACGATCAACTTGTTCATCTGATCATACAGTGACCCATGAACAACTCCTGGATCAGATTGCACCAATGGGATGAACATCGACCGGAATTGCGAGAATTTTCGTGCGAGTTGAATCGCAAGAGTGGGGAAGATCAACATTAGGTTGCTTCTGTCTTCGAAATCCCGCGAACAGAAGAAGGAAGCACCTAGTCGTCTGTTTGCGAACGTCCTCTCTGCAATCGTCTGTGCGATGGTGGTTTTCCCCGTCCCAGCGAGACCATTCAACCAGTAGACAGGGGACCTTTCAAAGTCACGTGTCCAGAGTTCAATCTCGGCCAAGATGTCTCCACGGGTTCCTCTGAGACAACCATTGTGGTCGCCATGTCGATATTCGGCCCGTCGTGCAGAGTAGAAACAGTCGAGAACGACCACTTCAGCTGAGGAGGGGATCGTGTCAGGTAAAACTCGTGAAAACACAGAAACAGAATGTGGTCCAACCTGGGTCCTATCAAGAGAGGTCATTTTTGTTGGCCCAGACACGAACGGGAACGCTCACCAGCGAATTGAGTGTTCGATTGTTAACCGCCGTTTGCCACGCCATCTGTATTCTTTGTTAACGTTGAAAAGAGCGCCCGATTGCGGACAAACCTGATAGCGGAAGACGGCCTCGTGTAGATCTTCGAGAAGTTTGAGAACATCTTGAATGTGATCAGTAAGCCGCTGCAACTCCAGGCTCTCGTACAACGGCCGCAGATTTCCCTCGATGCCTTGAAGTTCGCTGGAAAGGGGTTATTATGTACCAATGCAAATGCAGGAACGTGACGTACCGAAATAACTCATCCCGGCGCCTCTGATCTACCAAATTGTCTGGACGTTTCGCAAAAAGTTGACCCAGCGAGGTTATACGTGAAAGGAGCACTTTGATCTTGTTTCTGACAGCGGCAGATCCCTGCAGAGTTGTTAGCCAAACAGGGATTTGGGATTGGCGGTCGCCGGCAAACCTCTTGGTTAATACAGTCGATGGAGAAACTCAGAAGGAGGGCTTCGAGAGAATCGAATCCATTTGAAGCCTCTACTGTATCATTAGTGGGAAATACGGGAGCCCTCAGCGGCGTATTTGTGTGGTCTTGCTCCGTAACTGATGGCTATCAAGAGGGCACGAGTGACACAATAATATTCATGCGTACCGATCGACGCCGCCCCCGGCTCCCCCTCCTCCTGACTTAAATTGCAGGTATCCTCTCCTGATGCACAAACGCACAGAGACCCTTGTGAAAAACTGCTGTGATGGTGGTGATTGAAACCTCTCACTTGTAAAGCTGTCCCCAACTTGTTCGGTATCGTCAATCGCAACAACAGGGGCCGAGGTTCCTGGTACGGAATAATCCTGAACTGTGCTTTCCCTTTCACAAAATACAATCCGTGAGGGCACAGAGTCCTTCTCATCTGGGATCGCGGCTCAATCACACTTATCTACCCCCAGCCGTGATGCTAAGGACGACTCAGCTCACCCTTCGAGGTAGTGTCCAGTTCTGCTCGGAAGCCGAGCGGACTGACGGCGATGTTGGTGAGGAGCCCAAACGAGAGGTTTCTTGCGGGGTGTTCCTGCGATTCCTTGGACTTTTTCTTGAACATCAGCTCACACACACGGCACGGGCGTGCGGACGTCGGATGGCTCAGAGGACGGTGCGAAAGTGTGAAAGCGGTTGATTTAGTGTTGGCCGGCTCGACGCAAGAACTTTGCCTAGGGTTCGGTTTGTCAGTAGACGTAGAGGACACCGCAGAACCCCACTCACCGACGGGCTCGTATCGGGAGAACAATCAGACGGATCCCATCAATCCTTGGGTGACCGTGACGGAAGATAAATTCGTCAGCGTGACGTATGGACAGCGAAGGGGCGCGCTGGTTCATGGTGTTCCTTTAGGCCTAGCCAATTGAGTAAAGGCTGGTTGAACATTTCAAGTTACAGGACGGGCGGTTTCAGTTTCCAATGTTCTTCGATGGTCGTCCATGCGGGCAGTCTGAACACCACATCGATCATCAGGATTTCATGCCAACGAATTGATTGGTAGAATACATACCGGCGAATGCTACCCAGTGCAGCATTTGGCCCAGTACTTCCGGAGAAATAGATATTTGATAACGCAAACCAAAAGGCGTGCCCCATACCAACGGAAGCCAGGTACGTGAACGTGTATTCTATGCAACAGCTCGGGGCACCCAGAAGCTAATGCTACCTACGGGTTGGGGCACCCTCTCGGATGCGCACGATGGTAGAATCGAAAGTCTTCACGAAAATCGTGAGTCGTGATCGTCCTAGACGAAGGGTGGTTCCCGGTGATCGAGAGGTACGCTTGGGAACCCTCAAAGGCTCAACGCTGCAACGCCTGATTCCAAGAATGTGATTTTTGCATTCTGTTCTCAATCCTCTCCCGGTGGTAAAACAGTAGAATTTATCCGTGGTGGTCCGTTCCCCAAACCTCGCGCACATCTAATAAGTGGTATAGAATATGTAACTAGCCCCAATCGGTCAGCCACCACTGCCCCGCACAGGGAGAATAGTACCAACGACGCTGGTAAGACCTTGAGTGCGGCTCTACCGAGTGAGTCGAGCTGCGGGTTGAGTCCAAACCGTGCGGCCTGGTCACTCAGGAGGCGGATTATTGATGAAGGCGAGGGCATGGATGGATAAAGAAGAACTGGGAGGACGTGGGTCAGTCGCTACGACGCGCTTACCAAGGGAGGTGCAGGCGTTGGAAATTCGGCGAATGATGCTGCTTCCTTTCAAGGTTCACGTTTAGCAGTGACTTTGATCCCAGGAAATGAGGGACCCTTGAGTCCATCAAAACAAACCCTTATCGTGGTATGTCTTGGTATGTCTTTCATTCAACACCAGGCGACTTTCGAGAGCGCATCATCCTCCTACGACAAGATGCTTCAACCGATAAAGGAGGTGTTGAGTCTCGCGATGAGACGGGATCAAACACTCAGGCCTACAGCTCGACGGCTGGACCCTGGAATCGGTCTTCGATATTGACGCGTGACGTCAGATGGACAGCAAACGGGAATATTTGGGGATGCTTGTTTGGGTGCCGTAGGATCGCGCTTCCTCCATTACGCAGGATGGTAGAAACCGGATTTCACTTGTGATTCAGGAGCGCCTTTGCACGGTGTTTCGATGCGATACCTGGATAAAAGCGCGGCAGAAAGTCGACAGGGCGCACACGATGAACGTGGGATCAAAGTATTGTAGACCTTTGAACAGCGGTGGTCGAGCTTGTGTTGAAGTGTGATTTAGAGGGAAAAGTGATGGTGGTGGAGAGGGGGGCACGGCCTAAAAATGTACGCTTGATGTTTTTTCTAGTACAACGCAAGGGCAGAAGGGCGAAACTTACGCTCTGCTACGAACGGGATCAAAACAATAGGCGAGATCCAAGGCAACACAATGCCCAGTTTGATCCTCCGCAAACCACACTCGCAGCACTGGGATGGAGCCTCGCGAGTATTCCTCCACATTATAGACAACGTGTACACTCACTCATAGTCGAGGAGTGCTTGCTTGAAGACTAACTGCGGCAAAACATGAGAAGTGATTCGTGGATTGCAGCGTCACTGTGGTATAGGTCAACGAGGTACGGCGCCGGTTCCTTCCGGGCTCATCCGGATAGGTCAACCAAACTAGCACTACGAACACGGCTTGCCAGCGACGCGACAGCCACATCTGGCCCTGCTCAAGAGAGCACGACACCGCGAACAGGGTTTGTGGGAGGCTGGAAAGTGGAGCGCCGCACGATGGCAGTGATGGAGCGTGGTCGAAACAGGTAAGTAGCCCTGGTACGAACTCCTACAAACGCCCTGCAATCTTCTCAATGGGCACACAGATTTATCCCGGAAGGGGGCTATCGCTTTCACAGCTTGTGTTTGCTCTGAACAAGGAACTGGATCTTGTGGTCCATTCTCCCTCGTGCGTTGCTAGTATCATTCTGGACTCTCCGCTGGACGCAACTCACTGATTCCTCCACAGCTTCACCTTGGACGCAATTTCCCAACTCGACCGGGATACCTCGGCAGCATTGACAACCATCCGCGAGTGGAGGAACTCATTGGTTCCCATCAACCGCATCCCGTTGGACATCCTTTCACTCATCCCTACCCATCTCTCTTCCCAGGAAGACCGGTTCATCGCTACGTCCGTATGCCGCCATTGGCGCAAGACATTTCTTGAACATGGCGCACTATGGTCCAAACTGTTTCTCCACAAGGGCAATGTCTACGTGGAGACCCTTCTCCGCCGTGTGAAAGGGTCTCCGCTGGATGTAATCGTCGATCGAAAAATTCCCACCGACACCACGATAACACTGCTTTCTCCCCGCATTCGACAAATCAAGTACCTCGAACTTAGGCAAAGCTCATGGGAAGCAATCACAAAGCTCTCTGAAATGGGTCTTGGACAACCTTTCCTCCGAACCCTCAAGATCGCCGTCGTCGAAAGACGCAACGGGTTTCGCCGGCCGGTGACGCCTCCCCCACACCCTTTCTTCAGCGATGCCGCAAACCTTGAGCAATTCTTCCTCGATTCTTGGAGTTACAAACGCCTGGAATACTTTGTCTTTCCGCGCCTCACCACGCTCACGCTATCTATGCATTGTACATACGATTGCAACGCACCCGACCTGTTCGACTTTCTGAAGGCTTCGCCCATGCTGCGAACGGTCGAAATCAGGATCCAAGGAGGTAACAATCTGCAGGAACATTCTCGGGAACCAATCGTCGTCCTCCCCAATGTCGAGGTCTTCTCCTTGCACATGTTCCATGGTTGGGGCGTCTACTATATTGCAGCCCGTATCTCCTGTCCTTACTCAAAGCACACATCGCTGACATACCAAATACCCGACTACGAACTGTTGCCCGGCATAGAAATATTCCCCACTTCTGTCACGTCGAACGTGATCGTTCGCCAGTACACGAGGAGTCCGGTCGAGGAAGTCACGTTGCGCGTGGAACCAATTATTGACCTCGCGATGGGACCGACTTTTGGCCCCTTGGTCGGATGCTCCCTTACTTTCCGATGCTCTGACACAGGTATCATCAAATTGGGTTTCCAGGTTCCTGGCATAGACCTACCCCAAACATTGCTTGAAGAGATAGGCTGCGAAGCCTTCTTACAGGCTTCTACGACTATCAGGGCTCACCCTCTACTGTGCCAGGTCAAGCATCTCCACATCGAATATAAGGCTATTACCCTGCAATCAAGACAATTGCTGTCCATGGCGCAAGAGGTCGGGAGTCTCTTCAAGTCTCTAGGGCCATTGGACGGGCTGACCATTGATGGCTGCGATCTACACGTCGTATTCTTCGCCTCCCACCTCGAGCTTGGGGAGCTGGAGCAAACGATCGTGTTTCCGTCAATTAAGGAGCTTGCCATCTCACGCCTACCGACGGGACCCGACGCGGAAGCATGTATGGAAGCTATTGTGGACCTCGCAGAGTCGCAGCACGCGAAGGGTATACCCTTTGAGCGTGTGAAAATCCATGCAACGGCGTTTCCTGCGGAGATTGTGGAGGTGTTGAGGCGATGGGTGGGTGCTGTGGATTGTTACGAGGATTAGACTGGAAGGATGATAGGAATTCTGCATGAGAAACCAAATATGCATATAGCATCGAGTATAGCACACACCTTTACGGGTACATCCGAAGAAGGTCATTGAGGCCTCGGTAGCTTCAAAATTGAAGATGATGCCCTTCATCGTACCCTAGTGCTCGTGAGGGAACGCATTGCCAAACAGAAGCTTGTAGTTGCAGAGCGCAAAGGCGCGCACACGCTGTTCTCCCTTCGACTGATCGACCCCCGCCGAACAGTGCTCCATCGAGACCCCCCGCTGGAGGAAACGGGATGAGACGCGACATTCGATCCATTTCCCACTTCTGCATCCACGACAAGGGGTCCCTTGGCGTCGAGCTCCTGCATACCAGTTGCTCACCGACACTCAACTTTGTTTCCGTTCCTCTTGGACGACTAGCCAGCTGACGGCTTTTTGATAAGCCCCACGTGAAACTGAGCCGCGGGTTTCCAGCGTAGCCTCTCTTAGCCTCTCTTTCAGCTCCATCGTTTCCTCGTCACCTACGTCAAGAATCGCTGTTATGACCTTCCCTGGGCGCGCCCGCGTCAGGAGGTCCGCTGCCGTTGCCCTCAATCTCACCTACTCTTCTATCTCTTTTCGCTCAACGTCCCCCTCGCGACTGTGATGGCCTACGGCTCGTCCTGCGCGAGGGAACATTCGGAACGCCAGACTGCTCAAGCAGAATGGTCAACCTGAAGGCAGGCTTTGATATCCTTGAAACTTGCGACCTACACGCCGCCACCAATAATCTCCATTTCTTGGACCGTGTGGTTCCAGGCGTGCCAGCGCAGATACCCTTTCTAATCAATCCTTTGCGCAGACCTTCATCCCCACCTGTACCCACCACCGGGTCCGATGACCGCATATAACTGGACTCTGATCCGGTTTTGACTCGCTTGTGGATATTCGCCTCCTTCGCCCATGTCACGCTTTTCCTTTGCGGATAACTCTTCAGAGGGTGAGCCCTAACGCCGTTGGATGTGCACAGAGATCGGGGTATCACCGAAAACATGTTGTGGAAGCCCAGGCGGGCGGTTTGGCCTAGCGCCATGTGCCACGAAGCTGCAAATTTAAAGCACCACTCTCGACGTACTACAGCCTTCAGGCTCCTTCTTCGACTTTTGTGCTGACCCGTGGGGAAGCTCGAGAACGAACCGCTGGCGAACTGTATCATTACCACGAAGACCCGTCTAATCGTTCTAGAGTGAGCGTCGTTCGATCACGATTCAATGTAAGTTACGCTGAATGAATACTACGCTTACTGTCAGCTGATAGTCCCGCAGCAGGACCTCAACATATCTGAATTAGACGCCACAGTTGGGTGTGGAAACCTAACACAGACACCTGTTATCACCCTGGAATCTGACGCTCAATGCAATCGTCCCCTGACTCTAGTCTCTTTAGCATTGTGCAGTTGGTTTTCCCTCAAGACCTTATCCCGCAGATAAGATGGCACTTACGTCAAAAGGTATTCACTGAAGCATGGATCACGTCCGAATCATCGGGACGTCATATTTTTTCTGTTCCTACTCATACACGTCCCGTGGCCCGAGCAATGCAGGGGATCAGATCCACGTGCCGGAATGCTCCAAACCCACACACAAGTCAAGCAATTAGAAGGCGCACAATGAACTGGATTCGCACTCGGTGAAGAGCGGGCGGTTTGGAAACACGCCGTCGTTCTATCCCCCGCATAGCCCATCCTCCTTTAATTGGACTCCAAGTACGCACCTGCAATCTGCCGATCCTATTCGCCTCCTCCTATAGATCCCCGAGATCTTCTCTCTTTATCTTGGTTTCTCTCTCCCGTCCGCCCTCCACTGGACCCCTTCCTACAATTACACACACCCGAGTCATGTTTGATCCCGTTAGAGAGTCCTGGTCAGACCAGTCACGGATCCCACACTCGATGTACTTTGAGGAAAAGACAAACTTCGCGGGGATTCTCATCGGCGGGATATTCTACGGTATGCGGACCCATGTATTCGTTCATCCGTACTCACCGCTCGATCTATCGCCCAAGGGATCGTCATCGTTCTGTTTTTCAAATGCATGGGCTTATTTCTCACTGGATCATTAAGTCTGCGGACCAAGTGGACGCTCGTGGCACACACCTCCGCCATCTTCTCGCTTGTGACGGTATACACGGCAATAAGCCTCAACATCCTGTCCGTCTCCCATGTCGATAACCGAGAATTCCCCGGTGCAGATGGTGCAGCACCCCCCGGGCCCCTCGGACACCAGTTTTACACCGACTTCGAGGCTGAAAACGTTGTGCGCACCCTCGCGTACGTGTTGAGCAGCTTGTTAGCCGATGGCCTTTTGGTAAGACTTTCATTGGAGTCAATCGCCCAAGTGTCTAACGGGGACCACTGCTCTCAAAGCTACATCGTTTCTGGGTCATTCATTCTATGAACCTCTGGATCGTCACTTTGCCATTTCTCGCATACCTCGCCTCGTTGAGTACGCGTCCGAGCCTTCCGCGACCTGACAGCGGTGCTCCTGGCTAACATCGATAATACAGCGTTTGGTATTGTGCTGATCTACCAGACCTCACAACCGGACAAGAACCTTGGGAACACAGTCGCTGGCCTTGACCTTGGTTATCTGTTTTACCTAATTTCACCTTCGTTCAACATTCTCCTTACGCTCACGATCGTGCTGCGATGCATCGAACACAAAAGACAACTGCGGAAGGTTCTAGGGAATTCGTATAAGAATGGAGTGTATGATGACATCATCGTCAGAATTATCGAGCCTTGTGCCCTGTACACGGTCAGCTTTCTCCTATATGCTGCACCCTGGGGTTCTGGGAGGATCGTTGCGGACATCTTCTTCCCAGCGTTCGTCCAGGTGCAGGTTCGTACCTCCTCGCCGTTTACATGCGCGATACAATATGACCATTGTGATGAACAGGTAATCGCTCCGCTCCTCGTCATTCTCCGAGTCGCCCAACGGCCATCACCGACCAGCGAGGAGACCGACTTCGAATCGGCTGTTTTCTTCAGCCAGGGGGATTCGGTAGGCCCGAATGAGATCCTTGCTGGTGTGACTCCCGCGGGACCGACGGACGCGAATGAAGGAGCTTCTGGCGAGCCTGGGTTTGGCGTTGAGGCTACTACTAGCGAAGTCACCCCATTGTGATGGGGCTTCGACCCGGGTTTTCACCCCGCGTTTGTAGGCAGATGAGCGTCGATTTTGGTTAATTTTTATTATCATTTCGTGTTCATCGCGTGGCACTGGATACCATCACATCTATCGTGGATCCAAACACAAAAGTGGAGGTTCCAAGATGTACACAACTTACAAGCGGACACATGCTCGTCGGGTGCACTGTCACCGTAACTTCTTGACTTACTCCGATGTGTGTGCTCCCGATGTTGAGGTGATTGGTTGTTGGTGGTAAATAGATACGTGCTTTTCGCCACGAAGACTGGTCTAAGCGTTCTATAGTGAGTACCGCTCGAACACAATTCAGAAGACGTGGCATTCATGTATGCTGAATGTTAACTACGCTTACTGCTAGCCGATAGTCCCGCAGCAGGACCTCAACATATCTGAATTGGACGCCACAGTTTGGTGTGGCCCGTTCTTCCGTCTCTGGAGGCTTCTCGCCCTCTGGAAACCTGACACAGACACCTGCTATCACCTGGAATCTGACGCTCGTCTTCTGATAACAAAATCGAGTTTTGAGACCCACTCAGCGAGGAAACGATACGCTGCTGCCGGTGAAAGAGTGCATGCTTACGGCTTGATAAATGATCGAAGGATACCTTCATCGCGCGTGATGTGGCGTGACGAATCCCACGGAGGGAAGGGAGTGATCCAAAAATGAGCCCTAGAAGAGACTGTAAAGCATGCCCTGCGGTTTTTTATGAATTCGAAAATTCGAAAATCTCGGCTGATCATGAGAAACCGACGGCGGCGATGTCGGGGTAAAGAGAGGTGATGGGCAGGAGAGATTGACGCATCGTGTCTGTGTAGCAGACTGCTGTGGGAATCGCTTAAGACGACACTTTTGTTGAAGCGCTCTTGATGAGTTCTGCAGAAGTCGGGGGGACAGACATCAGCACAGGTCGCATTGAATGTGTGGGTAGGATCCGTTCGGTTTTTTCCGGAAACCTCCCGTCGTCAACTGCGTGGCGCGCGCTTACCCGATGCCATCGAAACCGTTTCCCCTCCTGCCTTGATCTCGCTAAGAACGAGATTACAATAGAAGGTATGTTGTACTCGTAACCACGTATCACGTTCGAAAGGCTGAGGTGTTTCATTGTCCCAGGTCATTACCGCATACATCCTGCGTCTCGCGCAATACGACGTGTCCGAGGGATGTTCTAAAAGGCTTGCGTCTTGTCGAACTCGAGTGAAGGCGAACATAGAATTGAAACTTTATCGATTATCGTGCCAGAAATGGGCGAATCTAAAGACAGAACGACATACAGGTGTGCATACCTCTTGCCACCCCGTCGGAGTCGCGGCTGGTGCTGATTCTTTGCTAAGCCTTGGTAACAGATGGTATCAAAGCGCAGAGAATGCATGGCCCTGCGGAGGTTTTCGAACCAGAACTTGTTCTCATGGTCGTCGCGGGTTGTCGTACATCATGCATAACGCATCGTGCACCTTCGACTAGGCTCTCAATGCTCAGTTTATAACTCCCTGATCCCCTTCACCGGCTCCCATTGAGCTCCGAGGTCCCCTTTCCCTTCGTTTTCATCTCCCTTCTACCCTACCTCTCCACTCCACCGAACCTGTTTCCTCCACCCGTACACTTTCAATCCATGTCTGACTCTCTGGCAAAGCCCTGGTCCGATAATCCTTATGCTCCGCCGATCTCATACTCGCTGTACGTCGCGGAAAAAAACTATCTTGCCGGAGCTTTCATCGGCGCGATATTCTATGGTACGACTACCCATGTTTCTGCATAATATCCTTACATTGTGTGTTGATCTGTCATTCTAGGGATAGTCGTTGTCCTGTTCTTCCGATGTATGGGCGCTTTGCTTCATCCCACCCATTGTGCAAGGGAGGGCGTCAGGTGGGCTCTCGTGGCCTACACTGCAACCATGTTCACGTTTGTGACGGTAAATATCACGACGATCCTGGACATCAAATCTATCTCTTACGTCGACAACCGAGGATTCCCAAGCACTGACGCATTAACCTCTGGGCCTTATGGATACTATGAACTTATATACTCCAAAGCAATTGCTGTCGTTCCTAATCTTATGTTCCTCTTGAACAACTGGCTAGCAGATGGTGTTTTGGCGAGTTTTTTGTTAGACTCAGCCACCTAGATAACTGATAAGGGCCACCCCTCCAGCTCTATCGTTGTTGTGTTATTTACGCCACCAACTACTGGGCCATCACCTTTCCATGCCTCATGTACCTCGCCTCTCTGGGTACGTGACCAAGTCGCGTTCTCCCCGAGCCCGCCGAGCTGCTCCCGGCTAACGTCTACTACAGCGATGGGTATAATATTAATCTACTATCAGGCCTCGGAATCGACCACTAGAGGCTGGAGCTCCGTGGCTACAAGCTTCAATTATCCATATTTTGCGATTTCCCTTGGGCTCAACATCCTCCTCACCTCCATGATTGTTATGCGACTCGTGCTGCGCAGCAGATACATTCGAAATGCCATGGGGGCTCCAGCCATAACTAGCGGGTTATACAGGGCCATCCTCACCTTGCTCATCGAATCTTCTGCCCTTTACGCCGTTAGCTTTCTCCTCTTTATCGTACCTTGGGCTGCAGGTAGTTCCGTCTCGGGTATCTTTTCCCCAATCCTCGCAGATGTTCAGGTTCGTATTATTTGTCTTCCTGACTCATCACAATTGGGGACGCCGTTGGCTGATGATGGTAACAAATAGGTCATCGCTCCGTTCTTCATAATCTTGCGAATCGCTGACAGAAGCGCGGTAACAAGTGACATCACGGTCTCTGGGAGCTCCGCTTCAAATCAATCCAGGAGCCAAGGGGAGTCTGCGAGTAGTAACGAGATCCCTCCTGACGAGGATGCCTCGGGCTGCGTGGATGCGCTTGGCAAGTCGCCTAGAAAGCTCAGTGTAGAGGTTGAGCCCGTCGTCGACGTCCATCAAGACCCATTTTCAAACGGTCCTTGAATTCCAGCCTCGCTTTGGTGGAGACTTCTGCCTATTTCCTTCGCACTGGTTGTGATCCTCTTACGTTTTTATAGTCGAAAACTGACCGCTGCGTCGAGCATTTCAGCATCTCTGGACAACGATACCGCTTTCGCTGATGTTCATGGACCCTCACTCCTTTCATAGTTATTTCCTATCCTTTTCCTGAGCGTTTAGGGCCAAATTCCTTAGGACTTTATTCCTTGTGCTATCCATTCGCGTATCAACTGTCTTTCTTTGGACCGCGCTTTTGTGTAATATCCCCCGTACTCATTATTTCCATTCCTTGCAATCCTAGATCTCTCGTAATTCTTGTACCTTACGGGAAACAATAGTATCGGCGACGCTCGCAACTCTGATGTCCTTGGTGGTGGCCGTTTTACCGGTCTCTCGTTCATGCAAACAAAAATACGTCACAAAGTGATTTCTTCGATAGTATTCTCAAGCCTGATACCATGTTCTTCCTGAGACCCTGCGTTTGTCTCCGTGTGGCTTCGGACCTCGGAATGCGCCTCGTCACCACTCGTCGACTCCGCTTGGGTCTTGAAATGAATCGAGCCTATATTCCCTGAGACGATCGCTTCGCTCGT
This sequence comes from Thelephora terrestris, assembly GCA_015956445.1. Classification (NCBI taxonomy): domain Eukaryota; kingdom Fungi; phylum Basidiomycota; class Agaricomycetes; order Thelephorales; family Thelephoraceae; genus Thelephora; species Thelephora terrestris. The sequence goes on along the minus strand of WIUZ02000002.1, from coordinate 2,715,826 downwards.
CAATGCTCTCCTGTTGGCCACCCGTAGGGTGATGAGGAACGGAGCGATGACCTGCGGGTTACCCTAATCAGAATCAAAACAGCACCAACGTCCCAAGGTTGAAGCGAGTCCAAAAAGCAGCACGAACCTGGAAATCACCGACGACGGCTGTGAAGATATTCGTAGCGGGGCTATCGGCAGCCCACGGCCCAATGTACAATAGAAAAGCGACGGCATAAGGGGCGGAAGACTCGATGAGCATCGTGACGACGGCCGTATACAATCCGTTGGTGAATCCGGCGGAGCCACCCATAGCGTTTCGGACGTTCCTGCTGTGCAGGACGAGGCGTGTGGCGATCATTACCGTAAGGACGACGTTGAGCGCAACGGCAAGCGAGTAGTATGAAGTCCCGAAGTTGATTTCCGCGACGGCGGCGGCGCTATCGGTCAGCGGTTGTGAAACTCGGTAGAGGAACGCAATACCCATCGCTGTGCCAATGTCAAAAATCAGTCCTGTCGCGAGTCGTCGGTTCCTCATGGACTTGAGCACGTACCGACGGTGGCGAGGTACATCAGGAACGGGAAGGCGATGGCCCAGTAGTTCATGGCATAAATGATATAACAACGGTATAGCTAAAGCGGCGGCAAAACGATCAGCACCTAGGCGACCGAGCTTGAAACGGGACACTTACCAGAAGGCCATCGGCTAGCCATTGGTTCAAGGGGAACATAACCTTGGGGAAATTCTCGATCGTATCGTAGTAGGTAAAGTACTGGTATCCGAGAGGCCCGGGAGGTAATGGGCCAGCGCCAGGGAATTCACGAGCATCGACGTAGGAAACGGATTGGGTCCTGAGGTGTATCGAAGCGGGTAGCGTGATGAACGAGAACATGGCAACGGTGTGGGCGATGAGACACCACTTTACGCGCCTCTTCATGCGGTTATCTGGATTCAGCAACGCGCCCATGCATTGGAAGAATAGAACGATGACGATTCCTGAAATAACAGATTGAGCGTGGACGCGGACGTGAAGAAATGGGCACACAGATCAACGTACCGTAGAAGATTGCGCCAATAAGGACTCCGGCGAAATCCGACTTCTCCCCGAGGTACAAATCGTACGGGATCTGTGGAGCATTCGGATTGTCGGACCAGGGCTTTTCAGAGGAGTTGGACATGGCTCAGTTGTTGATCGAAAGGGATTTCTCCTCGGGCCAGGTAGAATGGGAGGGGATCAAGATGACCGGGAAAGAGCCCAGAGGTCAATGAAGAGAAGAGAAAGAGAGTTTACCGGGTCATATATAAACATTTGAGAGACCGAGTGAGGGCATACGGTGAGTAAAATGCGACACAACAGAAAAACGAAGGATTCCCAGTCTTGTCCGGTGACGTTCGGGGGCCACGTTCCCAATCATCGGATATCGCTCCACAAACGATTTAGATCAACACCTGTTGCATGCATACCCAGTACAGTAGGCCTGGGATTGGACGTTTGATAGAGTTGCAGTTCCATCTCTACCACTGGTCATATATCAATATTCAAATCTTTTCCCTCCAGCCAGATGCCGCTTTTAACCCAGGGTGTGTGTTCTCAGACTCTTGGCACCGTGTGCAAACAGTTGGAGGCACGTCGGTGGCAATGTCAGGGAACATACAATCGACAGCTCGAGTAACTTGAGACCGTGCCCTGCGTGGAACGTGAAAACGACAACATGTGATGAAGAACATGAACGTACAAGGACTCTCAGATGATTAAAAGGAATAGGTGTCTTTCCCATTGCTGCTGATTGACCTCGTGTGCAAGGGGTCATCAGCCCCCACGCCCAGTGATGCCCAGTGATGATGCTCATTTCCTCCTACCGCCCTCCAAGCTGCCAAAGAAAGGTCCGGCAAATCTATAAATGAGCAGGCAATCCAAGTCTGGATGTCATCCTGCACAGCAAAGCCACGACGGAACGATCGATCAAGTTAGGATGATCAGTGGTCCCGACGATGGATATCTTGCTGGGAAGGATGAGAAGGGTACCCAAATTATCACAATTCAAAAACACTGACCATCAGCAACGAACTTTCCCACAATGTTCCGTTGAATTCCGGCATCCTTTTTTTGCACACTCGTAATTATCATCGGGACGTGGATGGGTCCATAACTCGAGTCAGTCATCGCCTGTGCCTTCGACCTTGTTAGCAGCTTTGGATCGTCCGGGAAGTTCCATAGGAGGACGAAACCTGGCACCTCATTTTGTTGCATGGGGTAGCTGACCGAAACGCGTCCTGAAAGAAGAACCCTCGAAAGAGGATGCGCATTGACCTGCGGCGAAACATTAGCCATGTAGGTCAGGCTTCCATTCAGGACCTGGTGAATGGGCGAATAGAATTCCGAATTTCCCTTGATGGTCCACAGCCACGACCCAGTTTCACCACCATCACTCGTGGTATACTGAAAAGCAGATGGGAGAAGCTGGGGTCCCGTGCGCGATGGAAAATCGAACGATGAATTGCGTGGGAGCTTGTGGGAAACGATCACGCCAAACGCTGTGATTGGCAGATCACAGTCACTTCCGCTCCCGTGCAACTCTCGACGACTCGATATGCAAGACCTAGTGGCCTGAGTGGGACCTTGAGGGCGCGAGGACACGATCCCAAGCATGTATACCTTCCTTCCCTCTCTGGTCGAATGCAAGGGTGGAAGGAGAACCAGAAGGGAGAACTTGAGGTAACGAAACGACGCGTACTGTGCAGTCAATTTGCATGAAGCAATGGCATAGAGCATCTCAGCTGAGAGGAAGGGTGGTCCCGCAGATGGTTCCGGCGGTGGAGAAATATTCGTGAGCCTTTGGTATCTCAACACCTTGTGCGTCTTCAGCTGGACCCTTGGGCATTTACTGACCTTCCACACTCCACACCCCCCCCCCCCCCCCGATCAGGGTCCAAGGCCTTCTGTTATCCCAACCCCTCCACCTACGTATCTGCTCACTATGCCCCCGAGTCATCTTCGATAAAGGTTCTTCTCGCCAACGTCATCTGCAATGCAATGGGTCGGGTTCCGCGGTCATCCGCAACCGGACAAGGACAACCGGAACTCTCCGTTGTATACAACTTCGGCATTCCCTACCTCCGTTGGAACATGGGGTGTCCACCGTTGAGGCATCGTACCGATAAGAATTTAATCTCACTGCTTGCAGAGATTCAGGTTCGCCCTGCTTCCCACTGGCGCCCCACGATCGTAAGAAATGGGTGGCTAATCATAATCACGAATAGTCCAGTGGTTCGTTCTTCATCGTTCTCCGTCAACCAGAGCACATCGAAAAGCGGCACTATCGCCTGTTCATAGGAGCGAAGTAGGCGGGTGACGATGAGCCCATCCATTCAACAGTTTAGCCGAGCCTAGGCCGCACGTCCCTTAGTGTTTCCCTCCCCTTTTACCTCGTTACCTTCCAAGTTCAACGTTCACCCCCCGACTTACCATAGGCCAGCCTTTCAATGTTATCTTTGTTTACAACTTTGTCGTGGACGGGGTTCCCATTGGTGCCCTGAGTTCTGATCGGGAGTAGGAAGTCTGGAGACTTGGAATGAGAAAGGGAGTACGGAGGAGCTATTTTTCAGTCGCTTCGTGCCCCGCGAATGCTGGAAAACCCATCTTGTATTCGGTCGTGAGCGGTTAGTTGACCTCCTTCGAGGAAGAGGGGATTACAGCGGTGAGTTATCGTATTCCTGCTCATCTTTCTCTATCTCGTTCCCTGTAACAGTGGGCCGCCTTCTTTTTCCATTAGACTCACACCAAAACCTGATTACCCAAAACACCCCCGTTCGACCACCTGGCGTTCTGTATAGAACTTGACCAGTAATAGAACGTCCGGGGAATATTCTATCTTCTATGATCCCACTGTGCCAGTTCACCGCGTGATCTGTGAGGTCTCGTAAGGCCTTGAAGACTGAACCGACTAGTACCAATGGGGAATCCCCGCGTGTGACTTAAACTTTGAGGCGGCCGGGCATCTGAATTCAGCGGGGAAGTCAATGGGAGGGCCACTAGCCTGTGACCGTGGCCCTGTTGACCCACTTCCCCTCTCCAGCCTCAATCCTCGAAAATGGAAGTGTGGCTGGATTACCCAACGCCCCTGGATGATAAGTATATAAACTCTCGAGAGTTGCAGGCGAAGGCTTTCCTCCATCGACCTGGATCTCTTCTCAAAGAGTCGGTCGGTCCCACCTGCTTGAACGCGGCCGGTTCGAGCTGGAGTGGCGATCCCCTCTCGCTGGTTCACCGCCAGCATTGCTTGGGATTGTCATCCGGCGGAGCGGTGGTTCCCTATGTTCGAAAAGTCAGTCGCTTCTTACTTTCTGAGTACCTGATGCTTACACCACATTAAATTTGTTACTAGCTCCTAGGAGTCCCTGACTATTGAATAGTGAATAACTGAGATTATATACGTGGTCAGACACCCGTCGCCACAAATGAAGATTGCTTCATCAGCTTGTCTATCATGATAGTATATCTATCGTTGACTTCTGTGAGTGTATATTTTTTGGTTTCCTGCCGCGTTACGTGCTGATCGAAAGTTGAAAAGCTGACGGCTTACCAGTCATTTCTCGAGGAAATGAGATTTTATCAGATTGACATGTGGTCAGACATCTGTCGCCACATATGAATATTGCATTGTAAGGTTGTCCGCCATGATGGTACATTTACCCTTGGCTTCTGTGAGCATATGTTTTTTTTGGCTTGCCGTCGTGTTGTGCGGATTGAAAAGCTGATGGCTTACCAGACATTTCTCGAGGAAATGAGATTCTATTAAATTGACATGTGGCAGACATCTGTCGCCACATAGTAGCCTATGAATATTGCATCATAGGGTTGTCCGCCATGATGGTACATCTACCCTTGGCTTTTGTGAGCATATGTTTTGTGGCATGCTGTCGCGTTGTGCGGATTGAAAAGGTGACGGCTTACCTGAAGTTTCTCAAAGAAATGAGATCATACTGAATTGACACGTTATCAGACATCCGTAATTTGGCAATCATCGTAAAGATGTATGTCACGGCAGTATAGTCATAGTCGGCGGTGTGAGTGTATATTTTTTGGTCTTCTGTCTCGTTATGTCTCGGTTGAAATGCTGATGGGCCAATGCTTCGTTTCCAGTAGCAAATCAAATACCCCAAGTCCCCCTTCCTTCCTTCCTCCTCCTTCCCCCCTCTTCCCCCTTCACTTGGTATGCATGAACAAGGAAACTGCACCTGCGATCCTCTCGTTTAGGATAGTCGCACCTCACCATCGAACCCGGTCCAAGGTTCGATCGTAACCTGTAACCTGTATGGAGCGCGAGCGCGGCCCTGTAAATCATACCGATGAATGAACCCGTATCCACATCTTGAGCATTGCCCGAATCGCATCATCAACAGAACGATACTGCCGCTTGTTTCCTTCAGATCATCCTTCGTCGACGAGTTGAATCCCTGCTGGTTGTGGGCGTCGAAATATTCCAACCCCCACGTGCATCGCGGACGCCCTGTTGATATTCTGTGTGACACGGTTTTATCGAGAGACGGCACCGGTCCATCTCACAAGTTCTAGATCTGCCTTTCAATGGAAAATAAAACCCTCCGGCTGTTCGCCTTGCTCATCATACGCATCGTCTCGTCGTCTGTTCCTGGTAGGGCCCCTGAAGGTTAGTCAGGGAAGGCCGAATTCAAGCCAGTCCCGGCGTTTTCTCAAGCGCAAGATCTCACACACAGTTGTTGGGACTGAACACTACCCGCGGCACGTCCGCTAATTGACCACCTAACAGACACTAGATGTCATACGTAAAAACGAGAGAGGTGATTCCCGGTCTGACAGGAATATTCGATAGCATGTTCGTATCACCGCGTATCGAGGTTCCACGAGATGCCCCGTGATGGACGTCTATCAGTTCACCGATACTCCGGACGCAGAACTCGGGATGAAGCGCAGGGCTGCCCGTTCGGTCCGAGAGAGACGGCAAATTTGAGTGCGAACTTGTATAGCATGTGTCCCTCGTCCAAGCAACTGGGCATGGTACTGTGGCGATCCCGTTGCATAGAGCCGCGGTAGTCAATCCTGAAGTCCCCCAGATCTACAGCTCGAGTGAATTAGACCTGGTAGTCGGTGAAACAATAACAGATGCGAGCTCTCTCATCTCTTCAACGCCATTGTGTGGTTGGATTGCCAGAGCAAGCGGTTGATCGCTCCGGGGTGCTGGATTAGAGCCGAAGTCGGTTATACGGCCGTCGAATGAGTGAGGCGCGCTCAGGCAGGGACTCGCGATGTCGATGAAAGTTTGAAAATGTGTGGGTGAACACGGGGCCCCTGGCTCGTCAAATGAGCCCTGAGATTACGCAGGCCTATAGAATGTGGGATGCTGATTTCAACTCCGACCAGTTGAGTTTTGATGGCGTCGGGCTTAACTCGTTCCCACCATCATACCGCTCGCGATAAACCGGGCGGTAAATGCGAAGACTATCTCCCCAATACGCCAGAGGTCAAGCAATCAAGAAGTGGGCGGCAAACTAGGGCCGCATCTGTGGGGAACCGGACCATACTAACCCAAAAATCTCAGGCCTCGAGCGATGCCAAACGCCGCGTTACTTCAGCACGCGTGAGGGGCTCCCGGGCCCTGACCAGTGACTGAAGAAAACGAGACCATGAAGGGTTGACTTTTAATGGACCTGAGCGTTTATAACTCGCTGGTCCCTTCCCATCGAGCCCCGAGGGGTTCTCTCTTCATCCCAGGCCCTGGATACTCTGACCTTCTTTCGCCGCCCACTCAAGACCCCGCTAGATTATACGGATTTGAGCCATGTCTGACTCTTCAGAAATGCCCTGGTCGGACAATCCCAACGCTCCGAAGATCCCATACGAAGTGTACTTTTCAGAGAAGACAAGTTTCGCAGGAACCCTAATCGGTGCGATACTATATGGTACGCCAAGATACATGCGCAACTATCCGTGCTCACCTTGTCCGTTCGATCTATCGCTCTAGGGATTGTCATCATTCTGTTCTTCCAGTGTCTAGACAGGTTGCTCAATCCAACTCATCGCAGAAGGGAGGGGATCAAGTGGGGGCTCGTGGCTCACACCGTGGCCATGTTCTCATTTGCGACGGTGTACACCGCGATGACCCTCGACATTCTTTCTGATTGCTACATCAACAACCGAGAATTCCCTGGTGTTGATGGGGTGTTACCCCCTGGACCATCCGGATACCGGTTCCTCATCTACTCTAGAGCCATTAGTGTTGTTCCAGACTTCATGTTCCTCCTGAACAATTGGCTAGCCGACGGTCTCTTGGTAAGTCTCGTGCTAATCTCGGTCGCTCGGTCGTTCAACTCGGACCGCTCCTCCAGTTCTATCGTTGCTACGTTATCTACGCCAAGAACCATTGGGTCATCGCCTTCCCGTGCCTAGTATACCTCACCTCTTTTGGTACGCTCTCCGCAAAGTAACAGCGACACTCTTGGCTAACGTCATCGATACAGGGACGGGCGTCGTGCTCATCTACCAGTCCACGCACCTGAACAATATCTGGTACTCCTTCAAACCCATCCTTGGCATTCCCTACTTCTCGGTCTCCATTTCGCTCAACGTCCTCCTCACCCTCATCATCGTTACGAGACTCATTCTACATAGCAGGAGCGTTGGAAGTGCCCTGGGCCCTCTTGTCAGACCCAGCAGGTTGTACAACGCCATCGTCACCATCCTTATCGAGTCTTCTGCCCTTTACGCTCTCTTTTCGCTGTTATTCATTGCCACATGGGCTACCAAGACTCGCGCTATAGGCCTCTTTCTCCCAATCCTTGCCGAGACACAGGTTCGTTCCATTTTACTCTAACGACGTGCCACGGTCTTTCCGGACGGCCTCTGATCGTAGTGGCTAACAGGTCATCGCCCCGTTCCTCATCATTTTACGAATTGCCAACCAAAGCGCATTGACGAGCAATACTCTCGTCTCTCACTCGATTCACTTTAGCGGTCAAAGGAACTCGACGGGCGGTGGTGGGACGCTTCCTGGTGTGTATCCGATGAGTTCAACGGATTCGGATATTAAGGTTCCTGGGGAACCCGGTGTTAGGGTTGAGACTACTGTCGATTTGCATCGTGACAGTCGAACGGTTTGAGGAGTCGCTTGGAAACTTTGTGCCTTGCCACGATCTGGACCCTTTTCCGCCTCTCTCCCCCTGATCGGCGCTCTCATCTGCTTTTGCCGTTCAAAATCGGTAGCCGTCTGGGACATTTCACCACCGATGGGTTTTTTACTCGTATTTCTAGCTACATCGCAACCTTTTTGACTCGGGTTTTTTTCTCACGTTTGAATGTATGTTGCTTGTAACATGTACTTTCTCCAGTCATGAGATTTAAATTTTATTGCGCCAAAATCAAACGTTCGGTGGACAACTTTGCACTGCAAATATCATGAACACCGCTAGCTAGCTCTTGAGAAAAGAGGGTTTCCGAATTTTGTCCCAATTTGCTGCACCTGTGTCTTACCCAAAAGCAGCCCAACATCGAGCTGAATGCGCGCACGAACCCCACGTCCAAGGCCAGGGTCTGCCACAGATGATCATGAACCGGTTCGGCAACCGCCGCATGAGGTGATCGTTGGCTCGATTTTTTCTCCCCCTTCTTTTCTCCAACCACCACAGGCTGAACGCCGCGATGCTCGTCCCGCACAGACCAAGGCTCGTCTTCGGCGACCTTTCGAGTCTATCTCACGAGCGGGAAGGTCTGAGTATGCTCAAGTCCCTTTGACGGCTCCACAGCTGTTGCAGGTGTTAAATCTCACCTCAGTCGACGTACCAGAAAAACGAGCGAGCCCCGAGTGGGCCGTGTAGTTCCTTGTTCCGAAGATGCCAGGGAAATGCCTTGGTGGAGGATATAGTGTGCTCTTGAAAACACGTCACGGACTTTGGGTGCCTCCCCCTCACCTCGGCTTTTTAGGTCGATCTCTTCCACCCTCTCTATCACAGGGAACGCGCCATTCTGGGGTTGTTATTGATGGCGCACCATTACGTGGATGACTGTACAATGTGCAGAAGCTGAAACGTCGTGTTCTTTTTCTGTTAACTCGGCTATTTGCGCCTTTCGCAATCTCCGAGGGAACACTACATTCCTGTACGAGGAGAGTTTTGGTGTGTTGTGGATCCTGACCGCCTGTGAGAATGGCGCCCTTTAGTGCAATTCGCGGCACGCGGGATTGCTTTGGCATCGTTTGCCTCATGTGCTCGCTGCCAAGGGCCGAGTGTATGTTGGCGAGCTCCTGTGTAACTCAATTCAGACTAGTCTCGGTCTGTGGTGCCCCCTCTTCGTATTTTTTCCTCCTATTTCAACTCTTCGCGAGTTGGTTGCACGTTGGTGTCTCATATATACATATAGTTTGGTCATTTGTACTTCGCGTATGACGCTGTAGTGAATCTTAGGCTATACTCGTGCTCACACTCGGACCCTGAACAATAATCACATTCTGGACGATTTCATTCGCAATCGCGGGTGCTGATACAAGGGGCGTAGCTTGGGTAGGGTTGATACTCTGGCATAAAGGGCCCGGGGGAAGAGGTCATGTCCAAAAGGTGCGTCGCGGAAACTTCCCCAGACAGGGCGTCGCTCAACCCCGTGCCATAGGATTGTAGTTCTGTACCTTTCAGCAGAACTACGCCTGATATCAGGGCTCGTTCGTCCAATGTGTTGCCTCAGATCTGGAGTGACTCACTTTCAATGCCAAGGCAGTCACTGAGTCCGCAGCGTTTTCGTCGAGCTGGAAGGAGAAAATACCACGACAAGGGACTTTGACGAGGCCGTGATCCCTTTTTTCCGCAACTGTGAGAAGACAATCGATGGTCACTCCCAGCTACACCGTACTCATCCAGCGCCGGCGTCCGGCGTTCCTTCCGCCCTTGAGTCGGTTGATTGACAATCTGAACCTCTAGAAAACACTCGATGCGATCGACTCCGGACTTCCACGGATCCAACTTGGCAACAGTCTCCAGCCTCAAATTCAGAGGCGAGGAGGACGCGATTTAAAGGGGGAACGATACTTAGGGGGACGTATCCCCCGCTCTTCCTTCTTTAACTCTTGTGCTAACCCATGACCGAGGTCGAGACCGAAAACGCTGGCAAACTGTATCATTACCAGAGTGAGTGTCGCTCGATCCGAACGACTCAGAAGATGTGGGCATTAATGTACGCTGAATGAATACCACGTTTACTGTTAGCTGATAGTCCCGCAGCAGGGCCTCAACATATCTGAATTGGGCGCCAGGGTTGAGCTTGGCGTGTTCTTTTGTCTCTGGAGACTTCTCGCCCTCTGGAAACCTAACACAGACACCTGTCATCACCCTGGAATTCGACGCTCGATGCAATCGTCCCCTGACTCTAGCCTCTTTATCATCGTCCAGTTGGTTTTCCCTCAAGACCCTATCCCGCAGATAAGATGGCACTTACGTTAAGAGGTCTTCACTGAAGCATGGATCACGTCCGAACCATCGGGACGTCATATCGTTTCTGTCCCTAGTGATATACAGAGGCGGCGTTCCCCTAGGTATCGTCCCCTTCCAAATCGCGTCCTCCTCGCCTCTGAATTCGAGGCTGGATTCCAGCCTATACTGATATACGTCTCGTAGCCCGAGCAATTCAAGGGATCAGATACGCCTTCCGGAATGCTCCAAACCCACACACAAGTCAAGCAATTAGAAGGCGCACAATGAACTGGATTCGCACTTTATGAAGAAGAGCGGGCGGTTTAGGAACACGCCACTAGTCTATCCCCCGCGTAGTGCTTCTCCCTTTAATTGGACTCCAAGTACGCACCTGCAATCTGCCGAACCTCTTCGCCTCCTCCTTAGAGTTCGATATCTTCTCTCTTTATCTTGGTCTCCCTCTTCAATTCGCCCTCCGCTGGACCACTTCCTACGCACATCCGAGTCATGCTTTATCCCGTTAGACAAACCCGCTCAGACAAGTCACCGATCCTACCCGCGATGTACTTTGAGGAGAAGGCAAACTTTGCTGGGATCCTCATCGGCGGGATCTTTTATGGTATGCGGACTCGTGTGTTCGTTTGTCCGCACTCACTGCTCGATCTATCGTTCAAGGGATCGTCATCGCTCTGTTGTTCAAATCCATAGGCTCATTTCTCACTCGACCACCACGGGCCAAGTCACGGTGGACGCCCGTGGTGCACACCTCCGCCATGTTCTCGCTTGTGACGGTATACATGGCGATAAGCTTCAACATCCTATCCGTCTCCTATGTCGATAACCGAGAATCTCCCGGTGCAGATGGTGCAGCACCCCCCGGGCCCCTCGGACAACAGTTTCATAGCTACTCCGAGGCTGAAAACGTTGTGCGCACCCTCGCATACGTGTTGAGCAGCTTGTTAGCCGATGGCCTTTTGGTAAGTTCTGCATTGGAGTCAACCGTCTAAGTACCTAACGGGGACCACTGCTCTTAAAGCTACATCGTTTCTGGGTTATGTATCATACGAACCCCTGGATCGCTGCCTTGCCATCCCTCGCGTACCTCACTTCGTTGGGTACGTGTCCGAGTCCCCTGCGCTCTGACAGCAGTTCTCCTGGCTAACATCAATAATACAGCGTTTGGTATCGTGCTGATCTACCAGACCTCACAACCGGGCAAGTGCCTTGGGAACGCCGTTGCTGACCTTAACCTGGGTTATTTGTTCTACATAATTTCACCTTCGCTCAACATTCTCCTTACGCTCATGATCGTTCTGCGAATCGTCCAATACATCAGAAACGCGCGTACGGCTCTGGGGAATTCGAATAAGGTCACCGAAGAGTTCGATGTCGTCTTCATTTTCATCGAGCCTTGCGCCCTGTACACCGTCACCTTTCTCCTCTATGTTATACCCTGGGGTACTGGGAGCTTCGTTGGGGATATCTTCTTCCCAATGTTTGTCCAGGTGCAGGTTCGTATCTCCTCGCCTTTTGCACGCGCGCTGCAATGTGACCGTTGTGATGAACAGGTGATCGCTCCGCTCCTCGTCTTTCTCGAGGCTGCCCAACGGTCATTATTGACCGGCGAGGAGAGACCCACTTGGATTCACTTGTTTTCCTAAGCCAGGGGGATTTGGTAGACCCTTAGGAGATCGTTGCTGATGTGGCTACCGGGGGACCGACGGAACTGCAGGCGAGACCGAGTTTGGCGTTGAAGCTACTACTAGCGAAACCACCCCATCGTGATGGGGCTTCGACCTGGTTTTTCACCCCACGCTTGTATGCGGATGCGTGTCGTTTTTGGCTTATATTTTTGTTTATCTCGTGTTCATTGCTCGTCGGTGAATGACGATTTGTGGCACTGGCTACCATCACATCTGTCGTAGATCCAAACATTGAAGTGGATGTACAGAACCTACGAGCGTACACATGGTCTTCGGGTGCAATGTCCCCGCAACTTCCTGACTTGCTTCGATGTGCGTGCTCCCGATGTTGAGGTGATCGGTTGTTTTAAAAAAAAAGTGATCGGTTGTTGGTGGTAAATAGACGCGTGCTATTGAACAAGTGACAATATCGTCTGGTTCGTCGACACGGCCAAAGCCATCTTCTGGGAGGCGAAACCTCCTGTACTATCAAATAGTGTAACGGCATATACAGAACGTCTCATCACATACACTGCATCCTGAACTTGGATCCGAACCCACCCAAGGAGCGCTCGCTATACGTTGCCATAAGCCTAGCCGCGCTTATGGGCGGAGGTTGACAAAATTGGGTGAGGCCCAGCCCTGAACACCACACACTTCACACCATGAACTACCTGTTCTGATATTCCACGTTCAAGTCAATCTGCCTCCTTCTGTGTGAAACGCGAACACGAGAAGGGAAGGGTGAGGTGATGGTCCAGACACCTGTTATCACCCTGGAATTCGACGCTCGGTGCAGATGATCGTCCTCTGACTCTGGCCTCTTTATCATCGTCCAGTTGGTTTTCCGCCCAGACCCTATCCCGCAGATAAGATGGCACTTACGTTAAGAGGTCTTCACTGAAGCATGGATCACGCGTCACGTCCGAACTATCGGGACGTGATATTTGGTCCCGTGGCCCGAGCAATACGAGGGACCAGATTCGCGTTCCGGGACGCTCCAAACCCACACAAAAGTCAAGTAATTAGAAGGCGCATAATGGTGAATTCACACTTGATGAAGAGCGGGCGGTTTAGGAACACGCCACTAATCCATCCCCCGCATAGTGCTTCTTCCTTTAATTGGATTCCAAGCACGCACTGCACCTGCAATCTGCCGAACCTCTTCGCCTCCTCCTATAGAGTTCGGATGTCCTCTCTCTTTATCTTGGTCTCTCTCTCCCATCCACCCTCCGCTGAACCCGATTACACACATCCGAGTCATGTTTGATCCCGTTAGAAAGACCTGCTCAGACCAGTCACCGATCCTACCCGCGATGTACTTTGAGGAGAAGGCAAACTTCGCGGGGATTCTCATCGGCGGGATATTCTATGGTATGCGAACCCGTGTATTCGTTTATCCGTACTCACCGCTCGATCTATCGTCCAAGGGATCGTCATCGTTCTGTTTTTCAAGTGCATGGGCATATTTCTCACTGGATCATTGAGTCTGCGGACCAAGTGGACGCTCGTGGCACACACCTCCGCCATGTTCTCGCTTGTGACGGTATACACGGCGATAAGCTTTAACATCCTATCCGTCTCCTATGTCGATAACCGAGAATTCCCCGGTGCAGACGATGCAGCACCCCCCGGGCCCCTCGGACACCAGTTTCATACCTTCTCCGAGGCCGAAAACGTTGTGCGCACCGTCGCATACGTGTTGAGCGGCTTGTTAGCCGATGGCCTCTTGGTAAGTTCTGTATCGGAGTCAACTGCCTAAGTGCCTAACGGGGACCACTGCTCTCAAAGCTATATCGTTTCTGGGTTGTGTATTCTGGGAACCCCTGGATCGCTACCTTGCCATTCCTCGCGTACCTCACTTCGTTGGGTACGTGTCCGAGTCCCCCGCACTCTGGCGGTGGTGCTCCTGGCTAACATCGATAATACAGCGTTTGGTATCGTGCTGATCTACCAGACCTCACAACCGGGCAAGAGCCTTGGGAACACCTTCGCTGACCTTGACCTGGGTTATTTGTTTTACCTAATTTCACCTTCGTTCAACATTCTCCTTACGCTCGCGTTCGTCCTACGACTTATCGAACACACAAGGAGTGTGCGGAGGGTTCTAGGGAATTCGTATACGAAAGGAGTGTACGATGACATGATCTTCGTTTTCCTCGAGCCTTGTATCCTGTACACCGTCAGCTTTCTCCTATATGTTATACCCTGGGGTTCTGGGAGCTTTGTTGGGGATATCTTCTTCCCAATGTTCGTCCAGGTGCAGGTTCGTATCTCCTCGCCTTTTACATGCGCCCTGCAATGTGACCGTTGTGATGAACAGGTTATCGCTCCGCTCCTCGTCATTCTCGCATCCGCCCTTAGGCGCGCACCATCATCGACCAGCGAGGAGACCGCTATCGTTGCTATTTTGGATTCCGCGGGACCGACGGACGAGTGAAGGAGTTGCTGGCGAGACCGGGTTTGCCAGCGTTGAGGCTACGACTAGCGAAGCCACCCCACCGTGATTGGGCTTCGACCTGGTTTTCACTCACTTTTTTATGCAGATGCGCAACGTTTTTGGTTCATATTTTTGTTTATCTCGTGTTCGTCACTCGACGATCTGTGGCACTGGATGCCATCACATCTATCGTAGATCCATTCACAGAAGCAAAGGTGCCCAGATGTGCATGGCTTACAAGCGGACACATGTTCGTTGGATGCAATTTTGGCACCGTAACTTCCTTACTGAGGTGATCGGGTGGCAAATAGATACGTGCTATTGAACAACTGGCATCCCTCGACAATACCGTCTGGTTCGTTGACACGGCCGAAGCCATCTTGCGGGAGGCGAAACCTCCTGGACCATCAAATAACGGCGTACCCACCCGAGGAGCGCTTACCATACGTTGCCATAAGCCTAGCTGCGTTTATGGGCGGGGGCTGACAAAATTGGGTGAGGCCCAACCCTGAACACCACACACTTCACACCAAACCTGTTCTGATATCCCCCGTTCTGTGTGAAACGCGAACGCGAGAAGGGAAAGGTGAATTGATGGTTGTTCCCGTAGAATTGGAAACGACTCTATTTAAACTAGAAGGGTGTGGGATGGCTGTGCTCTTGGAGGTCATTCGGTAATCTACCAAATTACGAAGAAACGAAGGGCGATGTGAGTGTGGAGTTCTCTATTATTTTCGGCTGTGCCGGGGCGATTCTCTTATGCATCTGCACATCAGGTTGCATCGAGTGAACTCCGTCACATACAGAACGACTCAGAACAGACCCTCGATCTCCAGGGAAGTGAGGCCCTCCGCCCCCCCGCACATCAAAAACCCCTGTGTCGTGGGCCATGTGGTTGAATTCGGACATTCCGGGCTCAGCGTGTTTATTCTCCGTTGGCCATTCGTTGGCTCTCGCCGGCGCGGACTTTGGAACGTACAGCCGATCTACGCATCTTTCTGGACCCACACTTGGGTAGCCCAGGGAGTTACAGTCCACCTCCCGCCACGGATTGACGAGGAGGATCACAGCTGCGGTTATTTTGAGTTGGGTGTCGAGTGGACCCTTGCGGGATGCGGAGATGCACTTCCCTTCCTATTGAAGCGCCTTTGATTGATCAAATGATCACGATGACACAGGCCCTAGCTGAATAGGCTGGTATCGTCAGTGGTCTTCATCGACTTCCCGTCTGATGCCAAAGCACCCTCTCGTTGTTGTACCAGGATCTGGCGCTGGGTACGGTCGTCACCAGCAACGCAAGAGCCCACCATCTGCAATCACGAATGATCAGACGAAATAAAAAAGCCGCGAACGTGGGGACCTGGGCGGACGCAAAAGGGGGATTCCGAAACGCGCGCTACTCAACTATACGTAGCTCAGGCCCAGGATGCCACCGTTGAAAAATGCATCGGGATTCCCGATGGCGTACTTACGGTTACTTATAATCGCGGGATCGTGTCTCGAGCGTGGGGCCCGTTAGCGTACATTGTCGACACAATCAGCGGAGATGGCCACGCTGATCGTTTTTGGACGCTGGGCTAGGCGAGTTGGGGATGTGCGAGAATCCAATTGTGAATTCCTCACCGGTATTCGCAATCCAACTTTCCAGGGTGTTTCCAAGGCAAGGCGAAGAGGCGGCGCAAAGAGAATGCGCGTTTGAACATGACAGGTTGAGATGCAGGGATTCGGTATGAGATTTGAAACGTTATCTGTTATAATATGGCTGGATGTAAGGTTTGCGAGCTTGACCTGTAATTCTGACCTTTCCATTCCTCTTCTCAAACAAACCAGACCGATTCTCATCAAGATTAGAGACGCTGTGGCGCTGCAAATTTGCATGGGAGCAACCCTCCTCCTCATCATGCCGCCTCGCAAGAATAGATACGCCACCACGCACGAGACAAACACACGTCCCGATCCCCCCTCGACAAAAGCGAAAGGATGCCAAAGAGAACAAGAGGTGGGCATTGTCGTAGTCGAGATGATGGCTCGACATGAAGCGCTCAGGGACCGGCGTGACTGATGGCAGTGGACACTGAAGCGGAAACGCGACCCTGCATAGTACGCTAACAGGGTCGGAAACCAGAAATTCTCCCTTGATGTTTGTTCGCCGCGCCCATCATGCATCATGGAACATTCTTTCAATTGGCCCTCTCAGCTCTTTTATACCCCGGCTTCCCTCTCAGTGACTTCCCAAGGCCTTTTCCCCCTCCACCCCCGCCCCCTCCGTCGACGTCCCCTTCCTCTCCATTTGTATCCGTGCTGAGCCATGTCGACTCGCAATTGGGGAACGCCTTGGTCCACAAACCCTTACGCCCCACAGATCCCATACTGGCTGTACTTCGCAGAGAAGGCTAATTTCGCTGGGTTCCTCATCGGCGCTATCTTCTACGGTACATCGAATCTCCCCTCCCCCCGTCCCATCCAGTACTCACTTTTTCTAGGGATCTCTATCGTCTTGTTCTTTCAATGTTTGGGCGCGATATTCAGTTCCACCAATCGCGCGAGGGCCGGCACCAACTGGGGACTCCTTGGCTACGCCCTGGCCGTGTTCTCGTTCGTGACGATATACACCGCGATGAACCTCAACCTTCAATCGATTTCCTACATCGATAACCGAGAATTCCCTGGAAACGACCAAGCACCCCCGGGGCCCCTTGGGTACCAATGGCTCATCCACAACTCGGGGCTCTCCATCGTTCCAAATTTCATGTTCATGCTGAACAACTGGTTAGCCGACGGCCTATTAGTGAGCTCCTTCTCGACCACTGGTCCCATAGGTATCTAACATAAGCCTCACCGCTTCCAGATTTATTACTGCTGGACTGTTTATAATATGAACTACCGCGTCATCGCTTTCCCCTGCTTCGTGCTCGTCGGTTCTTTCGGTACGTACCCGATCTCTCCGCAAGCCGATCGCGACGCTCTCGGCTAAAACCGCCACATTCACAACAGCGACCGGTATCTGGTTCCTCGCCCAAACCGGACGAGCGGACGGGATCTGGAACTTGCTACCCTCCAAAATCGGCCTTCCCTACTTTGCGATCTCCTCTGGGCTCACCGTGCTCCTCACCCTTATGCTCCTCGCGCGGTTCATCGCGTACGGCAGAAACGTTCGGTCTGCGATGGGAGCTCAAACCACATGGGGCGGATACTACAGGGCCTTCGTCGCCATGCTCCTTGACTCTTGTCTCCTCTATTCCATGAACTCGCTGCTGTTCGTCATCCCCTGGGGTATCGGCAGTTACGTTTCTAGCATCTTCCTGCCGATCCTCTCCCAGACTCAGGTTCGTCTCGTTCTTTACACCCACCCTGCCCGTTGTAATCTGATCACGGTGCTTGAATAGGTCATTGCCACGTTCTTTATGGTCGTACGGATCGCCAATTATTCTGCGATAACGAGCGAGATGATCCTCACCGGAAAGGCGCCTATAGTGCTCACCAAGGCTAACGAGAAGTCGATCCCCGGTGGCCCAGGCGGCACCGTCTTCCTCCCTGGTGGCGGGATTACTTCTATCGACAGGCACACGAGGTCCGGCGTCGGCTTCGTGGCGACGATCGACCTCCACCAAGAGGCGAAGGAGAAAGTCTAAAGGCTGTAAAAGTTGGTCAGATGTTGTTTTTTGGTATCTACTTGTACTTCGATTTAGCTTTACGTTGTAAATACACGTCTTTGTCGATTTATCTATTGATTTTTTTTTCAATCTTTCCTTGGCATCCGAGAAATTGACTATAGGCTGTGCGCGCACAGTTCGTGGAAGCTTTGGAGTGTCGCACGTATGTTCGACCGATTTTCGTTTCGTAGCTTTCAATGTATGTGTGCTTCTGCCAGGGCTTTTTGGGGCCGGTTAATTCACTCTTTCGTCTCGGAGATTCATCTTCATATGGAATGTAATGTGCAATCTTCCCCTGTGTTGCATGTGGACACTCCACATACGTGTGTCACGGTTGGCCAGATGCCTGATTATCAACATCGTCCGACTGATCTGCAGCTCAAATGGAATGCGCTTTTTCAGAAGTGTATAATGGAAGTTAAACTCGCGCTCGGGGGAGCCTCTCTCCCCATGTGACACTCTGACGGTGGGGGCTGTGCAGAAGTTAATAACGTTTATGATATGTACAAAAAGGAGCATCACCATACAGTACGACACATTTGAGCAGTGCTTCGGATGATGAGTGTGTGGGATTCTCCGCAGATAAGCCGAAGTTTCGCTGAAAGCCTAGGCCACTAGTACCGATTTGTATGTCCAGAGCTCTTGCCAATGCCAAATCAGCGTGGTTTAGTTCAGCTCGCACGGGATTGGTGTGGTTTGAATCGCCAATTTGTGATCACGCCGACGTCGATACTAGTAGTCGCCCAGCCCGCTCCCCAGCTGGTCGTGGGATAACTCATACAACGGGATCTTCCTTGCGTGCTTGGAACCAAACGGGCCTGTCGCACCCGCAGTGGGGTTTTCTCTGAAGGTGTGGGGATTTGGACAGAGCGGGGTGTTCGCGAGAAGATGGCAAGCGTTTTTGACGGTGAGAAGGTAACTGGTAACCGCTTTCAAGTTGCTACTACTACACGCGCAGCGCTATCGAGGGAGCGTGTAAACCGCGGACGGGGAAATCCAATTTCACACGGATACCGTTCCTCGACGCGGGTTCCTGCAAATCAAATCGTGAAGGGGAAGAGAAGGGGGGGGGAAGGAACCCCCATCCGCGCTGTAACGGTGAACGACCAAGCAACCTGCCAGTATTTCTAACCGGTTATCCAAACGTCCCTATCTAGGCGCTCGACCCTGTGGGTAAGTCCGTGGTTCCCTGACGACGGCCTCTTTCCAGCAGACCTTTCTGGTAATAAAACACCGTGTACGGAACACGCGAAACTTTATTCCCAAAGGGGTGGGACTCGGACTCGGAGGCGGGTGGGTCCAAGCGTACCCTCCTAGTAGATTGATTTGACCTTTCTGAAGGGTCAATGCACGACCAGCCCGAGCAGCACTGCATCACAGGCTTTTACGCGTCCCCTTGTCTTGAGATATCCCTCTGGCAGTGTCTGAATGAGATTGGGAGGAGGCACAACACACCGTCGATCTCTTAGCGATTAGGCCTCCGAGTCATTCTCGATCTGCGCTTTGTAGATCGCACAGCATCAACGCCACGCAAAAGCGAATAAGTTCCAGGTATTCGGAGCGTCCCAAGGAAAAGAGGGACAGTGATTAGATAAGGTCCCCCCGCCCTTTCTCTCCCGCGATGACACCTAATTCTAAAGCGGGACGTGTGCACGACCGTGTACATACTCATGTACTTCCCTCTCGGCGCGCACGGGAGACTTCAAGATTGGAAATTCAAAAGAGGAAGGACGTACATAAACCTGTGCCACTCTGCTTTGAACGCTTTCCTTTGTCGTCAAAGAGAACGTCTGCCCGTGGATGAGGGGGACCTCTAGCGTCATCAATGGGGTTTCCAAGCGCTTGGGAATCGCGCCTTAGGGTGGCCCACTAGTTACTACCCAAAGGTCGGTACACATCACCCGGTCCACCTAAGATATAAAAACCCTCGAGGATCTGAAGAGACCCATCCATCTCACCCTCAACTTCCTGACCCCCGGCCTCAGCATTCCTTCAAACTTCCCACCCCTTCACTCTCCACTACATACCAGCTTGCAGAAATGTCGTACAACGGCCAAAACCTCGACTTCACTAGCTTCGCCGGCTGCTCGGACGACAACGACTTCGTTCGCGGTAAATCTAACACAGTGGACGACTTCTTCGATATCTTCAAATCGGAAGACAACACCGGTCTCGACCTGCAAAACCATCAGTACGCTGGTCCTAGCAAACCCGTCGTACCATGGTACCTTCTGCCATCGCAAGCAAACGGTCAAGGTCCGCCGTGCACGGGAGTAGAGGTCTCAGGAGGCCCAGGCGGCCTATCACACCTCAGCGACCCCGCTACGGCGCCGGTTTCCTTGTACTCGGGGGATCAGGTGTCCCTTGACGAGGGTAAGTCACGCTCTGTATCCTCAAGACCATTGTTCAGAGATTCATTCATCTACCACAGAACAGGACTCACGTCGAGACGCGGAGTGGGTTCTGGTATCCGATCCCGACCCTTTCGGACTCTTCTCGCTCGACCTCCCTCCTTCCCACCCCGTCCCAGTAAGTATATATGTTGTCGTCGTCAGAGTAATTCGACTTACGCGATTTCTTAGGGTATCACCCCACCTGTGGCCCTCTCTCCCGCTTCACCTTCTGGTCCCCAACGAAGAAGCCAACGCACGAAGGGCAAGCAAAGGTACAATCCCGTCAGTTCGTCCAGGAACAAGGGTGGCCTCGACGAGGGTGAGAAAGTGGATGGCTGGGATGTGACCTTAGCCCACTTCCGAGTCGAACTCCAGAGAATCGTCCACAACGGACAACCCGCCGGGGGGTTATCACCCGAGACGGCGCTCGTCGCCAAGATAACCAAACTAGTAAAGGATGACCTCAAACGATCAGTAAGTCGTGTTGTTTACTGCGTTATCGCCCGCCGTTTCACTAATTTCGCAATCCTGGCAACAGCCGCTCCGGGACACCAAAGCTGGAGAAGGGACGCGCTCCAGGGATGTGGAGGAATACCTCATCGGGGTCCTGAGAGAGTCCCTCCCAGCTCACATCCCACACCAGAGCGGATCGGATGACACAACGAAGGCGACCTTCTTCGCGAGGCGTAAGCATTTTCCTCACCAAATCTCTATTCGAAGCGTCTCGAGCTGACCTTGATCGGATCTCGCAGTCGCAGACACCCTCGAGGCCAGGCTCGTGGCCGTAAACCAGCAACAGACGCTCCGCCGGGTGTTGACCGACCCTGTTTCCCAAATTGGGAAGGGAGCACGCCACGAGCAGACGGAAGATCGGGTCAAGAAGAACCAGCGGGAGAGGACGAAGCGGGGCGGTGAACGATTTCACCTGGGGAGGATCGGCCACCTGTTCAGGATGGCGGGACCTTATGACACCTGGACGAGGGTGGACGTCCTGAGTTTCGGTAAGATTATCTCCCTCGTCTGTGGATTTGGGTTATGCTCACCAAAATTGATCTAGCTGCTGCATTCCTCCTTTACGGCCCCGATGCCTTCTCTTCGGGCTTCATTAAAGTGTCGCTTGCTTAGCGGAAGCTATAATGGCACGGACTTCCGATCATTTTCCCGAACCTGAACATACCCTTTCAGTTTTTGTTTTGTCTTGGTTTCATCATGCATCTTGTAGAATAGTATAATCCACCCGCCGTCGATTTGAACTGCACACGTTGTCGATCGAGGCTCGCAAACGTCCTAAACATAAGTCTCAAAAAACCTGGCAAATGAGCAAGGCGATGGAACAAGAAACGGGAGAAAAGCCACCACAGACTACCAGCTTTGGGCCGATCGCCACGACACACGACCAAAAAATTGCGGCACATATTGAGAGAAGGGCCAGCGATAAAGCATGGGAGGGGGAACAAGAAGGGAGAAGCACGACCCACCCCAGAGAACAGCTCTGGGCCTTTATACCAGTCGCAATATGATTCCCGAGGGCCGAAACGCTGACTCTGTATCCCCATAGACCTCCAAACACAAAATCCCACACCGGCATCAGACCCCTTCACAGGTTTGGCACACGTACCTTTACATTGTCCCATTTCAGAACTATCGCTCGCCATTCCTTGGAACGGATGAACTTTTTCCGTGTCGACGGAGTCATCGCAGTAGCAGAAAGGCAACGGATTACGCCTTTGTAAACCACGAGGAATGTCAAACGCATATATCGCTGCACTGTTTACAAAGGCGCCCTTCCTCGATCCAAGGACCGGATGGAAGGAAAAAGGAACATAGCCGTTCCGAGAACAAGGCGAGGCACCGCAAAGGTTGTCCAGCTAGATATTCGCCTTCATCGCAATCGCGGGAGCAAATTTTGAGAGGGATGGACGTGGTAAATTTTTGAGGGTGTCGTTTATTGACGTGGGAACTTATCGGGGTCAAGGCCTCGATTAACCGATCCAGCCTGAGTTTCCACTCTTTCCGAGGT
The DNA here is from genome assembly GCA_015956445.1 of Thelephora terrestris. Lineage (NCBI taxonomy): Eukaryota > Fungi > Basidiomycota > Agaricomycetes > Thelephorales > Thelephoraceae > Thelephora > Thelephora terrestris. The sequence continues at coordinate 2,693,227 of WIUZ02000002.1, read as the reverse complement.
GTTCTCCCACGAGAAAAAAGAAAGCTATGAAGGTTTTATCATGGAAAACAATGTCCTCGGCGTGTTGTGCGACCAGAGAGACAAGCGGGAATCTGGTAAACGGTGGCTGTCGAAACGCCCCTCACCATCTACCAAGCTTATTCGGCCATCGATTGGTTGCATCGGCACAAGTCCTACAATAGATCTCAGCCTAATCTAATCCTTCAGTATGGTCACATTACAATGACGCAGGTCGCCCCCGTCCTTGCGAACGGTTCCAATCTCGAAGCCACTGGGGCTTGAGATCCTCTCTCCGCTTCTTCGCAGTAGGCAGTTGTTCCCTCATCTGCCTATATATCATCTCCCCCATGAGGCCAGCAGCAATAGCCTCGTGCTCCAGAGGGTTCCTCCCGTTAACCCTATGTATTATCGTGCTTCTTGCTATCTCCTCAAATGGCACGTTCTGCGTGAAAAAGTTAGGCAATGGATGCTGGTAGCGTGGATTGCGTGGACAAACGTCGAGGAATTGGCGAATCGAAAGGCACTCGGCGCTTGCCGCCATAAACATCCTATTCGCGAGGACTTCGTCCTTTGTGTACATCCTTACACACGGATGATCCATGTGGACGCCAAGCCTCGCCAGTGCAGCCATATCAAACTTTGATTGAATCTTCTCATCGAAAAATTTACGGAGAGCTTTGTTGGTCGGATCGAGAACAGAATTCGTGAATGGGGTTAAGACGTTGAAGGTTTCGTACGAAGTGCCAGATATCACGTCCCAGATCTCCATGTGGTCCGCGGCGTGTGAGAGTTTGTGTACCATTGAACCTTTTCGCATGCGGAGATTTTTCGGAGAAGGCTACCAGCTGCCTTTGTCCCAGCATCAAGAAACACCAAAGGCTGCACATATAGTCATCGCGAGTGGACAGACGAGGGGAACGGGGTTTCTCGTACGTCTTTTGAGTGGGCTAGAACTATGCACGTGAGTGCCAACTTCTGAGGTACTACGTCGATCGTCCAATCGTATCTCAGCAAATATACTGGGAGTAGGACCGGGTAAGCAGCCAACTATGTGAGCGAGCATGAGGGAAACAATGTATAAGAGCGACTCCGCCAACATACCATTGAAAATTCGATGCCTTTACGGTCAAAGGCGATTGAATCCGAGACTTTAACCTGAGAAGGGGTCGTTGACTTGATTATCTTTGGTAGTGAGGCGGGTGATATCGAGTAAGGTATACAAGATATCTCGAGACCATGCTGATGTAGTAGCCCTGGGGTAAAAGGGACTGCTAGTTCCTCTAACTTCGGTTGGTTGAAGGGGAGGGTCGATAAAGGGTCCGAAGAAAAGCCTGCAGGGTGAAGACAGGGTGAGGATCTCCCAAGCAGATTCATTATGGGACTAACCAGGCATATACCTAAGAACGTGCAGATAGGGTCAATACTGAAGAACCGAATGCGGTGCACCGTACGCACGAGCCCAACGAATGGATTACCAGCGACTCCTGACGAAACAAACGTGAAACCCACATCCTTTCCGCAACGTTCACACTCTTCGCACCTTAGATCCCGACTTGTTAATCGTTCCCGTGACCTCTCCGTCGATAAACCATACAGGCATGTACACGGCCTGGAGGTCATCAGGTTGTAAAGGCTGGAACCCCAAACCCGGAAGGTGCTTCGCCAGCAAAGATCTGAAGTACCTTTTGCGCCTAACACCTGCGGAAGCCCAAGGCCCAACGTGCCTGATGGCGTCGTCCCCGGAGAGAGCAAATGGAAGAGCTGGTGTTCATGCACAAAGGGTCAGCGTCCTAAACCCGAGACACGACGAATTTGCCATGAAATCGGCGACCTGTGACTTTTTTATGGTACCTTCTATTGAGGTTCACGACATTTGTTCTGATGGAGGCGCGATGTGGTAGAGGATTTGAAGTTAAGGATAAGCAATGTCGGGTGGCGGAGAACATCAAGGGTGATTGGAAACGGATCGAGTGAGCGACCTCCACGTTGCCGATCCCACACCGAGTTACGTTCCTGACAACTTGTCAGGCGCAAGACACACACTCCTTTCATCTCTACATTCTTTCCCGCCTCCGGCTATGGCGGTTTTCCCTCTGGCCCTCCTCATCTTGTCACTATCACTGCTGGTATGCGCCGCGGACTTGTACAAAGTGCTGCAAGGTTAGACCGAGGTTCCGCTGCAGCAACACAGTTTCTGATCGCCCCGTCACTTGGCCCCCGATAGTTTCGAAGTCTGCCACAGACCAGGAGATTCGTAAAGCGTACAAAAGACTCAGCAAGAAATACCACCCAGACAAGAACCAGTCACCGGGGGCGGAGGAAAAGTTCGTGGAAGTAGCGCATGGTACGATGAATTATTGTCCGGTCGCTTTCAGATCGCTGAAACCGCACTTTTCAAGCCTACGAGGTCCTTTCTGATTCGGATGTACGCTTTTACACTCGCTGCGTGGCTTAAATTCACTAACACACCTCCAGAAACGACAAATATACGACCTCCATGGAGAAGTGCGTGAACCGAGCCCGCCGTTTGCACGCCCGTGTGTTGATAATTTTACACAGGAAGGCCTGAAGGCTCACGAAGGCGGTCAACGACACTCCGCTAATCCTTTCGATATGTTTGCGAACTTCTTTGGTGGTGGCCGTAAGCGAACCCTCGGACATTCTGCGTGAAACCCCGTTAAGCACGTACACCAGGTCCAGCAGACGATCAAGTCCGGAGGGGACCTTCATCGTTAAGCGAATTCGAGGTCACGCTCGCAGACATGTGAGTTTCGTCTCCATCGAACGTTAACATCGAGATTTACTCCCGCGATAGGTACAAGGGCAACAGCATCGATGTGAGTCACCCATTCTACTGATTATCCGGTCACAGTTTAACCTATGCACCCTCAGTTCATGATCAAGAAAAAGGTCCTGTGCGATCATTGTCGAGGAAGCGGCGCCGCTTCCAACCACGATATCCATACATGCTCGACGTGTAACGGTGCTGGAGTCCGACTCGTAAAACAACAGATATTCCCTGGGATGTTCGCTCAGACCCAGGTAACATGCAACGACTGCGGGGGACGAGGAAAGGTCATCAAGAAAGTGTGTCCACACTGTAACGGGGCTAAGATCCTGGATCACACCGCGCATTTCACACTGGAGGTCGAGAAAGGTTGTCCTGAAGGTCATGAGATTGTGTTTGAGGGCGAGGCTGATGAAAGCCCCGATTGGGAGGCTGGTGACGTCGTCTTGAGGGTGCGTAGCCGGAAGGAGCAAGGTGGGTTTAGGAGAAAGGAAGCGAGCCTGTACTGGACGGAAACCATCGGTGTTGAGGAGGTTTGTTGTTTGATCCTGGTGAGATTGCCAGTTTGACAGAACTCTCTCGTAGGCATTGCTTGGGTTCGAGCACAAGCTTACCCACTTAGATGGTCACAACATTACATTGGGCCGGAAGGGCGTAACTCAGCCAGGTCAGTTGAATTATCCCGCAAGCACTGCGCTGGTGCTGATCTACTACGTATAGGTTTTGTGGACGTCATAAAGGGCGAGGGCATGCCAGTATTCGGCAGTGACTTCCATGGCGACCTGTACGTTGAGTACAAGGTGGTGTTGCCCCTGGAACTTTCCCCCGAGATGCGCAACAGTAAGTCCCTTCCGCCCTCATTCTCATCGTAACGTCTGCATCTAAACTCGTGACATTCAGAACTGTATCGAGTCTTCAACGGTGACTACAATGGGAGCAAGGGGGATGCCAGGGACGAGTTATAGATATCTGTACTTTAGAGACGTCCTTAATAAGAAGTTCATTATATATCCAACGCTTTGCCACACCGGCCCTAAACAAATAATTCCCACGACCGTCCCTCCTTAAAAAGCGGAGAGTGGGAGACGAACACCTTGTCGGTGCATCGGCCCCCCTCTGGTGAGTTTACCTCCTCCCTCAGATATCACAGTTGGATCTGCATCTGACTGTTCCTCGGCTACTCATTGTAGGATGAGGCGGTATTAGGAGCCCTAAAGTGGGTCTCACTCGGAACGTACAGACATCGATATCTGTAGTTCATGTCAAGTCCTTACCGTGAGTCGCCATTCTAGTTTTCTTTCCGCCGTTCAATGTGGCTGATGGAGAGTTCTCTCGTGAGTCTTAGTGTAAGGAAGAAACGTCCTCCCCGTTGTCCTCGTCAACGTACCAGGCTGAGATGGTGGGTTTTCTCGGGTTCCGCTTCTCCTCGTACATTCATTTAACTTTTATCTCTTTGATCAGGAGTTTCGTATACTATGGGAGCTTTACGCTGCCCACCATGGATGTCGATGACATCGTCACCGTCGATGACAGTGAATCTTCAAGCAAATTAATTACCCCAGGCCATATTTTTTTTCGCTTCTCTTATTTCTTCTTCGTTTTTTTCCATACATTCATCTCTGTCGCCCTGTGGTGCCGTGCGAGACACCCCGCTCCCTGAGGGGGCATATCCACTGCGTTGCCTAGGTTACCCTTTTTGGTCAAGGACTTGTCGGATGTTCCCGCCTTGAGAGCGGCCCCGAAGTCCAGGTTGACATCGTTGGGTTTTGGCACAGTGGTTGACGGTTTTCTGTGGAGTAGGAGGGTGTTCTCTTGGGAGGTGCTCGAGTTGGTGAGGGAGTTTGTGTGGTCGAATGAGGAGATTTATTTAGAAGTGAAAACCCCTGCCTGTCTTTCATTCATAGGTCAAGGAATGGATGATTTGATGGGCTCATTTGCGTGTTTGTACTAAGTAAGGAAGTAAACCCTACGCCTATCCCTCCTGAGTGACAGTCTGGTATCCTCAGGCTCGGCCACTTACGGTGTCCGGGACAGTTTGATCTGCCATCGCTCTCAACTTCACCGAGGACGGAATGATAACCGCTAATCGAACGCAACGTTCAGCGTGGCCGGGAGGCTGAGGTCGGCTTCGAAAGAAGGGGTGTTAGAAAAGTTTATCGCCGACCGAAATCGACCTCGCGACATGATTTTTCTACCTCCATTGAATCTAGGGTCATGCACTGAACACGAACGGTCCGAGCGTGGCTAGAGACTCTGGGTGACCGGGAGGCAACCGTAGTGTCAAAGTCAGTGGGATGAAAAGCCGATGGAACCGGAGGATCCCCGAGGGCCCGAAGCTCAGAAGCGTATGTGTATGAATCTTCCAAATGAAAGGCCATTCAAAGACTACTTAATATACGCAGACCATTACTCATCGACATCCACCCCCCTTCCTAAAGATATCCCGTCCGAGGGTAACGGATCGCGTCGAAGACTCGTGTATCCATTCGGTGTGGGGCGTGAGTGTATTGCTGGTTCGGATGTCCGGCTCGCTGGTTGGTTCGAGGGCCCGAGGTTCCCGTATATGTGTGCGTCTGGAGTTGAGGTATAAGCGTATATGTACGACATATCACCAGGTACCTCATCGACGCTCAAAGCCTGGTGATGTCCGTAGAGACCGGTCAATTCAACGGTTCTTTCTCCCATGCGGTCATCGTGGGATGTTGCGTGGGTTGCGCCTAAGACTCGATATAATCCATTGATACGGCTTGATGAGACGCGTCGGTGAAACGATGGAGTTGATCTTCATGCATCCTATCATCCCATCTATGTATAACCATGCTGGTGAAGTTACACATTACACACGATATATATATATATATCTACAATCGTGGGAGAGAGAAGTCGTGGTTGACATGTCTGGGGGGGACTATGCGAAGAAACTAAACCAAGCCCAAGCGGGCGAGAGTGACGATGGGTATGTATGGGGGAGATGACAAAGGCCCAACCTCAACGAGGTATATCGGCTTGACCAAGTTTTCAGAGGTCTCTTGAACCCTAGACCTTATCGTGGTGCAAGTCGATCGTCGTTTCAACCCCAACTCCGAGTTTGTCGCCCGAAGTCTTCCCAAACATATCCACAGAACCCAGAGGGTACTCGCCAGGAAGGGTCCCACTACCACTACCGCTAGCGCCCGTTAGTTTCCCATGACTCCTGAAACGCGCGGTCCCGGAGACGATAGTGTTGCTCGTCAGTGCGCTCTGGTTAGCCACTCGTCGAATGATCAGCAAGGGAGAGATGACCTGGTCGTCACCACGATCAGCCGAACACTTTTCATCATTCTTACAAGTGTAGCACGAACCTGAATCTCAGCGAGAATTGGTAAGAATATATCGGCGACGTGACTCTTCGCGCCCCACGGTCCGACGAACAGCAGCGAATTGACAGCGTAGAGGGCAGAAGACTCAATGAGCACGGTGATGATGGTCTTATACAACCCGCTGATACCAGCGGGAGCCCCCATGGCTTTTCGGATGTTCCTGCTGTGCAGGATGAGCCGTGAGACGATCATGAGTGTGAGAAGGATGTTCAGCGATAGGGAGATCGAAAAGTATGGAAGACCAAAGTTGATGGCGATTGTGTTCCAGATGCTACTATCCGGTTGTGAGGTTTGGTAGATGAGCATGATACCCATTGCTGTATCAGTGATGTTAGCCGACGGCGTCGCTTTCGGCTTGGGGAGGACGTACCCAAAGAGGCGAGGTACACCAGGCACGGGAAGGCGACGATCAAACGGTTCTTCGAATAAATGACGTAGCAACGATAGAGCTGCAGAGAAGAAAAGCTTACGTGAGCCACCCGGAAATCTGGGCGAGAGAAAGGGCTTACCAAGAGTCCATCGGCCAACCAGTTGTTCAGGAGGAACATAAGGTTGGGAACGATGCTGATCGCCTTGGAGTAAACGAGGTACTGGTATCCAAGAGGTCCAGGAGGTAATTCGTCGTTGCCAGGGAATTCTCGGTTGTCGATGTAGGAAACGGATTGAATGTCGAGGTTCATCGCAGTGAATATCGTCACGAACGAGAACGTGGTCATCGTGTAGGCCACGAGTCCCCACCTGACCCCGTCCCTTGTGCGATAGCCGGAACCGAACAACGCGCCCATGCATTGGAAGAATAGAACTATGACGATGCCTGGAACGACGGGTTGAACAGATAAGGTGAGCACGGACGGACGGACGCAATGGGTCGACGTACCATAGAATATCGCGCCGATAAGGATGCCGGCGAAATTGGCCTTCTCAGCGAAATACAGCGAGTAAGGTATCTGTGGGGCATTGGGATTATTGGACCAGGGCTTTTCGGAGGAGTCAGACATGGTTTGAACTGGGGGAGCTGGGGTCTCCTCGCAGTGGTGGAGGGAGGTGTCGGAGGGGGAGAGAGATCCGGGATGAAGGGAGGGTCCTCGGAGGAAGAGAAGAACCTCAGGGTATTATAAACCTCTGGGAAGACTCCATGGAAGGGTGACACCGGTGATAGGCGACCAGCAGAGAAAACGAGAAGTGTTGCTGCATGCATTGGTATGGTGGAGAGCAAGGCGAATGGCCCGAACGGATCTGATGCCAATGATATTCTGACATCATTTGCAGGCGATCTTGGCCAAACTTGGCCCCCGTTGATGAACGAGACCGAACAAAGCCAGTTTGACGCGTTTGAGAATTCAGTGCTAAAAGTAGTGGTCAAAGGTTCCATGAGGGAGGAGCGACGAACGCAGTCAGCATCCGATCGCAGCGCAGGAACTTTGATCCCGCGCCTGGAAGGGGAGAACGGAACTTCAGAGGTTCATGGGAAGATTGGAGGGGTTACAATAGACAGCCAGGGCCGAAACCGCGTTGGAACGGGCTTTATCATTGTCAGCAGAGCACTTGCGGTGGGAGATTGGATATTCATATTCAGCGTGTGAGCGCGAGACGAGAACCCTGCCGGAAACAGCCGAAACCACCCGCTTCCATCCAACCTTGGGCTGTGCTGAATTACTCGCGTCGCCCACCATCACTCTAAGCTGGCGCATCCCTCAAGTTGATCGTCCCTTCGCAGAGCTGCGATCAATGGTTCGTACAGCGGTACTCCCGGGTAGTCTGATCTGCCGGTGCTCTAGTGGTCATATAATGCAACCCGAAGAAGAAGGAACAGCTGTAGGATGGAACGCCACAACGTTGACCGAGCCGACCAGCCGACCGCTCAGCTCCCCCAAATTCGGGCTACAAAAGCAACGCTTATTTCATTTCATTGATCTCTAGAGTTACAGATGTCGCAGGTGAACGGTTCTATGAAAAGCTCAACGTTCGAACTACTTAGCGCACTGCTCCACCGAAGGCGTGAGGCGCATCCAAGGTGCATCAGTGAAATATTTTCCGTGCCCGCCATCCAAACATGGGGTGGTGTCCTTCTTGGGAGTGCATATGGGAAGTTTCAACAGCTGATGCACGGCTCGTGAGACGTGTTGGTCGGGGACCTTCGCACGACACGTTAACTAATGCTCCCAGAGGTACTGTCCCAGCCGCTTTCCAGCCGCCATCATGACCTGCAACCCTATTGGGCCATCAATATGGATCCAGAAAACCTAACAACCTCAGCGGCGGCCTCCTTGCGATCGGTCATTTTTTTTTTTTTTTTTTTGAATTCTGATTTAACGTGCCACGGGAAGTCCGCTCGTACGTATGTACAGGACACGAGATCAACTACGTAATTCTAAACAATACTCTCGGACTCAGGACCATTTAAACTCCACTAAAACAGGATGATAAGGTCGTCCTAGCGTGAAGTGCCCTATGGCTCGGCGGGTGAAAATTTAGATAATAAAGAATGTGGTGGGGGGGACAAGGGAGTGTGGTGGGATGGGCAAAATCAGAAAATGTCTGTTGCCTAGCTGTGGGGAAGAGTCAGTAAGGCGGAATGGTAGAGAATCGGTTGCCAGGAGCCTGATCCCCCAGGCTCCTTCAGAAGTGTGGCTTGTCTTGTCAACCTGCCCCAGGAAGACTTGGGTGCGACGTCGGGGCTTTTGGGTCGATTGGCCTCATGGGTTTCTCTTCCCGCCGGTGAACTCTAGGTCTCGAACGTTCGACCCCGATCGTCGCGATTTCAAGGATAGCTAACCAGTGCCTTGAACCAAGTCCTCCTGTACACAACCCTATCTTGTGATGGGTTTAGATGTGTCCCGATGACCTTGGGGCCAAAGGACGGGCCTCCCTCGAGGGAGGAACACCGTGGGAAAAAAAACCCGACATGAAGGGAGAGGGAAAGAGGAGATGTGCGATCGGTCATCAAACCGCCCAATCAATGGAAACCTCGCGTCGGAATCGTTGATCTCAAGGGCAATGACCGCCAAGATTGGGATTCTTGTTGACGAGCGAAGAACTCAGTCTCTTTGCCAGGCGGCCCAGCGACCTCGGCTGGAAGTTGCCGACTTTGCGGGCTACCCAGGGTGCAGATTTCCCGACCCCTTCTCACGGAAGTCCATGCTCAGACTAGGAAGAAAAGCCTACAATCGTGTGGTTGTGTGGCAGTCATTATCGCTTCCGGGAGGAGCCCCGCGTAGGGAACGAAGGGTAAGAGTCGTTTCAATCTTTCGAGTCTGGAAGTTGATTTGGAAGGGTCCCAGAGTCCTAGAATCACGCTGCGAATACGGTTTGTGCGTTAGCGCTCTTTGTCCAGCACACTCCTCCTCTGACTTCTGTAAATCCAGTTTATCACAGTATATCTCCACATGTCAGCAAGACAAGAGCGCAACCGTTCACCTTCCAGAGCCCGTGTCAATCAGTCATAATTACAGGCAACGGAGGCTGTTGTTGAACACTGTTCATTGTTGTAGCAGTTGCAACTGCTGCACCACTGACAACTAGCATCGTTGACCCAAAATGGGGGACGTGGCGATAAGTGCTGCCGAGTGTCTTTACCCAACCTGGCATAGCCTGAGCTTTAAGTTCAGAGGTAGCGAAGATGCCGCCCGATAGCTAGCTTTTCGAGTTCAATCGCGTCCGCAACACAAGGAACGAAGCGGAGTATATACTGGGATCATGTGGCCATGGGTCGAAGGAAGATCGTTCCAAACGGGCGGCGTCGAATTGGGAAAAGACCCAACAATGTGGAATCTACCTCAAGATCCACTGCAACGCGTGCATGTCTTAGATTGTGCAGTCCCAGAATTCCTTCGCAGTTCCACAGGATATTTGGTACAGTGACTCGGGGCATACCGGGAGAATAATCTACTGGTCTGCGATATTAAATAATGGGGTTAAGTCACCGTCAGACCCTTCTGTGACCACCCTGGAGAAATCATGCGCGATGCACGCGGTATACAAACGGGAGAGTTGGATCCAAGCGAACCTTGCTGGGGACGAATTATAAGTACAAGGGAATTATCATCATACGAGACTAAATACAGATCGACTGGCACGAGCGACAAACCAGTGTCAACGACTCGGGAGCAACTCAGGGTTACAGGAGGTCAATCTAGACAAAAAGAGTGCGTTCTTGGGAATTGGAGGGTGAGGGGGCCAGATTTAGGAATTGGACACCGGTCCGGGTCAGCGGGAGCAGTATTCAAGGATAATGTTCTACATATCAAGAAGGGGGTTAGCAGGTGTACGACACAGTATTATCCCCAGAAGCTCACCAATGGATGTTCGAACACCAGTAGACATTGCTCACTTCCATGCCGTGCCAATCGATTGGAGGAGGGACCTGCAGAACTCCGCATCATTTGCAGCCCCGACATTCTCGTAGGCCTCGAGCGCACGCAATGCCTCGGGTTCCGCCTCCTCGGGCCTCCCTTGTCGATACCAAATCCAAGCCTGCATATTCACCGCGCGGCCCAGGTAGTACAAGTTGTCGGCGGCACGAAACTTGAGTTGTTCGATGCGGGTGTTTGCTTCGTCGTACCTTCTGTGAGTGTAAAATGTGTCCACCAGGCCGTAGTGAAGCCAAAATAGGTAATCGTGGCGGTTGAAAGAGGAGGCAATTTCGAGTCCCGTTTCGAAATGGTGAATAGCCTTCTCCACTTCGCCCTTGGAATTGTATACCATGCCAAGAAGTTGATGAGAATTGCAGACAAGAGATTCTTGGGCTTTCTCCGAAACGAGGTTGATTGCGCGGAATGCCGCGTCTTCTGCCGCGTCGACCTGTCTGTCGTCGAACAACGCGAACGCAAGATCATTCCAACAATTTGCTTGCCCGATCGTGTCACGGAGTCGCTCGTTGATTTCTATTGCCTCCTTTACATGTTGTATCGCTTCCCCGCGGTGCCCTTGCATCCGGTTCGCCTCGCATAGGAATTTCAATGTTTCCGCGACTTTACAGTCATCTCCCCGTCGCCTTTCGAGTGTCAAGGTATGTGTGAGGAGTCGGTTTTCTTCTGCATAATCACCGACATACTCAAACAACCGTGCGAGCTGGAACAAACATTTCGGCTTGGAACAATGATCGTCGGGAAGGGCTTCGACCTTGAGTCCCAGCACGGTTCTTCGCGGTTTGAGCCAAACGAGGTGCTCCACGAAGTGAAAACAAACATCCCAGACATCATCCGAGTTGGCATCGATGGAGGTGAACACATCGAGCAGGTGCTCGGCGTTTACATCCTCCGACGTGATCCATCGGGCCTCCCCAAACCTGGGCTTTTCAGGATGAACGTCTACCGACAGCCGGGTGAAGTAACAGTCCCTGGCCGCGCAGAGTAGTGGGGATAATTTCGGGTGCTGAGGAAGAAGGTAGTCTCGGATCGGTGCCAGCATCGTAACGAAGCCGCTGCTTCGAGATGTTAAGGAGAGGATGCAGAATGTGTCGAAGATGTCTGTCCTGTTGGAGATGGTGGGGAATAACCATTCCAGGTTGCTCTCGGCGATGCCTTGAGGAAAGAAAGCGACGACTCCGAGGAGCTCACGTGCTTTGGAGTCGAGGTGGTGGAATGTCGGGGATGCGAGGGATAAGTCGATGGTTGCTGCCAGGCTCTCGTTAAAGTTTGTCCGAAGTACTTGCGCGCGGCGTGCGTCCCATTCCCGTGCCAGTCGATCGTGGTCCCACATGTTGTGTGATGCGGCGGTCGCGAGTAGTTTGATTGAGAGTGTATGGAAGTCAAGGCGTCGGAGAAGGTCATCGATGACCTCAGACCGCTTGTCGCTACCGTAGGTGCTGTAGAATATGTCGCATGCTGCCTCCATTGATAATGTGGGGATTTCTAGGCGCTTGCACTGTGTGGGGATGGTGGAGATACGGGAGGTGATGCCCAGGGAAATGTTGCTGAATTGACTCAGCTCCTCCACCACGTTGTATATATCCTGGGCCTCGGTCCCCCGAGGGTCGAGAATCGATTCGGCATTATCGAGGAACAGGATCATCGGCTTTGAAGACAGGATTGGTCGTAATGGAGCTAAATCGTCAGGGTTTTTGATGCCGGAACCGACGACCTTGGAGAGCTGGGCGAGGAAACTGGCATACGAAGCTGAGAACTTATCGCAACGGATGAATCTGCGGTTGTCGCCGAAGCGGTGCTTGATACGATCGTCGTGAAGGACGGCGAGGGCGATAGCTGTTTTCCCAATGCCCCCTGCGCCGATGAGAGCGATGGATCCCATCTCTTCGGCACGACCAACGATCTCCTCGATTAGGTCGTTGCGCCCGAAAAAGTCCTTCGGTGCCGGGGGAGGCGATTCTCCGGGAGAGATGCTACGAAAAAGTAAGACTGTGATCCCCATTGTATCCATTTTCGCTGACCTAGCTTGAGTCTGCGCGATGTTTAGTATTTTTTCGCTGGTGGGGAAGAAGCGCCGCTTACCGAATTTCGGCGGTGAGGACCTTCCTGATTTGTCAACACATCCAACTTTTGAGACATACTCGAAACCAGTTCGGCCTGAACATCCAACTTTTTAGACGAGCCCTCAGCGACCACGTGGGCGCTGATCGCTAGTCCGGTCTGGAACGGTGTCGTCAGTGTATGCCGTACGAGATTGAATGAACGCACGTTAAACACGTGGAGGACCCTCATGAAGTCTTGATTCCATGCCGCAATCGCATCCTTATCGTTTCTTGCGTTCAAAAACCTAGAGGCCCAATTCTGTTCACCCTTCTCGGTCACATTTTGTTGGATCTCAGTCATAGTTCTGCAATCCAGACCATGGTAAGCGGACCGCTCGGCGTACGTATTACCGGCGTCAACTCACGCTGTGAGTTTCCCGATGGCCTTGTGCACGGACTCGCTGAGTTCGTCTGATCTTTTCCCGTACAACCCCCGATCGAGGGTTTCACACACATCAGCACAGGACAGTCCGAGACGAACAAAGTCCTGTCTGTTGCCCATGGTGTCCTGGATACAATTGAACCGGGGGTAATCGTCAAAGGATAGGAGTTGAACGTACCTTGATCGCAGTCAGAAGGACACACGCAGATCCCAAAGCGATTTGGGCTGGAGCGACACCGCAGACATCCTTTGCAGTACTTAGAAGTTGGATAGCCACGTTCAACTTTGAGAGAAGGCCATCGATGGACTTTTTAGATCGCTGAGACTCAGTAGCCATCGTCGAGGATCGTGGCGGTAGTGAGGAAAGCGCGTGACCCGTTGGCCACGAGGAACCCGGTAGATATGGGCGGTTGTTTGCCTCGTGCAGACACAGCCCTTCTGGTGGCGCCGGCTCTTGATCGCCAAGGTTCTTCGCTCTGCCTCCAGCGACGGATGTCTCACAAACGGTCTGGGCAAGGGTAATGCTAAAAGCCAACGTCGATCGGACGGAATGCAGATTGAACCGGAGGATCCTCCGTGATCTGGTTGGTATTTCAGTTGATGGCCGGGTTGCTGGTGGTTTGAGGTTCTTGTGTACGTGTGCGTCCGGGTTTAAGGCATATGCGTCCACAACACGTGGTATCATACCTCATGAACACTCGATGCCTTGTCATGTTTGTCGAGACCGGTAAACTCAAATGCTTTTCTCCAAGCGTTCATCGTCGTTGCGCCGACAGGCTCGATACAACCACTTGTTATCGCTTGATAGATGTTACACACGAAATACGTACATGTGTGTGCGATCGTCAGAAGTGGAGGGTACTTCTGTCGAGAAGTACCATGCAGAGAACATTAAACCGAGCGCGCCACCAAGCACGAAAGAGACAACAGAATTTCGGCCTCAGCGGGTTCGACTGAATAAAATTCTCCGAGGCATTTTGAACCTTAGACCTTATCGCGATGCAGGTGGGTCCTCGTCTCAATCCCAACACCGAACTGATCGCCCGAAGTCTTGACTCCCAAATTTGCACGCTCCATGTGACGATGGTGTCGCTCGTCAACGCGCTATGGTCAACCAGGGGTCGAATAACCAACAACGGACGGATGACCTGGTCGTACCCAAGATTAGACAGACGCCTCACGGGCTTGTTAATAGGAACAGCCACGAACCTGGGTCTCAGCGAGGATCGGCAAGAAGATGTCTGCAACGTGAATATTAGCGTCCCACAGTCCAACAAACAACAGAGAATTGACGGCGTATAGAGCAGAAGACTCTACGAGCACAGAGATGATACAGTCCGCTGGTACCAGAGGGAGTCCCCGTGGCCTTTCGAACGTCCCCGCTATGCATGATGGCCGTGAGACGGTTAAGAGCGTAAGGAGGATATTCAACGACAGAGAAATCAAAGAGGGTGGGAGACCAAAGTTGATGGCAACCGAGTTCCAACTGCAATTGCCCGGTTGGGAAGCTTGTTAGGTGGGCGTGATACCCATCGCTGCGTCGAGGATGTTAACCGACGGTGTCGCTCTCGGCTTGCGGAAAACATACCCAGAGAGGCCAGGTGCATCAGGCATGGGAAGGCGACGATCCAGTAGTTCCGTCCATAAACAACGTAGCAACGGTGGAGCTTCAGAGTAGGCTTACGTGAGTCACCCAGGAGAGTGAGTTTGGCACCCGACTCACCAAGAAGCCATCGGCCAACCAGTTGTTCAAGAGAAACATGAGATTGGAAAGGGTGCTGATCGCCTTGGAGTAGATAATGTACTGGTCCAAGAGGACCGGGAGGTAGCGCATCGTTGCCAGGGAATTCTCGGTTATCGATGGAGGAGATGGATTGCAGTGCATATCGTCACGAAAGAGAACGTGTAGGCCACGAGTCCCCACCTGACCCCGTCCCTCGTGGGATAGCCGGAACCGAACAACGCGGCCATACATAGGAAGAATAGGACTATGACGATCCCTAGAACGATGGGTTGGACAGAAGAGGTGAGCACGGACGGACGGACACAATGGTCGACGTACCATAGAATAACGCGCCAACAAGGATGCCAGGGCTGTCACGGTGCTGTCACCTGTGTGACGCACCGCGCCCACCGTCACTCTAAGCTGGCGCATCCCTCACGTTGATCATCCCTCCGCTGAGCTGCGATCAAATGGCTCTTACAGTGGTACTCCCGGGTAGTCTGATCCGCCTGTTCTATAGTGGCCGTATGATGCAACCCAAGGAAGAGAACAGCTGGCGCCACAACGTTGACCGAGGCGACCAGGCGACCGCCCAGCTCCCTCGAATTCGGAAGACAATAGTAACTCCTATTTAATTTAATTTCATCGATTTCTAGAGCCACAGATGTCGCAGGTGAATGTTCTATGAAAAGCTCAACGTTATAACTAACGCAGCGCTCCACCGAAGGCGTGCCACTGAGGTGCATCCAAGGTCCATCAGTGAAATGGTGTCCGTTCCCGCCATCTAAGCATGGGGCGGTCCCCTTCTTGGGATTGTGTATGGGAAGTGCTTCGACAGCTGATGCACAGGTTGAAGAAGAACAGCTGTGAGTCGTGTTGGTCGGGGACCCTCGACACGTCAACTGATGCTCCCAGATCCCAGCCGCTTTCCCAGCCGCCATCGATGACCTGCAACCCTATCGGGCAATTAGTATGGATCCAGCGAACTTATCAACCGCAGTCTCCTTGCGATCCGGTGATCAAACAGCCCAAGCAATGTAAACCTCGCATCCGATTCGTTGATCTCAAGGGCAAAGACCGCCCAGCTTGAGACTATTGGTGAAGAGCAAGGCACTCAGTCACTTTGCCTGGTGGCCCAGCGACCCCGGCCAGAAGTCGCGGGATTTGCGGGACACTCAGGGTGCAGGGTCTCCCGATACCTTCTCGCGGGAGTCCATGCTCAAACGTAAGGAAGGGTGCGAGTGGTTTGAGACGTTTGAGTCTGGATGTTGACAATACCATTAGGCTCACCATGTATCATGTTTTTCGGACTTGGAGCGGAGTGTAAGTTGATTTGAAAGGGTCTGAGAGTCCCAGAACACCGCTGCGAGATGAGGTTTGTAAGTTAGCGCTCTGTGTTCAGCACACCCCTCCTCTGACCGCTGTAAATCAGGTTTATAACACTAACTCTCCACATGTCAGCAAGGCAGGAGTCCAACCGTCCACCTTCCGGACGGCACCGTTAATCAGTCATCATCACAAGCAACGGAGGCTGCTGTTGAACACCGATCGTTGTTGCAGTAGTTGCAAATATCGCAACACTGACAACTAGCATCGTAGACCCAAAATGGGGGACGCAGCGATAAGTGCTGCCGGGTGTCTTTACCTTGAACTCAGGCGTTGGGATAGCTGGCATAGACCTAGCTTCAAGTTCAGAGGTGGCGAAGATGCCGCTCGATAGCTGGCTTTTCAAATTCAATTTGCCCGCAACACAAGGAAAGAAGCGGAGTATAAATTGGGACCATGTGGGTCGAGTGGAGGATCGTTCCAAACGGGCGGCGTCGAAGCGATCGGGGGAAACACCCAACAATTTAGGGTCCTTCAGAGTTGAAGTACCGCGGAATTAGACGCTCGTAGAATTACCCGTTTTGGTAATTTGCAGTACCCCATGTACAAAACTGTTCGTCCGATGCTCCACCAATTCTTTATACTGATAGCCTGCATTACTCTTCGAATGCCTCATGCTAAGGCAGTCAACAGTGCCATGTGACAGAAATCAACTCTCGAAGACATTGACCGGGAAAAAAAACGAGCACGAACTCGTGTTCACGTTGCTTTACACATGGCATCTCACCTTCCACAAATTAGTAAATTGCATCTGGGTTCTTGCCTTGATATACTGTACAGTACTTACAAAAGGGTGTGCAAATTTCTGCCGTACAGACCCGAGCTGCAGCCACTGTCGGTCAAGGAGGAAGGTGTACTGCAAATTACCAAAACAGGTAATTCTACGAGCGTCTAATTCCGCGGTACTTCAACTCTGAAGGACCCTAATGTAGAATCCACCTCAAGTACGTACCACTGCCAGGACTCCGTCGCGGCTCACAGGAGATTTGGTATAGCCACTCGAGGCATACTGGGAGAACGATTCAATGGTCCTCAAGGGGTTTTTATTAACTGTCAGACCCTTCTGTGGCCACCCTGGAGAAGTCATGCGCGATACACGCGAGATAAAAACGGTAGGGGTGGATGCAAGCGAATCGAACTGAAGGCGAATTACAAGTACAAGGGAACTATCATCACCACGACACAAAATATAGATCGACTGGCACGAGCGACAAACCAGCGTCAACGACTTGGGGGCAACGCCGGGTTACAGGGGGTCATTCAATAGATAGAGAGCGTGTTCTTAGGAAATGGAGTGGAAGGGAGTTGGGTTCAGGAGATTCCTGATCAGCGGGAGTGGTATCCAAGGGTGGCGTCCTACAGGTTTGGAAGGGTGGTTAGCAGGTGTACGACACAATATTATTCCCAGATGCTCACAACTGGACGTTCGAACACCGATAGACATTGCTCAATTCCATTTTTGGCTCAATCGATTCGAGGAGATACCTGCAGTCCTCCACATAAGTTGCAGCCCCGACATTCTCGCAGGCCTCGAGCGCACGCAATGCTTCGGATTTCGCCTCCTCGAGCCTCGCTTGTCGATACCAAATCCGAGCCTGCATATGCATCGCGCGGCCCAGGTAGTACAAGTTGTCGGCGGCATGGAACTTGAGTTGTTCGATGCCAGCGTTTGCTTTGTCGAACCTGCTGTGATTGTAAAATGTGTCCACCAGGCCGTAGTGAAGCCAAAATAGGTGATCGTGGCGGTTGAAAGAGGATGCCATTTCGAGACCCGTCTCGAAATGGTGAATAGCCTTCTCTACTTCGCCCTTGGAATCATATACGATGCCAAGGACTTGATGAGATTCGCAAAGAAGAGATTGTTGGGCTTTCTCCGAGACGAGGTTGATCGCACGGTATGCCGCGTCTTCTGCCGCGTTGACCTGTCTGTCCCTGACCAACGCGATCGCGAGGTGGTTCCAACAATCGGCTTGCCCGATCGGGTCAAAGAGCCGCTCGTGGATTTCTATTGCTTCTTTCGCTTGTCGTATCGCTTCCCCGCGGTGCCCTTGCGTCCTATTGACATTGCATAGAAGTTTTAACGTTTCAGCAACCCTGCAGTCATCCCCCCGCCGCCTTTCGAGTCTTAAGGTATGTGTGAGGAGTCTTTTTGCTTCTCCCCAATCACCGACATGATAAAACAACCGCGAGAGCTGTAACAAGCATTTCGGCTTGGAACGATGATCGTCGGGAAGGCCTTCGACCTTGGGTCCCAGCACAGTTCTTCGCGGTTTGAGCCAAAAGAGGTGCTCCACGAAGTGACAACAAACATCCCAGACATCATCCGAGTTGGACTCAATGGATGTGAACACATCGAGCAGGTGCTCAGCGTTTACATCCTCCAACGTGATCCATCGGGCCTCCCCGAATCCAGGCTTTTCAGGATGAACGTCCACCGACAGCCGGGTGAAGTAAAGGTCCCTGGCCGCGCAGAGTAGTGGGGATGATTTTGGGTGCTGAGGAAGAAGGTAGTCTCGGATCGGTGCCAGCATCGTAATGAAGCCGCTGCTTCGAGATGTCAAGGATAGGATGCAGAATGTGTCGAAGATGTCCGTCCTGTTCGAGATGGTGGGGAACAACCATTCCAGGTTCTTCTCGGCGATGCCTTGAGGAAAGAAAGCGACGACTCCAAGGAGCTCACGGGCGTCGGAGCCGAGGTGGTGGAATGTCGGGGATGCGAGGGATAAGTCGATGGTTGCTGCCAGGCTTTCGTCAAAGTTCGTCCGAAGTACTTGCGCGCGACGTGCGTCCCATTCCCGCGCCAGTCGATCGTGGTCCCACATGTTGTGAGATGCGGCGGTAGCGAGTAGCTTTATTGAGAGCGTATGAAAGTCTAGGCGTCGGAGAAGGTCGTCGATGACCCCAGACCGCTTGTCGTCACCATAGGTGCTGTAGAATATGTCGCATGCTGCCTCCATTGATAATGTGGGGATTTTCAGGCGCTTGCACTGCGTGGGGATTGTGGAGATACGGGAGGTGATTCCCAGGCAAATATTGCTGAATTGGCTCAGCTCCTCCACGATGCCGTAGATCTCCCGGGCCTCGGTCCCCCGAGGGTCGAGAATCGATTCGGCATTATCGAGGAACAGGATCATCGGCTTTGAAGACAGGATTGGTCGTAATGGAGCTAAATCGTCAGGGTTTTTTATGCCGGAACCGACGACCTTGGAAAGTTGGGCGAGGAAATTGGCACGCGCAGCTGAGAACTTATCGCAACGGATGAACCTGCGGTTGTCGCCGAAACGGTGCTTGATACGATCGTCGTGAAGGACGGCGAGGGCGATAGCTGTTTTCCCAATCCCCCCTGCGCCGATGAGAGCGATGGATCCCAGCTTTTCTGCACGACCTATAATCTCCTCGATAAGGTCGTTGCGCCCGAAGAAGTCCTTCGGTGCCGGGGGAGGCGATTCTCCGGGAGAGATGCTACGAAAATGTAAGACTGTGGTCCCCATTGTATTCATTGTCGCTGACCTGGCTTGAGTCTGCGCGATGTTTAGTATTCGTTCGCTGGTGGAGAAGAAGTCCCGCTTACCGAATGTCGAGAGTGGGGACCCTCCTGATTTGTCAACACATCCAACTTTTGAGACATACTCGAAACCAGTTCGGCCTGAACATCCAACTTTTGAGACACACCCGCAGCGACCACGTGAGTTTCGATTGCCACTGCGGTCTGGAAGCGTGTCGTTAGTGAATGCCATACGAGATTGAATAGACGCACGTTGAACACGCGGAGAACCCTCATGAGGTCTTGCTTCCACGCCGCAATCGCACGCTTATCGTCCCTCGCGTTCCACGATTCGGAGACCCAATTCTGTTCAGCCTTCTTGTTGATATTGCGCTGGATCTCAGCCATAGTTCTGCAATCCGGACCATGGTGAGCGGACCGCTCGGCGTATGTCTTTCCGGGAGTGAACTCACGCTGTGAGTTTTCCGATGGCTTTGTGCATGGACTCGCCGAGTTCGTCTGATCTTTTCCCTTTCAACCCCCGATCGAGGGCTCCACACACTTCGGCGCAGTACAGTCCGAGATCGACAAAGTCCCGTTCGTTGCCTGTGGTATCCTGAATAAAAGTGAACGGAAGTGAGCGGGGCTCGTCGTCGACCAACAGGGGAGGGGATGTACCTTGATCGCGGTCAGAAGCACACAAGCAGAACCTATAGCGACGTGGGCTGGGGCGACACCACGGGCGTTCTCGGCGCTGCTTAGAAGTTGGATAGCCACACCTAGATCTGAGAGACGGCCATCGATGGGACTTTGAGATCGCTGAGATTCCGAGGCCATCTTCGAGGATCGTGGTGGATGTGCGGAAAGTGCGTGAACCGGCGTTGGCCATGAGGAACCCGGCCGGTAGATATGGGCGTTGAACGCCTCGTGCAGACACAGCCCTATTGGTGGCGCCGGCTCGTGATCGATTCTCGCCAAGGTTCCTCGTTTTGCCTCCGGCGACGAATGTTCCTGAATGCAAACGGTCTGGGCAAGGGCAAGGCTAAAAGTCAAATTTGATCGGACGGAATGAAGATGCCTGAGAGTCCTTCAGGGTCTGAATGGTGCTTTAGTTTGGAGATCATGCGTACGTTTTTTTAACCTACATATACGAAATCACGTCGCAGACCCGTTGCGTGTACAACTGCAGGGCTTTTGGCGCTGTGTTGCGGTTCGGAATCCCGCATGGCCGGCTTGATGGTGGTTCGAGGTGTTTGTAGCCGTGTGCGTCTGGAGTTGGGGTATATGCGTCTACAATATGTTGTATTTGGCAGTCTCGGCAGAGGGAGGCACAATCATATATGTGTACAATCGTCGGAGGGAAGCCCAAAGACAGTGGAGGAAGCGTCTGTTGTGAGGAACCGTGCGGAAAAATTGAACCGAGCGTACCACCGAGCACGAAAGAATCCCAGCTTCAACTCGACTTACTCAAGTTCTCCGAAGCCTTTTGGACCTTAGACCTTATCGCGATGCAGGTCGGTCGTCGTCTCATCCCCAACACCGAACTGATCGCCCAAAGTCTTCCCACACGTATCCGCGGGGCTCAAGGGACGCTCGCCAGAAAGAGTCCCACTACTACCAATCAACTCCACTCTGCTCCTCTGGTGCACGCTCCCGGTGAGGATGGTGTCGCTCGTCAACGCGCTCTGGTCAGCCAAGCGTCGAATAATCAACAACGAAGAGATGACCTGTTTGCACCCAAGATTAGACAGACGCTTCACGGGCCTGTTGATATGGACAGCCACGAACCTGAGTCTCAGCGAGGACCGGCAAGAAGATGTCGGCAACGTGACTATTGGCGCCCCAGAGACCAACGAACCACAGGGAATTGACGGAGTATGAGGCGGAAGACTCTACGAGCATAGTGATGATGGTCTTATGCAACCCGTTGGTACCAGCGGGAGCCCCCCTGGCTTTTCGAACGTTCCCGCTATGCATCATGAGCCGTGACACGATCAATAGGGTAAGGAGGATATTCAACGATAGAGATGTCGAAAAGTATGGGAAACCAAAGTTGATGGCAACCGAGTTCCAGATGCTACCCTCGGGTCGAGAAGTTTGGTAGATGAGTGCGATACCCATCGCTGTATGGAGGATGTTAGCCGACTGTGTCGCTCTCGGCTTGCGGAGAACGTACCTAGAGAGGCCATGTACATCAGGCATTGGAAGGCGACGATCCAGTAGTACCGTTGATGAATGACGTTGCAACGGTGGAGCTTCAGGGTGGGCTTACGTGAGTTGCCCAGGAGAGTGAGTTTGGCACCGAACTCACCAAAAAGCCATCGGCCAACCACTTGTCCAAAAGGAACATGAGATTGGGAACGATGCTGATCGCCTTGGAGTAGATGAGGCACTGGTATCCAAGAGGACCGGGAGGTAGCGCGCTGTTGCCAGGAAATTCTCGGTTATCGGTGTAGGAAATGGATCGAGTGTCGAGGTTCATCGCAGTGAATAGCATCATGACGAGAACACGGCCAAGGTGTAGGCCACGAGTCCCCGTCTGACCCCTTCCTTGATGCAATAGCCAGAACTGAACAAAGCACTCATACATCGGAAGAATACACGCATGACCATCCCTGGAATGACGTTCGAATAAATCAGGCGGGCACGCGTGGACGGACAAGGGTCGAAATACCGTGTAGTATCGTGCCAATGGTGGTGCCGGCAGAATTGGCCCTTCTCAGCGAACCAAAGCGAAATGGGACCAGGGCGTTTCAGAAGAGTGTCGGTGGACTATAAACTTTTGGAAGCTCAAGTTGAAGTGGCGCGTTGCACGAATGAAGAGCTCATCGAGTCGATCGACATCCTCTTAGCTCTAGCTAGTCGCTGGGATCACGTGGGTTTAAGTAATTGAGAGCTGTTCGGTTGGTGTCCATGTGATGAGGAAAGTATCAGACAATGGGAAGTCTACCACAGTCCCGACAGTAGCATCGTTGAAACAGATGAGTGGGAGGTAAAGGACGTGTTCACCAGTTTACCGCAACCCCACAAGATTACTACCTTGCTGAGGACTCGGACTAGAAGCCGCTAGAGCTACCGTATATGTACACTAGCCGCGACCCGTGATAAGGAATCTGATATACAGTAGTAATAAAAGTGCCGAAGTCATAAACGTTGTCCAGCCAATCAGAGATAAGTTTTGTCTACCGTGTGAAAGTTATATTTCCCTTGTATTTTTTGATTTTTTGATTTTTTGATTTTTTGATTGATGGAAACTAACCTTCCAATGACCACGCTGGAGAAATCAAACTTAATACACACCATTTTTGTACACGTACGAACCAGAGAAGAGTAGAAGGAAAAAGGATGAGTCCACCGTCCTACACTACACAACACAGATCAACTAGCACGAGGGGTCAAACAGAGAAGTTTTGGGAGCAATGTAATGTTACAGGAGGTCAACGAATACAGGAAGTATCGTCCTTAGGGAAAGGGAAGACGTCCGTGTTCGGAATGAGAGGTCTGTCCGGACCAGTGCTCAGCGCCTTGAGAAGAATCCCTTCAGGCATTTGATGGGTGTCCACAGGCTAAGGAGGGGGGTTAGCAGGTGTAAAGCACTGTATTATTCACGGAAGCGCAGCACTCACCACTGAACTTTGGTAGAGTCGCTTTCCATCGCTAACTCAATCAACTGGAGGTCACTCCTGCAGCTCGTCACTTGCATCGCAGCCCCAAGGTTATCAAGGATCTCGAGCGCACACAATGCCTCGGATTTTGCTTCCTCGAACCTCCGCTGTTGATACCAAATAATAGCCCGCATCTTCATCGCGCAACCTAGGTGGTACAAGTTATCGGCAGCGCGCAACTTGAGTTGTTCGGCGTGGGTGTTTGCGTCATCCAACCTTCCTTGGTTGCAAAACACCTCCACCAGGGACCAGTGGATCCAAAATAGATAATCGTGCCGATCGAACGCGGATGCGATTTTAAGACTCGTCTCCAAATGATGGATAGCCTTCTCTCTCTCGCCTTTAGAATCGTACACGAAGCCAAAAAGTTGATGAGATTTGCAGACGAGAGATCCTTGGCTTTTCTCCGAGACGAGGTTGAGCGCGCGGGATGCCGCGTCTTCTGCAGCGTCGAGCTGTCCGTTCTCAAACAACGCCATCCCGAGATAATTCCAACAATCTGCTTGCCCAATCGTGTCGTAGAGCCGCTTGTGGATTTCGATCGCCTCCTTCCCTCGTCGTATCCCTTCCTCGCGGTGTCCTAGCATCCGATTCGCGTTGCACAGAAATCTTAACGTTTCGGCGGCCCTAGAGTGATCCCCCCGACGTCTTTCGAGTTCTAAGGTGTGGTTAGAAAGTTGTTTTGCTTCTGCCCAATTCCCAAGCCGTTCAAACAACTGTGAAAGCTCGAACAAGCATCTTGGCTTGGAGTGATGATTGTCGGGAAGGCCTTCGACCTTTGGTCCCAGCACAATTTTCCGCGGCTTGAGCCAAACGAGGTGCTGGATGAAGCGAAAACAAGCATCCCAGACTTCGTCCCAGTCCGGATCGATAGATATGAAAACATTGAGCAAGTGCTCGACATTGACATCCTCTGACACGATCCATCGGGCTTCCCCAAATCCAGGCTTTTCAGGATGGACGTCTACCGACAACCGGGTAAAGTAACCGTCCCTGGCCGCACAGAGAAGCGGGGATGATTTTGGATTTTTGGGGAGAAGGTACTCTCGGATAGGTGCCAACATTGTGATGAAACCGTTGGTTCGAGACGTCAAGGCGAGGATGCAGAATGTGTCGAAGATGTCCCTCCGGTTGGAGATGGTGGGAAACAACCAGTTTAGGTTGTTCTCGTCGATGCCCTGAGGAAAGAAAGCGACAACTCCGAGGATCTCACGAGCGTCGGATCCCAGATTTTGAAATGTCGGGGAAGCGAGGGATAATTCTATGGTTGTGGCCAGGCTCTTGTAGCCATCCGTCCGAAGTCCTTGCGCGTGGCGCGCGCCCCATTCCCGGGACAGTCGGTCGGGATCCCACATGTTGTGGGATGTAGCGGTAGCGAGTAGCTTTATTGAGAGTGTGTGAAAGTCCAGGGATTGGAGAAGGTCATCGATGATCGTGGACCGCTTTTCTTCGCCAGAGGTGCTGTAGAATATGTCGCATGCTGCTTCCATTGATAATGTAGGGATTTCCAGGCGCTTGCACAGTGGGGGGACGGTGGAAAAGCGGGAGGTGATTCCCAGGCAAATGTTGCTGAATTGACTCAACTCTTCCACCACGGTGTATATCTCCTGAGCTTCAGTTCCACGAGGATCAAGAATCGATTCGGCATTATCGAGGAACAGTATCATCGCCTTCGAAGACAGGAGCGGTCGTAATTGAGTCAGATCCTCAGGATTTTTGATGCATGAGCCGACGACCTTGGAGAGTTGAGCGAGGAAGTTGGCACGCGAAGCCAAGAACTCATCACAACGGATGAACCGGCGGTTACCGCCGAAACGGCGCTTGATGCGATCGTCGTGAAGGACGGCGAGGGCGATGGCTGTTTTCCCAATCCCCCCTGCGCCGATGAGAGCGATGGATTCCAGCTTTTCTGCACGACCAACAATCTCCTCGATCAGGTCGTTGCGCCCGAGAAGGGCTTTCGGCGCCGGAGGAGGCAGTTCTCCAAGGGGGATGCCTTGAAAACACACGAATGTGGTGGCCATTGCATTTGTCATCGCTGACCTGGCTTGAGTCTGTGTGATGATCAGTATCCGTTTGTTGGTGGGGAGGAAGTCACACCTACCAAAAGACATTGACGGCGGGCACCTTCCCCATTTGCCAATTCATCCAATTCATCATAGATATCCCCAGGCGCCACGCTGGAACCGATTGCTAGTTCGGTCTGGAAGGCTGCCGTTATAGCGGATGCCGTACAGAACAAAATGAACGCACGTTGAACACGTGAAGAACCATCACGAGGTCTCGCTTCCATGAGGCGATGGCATCCTTATCGCCCTTCGCAGTTAAGAATCTAGAGGCCCAGTTTTGTTTTCCCTTCTTGGTGACTTTGCTCTGAATTTCAGCGAGAGTTCTGCAATCCAGACCTCAGTAAGCGGACCGCTCGGTGTGCATATGCTGGATAAACTCACTCTCTCAGCTTCCCGATGGCCTCATGCGCGGACTCGTTGAGTTCGTGTGGTTTTTCCCCGTTCAGCCCTCTGTTAAGGGCTCCACACACTTTAGCACAGAACAGTCCGAGATCGATAAAGGCTTGTTTGTTGCCCACGTTGTCCTGGGAGATTGTGAATTGGGGGCTCGGCGACGAAGAACAGGAGGGGGATGTACCTTGATCGCCGCCAGGAGGACATAAGCAGAACCCAAAACAATTTGGGCCGGCGCGGCGCCGCAGGCGTCCTTCGCACCACTTAGTAGTTGGATCGCCACATCTAACCTTGAGGGAACACCATCGTGTCCTTTCTGTCGCTGAGACTTTGAGGCCATCGTCGAACTCCTCATGGAGGATAAGGAAAGCGTGGCCGGCAACAGCCAGACCGAAGGGTCAGGCTTCGGTTTGATATCCGAAATTGAATTTGAACCGGGACAGCGGAAAGTTCACGCCTAGGATACATAAAAACAGCAGGAGCAATGTTAACCCCTCCGGCGCTTGCCGTCACTGGTGCGGCAGATCAGCTTACAGATCAGCTAAATCTTGGTCCTGGAACGGGCCCGTTGGTGAGAACAACCAACGAAATCAGTTTGACGTGTTTCAGAGTCCAATATTAATGTTTAGTGCGGCTACTGGCGGTCAAGGGGTCCGCGAGGAAAGGGAGGGAGGAGTGACTGGCGCGAGAAGCGCCTGACCACGACGCGGGAACCCTTCGATGGACGGGGAGCTGGGGAGACTTCGCGTAAATTTATGGAAAAGACTTGCGGTAGACGACCGAAGGTACAAAACCGAGATCACGTTCGGGCGGCCTCTGCCGACGTCACCAGAGCACTGTGAGTGTGTGGCAAGTGTTTGGTGTGCTGGCACATAATGACAAGCTCCCCGGAAACAGCCGAGAAAAAACACCTCCATCCTGTTTGAGCTGTACAGGGTTCCGTACGGCGTTTACCATCAAAATAAACTGGCACACCCCTCAAGTTGACCAAACGACCCTTATAGTAGTACTCTCGGGCAGTTAACTTGCCGATCACCTGGCGGTTGTAGAAGGCAACTGAAGGAAGCACTGAAGGAAGAGGGCAGCCGTATGATCGAATGTCACAAGTGGCGACGTTGACCGAGCCGAGAAACCGACCGCCCAGCCCCGTATGCGGAAAGCAACCACTTCCATTGATTGCATTCATCCTTAAAGCTACAGATCTAGATGTCGCAGAAGAACAGTTCTACGAAAAGCTCAAGTTCGAGCTAACGCATTGCTCCAAATGCCATCAGCGAAATCATTTCTGTTCCCGCCATCCAAACACTTGTGGTGGAAACCTCGCGCGAGACATCAGCTTAGTCTGCCAAAAGACCCGCCTCAGTAGCTTCCCAGCTGTCGTCGTTGGTCTGGAGTGGCAAGCCTGCAAACCTTGACCCTCCTGAGCTTTCCAGCGATCCAGTAATCAAACCGCTCAATCGACGGAGGCGACATCGCTTTCGAGGCACCAGATCTCTCAAAGGGTAAGGACCGCCCAATTTGAGATTCTTGGTGACGAGGAAGGGACCTGATTTCCCTTGCAAAACCTGTGATCCCTGTCCGTAATTGCAGTCCTTGCAAACCACGGAGTTGCAGATGCCTTTATCCGGTTGGGAGGTTTGGTAGATGAGCGTGATATCCAGCGCTGTATCGAGGATGTTAGTCGATGATGTCCCTCTCGTCTTGCGGAGAGCGTACCCCAAGAGGCCAGGTACATCAGGCATTGGAAGGCGACGATTCAGTGGTTTCGTTGATAAATGACGTTGCAACGGTGGAGCTTCAGGGTAGAATTACGTGAGTCGCCCAAGAGATTGAGTTTGGCACCGAACTCACCATGCCATCGGCCAACCATTTGTTCAGAAGGAACATAAGATTTGGGACGATGTTGATCGCCCTGGAGTAGATGAGGTACTGGTATCCAAGAAGTCCGGGAGGTAGCGCGTCGTTGCCAGGGAATCTCGGTTATTGATGTAGGAAATGGATTGCGGTGAATATAGTCACGAACGAGAACGTGGTCATAGTGTAGACCACGAGTCCCCACCTGATCCCGTCCCTCGTGCGATAGCCAGAACCGAACAATGCGCCCACACATTGTAAAAAATGGGACTATGACGATCCCCGAGAGGATAGACTTGACAGATAAGTTGAGCACGAACACACAGGGTCGAAATACCATAGAATATCGCGCCGATAAGGATACCGGCGAATTTGGCCTTCTCAGCGAAGTACAGCGAGTAGGGTATACGATAAACCCCTGGAAAGACTCCAAGGAAGGCTGACACCGGCGATAGGCGACCAGCAGAGAAAACGAGAGGTGTTGCTGCAGGTATTGTGGAGAGCATGGCAAGTGGCCCGAACGGATCTGATACCAACGATATTCTGACATCATTTGCAGGCGATCTTGGCCAAACTTGCCCCCCGTTAATGAACAAGACCGTAGAAAGCCAGTTTGACGCGTTCGAGAATCCAGTACTGATACGCAGCCAACGTCAGATCGCAGCGCAGGAACTTTGATCTCCTTCCGAATTTCTCTTCGAGCCGGGCGCCAGGAAGGGGAGAACGGGACTTCAGAGGTTCATGGGAAAGTTGGAGGGGTTACAACAGATAGCCAGGGCCAAAACCGCGTCCGAAAGGGCGCTATCAGCGTCAGCAGAGGCTGCAGAGCAATTGCGGTGGGGGATTGAATGGTTAGCGTGTGAGCGCAGGACGAGAACCCTTCCGGAAACAGCCGAAAGTACGCTCTTCCATGCAACCTTGGGCTGTGTTGTGTGACGCACGGCGCCCACCTGGCGCATCCCCCAGGTTACAGGAGATCTGGCATAGCCACTTGAGGCATACTGGGAGAATGATGCAATGGTCTTTAATTGGGTTTCACCGTCAGAACCTTCTGTGACCACCCTGGAGAAATTATGTGCGATACATGGCCCTGCGATACACAAACTGGAAAGGTGGATGCAAGCGAATCGAACTGAAGGCAAACTATGAGTGCGAAAGAACATCACCACGAGACAAAATACAGATCGACTGGCACGAGCGACAAATCAGTATCAACGAATCGGAAGCAACCCATGGTTACAGGAGGTCAATCGAGACAAAAAGAGTGCGTTCTTCGGAAATGGAGCGCAAGGGGGCCGGGTTCAGGAATGGGACACCGGTCCGGATCCCCCGATCAGCGGGAGTAATGTTAAATGGTAGTGTTCTACATGTCAAGAAGGGGATTAGCAGGTCTACGACATAGTATGATCCCCAGAAGCTCACAACTGAACGTTCGAACACCAGTAGACATTGTTTGCCCGATCCATTGGAGGAGATATCGGCAGCACGGTCAATCAATACAAAAAGAGCGTGTTCTTTGGAAATGGAGGGCAAGGGGGCCAGGTTCAGGGATGGGACGCCGGTCCGGATCCCTGATCAGAGGGAGTAGTATCCAAGGGTGGCGTCCTACACGTTTGGAAGGGGGGTTAACAGGTGTACGAGGCAGCATTATCCACAGAAGCTCACAAATGGACGTTCGAACACCAGCAGACATTGCTCACTTCCATACCGTGCCAATTGATTCGAGGAGAGACCTGCAGTCCTCCGCATCCTTTGCAGCCCCGACATTCTCGCAGGCCTCGAGCGCACGCAATGCTTCGGATTCTGCGTCCTCGAGCCTCCCTTGTAGATACCAAATCTGAGCCTGCTTTTGCATCGCGAGGCCCAGGTAGTACAAGTTGCCGGCGGCATGGAGCTTGAGTTGTTCGATGCCAGCGTTTGCTTCGTCGAACCTTCCGTGGTCGCGAAATATCCTCACCAGGCAGAGGTGGATCCAAAAAAGGTGATCGTGGCGGTTGAAAGAGGATGCAATTTTGAGACCCGTCTCGAAATGGAGAATGGCCTTTTCTACATCGCCCTTGGAATTGTAAACCATGCCAAGAACTTGATGAGAACCGCAGACAAGAGATTCTTGGCCTCTCTCTGAGACGAGGTTGATCGCGCGGAATGCCGCATCTTCTGCCGCGTCGACCTGTCCGTCATAAAACAACACAAACGCAAGCTCATTCCAAGATTTTGCTTGCCCGATCGTGTCACGGAGTCGCTCGTTGATTTCTATCGCCTCCTTTACTTGTTGTATCGCTTCCCCGCGGTGGCCTTGCATCCGGTTCGCCTCGGATAGGGCTTTTAATGTTTCAGCGACCCTACAGTCATCTCCCCGCCGCCTTTCGAGTCTCAAGGTATGTGTGAGGAGTCGTATTTCTTCTGCTTCATTACAAAACAACCGTGAGAGCTGGAACAAGCATCTCGGCTTGGAACGGTGATCGTCGGGAAGGCCTTCGACCTTGGGTCCCAGCACAGTTCTTCGCGGTTTGAGCCAAACGAGGTGCTCCACGAAGTGAAAACAAACATCCCAGACATCATCCGAGTTTGAATCAATGGATATGAAGACATCGAGCAGGTGCTCAACGTTTACATCCTCCAACGTGATCCATCGGGCCTCCCCGAATCCAGGCTTTTCAGGATGAACGTCCACCGACAGCCGGGCGAAGTAACGGTCCCTGGCCACACAGAGTAGTGGGGATAATTTCGGATGTTGAGGACGGAGGTAGTCTCGGATCGGTGCTAACATTGTAATGAAGCCACCGCTTCGAGATGTCAAGGAGAGGATGCAGAATGTGTCGAAGATGTCCGTCCTGTTGGAGATAGTGGGGAACAACCATTCTAGGTTGTTCTCGTCAATGCCTTGAGGAAAGAAAGCGACGACTCCGAGGAGCTCACGGGCTTCGGAGCCGAGGTGGTGGAATGTCGGGGAAGTGAGGGATAATTCTATCGTTGCTGCCAGGCTCTCTGTGAAATTTGTCCGAAGTACTTGCGCGCGGCGTGCGTCCCATTCTCGCGTCAGTCGATCGTGGTTCCACATGTTGTGCGATGCTGCGGTCGCGAGTAGTTTGATTGAGAGCGTATGGAAGTCTAGGCGTCGGAGAAGGTCATCGATGACTCCACTGGACCTTTTGTCGTCGCCATAGGTGCTGTAGAATATGTCGCATGCTGCCTCCATTGATAATGTGGGGATATTTAGACGCTTGCACTGTGTGGGAATGGTAGAGATACAGGAGGTGATTCCCAGGCAAATGTTGCTGATATTGCTCAGCTCCTCCGCTACGGCGTATATCTCCCGAGCCTCACTTCCCTGGGGGTCGAGAATCGATTCAGCATTATCGAGGAAGAGGATCATCGGCTTTGAAGACAGGAATGGTCGTAATTGAGCCAAATCATCAGGGTTTTTGATGCCGGAACCGACGACCTTGGAGAGCTGGGCGAGGAAATTGGCACGCGAAGCTGAGAACTTATCGCAACGGATGAATCTGCGGTTGTCCCCGAAACAGTGCTTGATACGATCGTCGTGAAGGACGGCGAGGGCGATGGCTGTTTTCCCAATCCCCCCTGCGTCGATGAGAGCGATGGATTCCAGCTTTTCTGCACGACCAACGATCTCCTCGATCAGGTCGTTGCGTCCGAAGAAGTCCTTCGGTGCCGGGGGAGGCGATTCTCCGGGAGAGACGCTACGAAAAAGTAAGACTGTGGTCCCCATTTTATTCATTGTCGCTGACCTGGGTTGAGTCTGCGCGATGTTTAGTATTTGTTTGCTGGTGGAGAAGAAGTCCCGCTTACCGAATGTCGACAGTGAGGACCTTCCTGATTTGTCAACACATCCAATTTTTGAGACACACCCGCAGCGACCACGTGAGTTTCGATCGGCAGTTCGGTCCGGAAAGGTTTCGTTAGTGAATGCCATTGCCATACGAGATTGAATGGACGCACGTTGAACACGTGGAGGACCCTCATGAGGTCTTGCTGCCATGCCGCGATCGCACGCTTATCATCCCTTGCGTTCCACCATCTGGAGACCCAATTCTGTTTACCCCTGTTGGTGACATTTCGCTGGGTTCGCTGGATTTCAGCCATGGTTCTGCAATCCAAACCATGATAAGCGAACTGCTCGGCGTACGTGTTGCCGGCGTCAACTTACGCTGTGAGTTTCCCGATGGCTTTGTGCACGGACTCGTCGAGTTCGTCCGATCTTTTCCCGTACAACCCCCGATCGAGGGTTTCACACACATCAGCGCAGGACAGTCCGAGACGAACAAAGTCCTGTCTGTTGCCCTCGGTGTTCTGAATACAATTGAATCGGAGGGTCATTGTCAAAGAATAGGAGGGAACGTACCTTAATCGCAGTCAGGAGGACACACGCAGAGCCCAAAGCGATTTGGGCTGGAGCGACACCGCAGACATCCTTCGCAGTAGTTAGAAGTTGAATAGCCACATTCATCTTTGAGAGAAGACCATCGATGGATTCTTTAGATCGCTGAGACTCTGTAGCCATCGTAGAGGATCGTGGTGGATGTGAGGAAAGTGTACGACCCGTTGGCCATGAGGGACTCGCTATATATGAGCGGTTGGTTGCTTCGTCACCGTGCAGACAGAGCCCTTCGGGTGAGACCGGCTCGTGGTGGCCACAGGGGGGTTCTTCATTTCCGGCAACGAATGTTTCTCGTGAACCATGATGCCGTGCCAAGACTGTGACAGTCGGGAGTCTTGACCAAGTCTTGACCCTTGTGAAGGGTCTCGTCAGAGGGCTTATCCCGGCCTCTCCTAACAGTTGGACTCTGGATTCGATAACCTGACAGAGGCGACCGGATCCCTGCCATGGACAGGATTTTCCGCACAAGAATCTGTATGTGGCCAATTCACTCAGGAGTCGGCCTTCTCCTAAGATAGTAAGGCCGAAACAACAACGTGTTTGGTCTTGAGTGCGAATAGCACTAAAGACATCATTTATCCTCCTCTCCCAAGGTCACATCGACATCCGGTTCCGCTAATTAATATTCGCATACGACTTGCGCTATTCCTTGTTCGCTCTCCCAAGCATATCTTGTCCGAGCGGGGGAGGATCACATTGCAGACCCGGTGCGTGTCCCATTGTAGGGCTGCTGGCGCTGCATTGCGGCCCGGTATCCCGGCTTGCTTGTGGTTGGAGGTTCTTGTGCACGCGTGCGTCAGGGGTTAAGGCATACGCGTCCACAATCCGTGATATCGTACCTCATCGAAATCCCCGGTCTTGTCAAACATGACCTGGCACCGAGTGTCCAAGGCTTTTCTCCCAGCGTCCATCGTCGTTGCGCCTACAGGCTCGACACAATCACTTGTTACAGCTTGATACACGTTACACGCGACATACATACATATGTGTGCAATCGTCAGAACTGGAGGACGCGGCTGTTGGGAAGTAAACCGAGCGCGCCACCAACCACGAAAGAGATGACAGAATCCCGGCCTCAGCGAGGTCGACTGAATCGAGTTCCCCGAGGCCTTTGAAACCTTAGACATCATCGCGATGCAGGTCGGCCTTCGTCTCAACCCCGACCGCCCGAAGTCTTCCCATACGTATCCACGGAGCTCAAGGGACGCTCGCCAGGAAGGGTCCCACTACCACCAATCAAGTCCACTCGATTCCTATGATGCACGCTGCCTGTGAGGATGGTGTCGCTCGTCAACGCGCTCTGGTCAGCCAGGCGTTGAACAATCAACAACGGAGCGATAACCTGTTCGTACCCAAGATTAGACAGACGCTTCACGGGCTTGTTGATAGGAATAGCACAAACCTGAGTCTCAGCGAGAATAGGTAAGAAGATATCGGCAACGTGACCATTGGCGCCCCACAGTCCAACAAACAACAGAGAATTGACGGCGTGTAAAGCAGAAGACTCTACGAGCACAGAGATGATGCAACCCGCTGGTACCAGAGGGAGCCCCCGTGGCCTTTCGAACGTCCCCGCTATGCATGATGAGCCGTGAGACGATTGAGAGGGTAAGGGTGATATTCAGCGATAGAGAAACCGAAAAGCATGGGAGACCAAAGTTGTAAGTCTCGTCGAGAGAGGAACGATCGAGTTAGAGAATGTTGTCTTAGCGAAAGCGGCAGGGAGGAACACGTGCTGCTCTTTCGAGAGCACGTCCATCTCCTCGCCGCTCTCGCACTCCACATTCCCTTCTCTTTTCAAGTTACCCATACCATACAAGCTCCTATTAACCTTATCATATCACCAATCTCATTCACACTCATTATTCATCGTTATTCGGAAACAACCCAACTCCGTCTAAGTTTCCCTCCCCACACAAAATGGCGCCCTGAAACCCAACGTCGGACAAACAGCCAGACTTCAATGGCGACGACTGGAATGCCCCCAGAGAGGCCATGATTGCTGGAGGAAATTCCGCCGAGGGAGCAGTCGTGGCACTGCAAAAGGCCTGGCAAGATAGTCACCGCAGGAATGTAGAGGCTTGGGAAGAGCATCTTGAGCAGCTTCGGGCAGAGCAGGGACAGGATGAGCAGGACCTCGTTATCCCGGAGGTTGATCGCAATGACCCCCCGCGGTCAGAAGGGGGAGGCGCCGACTGGAGGAACCGGCCGACACCGAGCTTCCTCGACATATACCCTGCGAATCACATCCTGAAGAGGCTGAAGAAGAAGGAATATGTCGAGCTATGGCATTTCACAGCACAGGGATGTCGGGACACAGCCCACCTCGACCTCACGACCGCAAACAACTATAACTTTGTCCACAGGGTTCAGCTATCTTTTCTCCATGGGTCATGGACCATACATTGTGACAATTCTCCATGGGTTGTACAACACTATCCCTTCCCCATGCCACATGGGTTGTACAATGCTATCCTTTCCCCATGGGGCATGGGTTGCACAGGGTTCAGCTATCTTTTCTCCATGGGTCATGGGCCATGCAACGTTGTACAACGTGTTGTACAACCCATGACCCATGGGTAATGGAATAGTATCCGTTGCCCATGCCCCATGGGTTGTACAATGGTATCTGTTGCCCATGCCCCATGGGGTGTACAACACTATCCCTTCCCCATGCCTCATGGGTTGTACAATGCTATCCTTTCCCCATGGGGCATGGGTTGTACAACGCTATCCAATTCCCATGCCCCATGGGTTGTACAACGCTATCCGTTCCCCATGGGTCATGGGTTGTACAACACTATCCATTCTCCATGGGGCATGGGTTGTACAACACTATCCATTCTCCATGGGTCATGGGTTGTACAACGCTATCTGTTCCCCATGGGTCATGGGTTGTACAACGCTATCCGTTTCCCATGCCCCATGGGTTGTACAACACTATCTGTTTCCCATGGGGCATGGGTTGTACAACACTATCCAATTCCCATGCCCCATGGGTTGTACAACGCTATCCATTCCCCATGGGGCATGGGTTGTACAACACTATCCAATTCCCATGCCCCATGGGTTGTACAACGCTATCCATTTCCCATGTGTCATGGGTTGTACAACACTATCCATTTCCCATGCCCCATGGGTTGTACAACGCTATCTGTTCCCCATGGGGCATGGATTGTACAACGCTATCCGTTCCCCATGCCTCATGGGTTGTACAACGCTATCCATTTCCCATGTGTCATGGGTTGTACAACACTATCCATTTCCCATGCCCCATGGGTTGTACAACGCTATCTGTTCCCCATGGGGCATGGATTGTACAACGCTATCCGTTCCCCATGCCTCATGGGTTGTACAACGCTATCCATTTCCCATGGGTCATGGGTTGTACAACGCTATCTGTTCCCCATGGGTCATGGGTTGTACAACGCTATCCGTTTCCCATGCCCCATGGGTTGTACAACACTATCTGTTTCCCATGGGGCATGGGTTGTACAACACTATCCAATTCCCATGCCCCATGGGTTGTACAACGCTATCCATTCCCCATGGGGCATGGGTTGTACAACACTATCCAATTCCCATGCCCCATGGGTTGTACAACGCTATCCATTTCCCATGTGTCATGGGTTGTACAACACTATCCATTTCCCATGCCCCATGGGTTGTACAACGCTATCTGTTCCCCATGGGGCATGGATTGTACAACACTATCCCTTCCCCATGCCTCATGGGTTGTACAATGCTATCCTTTCCCCATGGGGCATGGGTTGTACAACGCTATCCAATTCCCATGCCCCATGGGTTGTACAACGCTATCCATTTCCCATGTGTCATGGGTTGTACAACGCTATCCATTTCCCATGCCCCATGGGTTGTACAACACTATCCTTTCCCCATGGGGCATGGGTTGTACAACACTACCCATTCTCCATGCTCCATGGGTTTTACAACACTATCTGATTCCCATGCCCCATGGGTTGTACAACACTATCCATTCTCCATGGTGCATGGGTTGTACAACACTATCTATTTTCCATGCCCCATGGGTTGTACAATGCCATCCAATTCCCATGCCCCATGGGTTGTACATCACTATCCAATTCCCATGCACCATGGGTTGTACAACAGCATCTTGTGCCCATGGGGCATCAGTTGCAGAATGGTGTCCCTTCTCCATGTCCCATGGATTATATCACTATTCCAGGAAAGGAGATACTTTATAAATCAACCATTAGCTGTGTGAATTTGAAAAAATTAGACTCTGTTTGTATGCATGATAGACCATATATCAGTTTGTGGCTCTAACCTAATGGAAACTAAACTTAACCTGATAATAGCCACAACCTAATCCTCAATCTAACCTGAGCCAATGTAAACTTGACCCATGAACCTAAGCCTAACCTAATCCTAAACCTGGTCTAATCCCAAATCTAACCCTAACCTGACCTGACCTAACCTAACCTAACCTAACCTATACCTAAACTAACCTATACCTATACTAACCTATACCTAACCTAACCTGGTATGGGCAAACATAACCTACCTATCATGACCTGTTTCAGCCTAATGTCATGTATGCCAGCCAAGACTAACTTCACCCAGTTGCAAACATATGACTTGGGTCACAGGACCATAAAGCAAACTGCAGTCCCCTCACTCTGTGCCCAACCATCCCATAAGCCCACAGACGCACATATATATCATCAGCAACCCAGCATCATGCTTATCACCCATGTTCAACCACAAACCACTCTCACCCTTTGTTCTGTGCCATCTCACAGACAAACCACAACTCAAGTTCATCCACCTCCTTGGGCCCACAAGCAAGTGGCCTACAAACATATGGTTTATAGACTTATAACATATTCCACACAAGGATTAATATGGGTGGGTGAGCTAGAGTTATGGTTAGGCTGTGAGATGGCACAGAACAAAGGGTGAGAGTGGTTTGTGGTTGAACATGGGTGATAAGCATGATGCTGGGTTGCTGATGATATATATGTGCGTCTGTGGGCTTATGGGATGGTTGGGCACAGAGTGAGGGGACTGCAGTTTGCTTTATGGTCCTGTGACCCAAGTCATATGTTTGCAACTGGGTGAAGTTAGTCTTGGCTGGCATACATGACATTAGGCTGAAACAGGTCATGATAGGTAGGTTATGTTTGCCCATACCAGGTTAGGTTAGGTATAGGTTAGTATAGGTATAGGTTAGTTTAGGTATAGGTTAGGTTAGGTTAGGTTAGGTCAGGTCAGGTTAGGGTTAGATTTGGGATTAGACCAGGTTTAGGATTAGGTTAGGCTTAGGTTCATGGGTCAAGTTTACATTGGCTCAGGTTAGATTGAGGATTAGGTTGTGGCTATTATCAGGTTAAGTTTAGTTTCCATTAGGTTAGAGCCACAAACTGATATATGGTCTATCATGCATACAAACAGAGTCTAATTTTTTCAAATTCACACAGCTAATGGTTGATTTATAAAGTATCTCCTTTCCTGGAATAGTGATATAATCCATGGGACATGGAGAAGGGACACCATTCTGCAACTGATGCCCCATGGGCACAAGATGCTGTTGTACAACCCATGGTGCATGGGAATTGGATAGTGATGTATAACCCATGGGGCATGGGAATTGGATAGGGTTGTACAACCCATGACCCATGGGAACTGGATAGTGTTGTACAACCCATGCCCCATGGAGAATGGATAGTGTTGTACAACCCATGACCCATGGGAAATGGATAGTGTTGTACAACCCATGGGGCATGGGAATTGGATAGTGTTGTACAACCCATGCCCCATGGGGAACGGATAGCGTTGTACAACCCATGACCCATGGGGAACGGATAGCGTTGTACAACCCATGACCCATGGGGAACGGATAGCGTTGTACAACCCATGACCCATGGGGAACAGATAGTGTTGTACAACCCATGGGGCATGGGAATTGGATAGCGTTGTACAACCCATGCCCCATGGGAAATGGATAGTGTTGTACAACCCATGCCCCATGGAAAATGGATAGTGTTGTACAACCCATGCCCCATGGAGAAAGAATAGCGTTGTACAACCCATGACCCATGGGGAACAGATAGTGTTGTACAACCCATGACCCATGGGGAACGGATAGCGTTGTACAATCCATGCCCCATGGGGAACAGATAGCGTTGTACAACCCATGGGGCATGGGAAATGGATAGCGTTGTACAACCCATGCCCCATGGGGAAAGGATAGCATTGTACAACCCATGAGGCATGGGGAAGGGATAGTGTTGTACAACCCATGGGGCATGGGCAACGGATACTATTCCATTACCCATGGGTCATGGGTTGTACAATGGTATCTTTTCTCCATGGGTCATGGGTTGTACAACGTTGCATGGCCCATGACCCATGGAGAATTGTCACAATGTATGGTCCATGACCCATGGAGAAAAGATAGCTGAAGGGGCTCCTTTGTCGGCACGGAAGGGGGAGGGATTATGCCATCAGAAAAGGTGGCACAAGATTATCGAAGTTATGTGAGGTTATTTGAAGTTATTTGAGGTTATTCCTTACCTAACTTTTTGACCTACATCAAATAATCACGAAATAACCGACGAAAAGGTGAATGAGGTGAAATAATCGACAAATAATGTCGCTGCCACCTATTCTGATGGCTCCAGGGAGCGACCGAAGCCGCCATCTCATCGAAGACCATCAAGGACGAGGACCTCACCTTTGACCAATGGTCTGAGGGGAAGAATCGCTTTCTTAACTGCCTGGACAGTTGCGGCTGGGATAGGGACGAAGTAGAGGAATTGGCCAGGTTCTTCCTGAACTTGGATGCCGAACCGATACGTTCAGAAACCCTCGGCTTACAGGCGGTGCTACGATACCAGGCGAAAGTCCGTAGGGACTGGACGGCGGCTCGTGGAACGGAAAGAGCCTATGCCATCGGCAATATCAACAAAACGTTGCTGTTTGATTTCCACAGACAGATATTATGCGAAGCCCAGGTCATGAACCTTGTAAGTTATCCGTATCGACATATAAACAAACCAGCACTAATAAATTTCTCCCATTATATAAAATTCGTTCTCATGCGATCGCCTGCACCTCTCACACCCGCACCCGCGCCTCTGACACCTGCACCTCTGACGCTCGCGCCTCTGACACCCACACCTCAAACATCTGTACCTCTTGCACCTACACCGCGCCTGCACCCACACCTCTGACACTCGTGCTGCACCTGCACCTCGGACACCGCCCCGCCCCTCGCCCTTCCGGCATGTCTCGTTATTCAGGCAAGACAAGAAGAGATGGTCAGGAGGCAAGAGCAGGCTTTCGAGAGACAGCAAACACGGTCATATCCCAGGTCGCGGGACTCTCGACCACAGCGACGCCATTCTTCTCGTTCGAGGTCCCCGGCGAGACGATCCAATTGGCCCGGTCGCAGATCACGCTCCCCAGAGGCCGCCAGGAGGCCATCCTTTTGCCAATCAGCCTCGAGTTCAACCCACAGCGACAGGTTACCGGCCTGTCCGATCTGTCTCGGCAGACAACTGCACCAACCAGCCACCTGTTCCGCCACTCAAATGTGGAACGGAAAGAAGGCGATTTCCTCAAGGAACAACGGCGGCAAGATCCTCAACAGCAGAGGCCAGGTTTTATGCTCAGATTGTCAGGCCGACGCGACCTCTACAGTTCAATAGCACTCTTGCTATCCAAACCTTTCACACTCAGGGGTCAAACACACAGTTATAACCCTGTTGCAAACCCAGGGATATCGGAAGTCTCTTCACAGACTTAGATTGGAGGGAAGGAGAAAGAAGGAGACAAGGGTCTTCAGGCACTCTTGCTCCAAGCACACAGCAGTAGAGGTCACGGAGAGTCTGATGTTAACAAATCTAAGGAGTACAGGCTAAACTACTCTGAGTATATATACTACTTAGATTTGTGACGTGACAGTGACATGTAACTACATTAATGATACAAACACAGACAAACATGGTCCGTGCGCAGCACTGCATGGTCTGTGCGTTATGTGGTGACTAATGCTACAAATTATCAGCTGATAAATGAAAGTGTGGCGGCCAATAGCAATTTGAGAGCATTACAAAGCAGTTACAAAGCATGACGTATCCTGAGAATGTTCGGAAGGAATGTGGGTATGGCTGATTAACAGCCAATGGCAAAAGGGGAGCATATGACCAAAGATAGGGGCATATGATGTCATGTGGGTCATGCGCAGTAAACAATAGAAATGATGACTCAACTCCTGAGTCGTGGAAGGGGCGTGGCATTTGGTATATAACCAAAGGGGGTTGGATGACTGGGTCTCTCAACAAACCTCCCTTTGTTACACCTAACCAACATGCCTCGTGCTCAAACTCGTGTTCCTACCCACCGCTCTTCCTCTTATTCTCCTGTTCAGGAGAACAACTTCAACATTGACCGTTTCTCTCACGCTCGTCGTGATGCTTCTCGCCCTTATCCTACTTTGGGAAACATTATGGACCGTACCAACACCGCCGACCCTAATGAGGGTTTCACCGACTTAGGTTCAGGATGCCGGTTGACATATTTGGCATGTCTACTGACGTTCCGCTTTAGGTTTTAGGGATTTCATCCAGGCTTCTCGTAGGGTGTCTCGGCGCAAGTTGGCGCGCATCGAGACAAACCCCTATGCAACTGAACTCCTTAACAGGGGTGTTGAGTTCGTTACTGAGACCAATGAGACCTTCAACTCCGTGTTGGAGGCCAGCGTTATCCATACGGGTAACATTGGGTCCATGTTAATGGATGAGATTGCTCATGTCAATGAGCGAGTTGATGGTTGTCGCGAAGAGATCGAGAAGTTGGAGAAGGAGTTCCTTGGATGTCATGAGGGCATCTTGAAGATCGAAGATGAGCAAGAGCAGCATGGTATGGCGATCAATAGGTTGAAGGTAAGAAAGTTTGGGTCAGGAGTAATTGACCTTTCTAACTCAAACTTTCTTTTAGGGAGAGGTGATCACGTTGAAGGACTTGGTCTGAAGTCTGGTTGCTAAGACCGGAGAATTGGAAGACGATAAGTGTCAGCGTGCTGAATTTCACCCTCTTTTTAAACCATTTTCATACCCAACTTTCGCCCACTTTCCTTACCCATACCCCTTTCTTATCTTATCTGTTTCCTTATCACGACTCACACGTCATCAAGAAACACAGACAAAGCACCGATGATATTACAGCAGGCGAACCCGCAACGAAAACACAAGACGAATGGCCAACGGAGTTGAATCCGCACCGACCCTATGGACATAGACTAACGCACACCGACTCTAGTCGTCAAGACCTGGTTTGCCAGTACTCCTCAGCACTGGCAATCTCCTCCTCCGTCCCCTCCGAGGCACTCTCGACGACTTCCTCGTCTACCATCTCGACGACCCGAGCTTCCTCCAGACGATGAGCGACGGCCAGCTGAACTTCGGCGCGCAGGCGGTTCCTCGCTGAATCGACCATAGTCTGATCCAGAGTCCTCTGGACTGACCAACCCTCCACTCTCTCGGTCAGTTGAGCCACCAGGCGAACGGCCTCCGCTGCACGCTGGACCGACAAGAGCGTAAGGTTCGTCAATCCGTTCACGTCGACGGATTCCACCGGAATCAACTCGCCGCGATCCACGCGGCACTGCAACATCGTTGCGTCGGAATAGGACGGTGGACTCGATGTCTCCACCCTGGCGGACAGCGTCTGGGTTACTGGGCCGCATGCGATGGGCTGGACGAAGTGCCCCACGATAAGGAACCCAACGACGAGCACGGATAGAACGTTGCCCACGCACCGGCGAGATCGACGGAGGCGGAACCGGAACAGCCACCTCGTTCTCCCCCGCATACTCCAGCTCTGGAGAACTACTGACCGGGTTAACGGCCGTCTCCTCGGACGTCTCCCGAACGATCTCCTCCCCGCCATCAGTATGCGCAGGTGTGCGGTACGACCCATCGGAAGCTAAGAAGGGATGTCAGTGGACAAGCCAAATATGTCAACCGACATCCCACCTATGGGAGAAGCCATCCGATCAGGAATCGACTCGTCTCCGGACTCGTCGCGAACCGCAGCCACCGAACGAGTGCGGCAGTGGCACAACCGCTCGCTCATGGACTCGACCCGAGCGCCCAGCAACGGCAAGGCGTCGTCCAACGTGTCAACCTAGAAGTGGCGTGAGCTCTCTTGGATGAAGACCAGGAGAAGTCGCACCGACCTTGGTGTCGAGCTCGTTCAGAGCCCTTCTATGACAATTCAGCCGTCGGTCGACCTCGATCAGGTCCCGCTGAATGGTGTCGTCCTGTTCCTTCAACGACTCCACCAATCGATTGTGTTCCTCGCGCATCGCTAGCATCTCACTCTCGAATGTCACGCGGAGCGTATCGTTCATCAGAAGGAGCGTCTTCTTCATGTCCAACGCCTCTGAGTACATCCTACGGGTGTCGTCCTTCGCTTCCTTCACCTCGCGTTTCAGCCGCTCATTCTACAGCCAATCAGTGTTATCCCACAAGCGGGATGCACAGATCGACTCACCGCTTTCTGTTCCGTTCTCAGTAGGAACCAAAGGCGGTGACCAACGGCTGCTGTGTAGTGTTGGGAGCGAGTCGCTCCAGGCCATCTTCCTTCCCCGTTCCCCAGATCGTAGATCCCCATTCGCAGGAGCCCCCACAACGACAAAGCCACCGGAGTCTCATACGGCATGCGTAACTCGGTGTTGAACGTTACCCCTCGCATCGACTCTTGCAGCTTGTGGTCGATCAAGTTGTGATACCACGACTCGTCGTCCATGGTCAGGTAGCTGGGAGGCTTGACGATCGTTGCCTCCAGTTGACGAGCGTCCACCTTGTCGGCTGCTGCAAAGATCTACAAATGCGATGTCAGTTGTTGCCAGCAAACGGCGACACGTGACGTCGCACCTCGCGATAACTCGGGTACGCCACATTGGCGT
This sequence comes from Thelephora terrestris, assembly GCA_015956445.1. Classification (NCBI taxonomy): domain Eukaryota; kingdom Fungi; phylum Basidiomycota; class Agaricomycetes; order Thelephorales; family Thelephoraceae; genus Thelephora; species Thelephora terrestris. The sequence continues at coordinate 2,650,296 of WIUZ02000002.1, read as the reverse complement.
TCGGCAGGAAGTAACTCTTGTTCTGTACGGACCGAGGATCCGCGGACTCGATGGTAGCAGTGCTGTTCTCAGCACGGAAGACGCGCTCGGAGATCATGGGCATGATGAGTAGTTGGTTGTTGGAAGTGTTGGCTTGGAAGAAGGGAGTTTGATGGATCCAACGGCCGGTTCGCACTACGCTTTATCCGACCACCAATAGCACTCGCGCCCTATTCGCCATTGGATCGGTCCATCGTTTCACCGGTTCAGACTCCCCATACAATTCGCCCTCGACATTCAAGCCCCACTCGGTCTTTTGTTGTCCCGATCGGACGAGCTGACGCGTCGTCCTCTTATTGGTCAGTCTTCACATGTGATATTATCCTTTGTCATTCCTTTCCCACACGACGTCATGACCCCTTTCTTATTCTCTCACGAACCCTGACCCATTAGTCATTCCTTTATTGTTTCTATTCTATAACCCGGGCCGCTTACTGTTCTAGCTTACTCTCGGCCCTTCTCTGCTCCGAGTTATTATTAGATAGGATTATCTATGTCCCGGCCACTCTCCTATATAGGTACCAGTAGAGTAGCTGAGGACTCCCCATCTTTGATATCTCGGGAAGTCCTCTTCTCCTTGCAGCATCGGTGTATTTGCTGTAGGCCACTGAAGAGCTTATCGAGTAACTCTCTGAACACGTTCGCTCTCCTCTCTCTCTCAGCCTTGTGTCAAGAATCGGCGAACGCGCTTACGAAAAGGAGTTCCTCGCCGCTCTCTTGATCAAGCACCAGTTTGAGGCGCCATCCTCGGGCTCTTGTATCTGCCCTCAGAAGACGATAGGGATTTACCTGATAGAGGCTCGGCACTCCTGCTGTGAATTCGGACAACCTACCGGAGAACGCTCGTCCATCGCGTTTTGGACCACGTAGACTTTGGGTGGATATAGGGAAGTCGTTCCCCCTTTGCCCCATTGTTTCTTGTTGGTTGGAGTTGCGACTCACCAACAGCACTGGTACCTGAAGGGCGAAGAGTGGCCCTGACAATAAGGTACGGGGGCAGGGATCGAAGATAATTGTCATCTTCTAACCCTGTTCCTTTAGGTTCGTCTTACTCGTCGCGTCTCCGAGTTGACCGGGGAAGTCCAGGATCTCCAGAGGAGGTGCAACGAACCGGAGGTCCAAGTTGAAGAGGAGGAGTTGGAGGTTCCGTATCGGGCCGGGTCGCCGATAGTCCCTAATCGGGCTGAGTCGCCGCCCGCTCGTTTGTTGGTCCATCACGAGAACAGGTTGGTTCCTGTCGATGATGAGGTCATTGAGATCGGGAGCGACGAATTCTACCAGAACGTAGGAGTCGTCCGTAGGGACACTCCTCGTCCTGAATTCGTGTCTACTCCTTGGGGTAGTTGTTGTCAATGGCCTGCCTTGGAGTATGACCCGTATGCCGAGTTCGTTCCCGATAGTGAACCAAACTCTGATACGGAGCTTCCAGATTACGATGATTTGTCGGACGTGGACCCAAACTGTCAGGAACATGGTATTTTTAAACTTTTTATTACACACTCTTTCTTCGAACTCTTCTTACCATTTCTTATGTTTTGAATGTTTCACACTCATTATCCTTCACACCCATCATTCAAAACACACAAACGCGCATACATCCACGGCAATACGGAACAACATGGCTATCACTGGGGGCAGGGGTCAAATACCCAGTGGGTACATGCTGAATACATTGTGATCACAGTCAACAAGTGATCACAATGTGCCCAGTGGGGAAAATTTGAATACATTAAAAATGTACCTGGCCATGTGAACCCAATGTGCCCAGTGGGCACATTTTGATTGCAATCATGATGTACCCATCAATTTGATCTCAATGTACCCACTGGGGACATTTTGATTGTGATCACAATGTACACATCAATGTGATCTCAATGTGCCTGCTGTGCACATTTCAATTTCCTTCACAATGTTCCCATCAATGTGTTCCCAATGTACCCAGCTCATTACATAATAGTTTCTTTCACAACGTTGTCCACAATGTGTCCAGCATGTGGCTGAGCCACTCATTCAAACTTCTTTCACAAAGTATCCAGCGATGTGTCCATAATGTCCCCAGGGGGTTCTTTTTGAAGTAATCACAATGTAATCTCAATATTGTTCAATTTCACCATGAACTTTCAAAGAAATCACTATGTATATGGCTGCACACATTCTAGACACATCGCTGGATACTTTGTGAAAGAAGTTTGAATGAGTGGCTCAGCCACATGCTGGACACATTGTGGACAACATTGTGAAAAAAACTATTATGTAATAAGCTGGGTACATTGTGAAGACATTGATGGGAACATTGTGAAAGAAATTAAAATGTGCACAGCAAGCACATTGAGATCACATTGATGTGTACATTGTGATCGCAATCAAAATGTCCCCAGTGGGTACATTGAGATCAAATTGATGGGTACATTGTGATCGCAATCAAAATGTGCCCACTGGGCACATTGGATTCACATGGCCAGGTACATTTTGAATGTATTCAAATTTCCCCCACTGGGCACATTGTGATCACTTTTTGACTGTGATCACAATGTATTCAGCATGTACCCACTGGGTATTTGACCCCTTGCCCCCAGTGTATACTAATGCTTATACAACGTCCTCAAAAGTCGACTCTATCTACGGCAGGCCTAAAGGTCATCAACTGTCCATCTCGGAGATCGTAGTGCTGGCCCCTCCTCGCTAGGACCTCCCCGAACATGGCGTCACCATCTTTGGCACTCAACTGAACGACTAGTTCAAGCCGATAAGAAGAGATGCCTTCGAGCGGACTGATCAGCCTCCCAGATGTCACCGAACTTTGGAACACCTGATCCCACATCTCCATCACCGGGTGACTGCTCGGCAGCACTATCGACGTAGTCGACAAGCGACCCTCCGTCTCCCTCGTCGGACCCCTGGGTGGGATCCTGTCTCCTGAGTCGAAGCTGCTGGCAAAGCTGGATCTCCAACTCGACCTGTCTGTAGGGACGGTTGACCCGGTATTGGAAGGACCTTCCTTCATCTCGACCAGACTGGTCACCATCCGACTCAACTGGTCGAGGGTATGGGTTAGCCGAAGGAGCCATGCGATGAGCAAGGCGGCGTCGAGAGCGTTTACAGCGCTGCCCCTTGATCACCGGACGTACCTCGGAACATCTTCGGCCCGGTCAACATCCATGACCTCATCTTCGATCTTGACCAGCTGACTGATCGGCTGCAACGGGCAACGCCGACAATTCTCCTTGTCGGACTCGGCCAACGTGGAAGCCGGAGCCGGAGTCGGAATGGGAACCACGTTCTCGATCGGAGGTGTCGCGTAGGACAATGGGTTAGGCGATGGGAGTACCACCTCGTCGGCGTACTCCAGTTCGAACGGAACATCGGCAGTCCCCTGACCAACCAACACTGGGCCCTCCTTACAGTTACAGGTCTTATCCTGCAAGGACGCGACCTGCGCAGTCAACACGGCCACCACGGCTTCGAGCTGTTCAGTCTAAAAGAAGTCTCTCAGTCATTGCATAAACCTGCAAAGGCTGAAAGCACCTTTTCATCCCTCCTGGCCAAAGCCCCCTTGATGTTGTTGTCCCGAACCTTCAGTCCGGCGATCAACTCTTGATGGTTAGCGACCATCGCCTCCAACACCTCGTTCGTCCCCTGCTGGAAGGCAGCCAGAGTCTCCTTCATCAGAAGACCCTCCGCCGACAGACGAAGGACGTCTGCCTTCGCCTCCTTCACCTCGCGCTCCAAACGTTCAACCTAGGCAGTTTGATTAGTCGAGAGTCATACTCGAATATTCAAATGGAGAACCTACCCGGCTCTCCCCCTCCCGAACGAGCGACCACAACAGCGTCGTGGAAGCGGTGGCGTGGCGGACGGCCCGAGGAACGGTTGCCCCGTGCTCCAACAGGTCCTGATTGTAGATCCCCCTCTGCAGGGTGTACCAGAGCTCCTTCTTGATCGGGTGCTCCAATTCCCCGAACCTACCCCTCATTTGGAAGATCACCTTCTCGGCGATCATAGACCGGACCCAGAGCTCATCGTCCCAGGTCAACCCCATCAAATGTGGGATCGTCTCCCTGAGACGTTCGGCGTCCACCTGCTGGACGACCTGCAAGATCTAGAAGCCGTTAGCTCAACGTCTAAAGTCGATGCTGTACGACCTGTACCTAGAGGAAGAAGTTAGGCGAACACAAGAAGCTCCAACTCTCCCCCATACCTGTTCATCCGTGGTATAGGGAACCCCCGCCTCATTGGCATAGGTCTTGCGGGCGGCGGCACGACGGTCGATACGGGAGATGGTGGAGATGCCGTTGGCGACTTTGTAGGTATGGTTGTTTGGGAAAGACATGTTGGTAAGAGGATGGGGAAATTGCTGGTGTTGCTGATCAAGGATGGCTCCAAGAAGACGTCCTTCTTATAGCCTAGATTGGTGATTCTTCACGTGACCTACCTCGACGAACCTCATTGGTCCGGGTCACATCAACTTCCGCCCCTGTACCATCATGTTGGCTTACTACATCAAGCTGACACCTCGGCCCGCGGGACAGCCTTGGAAGAACTTCGTTCCGGAACGCCTAGAACGCGCGCGCACTAAAAATAGGTCTCAAGACCCTGATGACCCCTTTATGACATCACGAACCCCTTTTTACGACCCCTCATGACTTTACGATTATGATCAACCCTGGACCCTGATCACACACGTGGACAGTCACATCACAGTCTCCTAACCGGAGGAAGGAATCGCCGTTAATCGGAAGGAGTGCCTTAGACTCCTTTTGGTTAGCCAAGCGAATGTGGAGTAGCCGTTAGCGTGAAACGCCGGCGAATCTGTAATCCCTCATGTCCCATGAGTCTAGGCCTGCGCTCCTCATGTTCGGACGTACGTTGAGGTTGCCACTAGTCCGTGATGCTGTTACTGCCTACAGACAACAAGGGATGCTGTATGGTCTCTATCTTTGGCCTCTCCAAAGGAAGCATCCAAGAAGATTTTCACCTGACCCTTGGGTGTGATCCCCAGGTACAAAATTTCATGACCCCATGCCCCATCTTTCTTTTAGGACTAGTGTTATCTTTACCCCTATGTTTCATGTGGACATTCATTATCTTTTATGCAATCCTTCACACGCTAGTAAGGCCCTTTGTCCTTTAGCTTCCCACGCGTCATATTTGTTCGCTTCCCTTACTTAGCGTTCTCACACTCCTTATCTCCCTTTGTTCGGACTTGATAAGGGTATATTAGGGTATTGACGTCATGGCCACTCCTTTAGTATAAGTAGCAACTGTGGCTGTATCGTAGTACCTTAGTTTTGTTACCTCAGGAAATCCTCTGCCCTTCTCAGCCCAGTTGCAGTTAAGGACAAGTCAGAGTTTCTTGTTTGATCCAAGACATCCCCCATCTGCTCTCCCTCCCGCTCTGCGCCTCAGCTGCGCCTCGTAACTATAGAACCTCAGCGTTCACCTTATAGAACACCTCGAGCATCCAGTCGATCACCTGGTGGAGTCATCAATCCTGTTGTAGAGATAAACCCTTGCGGGTTAAACCGAACGAAGTACGGTTTAGGTTGGGTTTCTCTTTAGGATTTCGACCTGACTTGTAGTGACCTCGGACAACCTACCGGAAGAATAGAGACGTGATCGTTCTCTCACAAGCTAGTTGGACTAGTGAGTACTCTGCGGAGTCGGCTCAGTGCACTGGTAGTTGTTGGGGTAGAGTGGCCCTGACACAAACGAGATTAGAGAGCAGAATTGGTTGAATGAGGAGTTGGTGAGATCGGCATTGGAAGTAGTACAGGATCCGCAGAGATATTGATTAGATAACTCTTTTGTACTGTTTGGCTTCCAATCGATCTTCTCTTTTTGTTTATTGCGTGTGATCCATGAGTCGTAAAGCATAATGGTTTTCATAAGTCCAATCCAAGGGTCAGATTAATAAGCCGGTTGACTTCTGCGAGAGGTCAGCGCGCGACGCTTATTAATACATCCCTTGTTGTCGGTAGCCTGAATATCTACTAGTCGTCCAGGGGCAACGGAGGGCCAGGTAGGGGGGATCTTCGTATGAAGGTCCGCCGGTACATGTTCACGTATTATACCTCGGGTCTTCTGGGGTATCTTGACTAGTAGCACGTTCCACGTATTGGACTTTGAATCGTTAAGCATAGGGCATACTGCATAATAAACAGTTTACCGCCGTGTTTAGGGCAGGGCACCAACTGACTTAGTGGTGATGAGTCGTTTAATAAAGGAAATAAAAGGGGGTAAACGGCGAAATCATCACACAGATTGGCAAAGGCCTATCCGATGCACCAACAAGAGCTCGAGACACATCCACGAGTGTTCCGGGTGTGGTTCGGCTGAGCACGGCGCCGACTCATGCTCAAACGCTCAACCCTAAAATAACAACCCCACTAATTGCGAGCGAGTGGCGGGCAGCTCTCGAGAGCGCCGACCTCCTCAACAGATACCCACAGATCCCGAACTTTATATCCAACGGCGCAGACGCTGGCATCACGCCCATAATTTCCACTTTCACACCCCCTAATCATCCTTCCATTAGTTCGCACCAGTCTACATTCCAAGAAATTGTAAATGTCGAGTTTGACAAGGGACGCTATTGGGGCCCGTTTTCGAGAAACGAGCTCGAACGTATTATAGGTCCATTTCAGACTTCCCCCCTTCCCTTGATCCCAAAGCCTGGTAAACCCGGCAAATTTTGCCTTATCCAGAATCTATCGTACCCGAGAAAGGCAGATGGTGTACTGTCGATAAATTCATCAATCGAATCTGACCTATACCCGTGCTCCTGGGGAACCTTCTCCTCAATCGCAATTATCATCCGATCACTGCCACCTGGCTCGCTAGGCGCCTGCAGGGACGTATCGGAAGCATACCGGATAATTCTGCTCGCAAAGGATCAATGGCCAGGAATAGCGGTTCGCCTCGAGGAGGACGGTCCCTTGAGCCCAAAGCCGTTCGCACTGAACACATGCACGTGTTTTGGGAAAAAGTCCTCGGGCGGACTTTTTGGACTTTTTGGCGACGCGCTCCTAGACATTCTTCGGGCGGAAGGCATTGGCCCATCGCTCAGATGGGTCGATGATTTCATTTTCTTTCTACTGGAACGAAGATTCTTAGAAGAATACAACAGGCTACGAGAAAGATGGAGGAGCAGGATAGCGGTCAACGGCGGTAGGCAACAGAAAGGAGGTAGGTTTTGGTACAAAGGGGATACATTGCCTAACGACCAATCGGAAGAATTCGTGGAAGATATGTCGCTCCCTCTGAAAGATCTGTCGGCCAGCCAGGGCAAGCCATCCAGCGCCGTGTTCGCGTACTCAATGGAGGACGTCGACGCCATCAGCGCGCGCTTAGGCGTTCCTTGGGAACGTTCTAAGGATGTTCCCTTCGGGAATGTGGTCCCGTTCATCGGTTTCGACTGGGACCTTGACAATAAAGTTGTCAAGTTACAGGAGAAAAAGAAGTTGAAATATTTGAAGGCATTGGAAGAGTGGAGGCGCCGAGCCACGCACACTCTGGACGACGTGCAGAGACTGTACGGGAAATTGTTGCACACGTGCCTCGTGGTGCCAGAAGGGCGGGCGTATCTAACCAAATTGGAAAAGATGATCAAAGTTTTTCACGATACCCCCCACATGCAGGGTTGTGGGCCTGCTTACTGTTTAGGGGGCGCTAGAAGATTAGCAGACGGGTGAGGGGTGTCGGGTCGAACTCTGAAAGGAGTTCCAGGTGTAGATGTGAGGGAAGGGGGGATGTCGAGAGTGAGTGGGGACTCGGTTTGATAGGGATGGAAGGGCGAGTGATAGTCTTGGCAGAACTGGCTCAATTGCTGAATAAAGGGGTCGAAGTCTTGATCGCTAAGACGTTCAAAGCTCACGAGGTATTCTAAAACCGAATAAGGGAGTTCAGTTGGGATTTTCCACCACAAGACGATAATAGCAGGAGAGTGGGTGTGAACGTTAGTGGTAAGATGGATGTGAGGATTGGGAAAATAGAAGGCCGGACTTATACTGAAGTAGACCGTTGCAAGAACACTCTCAGTAGTGTCTGAGTTCCAAAGGAACTGATGGTCCGCTCCTAAGAGGAATGGGGGGGTAGTGACTCCGGAGTCAAGTGCCGCAAAAGGTCGATAATAAGGGAAATGAGTAAGTAAACCGGCAGTTCGGTTTACTTGAAGACTTCTGATGAGCTTATATTCCCAGACAGATCTTCTGACGTCGGGTATAATCGGGCGTTGAATCGGACTGGTAGAGGGAAAGGGGTTTGGAGCTCTGAACATACACTAGCAGGAGAATTCCTGCTTTGATAGAGTTAGAAGGAAGTAACACGTGAGGAGAATTCCTCAGCTTACTTGTTTTATTGAGAGAGGTTTTTGGTAGAGGAGTACAGAAGAGATTGAGAATGGGGAAAAGAAGGAGCGAACGCTCTTCCTTATATACCCAGTCCTCTACAGGAGTCATAATTCTACAACGAACCACACAGGGGTCAACATGGTCTGTGCGTTCTTTAGGGCAGGGTCAGTGAGTCAGGGAAGTGGAACTTAGAACGATCGATACTGAGTGTGAAATGTGGAAATAATAGCGAATGAGTCATTTGGGAGCTTGATGGGGATTTCTCGTGATCGATGGGGATTTCTCTCGTTTCATGGTAGCAGTAGAAGCGTGATGGGGATTTCTCATGATCGGTGGGGATTTCTCTCGTTTCATGGTGGCAATAGAAGCATGATGGGGATTTCTCATGATCGGTGGGGATTTCTCTGGATTTGATGGGATCGCGATTGGGGCTGAGGGTTCGTTTATCCTAATCAGGGTTTTAAATGGATAATGGCCCATTGTCTTCCCCTTTTGGCGTCTTATTGAGTTAGTCGTATATAATCCAGGGGATTATTGGTCTTTTCCTCCCATCGCCTCTTTTCCCTTCCCACAATCACCAGCACTACTCTCTCCTCTAAACACCCTCTAGATTATGTCTGCCTACGTTGCCAACAACGCTTTGCTCAACGCCACTGCCACCCCTTTCGACTTTTCCCCGTCTTTTGAGACGGACGCTCCCCTCAACGTGGAGCAACACTTATACGATACTCCCGCCAACATCGCCCACGACAATCGGGTGGTGGTGGACTTCTTGACCGCCCACAACGCTCCCGCCGAGTTCTGGGAGCAGGCCGGATACGAAGATCCCAACAGGTCTCGAAGGTGGGCTCCTGGAGTCACTCCCATGCAGGATGCGATGGAGCAAGAGAGGGAGGATCGAATCTTGAAGTTGGAGAAGAGGATGGATGTCATGTATGTCGTTGTCAACAGTCTTAATGACGACTTCTCTCACTTTGCCTTGGAACATTGGAAACCTTTTCAGGAGTCTCTCCTCAGGTACTTTGGTCACCGATGCCACGGAGCATACTGCACCGACGCAGCTCCTCACTCCCCCGTCGTCCCTCCGCCATCTCCAAGACCGGGGAGTTCCTCTTCCTCAGTCCCCTCCCTGGAGTCCTGTTCCTCGTCGTCAGTTGGTGGAGAGGACCCAGAAGAAAAGTCGCAAGAGTCCGATGACTCGTACTGGACAACGTTGTCGTCCCTCCGACAAGTCACGACAAGTTCGGATGAAGTTGAAGGTGGAGGTAGTGGGTCTCCAGGACCGTTATGGGTTCGCATTAGTGAGCGCGGCGTTGACGGACGTGAAGCGGGAGATGTATGACAGTTTGTTTCACAATGTGTTGGGGTGTAGGGAGTGTTGGCAGGATCCGGTAACATGAGTGTACTCGTACTGTCCTTCGAGTGTGCATAACCCTCACCACTTCGCTCATCGTTGTCCGTTTGGTCAGGACTGTGCTTGTGATGTAGACCCGTTTGTTCTGGTTTAGTTTTGTAGTCTGTTTTAGTTGCCTTTGTACTATTACGACGAATAAGACCAATGTCTTGAATTATCTGTGTGATTTTAAATACTATGTCACGCGTTCGTGACACCACAAGCCTCGACACCTGCCACGTAACACCGACAGTGACCTCCGCTGGTGGCTCCAGACTCTGAGCGAGCCGACCCTCAGTAGAAATATTCCCGGAGCATCTGAAGTCATCGACGTTCAGGCGTTTTCAGATGCCAGTTCGAGCCTGGGAATCGGAATTGTCATCCGAGACCGATGGAGAGCATGGGCCCTCAAGCCCGGGTGGAACGCTGACGACAAGGACATCACATGGGCCGAAGCAGTCGGCATGGAACTCCTCGTCAGGACGATCGTTGGTCAAGCCCCACGCGGAGCCAAAATTAAGATCTATGGAGACAATAGAGGTGTCATCGAGGGTTGGTGGTCAGGACGGAGTCGTAACAACCAGACCAATGAGGTATTCAAGCGACTCCATGCTATTCTCCGCATACATGGATGCGAGATCTACACGAGATATGTCCCTAGCGCCTCGAACCCAGCAGACGGGCCGTCAAGAGGCATCCTACCTAGCCTCGACAAACTCCTTCCCCCGGTTGAACTCCCGCCCAAGCTTGAAGCACTCGTATTTGCTTTCGATCATCCACAGCAAGGCTTCCACAGAAGACTCAGCACTCGCAAGGGCTTTCATCCAACAAAGATACCTGAAGTCGGCCCCGGGGTCGAAGATCATCGACGACGCCAAACCTCCGACATGGAATCTCACGCGTGGGAGCTCTTCGAAGCCGAAAGCGCCTGGCAACGGTTCTAGAACCGGTAGCCAGACGACAGCACGCAACTCAGCCACGAGCAACACATCCCTCCCCTACCTTCCCAACTCTGCACTAATCCCATCTACCTACCGCCCCAACTGTTCGGCCGGTGACAGACTAAGGCTGTGGCGACCAGTGAACACACGAGTGGCAATGGACTCTCAAGGAAGGCCGATCCCACTGAGCCCTCAAGACCTGGATAAAATAGGGGGAGTCGCCTTGAACTCCCTCCAGGAATCTACCCAGCGATCGTACGGAGCAGGGCTATACGTGTTCCATCACATCAGCAACACTGCAACGAACTTATTTTTTATGTCGCTTTTTTCCTTCTTTTCAGTCGCTTATCTGCCAATTATTACCATATTTGGAAGGCCGACTTTTTATTATTCACCACATAGCTTATATAAGTACGTACTTTTCTCTTTTTCCCACCTTTTCTTACGAAAAGTGACGGAAAAGTGACAGATAAGTGTTTTGCAATGTTGCTGATGCGGTTTTGCGACTTCAAGGAGATCCCCGACATCCAAAGAGCTCCCGTAGAAAGCCTGGTCATCCAGAGCTTCGTCACCATGTTGGCTGGCATCTACCGAGCGAATACCATCTCGAACTACGTCGCGGCTGTCAGAGCCTGGCACATCATTCACGGGGTCCCATGGAACATCGGAGGACCCGAGATGGACGCAGTGGTCAAAGGTGCCAAAGCCATGGCGCCCAGCCTGTCGATCAAGGCGAAGAGGGTGCCGATGAGAATCGAACACATTGTGCAGATGAGGCCGCACTTCTCTGACACCTCCCCTCTCGACATCGCCGTGTTCGCATGTCTAACATCTGCCTTTTGGGCCACAGCTAGGCTCGGAGAGCTAACCGTACGGACTCTCAAATCCTTCGACCCGAGTTCACACGTCTGTTGAACCGGAGGTCTGTGCCCGGCAACGGGTCAACCGGCTCCACCGCTTCGTGCGAGAGCCGATGCCGGAGAGCGCTGAATAAGCGACCCGAAGGGGCGGTATCACATCAGTGATCCGATCGATCGGTATGACGCGCGTGTGCCTTAAGCCACCGCACGGACCCTGCATCAGTCACGCCATACAGTTTTGACGACAATAGAATAGATAGATATATATACCCCTCATGTGTAGATAGATCAATCAATCGCTTCTCTCTCTCTCTCCCCCACTAGCAACTATAAGCCTCTCCCCTTCAGGTAAGGATTAGAGTATCCATGTAGTAGTATAGTATTATACTCTACCTGCTCAACAGGTTATGAGCCCGGGCTATGCCCTGTGTTCCAAGCTGCGCCTCTGTGGCTGCGCTGTGAACAGGCCCTAATCTTACCTTAGTGCGCCTTAAATGGCTGCCACTGCGCTGTCCACTGTGCAGGAAGGGGACTTAGAACAAAAGTCAAAACCCCAAGAGGGGATGAAACAGTGACTAGCCAAAGCTGAGCACAACACACATTCGTAGACCCCACAGGGGAGGGTAGTCGATTAACATCTGCCGACGGTGTGGAATGAGGCAATATGCGATAAAGCTTCTCACCAAAGTAATCCCTGAAAGGAAAGACTGCTTCTTCCCCTTTCACTTGCTTCTGGCATAAAAAGAAAAAGTGTACGATAACTGATGAAACTTGTTATTGGTTGCAGGACTTCCACCTCCCAAAAACAAATGTCTTCTCAACTCACCTCCCTCGTCCCCGTCCTCTCCGGCCCAAACTACCAACAGTGGGCCGGACCAATGCGCTCATACCTAATGTCGCAAGGACAATGGAGGACGATCCAAAAAAAGGAACCTACCCTCGAGGTATGGCCAAAGACTGAAGCCACCTATGACGCCGAGAACAACCTATTAACTCAGGCACAGGAGGGCACTGATAACCAAGACGAAGTAGACGCATGGGCTGAGGCAAACGACAAAGCCCTCGGCAACATCCTCCTACGCCTTGTCCCGGATATCCAGTACAAGTACCGAGCTGAAACCAGCGCTGCCGCCCTTCTCAAAGCAATCGAGAAGGAGTATGGAAAGCCAGGTATCATCGGAATCTACCTGGAGTTCAAACATGCGATGGAGGTCAAGATCCTTGAAGGACAAGACCCCACGCCCGCCTTAGACAAATTTGCTTCCCACATCGGCCGACTTGAAAGCAACGGGGAAGACGCTGTCATCCCTCCTTTCATCAAGGCAATGATGCTCATGTCAAAGCTTCCTCCGTCATACAATAACATCCCACAGGCAATCTGCCAGACGGAGGATCTGACCAAGCTTGATGTGGATGGTCTTCGGCGGTCAATCCTCCTCGCATGGGAGCAGACATCCAACGGCAAAGGTAGACAGCAAGCACATAGGCTGTCCAATGTACAGCGCGCTCCTGGAAATCCCAACTTCCAACAGCAGCAGCAGTACAGTGGGGATCAGCCCCAGGGCCAAGGCGGACGCGGACGTAACCGCCGAGGAGCCAGAGGAGGCCGAGGAAGGTTCCAACAACAGGCACAACAGTCTGAGGAGCCCCCCATACCCTCTCCCGTCCCCCCTCAACCTCCGGTTGCATCTGGCTCCGGTATGTCGGTCACCGACTACGGCTTCGCCTCTATGGCAGCCTTTCCCCTACGCTCCCTCCCAGTCCATCGTGAAGGTGCAGGGACACCTTCCTTCTACCCCTCCGTTCAGAAGGCAAGAGATCTCTCAGCACGACTAGGCGTCACGCCCACGATTGAGACCCTCAAACGGCTGGAACGCTCCTGCGAACAGACGGTCGATCCTCGACCCCGCAAGAAGGCGCGTACCCCGCCAAGCAAGGATGAAGTGAGTCTGGGATGGTCGGGTGATGAGATGGTTGTCGGGTCCCCCACGTCGGTTGCCGGTCCGTCTGGCGGAAGGTATGAAACAAGTATTCAGGTGTTGAGTAACGATACTAACGACTCCACAGCGGTTGAAGATGTACATAATTCTTCAGTAATAGCTTCCGAATACACTTGTTTGACCTTGTCCGCCCTGAGTGAAACTGAAGCCGTGTGGATGCTCGACTCTGGTGCATCCCGGCACTTTACCTTCGATATGAATGATTTTGTTGAATACGAGGCAATTGAGCCCATTCCCCTAAGGACTGCGACTACTTTCACAACAATCATTGGTAAAGGAACGGTGATCCTCTACATAGACGAGAAAGCTGTTAGGCTAAACCCCGTCTATTTTGTTCCTGAGATATCCCATAGGCTATTATCTCTTGGCCAGTTCCTTAAAAGCGGACTCTTCTCGAGGGGGAGTGCTCGCGAAATCTCGCTCTACGAAGAAGAAACCGACTTTCTCACCTTCCACCCTCAAACCGAGGATGATAGTATTTACATCATCAGAACTCTCCTCGGGGCGCAACTTACTGCTGCCAAGATTGAAACCATATACAGTGCAGATTTCGAAATCATGCACCGTCGGCTGGCTCACCCTTCTAAAGAAGTGATCCAAAAGGCCGGGAAACATGTCAAAGATTTTCCTCATGTCGAAATCCCAAGAGAGCACCTCTGTACTGGATGCGCGCAAGGAAAGATGACGAATAAAACCTTTCCCCAGTCCAGCACCAGAGCAACTGCCCCTTTCGAGCTGATCCACTCGGATCTAAAAACCTTCCCCATTGAATCCTATCGCAAATACAAGTACTCGATTGTCTTCTATGACGACTATACCTCACACGCCTGGACCATGAACTTGCGCACCAAAGACGCTGCACTCGTGGCTACCAGGCACTTTCTGGCTATGGTTGAAACCAAGTACCAGAAAAGGGTACGCCAATGGATGTCCGATGCCGGGGGGGAATACACGTCCCTAACGTTTACAACAATGCTCAAGGAAAAAGGAATCGAGATCCTACAATCTATCCCACATGCACACCAGCAAAATGGTCGCGCGGAGAGGATCATTCGAACATTGATGGATAAAGCGGAATCCATGAGATTGCAGGCTTGCCTCCCTCAATCCTGGTGGGAATTCGCCATTGACCACGCAACTCACGTTTACAATCGAACGCCGAACCGTCGCCTAAACTGGCAGACCCCATTCCAGCTATTAAATGGGAGTAAGCCATCGATTGATCACCTTCGGGTCCTCGGTTGCGGAGCATACGTCTTCATCCCAGAAGAAGTACGGATAAACAAGCTCGCACCTCGATCGGAGTTGATGACCTACCTAGGTACTCACCCGGGAGGGAAAGGATGGATCTTCATGCGCGGACCGAATAATATCATCTTCTCCGCCGCACAAGCCACCTTCGATGAGTTGCACTTTCCAAAGTGCCCAACTGCCAGCACACGGCGCAACACACGGCTGCAATCTACTGCGCCATCCCTACCCAGTCATCACTGTCATAAAGACGGTGACTGCCAGTGTCCGCTTCCAGGAGGACAAGAGGAAAATGACGCAGCACCCTCAGCGCGTCCCAAACCTGCCCCCAAGCCTTCCTCAAAAGGCAAGGAACGTGCTATTGAGCCCGCACCACGGCCACAAACACCGGTGCAATCTAGAACGCCCAGTCCGGAGCCGCCGAGATCACCTACACCCAGCTCTAGCTCTGATTCCGGCCCTGAGGATGCGCCACCCGCTCCGCCAGTGATTATGCCTCCGTTACCTGCTAAAATCCGGAGGCCTCAGCGTGAGCGGAAAGTACCGGCCAAGCCCGGCAATGTTTATGGTAGTAAACATCCGGTAGAGATAATTAAGTCTACCCGGCGTATGAAGGATTGGAAGAAGGTTGTCGGAGATTTTTCCGTAGCACCAAGGCGCGGGCGAAGTTCAGGAGCAATTCCCGGACCTAGCACGCAGCCACCTCCTGAGAGAGAATCCTCCGCTGAGGAAGAGAATGAAGCGGCGTCAGAATCCGAAGTTGAGGTTGAAAAATCCGTTGAACCATCCGGGTTCACCACTCCTGAGGAGGACACTGACGCCCTTCTGGCTAAGCTATGCCGGGAAGGGGGAGTAGAACTCCAAAACCTCTTAATTTCGAAGGCTGTCTCACCAACTGCCGACGGAAAAACTCCAAAAGAATGGAAATACCGAGACATCGCCACACTACCACAGGCTGAACTCAAGGAATGGAGGACAGCTTGCAACGAAGAGTTGGAAGCTCTTCGCAAGCGTAACATATATGACCTGGTAGAGCGCCCCCAAGGCCGCAAGGTTATCAAAAACCGCTGGGTATTCGACCAGAAACCAGATGGTCGCAAAAAGGCCCGCTTAGTAGCGAAAGGCTTCTCACAGGTTGAGGGAATGGACTACGATGCCGTGTTCTCCCCCGTTGTCCGATTCGAGACAGTGCGCCTAATATTTGCAATGGCCGCCCTTGGAGGATGGGTCCTCAAAGGACTTGATGTTCGAAATGTGTACCTATACGGCGAACTCGATGAGGAAATATACATGGAACAACCAGAGGGATTCGTAGCTCCAGGAAAAGAGACTCATGTTCTCCGCTTAAAGCGTGCCCTCTACGGACTGAAACAAGCCGGGCTCGCATGGTGGCGAGCCCTGAAACGGTCCATGGAAAAGCTCGGATTCAAATCCTTGAGCTCAGATGCTGGGATCTTCATCTACCAGGATAAAGATGGAAGATTCGTAATTGCGTTAATCTACGTAGACGATGCCATCTTTACCGGACCCCACACAGCGCTTACGGAGCAGCTCAAGGGGGAGTTTATGAAGATATGGGAAACCAGGGATTTAGGGGACCTAACCGACTTCCTCCGCATGAGGATCACCCGACATGGCAGCAAGATCTCCATAGATCAATGCGCCTACCTTCAAACGGTCCTTGAACGATGTGAAATGCAAAATGCTAAAGTTGCAGCAACCCCTCTCCCGGCCGGGTATGTGCCGACTCCGTCGACAGAAGTAGCATGCCCGGAAAGACGAAGCAGGTTCCAAACAATAATTGGTTCCTTACTATACCTCATGCTGGGTACCCGACCAGATATCGCCTTCGCGGTTACTAAACTTGCGCAATATGCTGCAAACCCGTCAAAAGAGCACGTCGAGAAAGCGCTGTATATCTGCCGCTACTTAATCGGAACCTCAAAATACCGATTAACCTACGACGGAGATTCACGAGAAGGTATCTCAGCCTGTACCGACTCAGACTGGGCTTCAGACCCCACTCAGAGACGATCCCAAAGTGGATACTTTGTCCGGATGGCAAAAGGACTCATCTCATGGACCTCAAGAGCGCAGAAAACCATTGCGCTGTCGTCCACTGAGGCAGAATACATGGCGCTCTCTGATTGTAGCCGCCAAGTAGTCTGGATGCATACCCTTCTGGGGGAGCTCGGCTATGACCTTAAAGCCATCCCAATCTGCGGAGATAACCAAGGCTCGATCTTTATCGCCTCAAACCCGGTTACTGAAAAGAGGTCGAAACACATCGATATCCGCTATCATTATATTCGCGAAGTCATCAATGACGGACGCGTGGTAGTGTATTTCATCCCCGGAGATGACAATCCCGCGGATCTCCTGACAAAGAACCTTGGGGTCGTCAAACTTAGAAAATTCAGAGATGCCCTAGGCCTCGAATTCTTCTGAACACATACCTCCAACTTACTACAGTCCAGTTCCCACCAATAAAGTTATACAGGGAGCTGTACTTAGTAAGGGGGAGTGTTGAACCAGAGGTCTGTGCCCGGCAACGGGTCAACCGGCTCCACCGCTTCGTGCGAGAGCCGATGCCGGAGAGCGCTGAATAAGCGACCCGAAGGGGCGGTATCACATCAGTGATCCGATCGATCGGTATGACGCGCGTGTGCCTTAAGCCACCGCACGGACCCTGCATCAGTCACGCCATACAGTTTTGACGACAATAGAATAGATAGATATATATATCCCTCATGTGTAGATAGATCAATCAATC
This sequence comes from Thelephora terrestris, assembly GCA_015956445.1. Taxonomy (NCBI): domain Eukaryota; kingdom Fungi; phylum Basidiomycota; class Agaricomycetes; order Thelephorales; family Thelephoraceae; genus Thelephora; species Thelephora terrestris. Next base: position 2,632,691 of record WIUZ02000002.1, on the reverse strand, counting down.
GCTTCTCTCTCTCTCTCCCCCACTAGCAACTATAAGCCTCTCCCCTTCAGGTAAGGATTACATCAGCAAACTTGTCCGGGAAAGATCTTGCCGGATCTCCCAACAAATGTCCAGATGTGGGCCGTCTGGCCATTCGAAGTTCGGCAGGTAATCTCTTGGCAGACGAAAGCAGATCCGCGACTTGCGGCATAAGATCTGCCCTCACCTTATTTTGAGCCGGCCAGATCTTTTGTGGCCTCGATAGTATCAGGCCAGATCTCCCCATCAGGGTCAGGCAGTATATTTTTCTTTTCAATTTTTATATTCCGAAATTGGATCGTAAATTCAAATAGAAATATTCATTATCCATAAATCAAACCCCGCCGTAATGAAATCCCAATTTATTTTGGTCGTTTGCAGAAAACACGGCAGAAAATAAAAAACATGGAATTGCCAGATCAGTGAGTAACAAATATGTACGGACGTAGACGCAGAGAGATGCTGATGTACAGGGAACGGCCTGAAAACCAGCGGGGGAAGAGTAGTGGGGTGAGTAGTATAGATCAGTGAGATTCGGAAACGAGGAGGGGGGTATCGCCGTTGTCGCGATCGTCGGTGTGCTCAAGGGGAGGGATCTCATGATCGTTGTCGGCATCCACAAAGGGAGGTATCTCGCCATCATCACCGGCGTGCGGGAGAGGAGGGACGTCGCCACTGTTGTTGGTGTTGCCTGGGAAAGGGAACGGGACAGGCGAGGCACGGCGCTGCAGAGCAACCTGGGAGTGGATTAGTGTCGGTAGGCATGAAAAACAAAGCGACGTACTGAAACAGGGATCCACATGTATCCCGCACGATCGGCCCTGAAAGTGCGGGCGGGGTGCCAAAATCTGAAAGCGGGTTAGTTGCTGGCGGAGGTGCAGACTGCGGAGAGCAGGTATTTAGCTCTAAAGTGTCAAATTAAAAAACAATGATATTTAATAGATACCTTTAATCGAGAAACGACAGACTCAAAACGTGATGTTGCGTAAGAGCTGCGATTGCTCGAAACAACAGGTCGTGAGCAACGGTCCAGCAGACAGAAGGTGGAGATTCACACCTGACCGTAAATTTGCCAGCGGAGAGGATCGGGCAGTCACGGCTGTTCGGAGAGGAAACCATCGCGAGGGACTTCAAGTTGGAGATGGGAGGGAAGAGACGTTGTGCGTGGCAAGAGTGCCCGGAAGTTGAATGCGGCCGCTGGCACCATCCTCGCCCCAAGATATATGTTTTTTTTCGTGTGACGCAGTGTGACCAGCGGGTGGCGTCCAGTGAGGTATTTCGACGGATCCAACCTCCTGAGAACGAGACATAGGGAGATCTTGAGACAACACCAGGAGGAATTCAAATCGGCGGCTTGCTGAGACATCGCCGCGTGGCGGCCGCGCCAAAGTTGTGTTAAGCGACAGGAGAAAAAGATTTTTACATTCGAAATCTCATGTGGCTTATTTAAATTTACAATCGTCATGGAACAGGGATGCCATCTCCGAGCCAGTGGTGTGAATAGAACGTCCTTACTACGCTGCAGCCTGACTCGCTGCTTGGATCCTCGCGAGTCGCTCGTTCTCCATGCGAGAGCGCATGGATGGTCCCTGTGTCTCCCGCTCTTCCTCCTGCAATTCTTCATCCGTATCAGGCGCCCCGCCAAATATTTTCCTAGGATATTGTGAGCACATGAGTGTAGGAGGGGATGAACACAATACATACTCGTCCCACCACTTGAGAGTTTCAGCGCGCCAGGGGTCATCCGAGTGAGCGAATTGCTCGCGAAGGAGGATGTAGAGCCGCGGAAACTGGATACCCTTCCATTGTTCCTTCCATTCCTTGCTGCAACACAATGTGATGTATGCCTGGAGGGTGAGGGGTGTGAGAGATAACGGGAGGGCTGATGCATCCACGGATACCTGTATCGCCGCGTAACAGATCGTTGGTGGGAGAACTTTCATCATACCGTGGATTTTTGCATTCCCGGGTTTCAGCGAAACCTTTGCACCGAGGGTGGCAGCAGAAGGCGCGATGAATATGTGGGTGTATACCTAGGGTTGATGCTCAGTGGCGCCCTATCGCGTGAGACTCGAGCAGTGGAACTCACCGCCAACAAAAGAGGCCCACGGAAGAGACCCTGGGCGAGAGAGCCGTCCGTCATGTTTTCGTCGTACAGAAAAGCAGGTAGTTTTGGATCTCCCGCGCTGTCGATCAGCTTGATTTTCCCATCGCGCAGCTTCGCCCTGGTACTGGAGGGTGGGCGTGCCTGATCAGCAAGGGTGTGGGTGGATATGCTGCTACTTGCCTCTCTGGGTCTGCGATGAACTCGCTAAGGTTGTCGATCGGGCACAGCAACCTGGCCGTGACGATATTTCCCCACCCACGCCAGGACTTGGTGGCACCCGGGTTCAGGACCTTGATAAACTCGTGTGGGTTCACGGCCGCATTGCTGTCTGCACCGTGTGGGAAGTACTTTTGCGGGATAAGCGAGACGGTAGACTGCTTGATAGTCTTGGTGTCCGTTTGCCTCGCTTGTGATGCAAGTGACTGAACCTGTTTCTCTTTGAGCTGTCATGGGTGGGATCTGATGTAAGCGGGACGTACGTAGTTTAAGGTCTTTCGAATGAATTTGGATGGCACATCGGACTCGAGGCGATGCTTGAGGAACGGAAGGTGGTAAATGATCTCGTCGAAGTCCTCAACATAAACTTGGAGTTGAGTTGGCGTGCTGTAAGAGCTGTAGTTAGTCCATCTTGACCTGCGCGCAGACTCAGATATGAGCTGGACGTACAGGTCCTTGGCGTGAGTTCGCGTTTGCTTGTCTCCATGCCTTCGGGCCGCTTCAGTGACCGTCGGAGAACCAGCAGCACCGATGGCGACGATGACGTAGAAATCTGCGAAAGGGTTAGCTACACGACGAAGCCATCTCGCTTTGTCTTTGATGGCTTCTGTCTCCTGGGGAGTAAGCGCAGGTTCGCTGTCAGAGGGGGCCGCCATCACGAATGAGCACGGTGTGGACATCCATGGGCGTGCGATTAGACCATACCTTTGAGAGTTGTCGACGGGTTGGGTCACAGTTGCCATGGTCAGGAGAGGAACGAGTTGATAGGGGTTACTCCCTGCTGCAGGATTTTGTTTGATCACGGTGCCGAGTTCAGATGTCGATGGATCCGCTTCGGCTTTGGCCATAAGTCTTTTATCGTCATCATCATCATACCATTCCCAAACAAGGCGGCATTGGGCCACCAAACTATGTCTCATGTATGCTACGAGGGAACCTGCGCCACCAGCAAAAAGCGGCAGGTCTTCTCATCAGCTCGCGGACTCCATCAACATTGGTTAAGAACTCACGAGGACACTCCAGATGAAGAAACAACCCTCGCAATTGCAAGATCGTTGAAGCGCAAGCGCGATGCGGACGAGGAGGAAGACCGCCGAAGGCGAGATCTGGAAGTCCGGCTAGCATTTGAAGCTGCACACCGTGAACCTGAGTTGCCACCGGTGAGAGTCATGTACCTGTTATAGAGCAGGAGATTAACTCACCTTATATAGGTCCCGCTGTTTGAACAAGCTGTTGATGCTGGACTTCAACGTTCGGTGAGAACGCGGCGTCTTCCGGTGCGTTTCCGCGACTCGCTGCCAGCACCTGTACCACGTGCCACGGCACGCAATACTTGTCCCGAAAAGGAAACCGAAGCTTTTGCCTCTCTCGATTCCAATCCACTGCACGACAGTGGACTCGACACCTCTACTGAAACCTCAAACCGCGCCCCCGCTATCACCGTGACGAACGCCAACTCTTTCGGGGTGTTCCGAGAGTACCCCGCTGTTTCCTCCCACAACCCTCGCAACGCAGACGTCTACGTGGATGCTCAACCGAGTCTTCCCGCCTCCCAATCCATCGGATCTGGTTTGATGGTCGCCCCCCCTCCAGAATCAGAACACCACGCCCTCACCAACTCAACAAACCTTTCATCTGACCTTATCCTCTCGTGGATGGCGACAGGACCAGGAAACACCCCCGCAGGAATCAACGACCTTGTCCACAACGTCATCATGCATCCTGAGTTCCAACCTTCGGAACTCGAAGACTTCAATGCTGTGACCGCGATCCGGCGTTTCGAGCGAAAACACTTCTCTGGCGCTGGACTCGCGGTAGGCAATGGGTGGAAGGAAGGTTCAGTGAGCATACGGGTACCCTGTACAGGCGTGGAACAGAAGGAATGTGATGCACCTGAGTTCGTTGTAACTGGGATCCTCTATCGGGATCCTGTTGAAGTGATTACGGCCGAGCTGGAGGACCCCGATGCCTTCAACGACATACACGTCGCTCCGTTTAAGGAAATGTGGAGTCCAGGCCCGGACGAAGATCCCGTTCGCATATACTCTGAGATCTACAACTCCGACGCAATGCTTGAGGCCGATAAGAGGATGCGAGACAATTTGAGCGCTGCGATGGCGCACGGCGAGGACGATCTGGAGACTTTCGTCATGTCGGCACTCCTCTATTCGGATTCTACCCACCTTGCCTCCTTTGGGACCGCTTCCCTGTGGCCAATCTATCTATTTCTCGGCAACGTCTCAAAATACACTCGCTCGAAGCCATCATCTTTCTCTGCCCACCACATCGCCTACATTCCCACGGTGTGTCGATAATAATTCCATCTCTAACGTTGTCCCAATGTAACTGATCAATGATCGGCAGCTCCCTGATACCATCAAGGAGTTCTACCGCGAACACTACAAAAAGGAACCCAGCTCAGAGATGCTCACCTACTTGGGACGCGAGCTGACTCACGGGGTCCTGCGTCTAATCTTAGCCGGCTCGTTTGCGGAGGCTCATAAGAACCTTCGAAAGGTCAAATGTGGGGATGGGATTTTGCGCCGCTGGCTCCTTGAACTTCTTCTGCACTCGGCGGATTACAAAGAGAAGTAAGTTTTTTTCACCAACCTCACGAGAATGATACTGAGTCCTATCCAGGTCAACGTTAGCAACGATCAAAAGCTTAGGGTTGTTCCTCTGCCCCCGCTGCCTGGTCGTCAAGGGACGTGTTCCCAAAATCGGCATGAATTGTGACCACAGCATACGTCGTCTCCTTCGCGACTACGCCAACGATGCCGCCGGCCGTGTAGAATGTGCGCGAAGGCTTATCTTTGATCTTGGGAGGAGTGTCGGTGGTGATTTGGAGATTCTGAAGCGAGGATCGCTGATTCCTACCAGGGTAATGCAATCTCTCTCTACGCCCGCATGTTCTGTAACTGACCTTCTCCTAGAACGCGTACCACACTGAGCTTGGTGTCAACCCGGCCACGATCATGCCGGTCGACATCCTCCACGATTGTGAACTCGGTTTCGGGAAGGGTGTGGTCACACACAACATCAGAATCTTACACGCGCTCGGCCAGGGAGCGGTCAACACCTTTGACACACGGTGAGAACCTGATTTCGTGGCCACTCCTCTCCACCGGCTAACTCCTCTCTCCTCCAGATTCCGCCAAGTCCCCACCTTTGGCCGTGACACCATCCGCAGGTTTGGGGGTAGCGTCTCCGCGATGAAAAAGCTCGCAGGTCGAGACTTCGAGGATATTATGCAGGTAGGTAGCTACATCATCCTGATCACGTCCACTTCCCGAGACGCCCTCCTATTAGTGTTGGATCCCGGTCCTCGAAGGTATACTACCTGACTCGAATGACAACCGCCTCCTTCTTGATCTCGCCTTTGACCTTGCCACATGGCACGCTTATGCCAAGCTCCGAATGCACACGACACATACCATCAAGTCCCTTCGTTCGCAGACGAAAGAACTTGGACATCAGCTTCGTTGCTATGCCAACAAGCTGTGTCCAAAGTATGCGACGAAACCATTGCCAGGTGAAGCTGCCGCCGCTTATCGCCGCCGGGCTGCCAAAATCAAACCGGCTGCCCCCCCAGGGCCTGCGAAAACCAAGAAGGTTGCTCCCGGTGCTTCCGAACAACCCAAGAAGCAGAACCTAAAACCGAAGGTACCGAAAGGGTCCGGGTTCAATCTGGAAACATACAAGATTCATGCACTCGGGGATTACGCGGACAACATCGAGCAGTTTGGCCCAACGGACTGTTTTTCTACACAGCAGGTTTGTTCTGTATCGTCGCCGATCCTCCTCGCACTCATCCATCATCACTGGCCAAACAGGGTGAGCTTGAACACCGCCGCGTCAAGAGGTTTTACAAGCGAACCAACAAGGTGCGGTTTGAGCGGCAGATTGCCAAGCACGAGCGAATCAAACACCACTATCGGAAGTACGTCAACGCCCTGAGGAACAAAACCGGCGGACGAACAACATCTCGACCTGGTCCGTCCACGGATGGTGTTGTGAGTTCGGCGCCGCAGCAACATCACTTGATGGCAAAGAAGGACAGGGACCACGTGGACCTTTACGCCCTGTCGAACAAGCATCCCGGCGACCCTGCGCTAAAGGTAACCTGTAGCCCTCCCACCATATCACACTGGGGGCAAGGGCACCTGGAATTGGTGATTACATCTTGATTACATGGTGAGTTCATGTGCACTTTTCAATGATTGTAATCGCTGATTCCAGGTTGATTACATTTCAAATGTTACCTTGACATGTAATCCAGCCAATGTCCACCAATTACATTTGGAATGTTCTCTACAAATGTTTCTGGGATGTTTTTTACCTGTTGGCAAAAATGATACTGCAATGTAGTCAACATGTTCTTCAATCGTCCGAGATGTAATCTAAATGCGCTCAAAAACATGAGATGTTTTCACAATGTGCCCAGTGGGCACATTCAGGAAACATTGCTTGGGAACATTTTGAGGAAATTTCAAATGGAGTTGGTGGGCACAGTTGAATTACATGTCAAGGTAACATTTGAAATGTAATCAACCTGGAATCGGCAATTATAATCATTGAAAAGTGCACATGAACTCACCATGTAATCGGGATGTAATCACCGATTCCAGGTGCCCCTGCCCCCAGTGTCAACCGCCGTACTGATGTCATTCAATAGGATTTTGCCACCCTGCTCAAGGACCACCTGCTTGCTCGCATTCTCAATAAGCAGTACGACGCCGAACCACCCCTATTCACCGAGGAGGACCGCAACCAACTCTACATATCCGAGGATCGCCTCGAACAATGCTACGGGATCAACGTCTATTACACTACCTACGACCTTCGGCGTGGCAAGGACCGGGTGAACATGAAGAACCGCGCACACATCATGACTCTCTCACACGACGGACACCACCCATACGCCTATGCCCGTGTCCTCGGTATCTTCAAGGTCGATGTTCTCCACGGGCCAACAACGCCGGACGAAGTCAGGATGGACGTCATCTGGGTTCGCTGGTTCAAGATCGACAAGACTCACCGGGCAGGGTGGAAAGCCAAACGGCTCTATCGACTCAGGTTCATTCCACCCCTCGAGGACGGCGCATTCGGCTTTCTTGACCCGAATGACATTGTTCGCGGGTCCCATCTCATCCCCGGGTTTGTTCGTGGACACAGGGTACTCTCTCCAGCCGCTCCTGTGAGTGAGTGGGATCCCAAGCCGGAGTCCGATTGGGAGGCCTACTACGTCAACCAGTAAGTTTTTTGGCAGTTGACAGAGGGACCATTACCTAACCTCCGTATTTCAGGTTCGTCGACCGCGATATGTTCATGCGCTATCGCGGAGGCGGTGTCGGGCACAAGTACATGCGGGACATTGAGACGACACACGAGAATATGTTCCGAGTCCGCCTGCATGGCAAACAAACCTCTCGTCACGAGCCTCCCGGAATACCTCAAACCAACCGTGACAGTACCATCAACGACATGGCCGGCAACCGCGACAGCGACAACGACTCGGACTCCCAGGACCCCGTGGCTATCAATCCAACAACAGGCCCCTTAGGCAACGACGACTGTGAGGGCTCAGAGGGGTCAGACGACGAAGACCACGCGCCGTCCAAGAGTGGCTCAAGCGATGATGCACTGGATGACGACTCCGACGAGATTTCCTCAGATCTCGAGTACGACTCGTATGGTTTGGCGGATGCTTAGCAACACACATATTACTACTCCCTCGATACAAGTAACGATTTTTCTGTAAACGCCTGACACAATACATTCAATATTTCTTGGACTATATGCGTTACATAAAAAACATGAGAAAAAACATATCAGGTACAACTTCGAAGTCAGAATTCCTGCCGCCGCACGACAAATTAACTCAGCTGATTTTATACCTAGATGCCGCCTCTGCGAGCCGCCCGAGCCTGTTGAGGCGGTTAACGTCTTCAGTTTCCTTGCGGCCCTCCTTTTGGTTGAGGGGGTCTCCGATGACGTCGAAGAGTCCCATGCCGACGATTTTCATGAGCCGGAAGTACGCTTCCCTGAAATTATGTTAGTCTGGGCGCTCCTTACATAAACAAAAAAACATACCGGTAGTCTTCGCATAAGATGTTGAGGAGCTCGAGCTCGGTCCTCATGTTGATCATGGCCGCATATCGCGGCTCGGCAACAGCAACATTTTTTTTATCTCAATTTCCGCTGCCGCGCAAAGCTTCTTGAGGCGGTCCTCGAACTGGTCTGAGATAATGGCCTGGACTCTCGGCGTGAAAACCTTGGAGACTGCATCAAAAAAAATATCCCTGATGTGAAGAGTTGCCGGTGTGTCAGGCCGTCACTGATCTAATTGAATAATTGATCAAACTTACTGTAATTCTTCGCGAAGCTTGTCGCGGGACCTGAATTCCTCCGCCAGAGTGCCAGGCAACCACTGGAAGGGGGCAGGACGGATTGGATAGTATTGCATGGTGCTCGTCGGTTTTGTAGAGGAAAGGGGAAGGCAGCGCTCGGACTTGTCACTAGTATTCATATTTTTTAATTATATATATTATTGTGTGACCACGTGTGACTACGTGTCGGACTACTGAGGCTGGCAGGGGCCTGAGGTCGAGGTTGCAGGCGACTGATTTATATTGAAAAAAAAAACATACAAAAAACATACAAAAAAAATTCAGCTAGTCAAAATACCCGGTTCATGCGTGCATGGCCGCTGCTTGAGCGAGGAACAAGAACATGTCCGCCTCGCTCTCTTCTTCGGTTGCCTTGCGGTCGTCTTTTTTGTTGAGGCGGTCTCCGGCGACGTCGAAGAATGGCATGCCGATGGCGTTGATGAGCGCCTCGTACGCTCGCCTAGGAACGTGCCGAGTCAGTCTGGGCAAACTTTACATAAATAAAAGAACTTACAGGTACTGATCGCTTAAGTAATAACTCAGCTCGAGCTGAGTGAAGGTGTTGATCATCATCGCGTATTCTGGATCGGCGTCTTCCACATTCTCTTTGATGGCGGCTTCCGCCGCCGCATTGAGCGTGTTGAGGCGTTCTCGGCAATGTTCCGAGATCAAGGTCCGGACTCTTGGTGTGCAAACCCTGGAGACCGCGTCAAAATAAGCGTTCCTGATGGGAAGCGCTGTCAGGTATGACATTCAATTGAGTAATTGATGGCAGACTCACTGGTGTTGGCATTGAAGCCTCGCTTGCTCCAGGTATTTTTCCTCCAGTTGGGGGGGCATCCACTGGAAGGGGGAATCGCGGGTAGGGTGCAAGTGAATGGTGAAGGGGAGTCCCGACATTTTTGTAGGGGAAATGGGAAGGCGGTCGCACTCAGGCTTGTGTTGGTATCTCATGTTTTATTAATTATATATGTGTGACTACACGTGACTACTACTGTACAGTTGAGGCCCGACCGTCATCGACTGTGAAGGTCTGCAGGGTGTGCGCCAGATATGGCCACGTCTCACGTGATCTCGACTGTCAGACCCTCCGGTCACACTTGGGTCACACCAAGGGTCGAACGTGGTCCCTCGTCGGATCAAGACCTGCGAGGCGCGCGCAGCATCTTGGTTCGTCAGGCCTGATCTGGCCCGGCATTCGCCGTCTGGCCAGATCCGGCTGGGACAAGTTTGCTGATGTAGAGTATCCATGTAGTAGTATAGTATTATACTCTACCTGCTCAACAACGTCAAACGGTCTAACCTGGGAGAACATCAGCAACATTGCAAAACACTTATCTGTCACTTTTCCGTCACTTTTTGTAAGAAAAGGTGGGAAAAAGAGAAAAGTACGTACTTATATAAGCTATGTGGTGAATAATAAAAAGTCGGCCTTCCAAATATGGTAATAATTGGCAGATAAGCGACTGAAAAGAAGGAAAAAAGCGACATAAAAAATAAGTTCGTTGCAGTGTTGCTGATGAAAAGGAGGACCGGAACGGCCTCAAGATGACGACAATTCACGTGCCAAAAACTAAGGCGAGCCCAAACGAAGGAGAGGAGCTATATTGGGCACAGCAATCAGGAGACAGCGATCCGATGAGCGCCCTGGCAAGGCACCTGGAGTTGAACAACCCGGCGCAAGATTTTCACCTCTTCGGGTACCGGAAGAAAGGAAAAATGGTCCCCTTAACCAAGAGGACATTCACCGACCGACTCTCCACCGCCGTCACCAACGCGAAGCTACCCGATCTGAAAGGGCACTCGATACGAATCGGGTCAACGCTCGAATACCTCCTGCGCGGCATCCCGTTTGATGTTATGAAGGTGAAAGGCCGTTGGAACAGCGACGCCTTCCACGAGTACATTCGCGACCACGCGAGGGTTCTCGCTCCATATATGCAAGACACCCCTCCCGACACCAACGACCATTTCATCAGGGTCATGATCCCATCGGCGCGAAGCTAAAGTAAGCACCCAAGACGACTAGATTTAGGGGACGAGATCAACTCATGCGTCGTTTTCTCCTAAAGTGTGGGAGCAGCTGATCTCCCCCCCCCCCCCCATGTCCACATCTCTCGGTCGGAAAGCCTTCGAGGCTTTCGCCCAGCGTCTCACATACGTCACCATTAGATCTCACTGTTGTCTCCTCAATATACAATCTATTGACTATTGATTACTACTGTCTTCACAGAGCGTATTGCGAAGATTGATGGCAACCGAGTTCCAAATGCTATTGCCCGGTTTGGTAGATGGGCGTGATACCCATCGCTGCGTCGAGGAACATCAGGCTTGGGAAGGCGACGGACCAGTAGTTTCGTTATAGCAACGGTGGAGCTTCAGGGTATCGAGTCACCCAGGAGAGTGAGTTTGGCACCGAGCTCACCAAGAAGCCATCGGCCAACCTGTTGTTCAAGAGGAACATAAGATTTGGGACGATGTTGATCGCTCTGGAGTAGATGAGGTACTGGTATCCAAGAAGTCCGGGAGGTAGCGCGTCGTTGCCAGGGAATCTCGGTTATTGATGGAGGAAATGGATTGCGGTGAATATAGTCACGAACGAGAACGTGGTCACAGTGTAGACCACGAGTCCCCACCTGATCCCGTCCCTCGTGCGATAGCCAGAACCGAACAATGCGCCCACACATTGTAAAAAATGGGACTATGACGATCCCCGAGAGGATAGACTTGACAGATAAGTTGAGCACGAACACACAGGGTCGAAATACCATAGAATATCGCGCCGATAAGGATACCGGCGAATTTGGCCTTCTCAGCGAAGTACAGCGAGTAGGGTATACGATAAACCCCTGGAAAGACTCCAAGGAAGGCTGACACCGGCGATAGGCGACCAGCAGAGAAAACGAGAGGTGTTGCTGCAGGTATTGTGGAGAGCATGGCGAGTGGCCCGAACGGATCTGATACCAACGATATTCTGACATCATTTGCAGGCGATCTTGGCCAAACTTGCCCCCCGTTAATGAACAAGACCGTAGAAAGCCAGTTTGACGCGTTCGAGAATCCAGTACTGATACGCAGCCAGCGTCAGATCGCAGCGCAGGAACTTTGATCTCCTTCCGAATTTCTCTTCGAGCCGGGCGCCAGGAAGGGGAGAACGGGACTTCAGAGGTTCATGGGAAAGTTGGAGGGGTTACAACAGATAGCCAGGGCCAAAACCGCGTCCGAAAGGGCGCTATCAACGTCAGCAGAGGCTGCAGAGCAATTGCGGTGGGGGATTGAATGGTTAGCGTGTGAGCGCAGGACGAGAACCCTTCCGGAAACAGCCGAAAGTACGCTCTTCCATGCAACCTTGGGCTGTGTTGTGTGACGCACGGCGCCCACCTGGCGCATCCCCCAGGTTACAGGAGATCTGGCATAGCCACTTGAGGCATACTGGGAGAATGATGCAATGGTCTTTAATTGGGTTTCACCGTCAGAACCTTCTGTGACCACCCTGGAGAAATTATGTGCGATACATGGCCCTGCGATACACAAACTGGAAAGGTGGATGCAAGCGAATCGAACTGAAGGCAAACTATGAGTGCGAAAGAACATCACCACGAGACAAAATACAGATCGACTGGCACGAGCGACAAATCAGTATCAACGAATCGGAAGCAACCCATGGTTACAGGAGGTCAATCGAGACAAAAAGAGTGCGTTCTTCGGAAATGGAGCGCAAGGGGGCCGGGTTCAGGAATGGGACACCGGTCCGGATCCCCGATCAGCGGGAGTAGTGTTAAAGGGTAGTGTTCTACATGTCAAGAAGGGGATTAGCAGGTGTACGACATAGTATGATCCCCAGAAGCTCACAACTGAACGTTCGAACACCAGTAGACATTGTTTGCCCGATCCATTGGAGGAGATATCGGCAGCACGGTCAATCAATACAAAAAGAGCGTGTTCTTTGGAAATGGAGGGCAAGGGGGCCAGGTTCAGGAATGGGACGCCGGTCCGGATCTCTGATCAGAGGGAGTAGTATTCAAGGGCGGTGTCCTACACGTTTGGAAGGGGGGTTAGCAGGTGTACGAGGCAGTATTATCCCCAGAAGCTCACAAATGGACGTTCGAACACCGGCAGACATTGCTCACTTCCATACCGTGCCAACTAATTCGAGGAGAGACCTGCAGTCCTCCGCATCCTTTGCAGCCCCGACATTCTCGCAGGCCTCGAGCGCACGCAATGCTTCGGATTTTGCGTCCTCGCGCCTCCCTTGTTGATACCAAATCTGAGCCTGCTTTTGCATCGCGAGGCCCAGGTAGTGCAAGTTGCCGGCGGCATGGAGCTTGAGTTGTTCGATGCCAGCGTTTGCTTCGTCGAACCTTCCGTGGTCGCGAAATATCCTCACCAGGCAGAGGTGGATCCAAAAAAGGTGATCGTGGCGGTTGAAAGAGGATGCAATTTTGAGACCCGTCTCGAAATGGAGAATGGCCTTTTCTACATCGCCCTTGGAATTGTAAACCATGCCAAGAACTTGATGAGAACCGCAGACAAGAGATTCTTGGCCTCTCTCTGAGACGAGGTTGATCGCGCGGAATGCCGCATCTTCTGCCGCGTCGACCTGTCCGTCATAAAACAACACAAACGCAAGCTCATTCCAAGATTTTGCTTGCCCGATCGTGTCACGGAGTCGCTCGTTGATTGCTATCGCCTCCTTTACTTGTTGTATCGCTTCCCCGCGGTGGCCTTGCATCCGGTTCGCCTCGCATAGGAATTTTAATGTTTCAGCGACCCTACAGTCATCTCCCCGCCGCCTTTCGAGTCTTAATGTATGTGTGAGGAGTCGTATTTCTTCTGCTTCATTACAAAACAACCGTGAGAGCTGGAACAAGCATTTTGGCTTGGAGTGGTGATCGTCGGGAAGGGCTTCGACCTTGGGTCCCAGCACAGTTCTTCGCGGTTTGAGCCAAACGAGGTGCTCCACGAAGTGAAAACAAACATCCCAGACATCATCCGAGTTTGAATCAATGGATATGAAGACATCGAGCAGGTGCTCAACGTTTACATCCTCCAACGTGATCCATCGGGCCTCCCCGAATCCAGGCTTTTCAGGATGAACGTCCACCGACAGCCGGGCGAAGTAACGGTCCCTGGCCACACAGAGTAGTGGGGATAATTTCGGATGTTGAGGACGGAGGTAGTCTCGGATCGGTGCTAACATTGTAATGAAGCCACCGCTTCGAGATGTTAAGGAGAACATGCAGAATGTGTCGAAGATGTCCGTCCTGTTGGAGATAGTGGGGAACAACCATTCTAGGTTGTTCTCGTCGATGCCTTGAGGAAAGAACGCGACAACTCCGAGGAGCTCACGGGCTTCGGAGCCGAGGTGGTGGAATGTCGGGGAAGTGAGGGATAATTCTATCGTTGCTGCCAGGCTCTCTTTGAAATTTGTCCGAAGTACTTGCGCGCGGCGTGCGTCCCATTCTCGCGTCAGTCGATCGTGGTTCCACATGTTGTGCGATGCTGCGGTCGCGAGTAGTTTGATTGAGAGCGTATGGAAGTCTAGGCGTCGGAGAAGGTCATCGATGACTCCACTGGACCTTTTGTCGTCGCCATAGGTGCTGTAGAATATGTCGCATGCTGCCTCCATTGATAATGTGGGGATATTTAGACGCTTGCACTGTGTGGGAATGGTAGAGATACGGGAGGTGATTCCCAGGCAAATGTTGCTGATATTGCTCAGCTCCTCCGCTACGGCGTATATCTCCCGGGCCTCAGTTCCCTGGGGGTCGAGAATCGATTCGGCATTATCGAGGAAGAGAATCATCGGCTTTGAAGACAGGAATGGTAGTAATTGAGCCAAATCATCAGGGTTTTTGATGCCGGAACCGACGACCTTGGAGAGCTGGGCGAGGAAATTGGCACGCGAAGCTGAGAACTTATCGCAACGGATGAATCTGCGGTTGTCGCCGAAACAGTGCTTGATACGATCGTCGTGAAGGACGGCGAGGGCGATGGCTGTTTTCCCAATCCCCCCTGCGCCGATGAGAGCGATGGATTCCAGCTTTTCTGCACGACCAACGATCTCCTCGATCAGGTCGTTGCGCCCGAAGAAGTCCTTTGGTGCCGGGGGAGGTGATTCTCCAAGAGAGATGCTACGAAAATGTAAGACTGTGCTCCCCATCGTGTTCATTATCGCTGACCTCAACTGAGTCTGCAATATTTAGTATTTTTTCGCTGGTGGGGAAGAAATCCCGCTTACCGAATGTTGACGGTGAGGACCTTCCTGATTTGTCAACACATCCAACTTTTGAGACATACCCGCAACAACTTCGTGGGTCTTGGTTGCCAGTTCGGCCTCAACATCCAACTTTCGAGACACACCCGCAGCGACCACGTGAGTTTCGATCGCCAGTTCAGTCTGGAAAGGTGTCGTTAGTGAATGCCATACGAAATTGAATGGACGCACGTTGAACACGTGGAGGATCCTCATGATGTCTTGCTTCCATGTCGCAATCGCACGCTTATCGCCCCTTGCGTTCCACCGTCTGGAGACCCAATTCTGTTCAGCCTTCTTGGTGACATTTCGCTGGATGTCAGCCATAGTTCTGCAATCCAAACCATGGTAAGCGGACTGCTCGGCGTACGCGTTGCCGGCGTCAACTTACGCTGTGAGTTTCCCGATGGCTTTGTGCACGGACTCGCCGAGTTCGTCTGATCGTTTCCCGTTCAACCCCCGATCGAGGGTTTCACACACATCAGCGCAGGACAGTCCGAGAGCGACAAAATCTTGTCTGCCACCCATGATGTCCTGGAAACGCGTGAACCGGGGAATCATCGTCGAAGAATAGCAGGGAATGTACCCTAATCGCAATAAGAAGCACACAAGCAAAACCTAAAGCGATTTGCGCTGGGGCAAATCCGCGGGCGTTCTTGGCGTTACTCAGAAGTTGAATAGCCACATTCATCTTTGAGAGAAGACCATCGATGGATCTTTTAGATCGCTGAGACTCTGTAGCCATCGTAGAGGATCGTGGTGGATGTGAGGAAAGTGTACGACCCGTTGGCCATGAGGGACTCGCTATATATGCGCGGTTGGTTGCTTCGTGCACACAGAGCCCTCGGGTGAGACCGGCTCGTGGTGGCCACAGGGGGCTTCTTCATTTCCGCCAACGAATGTTTCTCATGAACCATGATGCCGTGCCAAGACTATGACAGTCGGGAGTCTTGACCCTTGCGAAGGGTCTCGTCAGAGGGCTTATCCCGGTCTCTCCCAACAGTTGGACTCTGGATTCGATAACCTGACAGAGGCGACCGGATCCCTGCCATGGACAGGATTTTCCGCACAAGAATCTGTATGTGGCCAATCAATTAATCAATGGCCAATCACCCATACGTATACTTCACTCAGGAGTCGGCCTTCTCCTAAGATAGTAAGGCCGAAACAACAACGTGTTTGGTCTTGAGTGCGAATAGCACCAAAGACATCATTTATCTTCCTCTCCCAAGGTCACATCGACATCCGGTTCCGCTTTAATATTCGCATACGACTTGCGCTATTCCTTGTTCGCTCTCTCAAGCATATCTTGTCCAAGCGGGGGAGGATCACATTGCAGACCCGGTGCGTGTCCCATTGTAGGGCTGTTGGCGCTGCATTGCGGCCCGGTATCCTGGCTTGCTTGTGGTTGGAGGTTCTTGTGCACGCGTGCATCAGGGGTCAAGGCATACGCGTCCACAATCCGTGATATCGTACCTCATGGACACTCGGTGCCAGGTCATGTTTGACAAGACCGGGGATTTCGAAGGCTTTTCTACCAGCGTTCATCGTCGTTGCGCCTACAGGCTCAACACAATCATTTGTTACAGCTCGATACACGTTATACGCGACATACATATATATGTGTGCAATCGTCAGAACTGGAGGACGCGGCTGTTGGGAAGGGTCGTGCAGAGAAGATTAAACCGAGCGCGCCACCAACTACGAAAGAGATGACAGAATCCCGGCCTCAGCGAGGTCGACTGAATCGAGTTCTCCGAGGCCTTTGGAACCTTAGACCTCATCGCGATGCAGGTCGGCCTTCGTCTCAACCCCAACACCGAACTGATCACCCAAAGTCTTCCCATACGTATTCATCGAGCTCAAGGGACGCTCTCCAGGAAGAGTCCCACTACCACCAATCAACTCCACTCGACTCCTATGGTGCATGCTCCCGGTGAGGATAGTGTCGCCCGTCAACGCGCTCTGGTCAGCCAGGCGTCGAACAATCAACAACGGAGCGATAACCTTTTCGTACCCAAGATTAGACAGACGCTTCACGGGCTTGTTGATAGGAATAGTACAAACCTGAGTCTCAGCGAGAATAGGTAAGAAGATATCGGCAACGTGACTATTGGCGCCCCACGGCCCAACGAACAACAGAGAATTAACGGCGTATAGGGCAGAACACTCCACGAGCACAGTGACGATGGTCTGATGCAATTCGCTGGTACCAGCGGGAGCCCCCGTGGCCTTTCGGACGTTCCCGCTATGCATGATGAGCCGTGAGACGATTAGGAGCGTAAGGAGGATATTCAGCGATAGGGAGATCGAAAAGTATGGAAGTCCGAAGTTGATGGCAACGGAGTTCCAGATGCTACTTTCCGGTTGGGAGGTTTGGTAGATGAGCGTGATACCCATCGCTGTATCGAGTCAACCGATGGTGCCGCTCTAGACTTGCGGAGAACATACCCAAAGAGGCCAGGTACATCAGACTTGGGAAGGCGACGATCCAGTAGTTCCGTCGATAAATGACGTAGCAACGATGGAGCTTCAAGGTAGGCTTACGTGAGTCACCCAGGAGAGTGAGTTTGGCACCGGACTCACCAAGAAGCCATCGGCCAACCAGTTGTTCAAGAGGAACATAAGATTTGGGACGATGCTGATCGCCTTGGAGTAGATGAGGTACTGGTATCCAAGAGGTCCTGGAGGTAGCGCGTCGTTGCCAGGGAATTCTCGGTTATCGATGTAGGAGATGGATTGAATATCGAGGTTCATCGCAGTGAATATCGTCACGAACGAGAACATCACCATCGTGTAGGCCACGAGTCCCCACTTGACCCCTTCCCTGATGCGATAGCCAGAGTTGAACAATGCACCGATACACTGAAAGAAGACAACTATGACGATCCCTAGAACGGCGATGCCAATCAGATGAGCACGGGCAAACGGACTCAATGGGCTGACACACCATAGAATATCGCGCCGATGAGGACACCGGCGAAATTGGCCTTCTCAGCGAAGTACAGCGAATATGGGATCTGCGGAGCGTTGGGATTGTCGGACCAGGGCTGTGCAGAAGAGTCCGACATGGTCTAGATGTGTGCAACTAGTGGAATCAGTAGGGCAGAGGGAGTTGTGTGCGTGGGAGCGGTTCGGGGAGAGGCCTCGAGGTAGAGAAGAGTGTCAGGGGATTTTAAACTTCTGGCAAGACTCCGAGAAAGGGTGACGCCGGTGATGGTGGATCAGCAGAGAAGAACGAGAAGTATTACTGCAGACATCGTGGAGAGGGAGACGAATGTCAGCGTCCTGAACGGATCTGATGTGAATGATATTCCGACATTAATTGCAGGTGATCTTGGTGCCACAGACCTCGTTGATGGGTACAACCTAACGAAACCGGTTTGAGTTGTTTGAGAGTCCAAGTTCCAGAACTTGAATCCCCCTTCGAACCCCACATCGAGCCGGTACCAGCGGAAGGAAATAACGGGTCTTCGGGCGTTCATGGGGAAACTCGAGGAGTTAAAATAGACGGCCCAAAGATACAGGACCGAGATCACGTCCGAATGGTCTTCGTGAGCGTCACCGACGTTAGGCCACCCAGCAAGAGATGGAGCTCCTGGGTGTGGTAAAGTAAGACGGCCTCCCGGAAACAGCCGAAACAACCCTCTTCGGCTCTTCCATCCTAATTTGAGCTGTGCAGGATTCACCATCAACCCAAGTCGGCGCATCTCTCAAGCTGATCACCCTTCTTCTGAGCTGCGGAGGCTGCGGTCAACACCCCTCCCAGCAGCACCCTCGGATCGCACGCCAACAACGTTGACCGCGAGCCGACAAACCGACTGCCTGAGCTCGGAAAACAACAGCAACCCCCATTCCATTCGTCTCTAGAGGTACAGCTGTCGCAGAGGAATAACTCTATGAAACGCTCGATGGTCCCACTAACGCACTGCTCCGAAGCGTGATGTGGCATCAGCGAAACAGTTTCCGTTCCTGCCGTCCAAACACGAGGTGGTTTCCTCCTGGGGAATGAATACGAAAAAACTGATGCGTGAGTTTCGGGTATTGAAGAAGACTTGTTAATCGCGCCGGTCAATACACTCTCAGGGGGGTCACCAACTAAGCTTCCTCGGTGAGCTGCCCCAGTAACTTTCCCAGCCGTCGTCGATTCATCATTGATCTGGAGCAGCGAGCCCTAAGTATCAACATTCGCCACCCTGTGATCCGGTCATCAATCCGGTCAACCGCTGATACAGACGACCTCGTCTAGGATCCGACCCTCGATCAGCAGAAGGCCGCCCGTGGCCTCATCAATCACAGCACTGTACCCTCGGCTCACGCTCTCCACATGAGGCAGATCCCTGAGTTTACTGATTGGCTTGTCGAGAACTGGGCTAATTCAACGGTGTACCAAGGGTTCGGGTACCACCCATTGAGTACACAAGTTCGTTGAAACGCTCGGGAAGGAGACTCGATAACTAGGTTAGGCCTTGTTTTGATGTAGGTCGATAATCCTATCCCGAAGCCCGAAGCTCGGTGCAGCTGCGGTCACCGAGCACACATAATGGGCTACAACAATATGATTGGATGCCAACGTCGGACACCACAACGAGTGTTGCTCCCAGTGTTGGACAAGCTGGAAGCAGCGGCCAGCTCACGGCTGTTCGCTAGTAGCCACGGCTGACAGTCCGGCAGGTAGCTGTTTCAGGGGCTATTCTGCAAAGCGGTATGTACGCGTGACCGGAGGAATTGTGACGTGGCATGGGTCACGTGTACCAAGCAATGGGCTATGAAGCCGCCAGCCGCTGGCTACTACACAAACCGGGAGCTGTGCAGCCTGTCACAACGGCTGGGCTATCAGCTGTCCAACACTGGTTTGTAAACAAGGGTATTTACATTATCTGCTAGGTATATATATGCGAAAACATTGGTACACTACTCTACAAACCAGTCGATGTCTGGCACGCCGTCGAACCCCCCAAAGAGAAACCGTTGGCTTTTCAGCGCCCTCAACTCTCCTCACCGCTCCAAGTGTGGTGTACTTCCAACCTAATCGTCTCATGTTGGGGTTGAGTCGTTCGTTGGCCGAAAGAACTCGCGAACGCGAGACCGGTCGAGACCTCCGTCGAAGTATTGTTCGGCGTCACCGCTTCTCTGAGGTTCAGCAAGATCCGAGAACAGATGATGCTGTGCATGACTCGGGTGGAGGCTCCCATGAGCCCGCTGAACTGAGGCTACAACGAAAGTGGGCGATATGGTTAAACGCGGGTTCAGAGATCGTGAGGTCCATGCGATTCTGCTCACCGGTGCCAGCGCGAGAATGAGGATCGCGGAGAGAGTGATACCTGACCCGAACCGTGAGCGTCGAATTCGCGAACCCGGCATTAGAACTGACCAAACAGGACGAGAAAGAAAGAGACGCCTGACATAAGTATCCATCAATACCTTTCTCGAGGAGGAAATTTCAGACAACCAGACTTACTGTCCCGGTAGACTACCCTTAGTAGCGAGGTTCCCGAGTGAACTACAGCAGGGTCTTTAAACATCGCACTAGAATGAGTGGCGGTGGATACGCACAATCGCGAAACCCTCTCCCGACGGTCAAAATGATAACGACTGTCATCACGGCCGTTGAGTGCGCACGAGCGCGAGATAAAAATCTATATACTCACCAAGTTCAAAGACGAGGAGTAGCAAGAAGTCGAAGAAGATTATCGCATCCCTCCGAACGAGGGTACACCCGCTGAAAAGGTCGCTGGGCGGTGCGCCGACTGATTCCATCCCATCGTTCAAGCACACGTCGACCGCTCGAACCTGAAAAATCACTCACAGACCGTGTTTCGGAGATATAGCCAGGTACATATGATCCCGGCCACGGCTGATACCTGGAAAATCGATAAACTTCAGACGGCTGCGGCAAGAGTATCCTGGGGACGCACCGCGTAAGCGACTGATAGAGGGATGGTGACCCGCTTCGATCTGGAATATATCGCGTTGGTTCTCAAGAGAAGGATGGCTATAAGCGACAGAAAATGAGTACTGAGGAGAATATATGCCACTCCGAAAACCGACATTCCGAGATTGATATCCCAATGAAGGTGTTCCCTATATTCAACGGTCGAGATCTGAGCACAAATGAACTCCACAGGATGGCATTTTTCTCTCACAGGTGGCGATTTTGTAGAGGGTATTGCAGGTCTGAGGTGTTTCAGTTGGACATCCTACATTGGACGCTTACAACGTTGACACACATTATAATCTATCATGCCATATGGAGCGATGTGCGCTACAGAGCGGCAGAGTTCCCGGTAAGCACTCGATGATACAGGAGGATGAAGGTTGAAACGTTGACTTACTGACAATCGTGATGGGCATATCTAAAAACGGCCCATACCGCGATATGATGTAGAGTACCTTGTTGATACCCCACTGGGTCCGCCAGACGTGTTCGATTTCGCGGTCGAGGAGGATAAGCCAGTCATGTACCTTGTGATCGGATGTCGTCCGAGTTGAAAAGCTGCGCCAGACGCCACAAGCACGGAGGGGACTTACCATCAGCGCTAGCATGGACACTTGAGCGATGTAAAGTTCATTGACGACAAAATGAGCGTCTTGAAGGCTGGTTCACGAGTTAAGGGACTCACGATGAAGGTACTATAAATTCGAGTTCGGAGAGGGTATCCGGATGACGACTCTTTAGAGAAGAAAGCCTACAGTGAAAAGCTGAGACTCACGGAGACATATTGGACCCGCAAAGCATCCAAAACGATGGCTGGATCCACGGCGGTACTCTCCATCCGCCCAGACCAAACTCCCCACAACCAAAGGAGACAAAGGGAACGAGGGAGAGGCGAAGGCGGGGAAAACTAACGCTAACGCTGCGTTATACAGAAACGGGCAGGCTTGATATCTGTTGGCGAGCGCAGCTGTTGATGTCACCGTGGGATGGGAGAACCACGTAGGAAAGGTGAATGCCTCATAGAAACGATTCTTGCAGGATGCGCTGAAGAAAACCTTCCGCTTTCAATCCGTCACTTGAAAAGTGGGAAAAAGAGGAGAAGCACTCCGGAACAAAAAACTGATTCCATCAGGAAGTTGCCAAGAAAGGAGGTCGCTCCGGGATTCAAGAATATTTCCTGAACTTTGTCCCACGGAATTCAGCTCAGCGGCGGTGACTGTCCGTCGCGTTGTTCCCAAAGACTTGGATTTGTGCGACGAGTATTATGGGTCTGTGAGCGTGCCCGCTGTGGCCTGGAATGATAAAGTTATTACATTGCAAGTGCGATCGAGTAGTGATATACAGCAGCGCCAGTGGGTTTGAGCGGAGATTGATACACATGATCGTTCTATGTGCGGATTAGGTAGTTCACATGTTCCGGTTACCCCCACAAATTCGTCTTCGGAGCACACATAAATAACCGGAGGATGGTAAAAATAGTCGAAGCACCGCTGCATGGTAATTTACCCTAATTTGCCCTTCGTATGTATGGCTTTAAGTCGTGATGGTGGGCCAGGTGACAATCCTCTGGATGCTCTCTATTCGAGAAAATCTTCTGGGCAGTGCCTCACTGATAATTGAGTTGGTTTCATCGCTGGGGAGGAGGTATCCTGAACGATTTCGTGAACAGAGGCTCGGGGGAGGGCGTTCACTAAAGTAGCTCATGCCTTTCAGTAAATTTGACCAAAATATCCGTCCTCCGTGGCGATCTCCAGAGGGAGCGTCACACAGGGTTTCGGGGAGGAGAGCGAATAGCGAGGGGGCCCTTTCCCCCGCAATATTGATCGCATCTCGATAATTCACTGCTTGAATCCAATATCGGTTTGCAAAAGACGAGAACAGACGAGAGTCTACTGGGCCCGGGGGCCACTGCGTGCCTCTACACACGATGCCCCGTGGCGTTCGATCTGGCTGCGCTGTATTCAACGTCTAACGTGTATAACCGCCGAGCAGTGGTCAAGTGACACTCACTCCCTGATAATCGGACCAACGGAATGTTCTGGTGGTCACCGTGTAGTAACACACCCAAACACAACCTGCCATTCAGGACACGAACCTCCAGATACCTCTGATCAGAAGTAAAATCTGTCCGGCGCTGTTGAATACCTGTCAGTAACGACCGGCGGTGTCCCGGATCCAGTCCTCGACAACGGCTGAACGTGATACGTCTCCTGGGGATGGATTGGTCGTTGATCGATGGTTGCCAGCAGCGGAGACGAGCAGCATTCGTCGTAGGTCACCGTACGTGGCTACCGAGCCTGCGGTGACAGATTTGAAAGCTGGTGGAGGGGCAACATGCCACTGCGCGGTGCCCCGGCGAGCCATATGAGGTCTCCTCCAGAGCAGGGTGTTGGATACATGGATGAGGTTGATTACATTCCCGAGACGGAGACTGACGGAGACGCTCAAAGTGCGCAGTCCCCCGACCAGGATCGGCTCTACCCGTGCGGGCAAGTCAGCGCTTGGAGGGAACTCCCTAGAACTCCCTTCCCTCCCGACGCGGTCGGCATGTCAGCGATATTGTTGAGGAAGACCTCCCTCCCTCTCTTCGCGTTCCTTTCCACTTCTTTCCTCCTCTTCCTCGCTTACAGCGGAACGGAGCGCCGACATGAAGGCCGGTTCCGGTATCCCGACATACCCCCGCCCGGCGCAAGTGACGACGATCGATTAGGCTACAGCAAGTCTCAAATTCTCCGTTATCCCAGCTTCAGGGCTTCCTGACTCACGCGAACCTTTCACGGGACCATCGCACGCGTTTCACAGCATACAAAATCAAACACGTAGCAGAACACGACCTCCCGCCATGGCTCAAGAAACCTCTCCCGATCGCACACCTACCGATGGAAAACACCGTGCACTACGACTTGGGGACCGACCTCGGAATCCTCGAATGGAACAACGCGACTCTGCCCGGCCCGAACCACGACGGAGTCGTCTGGCTCACGATGGAAGGCGGAGAACGGAAACCGTTCACGTTCTCGTTGTTCCACCAACTCAGATGCCTGAACGTCGTGCGAGAATCTTTAATGGCCCGTCGACGCCCGCCGTACACCGAACCGGGCAGACTTGCGGCGCATTGCATGAATTATTTGAGACAAATGGTGCTGTGCAGGGCCGATTTGACCCTGGAGAGCGCCAGACACCCACTCGGGCCGAACACGGTCGTCAGCGACGTAACTCACGTTTGTCGTGACTGGAGCCTGATTTGGGATGAAGTCGAAGGCAACGAGAGTTACCATAAGAAGTGAGAGGGGGGCAGACATTGTATCTATCCTCGCTGTTATCTTGTACGTCTGCTGTGATCACATGCTGTACGATTCGCCCGCTCTTTTCCTGAAATATTTATGATGTATTCCACCTTTGTTACTCAGACGTACATGTTTCATTTTTGATTGAAGCGTACGGAGACGAGCTCGGAGATCTTAGCACGGTGATCGACTCCATTCCACACCTCGAGAAATGCATGAGAGTCCGAGGCAAAGATTATCGGTAACGGATAGATCCATGCGTGGGGGGTGGACTCGTACGTGTGCCTTCTGGGCCTGGTGTCGTTTTAAAAATCGAAATAGATGAGTACAAGATCGTTCGTTTTTCTCCCCCATGGTCACGGAGGGAATCTAGGTCGGCAGCCCGTGATTCAGAACGATGCGCAAGGGGTATGGATCCGTGCAAATCCCCATATCCTGTCAGAATGACTCGCCCGACATCTCGGAAACCGATCGCTTGGCCTGACGTCCAGGCTCCAGCGGCCAACGGACAATATACCTCACCTCCGCCGCTGTCGTCTACATACTACGTACCCCTTGCTGCGAAATCATGCGGTGTTTGCCCAACGCTAAACGGCAGGCAGTACTTAAACACCGAAGATGAGTTCAGGTGCGTTCTTTTAGTCTGTCCCGGAATTGGAGATGTTAAGATGTGCCTCCCGTGAATCCTAGTATGGCGTTCCCACCCGATACCTGAAGCCATCGACTCCATACGTCCCAGAGTTCGTGCTGGAAGTTACTGCAATCGGTGGGAGAACGACACTGAACGAGAACAGTCCTCTGGGACCTATGGCAAGTGCCGGTGGACGAGGACCATTCGGGGACCACAACCAGGTTCCAACGGACCAGTAAATAAAGCCTCTTGATGGATCAAAGCGCCACTGAACCTGGAATATTCGACCGCAGCTGAATGAAGGACAAACAGGCACAACGGGTGCACACATAGGGGGTCCTTGGCAGATCTGATTCGGAGATTCTTCGTTTCCTAGGATTTTTCCTAGGACACCAGCGCTAGTGCTAAACGTTAAAAGCCTTTATCAACATCGATGATCGCCAGATGAAATATGGGGAGCCGAAGAGACAGCGCTCAGATGAACACGATTGGCGTAGTCGCCGCCCTGGTCTAATCCTTTCAATGAACGAACGAGAGCCAAAGTTCCGCGTTATGGTCTCATGTTTGTCCGAGTCCGAGGTGCCGACGCGTAGGCGCCCAGCCACTGACGCGGATCAGATGACAGTAGAGCACGCGTTATGTAGGCGCTCTGTCGTTCGCTTTCGTTCACCACCTTGTGCGACCTGAGTGTAATACCTCGGTAAAGTGCATCCGATTCATCTACGCCGCTATTCGATCCGGATCCTAGTTCTGACCCTATCCTTGTTTTTCAGCGCGCGGACAAACTACACGCGTTACCTGTAAAGACATTTCACGGCGGCCCCAAAAATCCTTCTATTGCTCCACTCACTTGCGGTATCAACCTTTCCATACCTCCCGCAGCGAATCTTTTCTGTCTCCACCACCCCAGTTTCTCTCCAATTCACTTGACTCGCTGACTGGACGAGCGCAGCCCTACCGCGAACTATGGAAGTCTCACGACTCCGTACATGCCTATCAAACGCCGAGCGATGCCGCGTTTCCTCTATTCGATCTGATCATGCTCGAGATCTTCCGGTGCTCATAACTCACTGGCAAACTTCCACCTCTTCCTTGCGAATGTGAAGGCGTCTCGTGAAATCAATCAGCCCAAGTCTCTCTTATCGATCGTCCTTTCGTGGTTCCTTTGCAGGGCTGGCGGGCAAGATGAGGTGAATTCAACATACAGTATCTTCGAAATCCGGATGTCGCTGCTCGGATTTCGTCGCTTCTCCTTGATATCAGATGAGTATAGCGAGCGGCATCTCTGTACACTTGTCACCTTGTACCAGAATGTCATTCCTTTTCACCCCAAAATCGAGACCCGCGCTCGTGAATCCGCGGTTCAAGGTTCTCGCTTACACCCGTGCGTCAAGCCAATGGCTTGACATCGGCGGTTATTGATCCTATTGTTTCTCATCGTTCCGCCAGGTTGATGGCGTAGGGGAACCCGCTCGAGGTCTGGGTTTTGCAAACTCGCGGTATCGTCTCTCGTTGGATACTAGGATCCGGACCGCGTTGCAACGCGCGTTTACTGAAGACCGTTCTTTGATAGATCAGAACCGTCCGATGGTCATGGGAGATGTCAAGGAAACGTTGAGTTGGCGTCCGTCTTAAAGAATCCTCATATATGGTAGGATCTTAGGTAATCCATTGTTCGGTTTGTAGAAAAGCGGCTCAAGCGGTCTCTTTTCTTTTTCTCTAGCCCATTCGTTCATGCCTGGAAGAGTCTCTCTGACTCGGGCACTGTCCTCTCATTTCAGGCCGGTTTGCCTCGAGCGTACGTCTCGCGACCCTCTCCATTCTCCGCACTACCGTCGATCTCGTCGATCTCATTCGCTTTTGATTTGCACGCAAAAAGTCATACGCCCTTTCAGTTCTTGAGGTCCTTCCGCGGTCCTCTCCGTTGGGGGTGTCCTGAAGATGAATCTCGTGTGCGTCTCTCCCCCCTCTTGTCGCCATTTGGGATCGGAAGTCTTAGGCTGATGAGTTCCCTCGGAACACAATTGGTGCCCTGCATCTCATGTGGTGTTGGGTTATGAGCACTTTGCGTGTAATGAATGGTGAGGCACCCTCTTCACATCTTTTATTCAGTTCGCCCCGGCTTACCGCACAACCCTTCACACACGCGCCCCGCCTTATCTTTGACACACACCGGAACCGCTTGTCCCTATTCGGCGATTCTGATAGGTGTCTCAAGAAAATAAATTACCCCAGGTCATTGTCGTCGTCTGTCGTTCGGTCACTTCCTCTTCCCGTTAGTTCACACACCCTTCTCGGTATCTTCCCCTGAGGACTCCTCCCTTCTATTTTTCTATTACGCCTTTCCCACCTTCAGACGCTCAGACAGCACGACGCCCGTTTTTTCGAGAAACCTTTGTAGACGAGCTTCTGTATAATACCTGTCAAAATCTATATAGAAGCGGCCGCATCGTTTTCTGCGAAAAGTTATTCCAATCCGCCCGCAAGGATCCCCCTTCTCGAGTGTGTTCGCACTCCACACAAGCCGCGAGCGTGTGGCAGGCTCAAAATACACCCCCCCTATCTGATCCACGACTCTAAAAAGACGATGAAGCCGAGATAAAGCTTCGGATAAGGAGTTCCGGCTCCCGTTCGGTTTTGGGTAACCCGATCACCGGGTTTCGCTTCCGCGGAGCATATAAAAACCTAGGACGCCGGCGCTTACCTTCTTTTCCCCAGCACCACGGTGATGCTGGAAAAGCATCATAATATGTCGTTGACCGTGAGTATACCTCATTCCCATAGCGGCGCCTACGACTTGGCTAACTGCGATTCCTCGAAACCACAGATACCGGCCAGGAGGTTGGTATGGACGATTTTGCCCGCTCCTGCGGCCCTTCGAATACTCGAGGGGAGGCAGGTCGGGTGTGGGGTCTGTGACGCCTCGGGGGGTTGTAGGACGCAGTGTGTCTTTTCCCTCGTGTCGCGGTCTCTGGCCCCTTAGTGCACGTTTCGAGTCGGTCATTGACTTTCTCGTTCTGTGATGATGTGGTGGTAAGTCTTTTTCTTCCCTCGACGGGCGCGTTTCTCATGAGGCTTACGACCGCCTGTTCCAGACTCAGAAAATCAAATATCCCAGGACCCTTTCGACTTGACGTTCTGTACCTTGATACTGTGTAATAGAATGTCGTCTCACCTGCCAGGCCTAAGTTTCGTTCTGACGGTCCGACCTGCCCCGTCCGTTCGCTGAGATTCCTCAAGACTAGGCCAGAGACACATCATCTTCGGTTCTGCCGCTTCGGACCGACTCAGACCGATTTCAAGAATTGGAGGCACATTGATCTTGAATGCTCCATTACGTAACTGTTAGGTATATATTGCACGAAAGTGTGGCTCTCTTCCTTTCCTCCAGCGCTGTGATCACCAACTGTTAGGGCCTTCGTGGCATCGGTACGCTTCTACTTACCCTCGGTTGCGACTGGCTCGAGCTCTAACTTCGCGATTTTCATCAGGTACCTCTAACGTCGAAAGCAACTCGACCGGGTTCGATGGCCCCGTGGTCCTAACTTAGATACTCTTCGCATAGCCAACACCTAAGACGTGCGGGTGGTGTGGATGAGAAAGAGAGTACAGGGGGGCTATTTTTTAGTCTCTTCGTGCCCCGCGAATACTCGAAATACCATCTTGTATTTGGTCGTGGGTGGTTATTTTGGCCACCTTCGAGGCAGAGGGGATCACAGCGGTGAGTTATCGTACTCCTGCCCATCTTTCCTTATCTCGTTCCCTGTCCCATGCTCCCGGTTTCTCCCCTCCGCCACACATTCCCTCTTCTCGATATCGCATTGAGTTGTTGCGCGTCAACTAAAGTCTCTAACAATGGCCTATTTCCTTTTTCCGTCAGACTCACGAAAAATTAATTACCCCAAACACCCCCGTCCGACCACCTGACGTTCTGTATAACAGTTGACAAGCAATAGAACGTCCGGGGAATTTTATATCTTCTATGATCCCACTGTGTCAGTTCACCGCGTGATCTGTGAGGTCTCGTAAGACCTCGAAGGCTGAACCGACTAGTACCAGTGAGGAATCCCCGCGTGAAACTTAAACTTTGAGGCGGGGCATCTGAATTCAGTGGGGAAGTCAATGGGAGGGGCCACGAGCCTGTGACCGCCGCGGACGTGCTGACCTGGCCACTTGCCACTCCAGCCTCAATCCTCGAAAATAGAAGTGTGGCTGGATTACCTAACGCCCCTGGGTGAGTATATAGGCTCTTGAGAGTTGCAGGCGAAGGCTTTCCTCCATCGACCTGCATCTCTTCTCAAAGACTCGGTCGGTCCCACCTGCTCGAACGCGGCCGGTTCGAGCGGGAGTGACGATCGCCTTCGCCGGGATCGTCATTCGCTACGCGAGCACCACATCGCGTAGCTGTGGTTCCCTATGATTAAAAAGTCAGTCTCTTCTCGCCTTCTGAATACCTGATGCTTACCTGACGTTCCTCGAAGAAATTTCCTTTCAACCCCTTTCTTAATTCCCGGATAGCTGAGATTCTATTGACTCAAGACGTTGGCACCTGTTGGCACTCTGTGCCACAAATAACTGAAAAATATTGACGTGACATGTGGTCAGTCATCCGACTGCCACAAACCCACCTTGCATCGTAAACCTGTCCGCCATGATAGTATAGCTATCATCGGCTTCTGTGAGTGGATATCTTTTGGTCTCCTGTCACCTTATGAACAGATTGAAAAGCTGACAAGCGTTTCCAGTCGCAAATCAAGTACCCCAAGTCGCCCCCTCCTTCCGCCGCCTCCTTTCCTTCCTCCTTCACTTTGTACCCGTGTCTCACACGGAAGCTGCAACTGCGATCCTCCTGTCTAGGACAGTTTTACCTCCCCATCGAACCTGGCCTATTGTTCGATCTTAACCTGTCACCTGTATGGAGCGCGAGCGCGGCACCGTAAATCATACGATGAATGAAATCAGCGTCCACACCTTGAGTATTGCGCATATTGCATTGTCATTGGAACGGTAATGCCTCCCGTTTTTTCAAAATCGTCCTTCGTCATGAGTTGGATCACTGCTGGTCGTGGGTGTCAAAGTATTCCAACCCCACGTGCATCGTGGCCGCCCTTTAGATTCTCGGCCAAAGTGTTATCGGGACATGCACCGGCCCTCTCACGAGCTTTAGATTTGTTGCGTCCAGGGTGGTTTCTGATATCCTCTCACCGCCAACCGCGCACCCCTGCTTTCGATCACTGTTGGTTGGCCAGTGCAGGCCGAGCGTAAACCCGAGTCGAGCCGCCTGAGAACCCTTTCGACGCCGCGAACTTAAGATCTCAACTGGATTCGTCATGAATGGTGGTCAGCGCAATACCTGTCGCGGCTATCCAATGGATGTTACGCGCGTAAAAACGAGAGAGAGGAATCCAAGTGATGGGGTTGAGGGGATATCATGGGGCAATGCCACTGAATATGTCAGACACGATCGTTCTTAGGTTCTGCACGTCCTGGGCCTATCTCTGAGCTGGCTGAAGCGTATGAGCTGAAATGCTGAAATGCTGGAACGGGGGTACGAGGACACCACCTGATCGCATGATAGACATGGTGACTAGGGGCGGATGTGTGTGTGGATTGGCGTACAATGATTATCGCCCTGGCGGGAATTCTGACAGAGATAGGCAAATTGGCTATCACACTCTGAGAGTCGGGTCAAAACGCAGTGACGATGAACTTCGGCGGCGGCATCAGGTATACTGTCGGTCACCTATGGCATTCCCACAAAGTCACCACTTTTCTTCGAAATACGGTATTGTACAGGCGGTAATACAGAATAACTGCTCACGTCTTTTCAAGGACCTCATCCGCGCTCTTGGATTCTCTGGATATCCTCGCTCGTGCCGACCCCGAACAAAATACTTGCTGCTCCCCGCGCCTCGGTGTGTCATTTTCATCACCTCCCTTTCGTTTTGTGACACCCTCCCCACGCTCGCCTCGAGCAGACCCTCGGCATCGGCGTTTCTCATATGGTCTCTGACCTAGAAGAGATCCCGGATCACATGGTGAGATAAACCCTTGTCCGATGACTCTGTAGAAACTCACCGAGGCTTCTCAAAGCCTCTCAGAGCTCTGCAACGCTGACGTAGCTCACACCTTCCCCATCGAACACGCCGAACACCCATCTGTGCTGGTCCTTGCTGGGGTTGGGATCAAAGTCGAGAACGCAACGTAGTCGATTGCAACCACAATTCCGCGGGGATAAATTTGACGGTCACATAGACTCCATCCTTCGAGGCACCAGGCCCCGAGTGCTCTTCATCATTCCTTCAGATTCAAAACGCGAGCGGATTGATGACGACTTACTGGAGAGCAGGCGGAGAAACGCATCTCACCTGCCATTTGAGCCAGGTAGGCGCAACGTCAACACAGATTGGACGCGGGCGAAACCCCGAGGAAGCGCACTGTCGGTCTAGTCGGAGTATGAGGGGGCTATGTACGAATTTGTTGTTCGGGGACGCGCAGGTTGGAATTTTTCGGTACGATGAAGGAGTAAGATGCAAGCCCTGGTGCGAGTTGGTCGTGTTTTGTTGAGTGAACACAAGGTAGGCTCATAAGGATAGGGTAAGTACCCATAGCTTCTACTGGTTCTAAGAAAAAAAGAATCGTAAATTTTCCAGCAAAACAATGGGGTGGAGGTGGAAAGGAAAAAAAGGTCAGGGCGCATCGAGCGTATAAGATGGCCAGGGTATTTTTCGTCAACGAGAGACCTCGAGACTGGTGCACAGCAAAAAAGCTCATCACTCAACACAGAAGATTCCATAACTTACTCACCGTCTTCGTCTTTTCCCCCCTTCTCGTTTCGGGGATGTAGGGAGGGAAGACAAGGAGCGGAGCAATTAAAAAAAAACGCGCGGAAGTGTTCTTCAAGGACCCGGGAAAGTTGGCTGGGGGGCCGGCGCCAGAATCCGGACATTTTGGGTGATTTTGCCCTTGAGGCCGGATCCCGACGACCGGAAAATCCGGACATTTGGTCCCAAAATGCACGTTGGCCGGCGCAGAAGTCCGGACGTTTGGCCCTCGGAGTGTTCTGGAGCCGGCTCAGGAGTCCGGACAGAGGGGCAGTGCTCGATGCAGAATATTCCGGAATCCGGACAGAGTTGGGTGAAACGTCCCGCAAAAACTTGTAGTCCACTAGTCAGAATCTCTGCCGTGTTTGTTTTGTATCGAAGTGTATCGAAGTCCACCGAAGTTCGAACCCGATAAGCGATCCTTTTTTCAGAGGTCGCTTGCGCGGCATGTGCCCAAAGGGGTGTTCCACCCTCGATTATACTTTCCTCCCCATGAACCCCATTGACCTCACTGTCGACGTCCAGTTTCGTCGCTCGGATTGGATAGGGGTTAAGAAAGAATTTTCAAACAATCTCCCCAACGTGGTCTACGACAAAAAACGAGAGATCCTCAGGGTCCCCAACTCCTTTCCAACACGACTTCCGCATCCAACTGCCCTTATCAAAGAATTCATTCAACATCCCCTTCCTTTTCAATCCAGCGCCCTCAGTTTTCACCAGGCAGGGCAATGGTTCAGCGTTGATGAACCTCTTGCGTTCCCAGAGATTCTCCTCGCCCGACCAATCCCGCCGGAGAAGGTCCTCAAAAAACTCGATGACGCGTTTGGGCAGATGTGGTTTGATGGCATGGCTTCGATTGTGGACCCACGATTCAATAATGGCGCCGAGAGATTTCCGCTTTGGGTCCTGTTGCTTTGGAAGGAGATAGCCAAGGTCATTCAGCATCAGAAGTTGTGGAGATCGTCCGTCCGTTGGTTAGAGTTAATCACTCACAACAATGAAGACACAATTTTGCGGGCGAAGCGTGCCATTGAACGACTTGCCTGGAATGAGCCGCTGGGTTCAGGAGGGATGACCACCATTGAATTCGCAGGGTTTCTCGGAGCATCCTGGCTATCAGATACACAGATCAATATGATGGTCAAGGTATTACGCAAACGCTTGGAGATGGAAGGACGTACCAAACGCGTGCTCATCGAGCCAATTGAGTTCACATGGGAGCTCGAGTCTGTTTGCCGGGGGTGGACCGATCCAAATTCTTCACCGTACCTCTCACGCCTAGCGAGGCAGGTCCAGGACGGGGTCACAGGAATATGGTTCCCAATCAATGTGAAGGGGAGCCATTGGATTGCTGGAAGGGTGGATTTCGAGAATCACACGTTTGCATTTGGTGAGTTACGACCATATGTGACCCGAAACCAGAGGGACTTACCTGTGGCAGGAGACTCGCTGGTTGCCGCCTCAGGTGTCGCATCTCCCCCGAACGAAGCACTGAAAGGCCTGCGAAAGTGGCTCGACAAGCGGTTTGGCCGGAAGTTAGTGAACATCGGAAATGTCCTTGAACGTCCGAAGCAAACCGATACGTATAGCTGCGCCGTGTGCGCGATGAGTACAATCGCTCATGGGATCTTCGGTGACCCTCTGTGGATACAACGGGATGCAAATGTGCACCGAACTCGTTGGTTTCTTGAAACCAGCGAGCATGAAGGATTGTTCCTTCCCAGGGATCCCGTGAGTGAACACGGCCGGTTCATCAATCGTTCGTTGTGCTTACGTTTGGGGTACAGGCACTGGAGCCACCAACCGAAACGGGTCTTCGTGGTAATCCTGAATGGTTTGAAAATGGCCGTAACGATTCCAGCGCTAGTGGTGACAGCAGTTGTGGGTACGGTAACTGCGGCAATGCTGGCAACGATGGCGGTGGCGGTGGCGGTGGCAGTGGCGGCAAGGATGGCGGTGAGACAACAGATGGAGGCGAAGAACCCCTGGAAAGTGATGTTGATACCCCTGCGCTATCGACCATCTCATCTACGACCTCTGTTGACGTTGACGAGGGTCTTGGGTCTCTGCACTACAAACGCAAGTTATCAGTCGGCCCATTGGACGAAATCGGACCGGCAGGCAAGCTCCCAAGAACCTCCTACAAACAGGTGCGGTCAGATGGCCTGGAAGAAGGCTCCTTGGATGATAGCGATCTTGCTAGCCCGGGTGATGTTGCTTTCCCCGCCACGAAAACCTTCCGGCATCTCAAAATCAGCGACAAGTCCCACAAGTCTCAGCCTGGGACGAGTAGATCAGCCACCGCCTCACGGAAGCTCAGGGAGAAGGCCTCTTCTGGGACCTATGCCGTTCGAGAGAAAAGGTTCAAAACTTGGAAGGAAAAGATCACGAACCTGGATCTGGGTGCTTGATTTGACCAGAAAAAACCCCAGAGCGTCTTCCATAGCCGGTGCTCCGACTGGATCCGCATCAAAGAACCTGGCGATACGACTCGTTTCAGACAGCATGTTGAGGCGTGTCAGGCAAAGCCGGTGCCAGTGCATGGGACATTGATGGGGATGGGGTGGCTGATGGTGAAGAAGGAAGTTAGTGGCGATGGGAAGTGCGGGGAGAGGAATGGGAGAGGAGAAGGTGTGAAGAACAGGGTAAAGATGCCATGTCGTGGAGTGTCAGAGATGGACAACTCGTTTGTTGGCCAATATCTGAAACGAACGGGAGCAAACGGTGGCGGCGGGCGAAGCATCCATGTGATTTCGAGGGAACGGTTTGGGAAGGGGTTCAGGTATTTGAGCCGTGCTCAGAGGGATGAGGTCCAGGCGACGCAAAGAGCAGAGTGGAGGTGGACAAACGACCACGCCAACGACCGAGTGTATTCAACGAAGTGTGTGCGGTTTACGTTAAGTCATTCACTCGCTGTATCGCTCTGCGCAGAGTGCAAAGATCTGCTCGTTCTCAA
Source organism: Thelephora terrestris (assembly GCA_015956445.1). Classification (NCBI taxonomy): domain Eukaryota; kingdom Fungi; phylum Basidiomycota; class Agaricomycetes; order Thelephorales; family Thelephoraceae; genus Thelephora; species Thelephora terrestris. Next base: position 2,598,069 of record WIUZ02000002.1, on the reverse strand, counting down.
AGCCTTTTCTGACATAATCCACAAACCGGTTCCCTCGGATGAAAACTTCAAGTATACTAATGAGCAGTACCTCCACCCCTTAGGGAACCTCTACAAAAAGGCTAAAGGACTTCGGGCAATAATCGAAGTAAGCACAACATATTAATTTCCCGATTTCCTGATTAATCACAATTTTTTTAGGACAAAACTTCTACACCGTGCGTTAGGGTAGCAGAAGCCATCTTGAGTGGGCGGATGAAAAATGAAGTCTTCAATGGCTTGCTCGAAGCCATGTGCACCAATCTCGACAAAACGGAACGCGGCGTCGGGTTGCAGAACTTCAAGTATGCCCCCGCATGGGACGAACTTTGCCACATCATTTATATCACCAGTCCACGGGCGTATCGAATCCTCAGGAGTTATTTCCCTGCACGCACTTCAAGGAGTTTCCGGTATTTAATTGTTCATGGTTCATCCCAAAAGGTCGCATTATTGAGAATACCTACACACAGCCATATGGAAGCCCGTGAGCCTCGTTTCCCGATGGACATTTGTGATCGAACCTTTGAGCTCGCAAAAGCTCACCTCACCACATTGGACTACCGTGGGCCTGTTGCACTTGCCTGTGATGATACGAAGTTGTTTGCGACACTCCGGCTATACTGGGACAAGGAAAAAAATTGCTACTTCCTGGTCGGTGCTTGTGGAGGACCGATCCGAGTCCCTGACGTGGATGCAGCCCAAGAGACGCTGACGGATCCCAACATTAAGAAGGCCACCAAGGTAGTTCATAGGTTGTTCACTTCTTCATATGGTGATGATTGTAACTTATCTAGATCCGTCTATGGTGCATGACAATTCCCGTGGATGGAGTTGCACCGATCCTCCTTGCAGTTCTCCCAATCTCTGACAGCGAAAATCATGAAACTCTTCTGCCGCACCTTAGGAAGCTCCTCCGTGGCTTGATCAGGGAGCACATCAAAGCTGTCTCTTATTCTTCTGATGGAACCGAGCTTGAACGGAAAATTCAGCGGGCAATTTTGAACGAGGCCGCCGAGTGTTTGCGGTATACTATCAAGAGCCCCCAGCAAGGAGTTCCGGATACAATGGTCACTGTTCCAATTATTGACGGCCAGCCAATTTCCCTTCTACAGGACTCAAAGCATGCCCTGAAGACTCTGCGAAATAATTTGTTCTCAGGTGCACGATTGCTGACACTCGGAAACTACACAATGCTGTATTCAACTATTCACGATCTCACATTCACCAACGGCTCTCCCCTCTATCGACGCGATGTCGAGAAACTTGACCGCCAAGATGACAACGCAGCCTCCCGTCTCTTTGCCGCCGATACCCTCTCGTACCTCACCAATCACTACTCCGATCACGTAGGGGAGATTGTCTACCTCTTCGTATTTGGTGATTTGGTTGACGCATACCAAAACCGATCAATCTCCCATCATGAACGGGTTAAAATTCTCCTGAGGACAAGATACTTCCTTGACTCTTGGGAACGGTTCCTCAAACATGCTGGATACAAGAGACACCTTCACTTTCTGTCACGCGAGGCCATCGACATTCTCCGTCAGATCATCGAGGGGCTTCTTGGGTTAATCTATATCTATCGGGACCATTTACGCAATCCCAACGACATAAACCCTCTCCTACCTTGGCTTCATTCAACTGAACAATGCGAGCACATCTTTGGCGAGGCCCGTCGGATTGTGGAAGACTTCTGCTTCTTGGATTTCATCTATATGATTCCTAAACTACGTGTCACTATTCGCGAAGCCATGTTACATGCACGAATGGATCCCAGGGCCACCGCAAGCGGGTACAACCACACCTACTTCGATTCACGGGGACTCGACATTCCCACCCTTTCTACATTTCCTAGTGACGACGAGATCAACACTGTTGCAAAGGAGGGTGCTGAGGAAGCCGAAAGTCTTTTGGCTCTTCTCGGTGTGTCACTGAAGCGGTTGCAGGGTAATGAACTCCTCAAGCTACCGCCGGCAACTTCCCTGGGCATTGCCAAGGACGAGAATGAAGACGATGATACTGTTACCGAGGCGCAGCGCCTCCAGGACCTGATCTCCAACGCTGAGAAGGAGAGCGCAGAAGATTTCTTGCCACTCGCAGAGGCTGCAGCTCTTGTTACTGCTGACGAGTTCATGAAGATGTACGTTTTACATTATCTCACTCGATGATTAGGGCAGTGGACTTATGCACCCTCAGCCAAGGGCTCCCTGAAATGGATGACGATGCTGAGACAGAGGCGATGGCCGAAGAATATACTCGGTTGTCTTTACTCACCAATGGCAGGATTCAGTTGCCTCCCCTTGTTCTTGAGGATGAAGCCTCCGAGTCGTACGACATCAGGAAACTGGGAGCTGGAAACCGCGATTTTTCGGTTTTGGTGGAATTGCGACGATCTCACCAGACGCGACATGCGGCCGAAGGTGTTCGCACATGTGACTCGGCCGAGACAAACAAGCCTGGCGAGTCTGTCCGGCGCAAACTCATACGGGAGATGAACGCCCTCCTACGCGAGAACCAGAACCGCGCCGCAGGGACAGGCCAAGACCGGAAGCTACGCTGGCAGACGCCTGCCCAAGGAACAGTTGACTCAGGGCCAGTACAGGTTCCAACCGGAAACTCAGCAAATGCTGCTACTGTTGCGGCGTTGAAGAGCAAAAAGGTTTGTTTCCGCTCATCTATGGTCATCGGTACTTCATATACTGACGAAATCTAGGCTTCCGACCACCGGTCGAAAAAGTTCAAGGAGGCACGAGCCCCGCATTACGACCTAATTGCAGCGGCAAGAATTAGCTCTCTTTCCCCTCTCGTTATTGGTCGGTTCGCATGGGTGTTTTTTGACGATGAGGTCTTTCTTTCCCAAGGTGAGTTGTTTCGCTTCATTCTCCCGACTAAACTCATAAACCCCACAATAAGTTATTTGCTTGTACTCGAAGTCCGGCGGTCAAAATGGTAAACACGGAGCAGTGTCTGACTCATCGAGCATCGCCGCATTGTCGAACATCGGCTTGCAAATTTTTGGACACTCGCATTCCAGATGGTTCACCCACATCCCTCCCAAGACTTCCCACGTACACACGAAGCAGTTCGCATTGTTGCCCCCGAAGCGATTCCTCCTGTGCCTCCGCTCTGCCGCGAAGGTGAACGAGACCCAGATTGCCGAAGTGTCGCCAGAGGATTTTTTAGAGTTCAAAAACATGTCAGAAGCGGTAGGACTCATCGAAGATGCGCTTCACAAGTACGAAGAGTAGCTACATCGTGTTTCAACATATGTAGGCAATGTAAATTCCCGACGAGGAGCTACGGTACTATGGCCAGATCCCGTTCCGGACATGGACGCAGTTCACAGCGCGGATGCCAGATCTCATTCCGGACAAATTCCTCGTGACATGAGGGTGGGAATCCGGACATGGCCATGCCGATTAGGATCTGGCCTCCAAACCCAATGTCAGGGGTCCTGTTCTTCACCGACGCCGCCGATAACGGAGATCACCGCACTGTAGGAGTTTGAAATTGAGCATGTGAACGCCGGACTTGGGTTAATTCCCACTCTCTCCCCCTGTAGGCTGACCGGTGGTGGCCTTCGCTATGTCGAATAAAATCGTAGTGAGCCACAATACATACCCATGTTGCGCACCATTATCGATGTTGCCACCAGGTTCTTCATCATGCCACGGGTTGTGAACCGAAGCGGGCTGACAAGCGAGATCGCCCTCGAGAGCGGCGGTTCGACTTTAAGCGTGAAGTAAACACCGGATCATTCGTCGGATACCCATGAGGGAGCCTGAGGGTCCCACAATCACCCGTCGAAATACCTCGGCTCCTGAGATGAATCTAGAGATGCTTTCGCTTGTATTTCTCCCCCGGCTCTTGCCTGTAGACGTTGTAATTTAGTTCTGCTTTATTTGAGCAAGTGCTGCGTCAGAATGTGGTATCATTCGCCTGACGGGCACATCAAGGTTTCTGGGGTTCTAGTCACCAAGGGTATCGGCGCTACATGTCTGCAGAAGGCACAGGATGTAGGACGAGGAGTGCCGTTTTGCGCGAGCCCTGACGTTAACCGATTGTGCTTCCCAGTGGGCTAACAACGAACGGGGACTGCACGACTCCAAGGAGGGTTAGCCACAAGCTTTGGGAGTGCTCGGCAACTGGACCAGCGCTATCCAGTAAGCGAAACTCCTCCTTCCATAAGATTCCAGCGCAGATATTGAGCTGGGAACAGAGAGTCCCTTCAACTAACGGTCGTATCTCTCACATATCCCGATGTGCCGCTCCGAACTCAATTTGTAGGTGATGTCGATGTACGAGTACAAGCTGAGCATTGTTTCGCGTTACATTGGTACTAGACTGATCCAGATGCTTGAAATACATGTAGTATGGTACATGATCTACCGCCAGCACCTGTACACCGTGATCGTTAGGTCAATTTCACGGGTGAGAACGAGTCGTCCATGGATTTAACTCACAAAATCTTGTATTCTCGGACGATTTGCTCGTAACCGCCGAAAGGTACGTTCGCGCCTCCCTATCGGGATTTCGAGTGGGTTCCACAGAAACACGGGATGAGAAAGCCAAGAAAATGACTCACGAGGTGCTCGCCGGCCTTCCCAGGCACATTTACATTATCGATTCTCGCAAGGGCATGGAACAACTTTCCTCCATTCGATTCGTATCCGCCCTCAACGGGACGTCGACCCGAAGGAATCTTGCCCTCCTTCGTTGGGACCCACTCCATTTCTTGAGTGATTGGTAAAAGATCGTATCTCCCGTGATGTTCGAGTTCGGTGCCACCATATGCAACACGACACGGAGGACGAAGAGAAGGGACGATCTTGCACGGATGGACCGAATCCTCCAAAATCGCGGAACCGACGAAGACTGGAGTCGTACCGTCTGCATCTACGGAAGGTGGCGATCCGGCTTGGTTGGAAGGAAATTGGGCGTTTGTGGCTAGTGGGATGCGAAACCCGGATGGAGGGGGTTGGTCGTATTTGGGAGGCGGAGCTTCCTGGGGTTTGGGCTTATGGAAGGGGAAGTGTAGCCCCTTTTCGACGCTGCGCTCCCCATCGTTACCACCTTCCTGGCTGAAGGGACTGGGGAATGCCCGAGGCTGAGATCCATCCTGGGGTTGAGGTTCAGGGAACCGGTGCTGCGGAGTGAATCCGAAGTTGCGAGGGGCTGGATCTGGAAAGGCTGGATCGACCTCTGGGGTACGTTGATCGCGGGTTGGTCCTCCGTCAGAGGAGTCGCTAAGGAACCAAGGACTGTCGTGAGGTTGCTGCATGCTGCCTAGTGATGAAAGATCAGTCTCAGCACAACTCCGCAGCCTAATTGATATCGGCGAGGGTTTTGATCGGTTGATCACCGACTCGGGCCGGATGAACGGCACTGGCAACGCACCGTCGAGCTATTGTTGATCAATCTCTCTTTTTTTTTTAAAAAAATTCTGAGTGTTGATCAATATCATGTGCAGAAGGAATCTTGGACGCTGGCGCTGGACATGTGAGTACAGTGTAACTGGCAGTGACCATCAATTGTCTTTTCACAGTTGTGTAAAAAAGGGACCAAAGCCTTGTCAAAGTCCCTTGTCATGGTATTTTCTCCTCCCAGCTTGACAAAAATGCTGAGGACTCAGTCACTGCCCTGGGATTGTGAGTGAGTCACTCCAGGGGCAACAAATTGGATGGACGAGCCGTGATATGAGGCATAGTCTTACTGAAAGGTACAGAACCACAATCCTATGGCACAGGGTTGAGTGACGCCCTGGCTGGGGTACTTTTCCGCAACACACCTTTTGAATGGCCCAACCTCTTCCCCCTTTATGAACTATCAACCCTTGCAAGGCACATTCAGTTGAACAGGCCAAATGGATCAGCCAACATCTGATCTAAACATTCTCCATTCTTAGCTCCCTCTCACCAACATTTGAGAACTCTTCCTTGCAGGCTGTGGATCTCTGACAGAGCCCATTGCCCTCTCAGCACTTCGCTGATCATTTTTTCCTGCCCCTTGCCATTATGTGGACAACAAATTTATTGCTCCTCTTCTTTGCTTTGTTTTTGAAGCCTTCACCTCCCCTCACACTACACACCATCACGTTTGTGAATTGAGGCTATGTCACAGAGAAGTTCATTGGAGAAATAGCTGGGTTTGCTTGTTTCCAGAAGAACACCACCTGAACACTGCCTCAGTCAAATTGAAATGTGTCAAGATACTCTATTTGGAGGGTGCATTTCTAGGTGATGGTTGGATTCATGAGCTTGAGAACAAAGTATCAATTGTCTACACTTGGTTGGGTGCAGATTGACATCTCTGCACTTTGACCTAGCTTGTTAACTGATCTACACCCCCTGCATCAGGAAAAACCAGATGGCGTGTTTTTGAGTTAATGTAAAACTCCAGGCGCTGAAATTGGTCATCAAGGGTAGAAGATGTGGGAGAAGGTGGCCAAAAATAGCACCTGTAGGATTCGAACCTACGCCCCCACAGGGTAGAAAATTTCAAGTCTACACCCCATGAGGAGCAGATTTCAAGTCTGCTGCCTTAACCTCTCAGCCAAAGTGCCTTGGATCCTGTGTCGAGTGCTCAGTCTATGTGCCATCACAGAGCGGGGGAAGGTGGGAAAAATAGCACCTGTAGGATTCGAACCTACGCCCCCACAGGGTAGAAGATTTCAAGTCTACACCCCACATGACATCAGAAAATTTACAAATCTGCTGATTGTGCTGAACTCAGCATGAATTAGCATGAATTAGCATAAATTAGCACAAATCAGCATGTTAAGCATCAACATGAAAAGCATAGAGCCCTTTTGTTCAGCATCATCTTCAAAATTTCTACTTTGTGCTTAATGATGCTGATAAGTCCTTGACAATGCTGATCAGTGCTTAATGAAGCTGATCAGTGCTTGGCCAAGCACTGTTCATCATGAGGAAGAATTGAGATTCTCACCATCCAGTTTCCATGCAAGGTAAAAACAACATCACTTGCTCGAAATTCAAGATGACATAAACCATGTACAAGAAAAAGCAACAATCACTGGCCCTGTGTTTTATGTTGTTGCTCAAATCTCACCCCCTGAAACTAGGCCAGGCAGTTTCCACTCATGCACCTGACAGTCCTCCCACTGACTCAGGAGCCCTTGTATGCTTGTTTTCATTTTGCCTTGACATGGCTGTTGCTTCATGCAGCTTGCATGGACTGAACTCTTGACTTTCTTTCATTCACTGGGTCCAGGGTAGAATAGGTTTTTGGAGATTATTTTGAATAATATTCTGAATATAATTAGAATGATAAACATTTCTTATTTTAAACATATTCTTGCCATATCCTAAGATTATTTTATTCAAATCCAGTGCCCAGAGCCAACCCTGCTGAGAGTTTATTCGCATTTGGATATTCCTTGGATGTGGGCAGAATCTGTTTAAAAAATAACACATCTATTATTTTAATTATATTCAGAATATTGTTTAGAATAATCCTCAAAAACCTATTCTACCCGGGACCCAGTGATTATCTTTCATCCAGTGAGTTTCTGTAATTTTTTCAGGCCATGGATGTACTTATCTGTCAAAGGGCCCCTGTTTCCATATAAACATTCCCAAAGATTCATGGGCCTGGCCAGGTTTCTTTTTTTTTTTTTTTTTTTTTGGTGTAGTGACGAGCACTGGTGGCGGGATTTCACCGATTGGATCGAAGGTAGTAGGCACCAGGAGGAAATGCTTTACGCACTCGCTGCTAACAGCAGCTTGTGTGGGACTCCTTGTCGAATGTAACCTTACCTTATGCGTCCTACGGGACGTTCTACGAGTATACCCACTAAAACCCCCTTTAATCTTGACCAGTCTGGTGGTAGGTTCTCCTCGTCTGCGAGGCAGTTCCTCCACGTCGATTTGACCAGTCTCTCTTTAATTGCTCTCTTGCCGAATTTTGATGAGTTCGTAAGCGCTCGGTCGATTGTGAGCCGCTTGTTGATCACGTGTTTCCATCTGCCAAGGGTCTCGGCTTCCGAGTGCTCTTTGTTCGGCGCGTCGTCGTCTCTTATCCTGCGTTCGTTCCTCATTTTCCAGATCAGGTACGCTGTTTCGGATACGAGGATTCTGTACAGTCTGTTTTTACCTTTGTCCGGTTTGCCGTTTGTCTTGTGGCCGGCGAGTCCGCAGCCCAGGATATCACCCAGTTTGTTCGGGAGCGGTGTGTCATGGCGTCTGCTCCATGTCTCGTTGGCTAGTTGCCACGCTGTTGATCTGGCCTTTGCCTTGCATTTCGTGAGTATATGTTCGAGGTCTTCTGTGGTGTTGCATAGGGGGCAGATTCCCCTGGCCTCGTATCCCGGAATTTTAGACCAGAAGTTGCCTAATTTGTACGTGTTTTGTGTCCCCTTCCACAAGAAGTCCCTCGTTTTTCTTGTCAGGTCTTTATGCTTTGTGGCTAACCATATGTTTTCTGCAGTCGGGACATTGCCGAAGGAGTTGTTTATGCAGGCTTGGATTTCCTCGATGGTTCGGTTTGATCCCGCTCTTATCGGGATCGGTTTCCTTTCTAGGATGAACTGGTAGAAGTCTTTTTGTTCGAGTTTTGACAGGGTGGCGCCTTTTCCGACCATACCCTGTGGGAACGAGAGGTCTTCTTGCGCCTCGTGTCGGGGTTTGTTCGTCCCTTCCTTTGCTAGCCTGTCCACCTCTTCGTTGCCTTTGTCGCCACTGTGGCCTTTGGTCCATTTGAAGGTGGTCTTGCCTTCGCGGAATCTCATCCACGCGGTAATGCACTTGAATATCTCGCTGTTTTGCACTCCTGACCAGTCTTTTCCTTCCCATGATTTCACGTGCTTGGTGAGGCCATCTATCGTGTACCTGGAGTCTGTGATTATTTTTAGGTCGGTATGGGGAGGTTGTCCCTTGATTGCGGTGAGTACTGCGATGAGCTCGCCGGACTGGTTTGATTGATTCTTATGGTAGACTCTGTTGCTTCGGTTGCGCGGGTCGTTGTCGCCGTACCAGATGCCATAGCCGGCGGCCGCATTTTCTTCTCCATTGTTGTTGCACGCTCCATCTGTATATACTACAGTCACCGGTTGTCGGGGTTGGTCGTTGGGGGGTCGGGTGGGTGCCGGTTCATCTTGCTCGGGCGATGTGACCCCGAAAATCGTGATGGCGTCTCGGAGTTCTGACGTCTCGTTATCTTTTTCGAAGGTTATATCACCCTGGTCTTGTGTTCCGTCCTTGGTCGATTGGTCTGGTTGGGCCGTCGTGGTCGTCGTGTTCGGGTAGTTGGGGTTCCATTTGGGTTTGATCTTCTGGATCAGGCTCGCCAGGGTGTTGATGCATTCCTTCGGGTGTGAGCATTTCATGGTGTTTCAGAGGTGACTGCAAGTATTACAGGTGCAGTTGGTGGCTGGGATGTGATTGTCCCCGACCTCTGCGAGGATAGCCGTGGCTTCTTTGACTAGTCTAACTCTGTGTTTCTTTCTCAGGCATTTGGCGTGCTTCGTTTTGTATAACTTCTTGGCGGATGGGTCAGATTTCGCGTGATACCAGATTGGTAGGTCCCCTTTGACTTTTTTCGAGGGGTTGGTCGCTGCTAGCTGCACGTTGAACTCTCTTGCTGTTTGTAGCATGTTCTTCAGGTCTTCGGGCAGGGTTGATCCTCTTACTCTCGTTGTCCAGGACTGAATGAAGGGGGTTACGCGCGATTCTGGGTCTACATCGATGCTTTGTGATGGAGGTATATCCATTCCTATGATGGCGTCTGCGAAGTAAGCCCACGTTGCTCTATCTTCGCCGAGGTTGAGGTAGGCCTTTAGCCAGGAGAGGTGGATGGCTTTGTTCCTTGCCTCAATGTCAAGCATCTTTTTGCCTCCTTTCTTGTGCGGGGTGGACGTTTGCGTTTGGTTAACCGTGTCCATCTTTTCGTGGTTCCACATGAATTGCCTGGTGTCAGGAACATGGTATTTTTAAACTTTTTATAACACGATCTTTCTTCGAACTCTTCTTACCATTTCTTATGTTTGAATGCTTCACACTCCTTATCCTTCACCCAAATCATTCAAAAACACACACGCGTGTACTATTCCCAGCGAATCCACAACGAGCTATACAAAGTGCTATCATCGTCCCATCAGAAATCAACTCTATCTACGGCAGGCCTAAAGGTCATCAACTGTCCATCCCGGAGATCGTAGTGCTGGCCCCTCCTCGCAAGGACCTCCCCGAACATGGCGTCACCGTCTTCGGCGCTCAGCTGAACGACCAGTTCAAGCCGATAGGAAGAGATGCCTTCGAGCGGACCGATCAGCCTCCCAGATGTCACCGAACTCTGGAACACTTGGTCCCACATCTCCATCACCGGGTGACTGCTCGACAGCACTATCGACGTAGTCGGCAAGCGACCCTCCGTCTCCCTCATCGGACCCCTGGGTGGGATCCTGCCTTGCGAGGCGAAGCTGGTGTCGGAGTTGGATCTCGGACTCGACCTGTCGGTAAGGACGGTGGACCTGATATCGGAATCCTCGCTCCTCACCTCGACCAGATTGGTCACCATCTGACTCAACTGGTCGAGGGTAAGGATTAGCCAAAGCGGTCATACGATGGGCGGGACGGCGTCGAGAGCGCTTGCAACGTTGCCCCTTAGTCACCGGACGTACCTCGGCGACTCTCGGAGCATCTTCAGCTCGGTCAACCTCCATGACCTCATCCTCGATCTTCACCAACTGATGGATCGGCTGCAAGACGCAGCGCCCACAGTTCTCCTTGTCGGAAGCGGCCAAAGAAGAAGCCGGAGCCGGAGTCGGGACGGGAACCGAGTTCTCGATTGGAGGCGTCGCATAAGACGACGGGTTAGGAGATGGGAGTACCACCTCGTCGGCGTACTCCAACTCGAACGGAACATCGGCTGTCCCTTGACCAACCAACTTGGGACCCTCCTTACAGTTGCAGGTCTTGTCCTGCAAGGACTCGACCTGCGCTGTCAACACGGCCACCACGTTCTTGAGCTCTTCAGTCTAGAAGAAGTGTCAGCTTCCCTCATTGCGTCTTTGAGATGAGGAAAGCTACCTTTTCATCTCTCCTGGCCAACGCCCCCTTGATGTTGTTGTCCCTAACCTTCAACCCGGCGATCAACTCTTGATGGTTGGCGACCATTGCCTCCAACGCCTCATTCGTTCCCTGCTGGAAGGCAGCCAAGGTCTCCTTCATTTGAAGACCCTCCGCTGACAGACGAAGGACGTCTGCCTTCGCCTCTTTCACCTCACGCTCCAATCGTTCCACCTAGGCAGTCTGATTAGTCGAGAGTCATACTCGAATATCCAGACAGAAAACCTACCCGGCTTTCTCCCTCCCGAACGAGCGACCACAAAAGGCTAGTGGAAGCGGTAGCATGGCGGACGGCCCGAGGAACAGTTGCTCCGTGCTCCAACAGATCCTGATCGTAGATCCCCCGCTGCAAGGTGTACCAGAGCTCCTTTTTGATCGGATGCTCCAGCTCCCCGAACCTACCCCTCATCTGAAAGGCCACCTTCTCGGCGATGATCGTACGAACCCAGAGTTCATCGTCCCAGGTCAACCCCATCAAATGAGGCATTGTTTCCCTGAGACGTTCGGCGTCCACTTCCGTGATGACCTCCAAGATCTAGAAGCCGTTAGCTGGACATCAACGCCCAAAAGAACGTAACCTCTACCTAGAGGAAGGCGTTAGTGCTAGCACACAAAGCTCTAGGTCTCCCCCATACCTGATCATCCGTGGTATAGGGAGTCCCCGCCGCACAGGCGTAGGTCTTGCGAGCGGCGGCACGACGGTCGATGCGAGAGATGGTGGAGATGCCGTTGGCAACTTTGTAGGTATGGTTGTTGGGAAAGAACATGTTGTGGTAAGGTGATGGGGAAGTTGCTGGTGTTGCTGATCAAGGATGGCTCCAAGAAGACATCCTTCTTATAGCCTAGATCGGTGATCCTTCACGTGACCTACCTCGACGAACCTCATTGGTCCGGGTCACATCAACTTCCGCCCCTGTACCATCATCGTTGGCTTACTACATCAAGCTGACACCTCGGCCCGCGGGACGGCCTTGGAAGAACTTTGTTCCAGAACACCTAGAACGCGCGCGCACTAAAAATAGGTCTCAAGACCCTGATGACCCCTTTATGACATCACGAACCCCTTTTACGACCCCTCATGACTTTACGATTACGATCAACCCTGGACCCTGGAACACACACGTGGGCACGGGGTATCAACATTTGGACACTGTGCTTCTAATCGGATAGTAACCCTATCTGATCTAGTTGTGCTTTGGAAGCAGAGTAGGCCCGAGCCGAGAACGGCGGCCGAAGAATATAATCCCTGGTGCCACTTAGGAAGAACGATATTCCCAGGTGCTATGCCTAATCAAGACTGGGTCTGATCAAGCGATTACGGTTGCAACTCCCAGGTTACTGCCTGTCCGTTGGTATCATACCACCTACCGACAACAAGGGATGTGTAGAGCTCCTTCGATCTCTAGCCAATCACAGAAGCTCAGAGACAGTGCTCACCTGACCCTTGGGTGTGGTCTAGATTCAGGTACGAACTTTCATGACCCATGCCCCTATTTCTTTTAGGACTAGTGTTATCTTTACCCCTATGTTTCATGCGGACATTCGTTATCTTTTATGCAATCCTTCACACGCTAGTAAGGCCCTTTGTCCTTATTCTCCCACGCGTCATATTTGTTCGCTTTCCTTACTTAGCGTTCTCACACTCCTTATCTCCCTTTGTTCGGACTTGATAAGGGTATAGTAGGGTATTGACGTCATGGCCACTCCTTTAGTATAAGTAGCAACTGTGGCTGTATTGTAGTACCTTAGTTTTGTTACCTCAGGAAATCCTCTGCCCTTCTCAGCCCAGTTGCAGTTAAGGACAAGTCAGAGTTTCTTGTTTGATCCAAGACACCCCCATCTGCTCTCCCTCCCGCTCTGCGCCTCAACTGCGCCTCGTAACTATAGACTCCCAGCAGTCATATTAGAACACCTCGAGCGTCCAGTCGATCAACTGGTGGAGTCATCAATCCTGTTGTAGGGATAAACCCTTGTTTGTTAAACCGAACGAAGTACGGTTTAGGTTGGGTTTCTCTTTAGGATTTCGACCTGACTTGCAGTGACCTCGGACAACCTACCGGAAGAATAGAGACGTGAACGTTCTCTCACAAGCTAGTTGGACTAGTGAGTACTCTGTGGAGTCGGCTCAGTGCACTGGTAGTTGTTGGGGTAGAGTGGCCCTGACAACATCAAGTCCTTTAAGGACCCATCCTCCGAGGGCAGCCATTGCAAATATTAGGTGCACTGTCTCGAATCGGACAACGGGGGAGAACACAGCACCGTAGTCCATTCCCTCAACCTGTGAGAAGCCTTTTGCTACTAAGCGGGCTTTCTTGCGACCATCTGGTTTTTGGTCGAATACCCAGCGGTTTTTAATAACCTTGCAGCCTCGAGGGCGCTCTACCAGGTCATAAACTTTGCGCTTGCGAAGAGCTTCCAACTCTTTGTTGCAAGCTGTCCTCCATTCCTCGAGCTCAGCCTTTGGTAGTGTGGCGATTTCTCAGTATTTCCATTCTTTTGGAGTTTTTTCGTTGGCGATTGGTGAGACAGCCTTTGAAATTAAGAGGTTTTGGAGTTCTACTCCCCCTTCCTGGCATAGCCTAGCCAGAAGGGCATCCGTGCCTTCCTCTGGGGTGGTGAACCCCAATGGCTCAATGGATTGTTCTACTTCGTCTTCAGACTCTAATGCCTCTTCAATCTCTTCCTCAGCGGAGGATTCTCTCTCAGGAAGCGGCTGCGTGCTAGGTCTGGAAACTGGTTTTGCTCCTAAACTTCGCCTGCGCCTTGGTGCTACGGAGGAATCTCCAACAACTTTCTTCCAATCCTTCATATGCTGGGTAGATTTTAATATTTCTACCAGATGTTTACCTCCGTAAACATTGCCGGGCTTGGCCGGTACCTTTTTCTCACACTGAGACCTCCAAGGTTTCTTGGGTGACGGCGGTATTATTGTTGGCGGAGCAGGTGGCGCATCCTCGGTCAGAGCTGGAGCTTGGGGTAGGTGATCTCAGCGGCTCCAGACTGGGCGCTCTAGATTGTACCAGTGTCTGTGGCCGCTGTGCAGGCTCACACTGGGGGCAAGGGGTCAAATACCCAGTGGGTACATGCTGAATACATTGTGATCACAGTCAAAAAGTGATCACAATGTGCCCAGTGGGGAAAATTTGAATACATTCAAAATGTACCTGGCCATGTGAACCCAATGTGCCCAGTGGGCACATTTTGATTGCGATCACAATGTACCCATCAATGTGATCTCAATGTGCCCACTGGGGACATTTTGATCGCAATCACAATGTACACATCAATGTGAACTCAATGTGCCTGCTGTGCACATTTTAATTTCTTTCACAATGTACCCATCAATGTGTTCACAATGTACCCAGCTCATTACATAATAGTTTCTTTCACAATGTTGTCCACAATGTGTCCAGCATGTGGCTGAGCCACTCATTCAAAATTCTTTCACAAAGTATCCAGTGATGTGTCTAGAATGTGTACAGCCATACACATAGTGATTTCTTTGAAAGTTCATGATGAAATTGAACAATATTGTGATTACATTGTGATTACTTTGAAAAGAACCCCCTGGGGACATTATGGATACATCACTGGGTAATCTTTGAAAGAATTTTGAATGAGTGGCTCAGCCACATGCTGGACACATTGTGGACAACATTGTGAAAGAAACTATTATGTAATGAGCTGGGTACATTGTGAACACATCGATGGGTACATTGTGAAAGAAATTAAAATGTGCACAGCAGGCACATTGTGTTCACATTGATGTGTACATTGTGATTGCGATCAAAATGTCCCCAGTGGGCACATTGAGATCACATTGATGGGTACATTGTGATCGCAATCAAAATGTGCCCACTGGGCACATTGGGTTCACATGGCCAGGTACATTTTGAATGTATTCAAATTTTCCCCACTGGGCACATTGTGATCACTTTTTGACTGTGATCACAATGTATTCAGCATGTACCCACCGGGTATTTGACCCCTTGCCCCCAGTGTCAACAGCACGCTCCTTGCCCTTTGAGGAGGGCTTGGGGGCAGGTTTGGGGCGTGCAGAGGGTGCTGCACCATTTCCCTCTTGTTCTCCTGGAAGGGGACACTGGCAGTCACTGTCTTTGTGACAGTGATGACTGGGTAAGGGTGGCGCAGTGGATTGCAGTTGAGTGTTATGCCATACACTGGTAGTTGGGCACTTGTGTCAGTGTGCTGAATTTTAACTTCTTTTTGAACCATTTTCACACCCAACTTTCGATCACTTTCCTTACCTATACCCCTTTCTTATCTTATCGTACCCCTTGTCACGACTCACACGTCATCGGAAACCGGACAAAGACACTGATGATATTACAAGGGCACCCACACGACGAAGACACAAGACGACCAGCCGACAGAGTTGAATCCGCACGGACTCTATGGACGAAGACTAAGGCGTACAGATCCTAGATGTCAAGACCTAGTTTGCCAGTACTCCTCAGCACTGGCAACCTCCTCCTCCTCCGACCCCTCCGAGACACTCTCGGCGGCTTCCTCGTCAACCATCTCGACGACCCGAGCTTCCTCCAGACGATGAGCTACGGCCAGCTGCACTTCAGCGCGTAGGCGGCTCCTCGCTGAAGATCGACCGTAGTCTGATCCAGAATCCTCTGGGCTGACCAACCCTCCACTCTCTCGGTCAGTTGAGCCACCAGGCGAACGGCCTCCGCTGCACGCTGGACCGACAAGAGCGTAAGGCTCGTTAACTCGTTCACGTCCACGGACTCCACGGAAATCAGTTCGCCGCGGTCCACGCGACACTGCAACATCATCGCGTCGGAATAAGACGGTGGACTCGATGTCTCCACTCTGGCGGACGACGTTGGGATTGCTGGGACACATGCGATGGGCTGGACAATGAGCGCTGTTGTAAGGAACCCATTGACGGGCACGGATGGAACATTGTCCACGCACCGGAGAGATCGACGGAGGCGGGATAGGAACGGCCACCTTGTTCTCCCCCGCGTACTCCAACTCAGGAGAACTACTAACTGGGTTTACGGCCGTCTCCTCGGACATCTCACGAATGACCTCCTCCCCGCCATCGGTGTGCGCAGGCGTATGGTACGAGCCGTCAGAAGCTAAGGGGGATGTCAGTGGACAAGTCAAAATATGTCAACCGGCATCCTGACCTATCAGGGAAGCCATCCTATCAGGAATCGACTCGTCCTGAACCGCAGCCACCAAACAAGTGCGACAGTGGCACAGCCGCTCACTCATGGACTCAACTCGAGCGCCCAGCAACGGCAAGGCATCGTCCAACGTATCAACCTAGAAGCGGAATGAGTTCCCTCGGATAAAGACCAGGGGAAGACACACCGACCTTGGTGTCTAACTCGTTCAGAGCCCTTCTATGATGGTTGAGCCGTCGGTCGACCTCGATCAGGTCCCGCTGAATGGTATCGTCTCGTTCTTTCAACGACTCGACCAACCGGTTGTGCTCCTCCCGCATCGCCAGCATCTCGCTCTCAAACGTCACGCGAAGCGTGTCGTTCATCAGGAGGAGCGTCTTCTTGGTGTCCAATGCCTCCGAGTATATCCTACGGGCGTTGTCCTTTGCTTCTTTTACTTCACGTTTCAGCTGCTCATTCTACAAGCCAATCAGTGTTATCCCACAAGCGGGATGCACAGACCGACTCACCGCTTTCTGTTCCGTCCTCAAAAGGAACCACAGGCGGTGACCAACAGCGGCTGTGTAGTGCTGCGAACGTGTCTCCCCAGGCCACCTTCCTTCGCCGTTTCCCAGGTCGTAGATCCCCATCTTTAGAAGACCCCACAGTGATGACGCCACTGGAGTCTCCCACGGCATACGCAACTCGGTGTCAAATGTGACCCCGCACATAGACTCCTGTAGCTTGTGGTCAATCAAGTTGTGGTACCACAACTCGTCATCCATGGTTAGGTAGCTGGGAGGCTTGGCTATCGTCGCCTCCAGTTGTTGAGCATCCACCTTGTCGGCAGCCGCGAAGATCTACGAATGCAATGTCAGTTGTTGCCAGCAATCAGGCAACACATGACATCGCACCTCTCGATAGCTGGGGTACACCACATTGGCGTTCGGCAGGAAGTAACCTTTATTCTGCACGGAACGTGGATCTGCAGACTCGATGGTAGCGGTGCTGTTCTCAGCACGGAAGACACGGTCGGAAATCATGGGCATGATGGATGAGTAGTTGGTTGGTGGGATTGTTGGTTTAGGAAGAAGGGAGTTTGATGGATCCAACGGCCGGTTTGCACTACGCTTTATCCGACCACTGAAAGCGCTCGCGCCCTATTCGCCATTGGATCGGACCATCGTTTCACCGGTCCAGACTCCCCATACATTCGCTTCAACCATTCAAGCCCCACTCGGTCCTTTGTTATTCCGATCGGATGAGCTGACGCGTCGTCCCCCTATTGGTCAGTCTTCGCATGTGATATTGTTCTTTGTCATTCCTTTCCCACACAACGTCATGACCCCTTTCTTGTTCTCTCATGAACCCTGACCCATTAGCCATTCCTTTAGCATTTCTATTCTATGTCCCGGGCCGCTTACTGTTCTGGCTTACTCTCGGCCCTTCTTTGCTCCGAGTTATTTTTAGATAGGGTTATCTCTGTCCCAGCCACTCTCCTATATGGGTACCGGTAGAGTAGCTGAGGATTCCCCATCTTTGATATCTCGGGGGGTCCTCTTCTCCTTGCAGCGTTGGTGTATTTGCTGTAGGCCACTGAAGAGCTTATCGAGTAACTCTCTGAACACATTCGCTCTCCTCTCTCTCTCAGCCTTGCGTTAAGAATCAGCGAACGCGCTTACGAAAGGAGTTCCTCGCCGCTCTCTTAATCAAGCACCAGTTTGAGGCGCCATCCTCGGGCTCTTATCTCTGCCCTCAGAAGACGATAGGGATTGATCTGATAGAGGCTCGGCACTCCTGCTGTGAATTCGGACAACCTACCGGAGAACGCTCGTCCATCGCGTTTTGGACCACGTAGACTTTGGGTGGATATAGGGAAGTCGTTCCCCCTTTGCCCCATTGTTTCTTGTTGGTTGGAGTTGCGACTCACCAACAGCACTGGTACCTGAAGGGCAAAGAGTGGCCCTGACAACTTGGGGAAGTGCAACTCATCGAAGGTGGCCTGAGCAGTGGAGAAGATAACATTGTTAGGTCCGCGCATAAAGATCCACCCTTTTCCTCCTGGGTGGGTACCCAGGTAGGTCATCAATTCTGATCAGGGTGCGAGCTTGTTCACCCGTACTTCTTCTGGGACGAAGACGCAAGCCCCGCAACTGAGGACCCGAAGATGATCAATCAAAGGCTTACTCCCATTGAGTAGTTGAAATGGAGTCTGCCAATTTAGGCGACGGTTCGGCATTCGATTGTAAACGTGAGTTGCGTGATCAAGGGAAAATTCCAACCAAGACTGAGGGAGGCAAGCCTACAGCCTCATGGATTCTGCTTTGTCCATCAATGTGCGAATGATCCTCTCTGTGCGACCGTTTTGTTGGTGTGCATGTGGGATAGATTGGAGGATCTCAATCCCTTTTTCCTTGAGCATTGTTGTAAAAGTTAGGGACGTATATTCCCCCCCGGCATCGGACATCCATCGCCGTACTCTTTTCTGGTACTTGGTTTCTACCATTGCCAGGAAGTGCCTGGTGGCCACAAGTGCACCATCTTTAGTGCGCAAATTCATGGTCCAGGCATGGGAGGTATAGTCGTCATAGAAGACGATTGAGTACTGGTACTTGCAATAGGATTCGATGGGGAAGGTTTTTAGATCTGAATGGATTAGCTCAAAAGGGGCAGTTGCTCTGGTACTGGATGGGGGGAAGGTTTTATTTGTCATCTTCCCTTGCACACATCCAGTGCAGAGGTGCTCTTTTGGGATTTCAACATGAGGAAAGTCTTTGACATGTTTCCTGGCCTTTTGGATCACTTCTTTAGAGGGGCGAGCCAGCCAGCAGGGCATGATCTCAAAATCAGCACTGTAAATGGTCTCAATTGTAGCTGCAGTAAGTTGCGCTCTGAGGAGAGTCCTGATGATGTAAATGCTATCATCCTCAGTTCGAGGGTAGAAGGTAAGAAACTCAGTTTCTTCTTTGTAAAGTGAGATTTCGCGAGCACTCCCCCTCGAGAAGAGTCCACTTTTGAGGAACTGACCAAGAGATAGTAGCCTATGTGATATGTCTGGGACAAAGTAGACAGGATTTAGTCTGATGGCTCTTTCGTCTATGTAGAGGATTACTGTTCCTTTACCGATGATAGTTGTGAAGTTTGTTGCAGTCCTTAGAGGAATGGGCTCAATGGCCTCGTAGTCAACAAAATCATTTAGGTTGAAGGTAAAGTGCCGGGATGCACCGGAGTCGAGCATCCACACAGCCTCAGTTTCACTCAAGGCAGACAGGGTTAAACAAGTATATTCGGAAGCTATTACTGAAGAATTACATTTATCTTCAGCCGCTGTGGAGTTGTTAGTATCGTTACTCAACACTCAAATTCTTGTTCTGTACCTTCCGCCAGATGGACCAGCAACTGACACAGGGGACCTGACAACCATCTCATCGCTTGACCATCCCAGACTTACCTCATCCTCGCCTGGCGGGGTACGCGCCTTTTTATGGGGGCTAGGGTCAACTGTCTGCTCACAGGAGCGCTCCAGTCTTTTGAGGGTCTCAATCGTGGGCGTGACACCTAGTTGCGCTGAGAGATCCCTTGCCTTCTGAACGGAGGGGTAGAAGGAAGGGGTCCCTGCACCTTCACGATGGACCGGGAGGGAGCGTAGAGGGAAGGCTGCCATGGAGGCAAAGCCGTAGTCGGTGACCAACATACTGGAGCCGGACACAACTGGAGGTTGAGGGGAGAAAGGAGGCATGGGAGAGGGTATGGCGGATTCCTCAGTTTGCTGTGCCTGTTGTTGGAACCTTCCTCGGCCACCTCTGGTTCCTTGGCGGTTACGTCTGCAGCCTCCTTGGCCCTGGGGCTGGTCTCCACTGTACTGCTGCTGCTGTTGTTGCTGGAAATTGGGATTTCCAGGGGCGCGCTGTACATTTGACAGCCTGTTTGCTTGCTGTCTGCCCTTCCCATTTGACGTCTGTTCCCATGCGAGGATGATGGTCCATCGTAGACCATCCACATTGAGTTTGCTCATGTCTTCCGTTTGGCACACCGCCTGAGGGATGTTGTTGTAAGACAGGGGTAGTTTCGACATGAGCATCATCGTCTTGATGAAGGGAGGGACAATGGTGTCCTTTCCACTGCTTTCAAAGCAGCTGATGTGGGAGAGGAATTTGTCTACAGCGGCCGTGGGGTCTTGACCCTCAAGGATCCTGACCTCCATCGCATGTTTGAACTCCAGGTAGATACTGATGATGCCCGGCTTTCCATAGTCTTTCTCAATTTCCTTAAGAAGGTTGGCAGCGCTGACTTCTGCTTGGTACTTGTACTGGATGTCGGGGGCAAGGCGCCGGAGGATGTTCCCAAGGGCCTTGTTGTTTGCTTTGGCCCATGTGTCTACTTCGTCCTGGTTATCGTTGCTATCCTGTGCCGGAGTCATTAGAACATTCTCAGCATCACAGGTGGCTTCAGTCTTTGGCCATACCTCGAGAGTAGGTTCCTTCTTTTGGATTGTCCTCCATTGTCCCTGCGACATCAGATATGAGTGCATAGGTCTGGCCCACTGTTGGTAGTTGGGGCCAGCGAGAACGGGGACGAGAGAGGTGACACTGGGGGCAAGGGGTCAAATACCCAGTGGGTACATGCTGAATACATTGTGATCACAGTCAACAAGTGATCACAATGTGCCCAGTGGGGAAAATTTGAATACATTCAAAATGTACCTGGCCATGTGAACCCAATGTGCCCAGTGGGCACATTTTGATTGCGATCACAATGTACACATCAATGTGATCTCAATGTGCCTGCTGTGCACATTTTAATTTCTTTCACAATGTCCCCATCAATGTGTTCTCAATGTACCCAGCTCATTACATAATAGTTTCTTTCACAATGTTGTCCACAATGTGTCCAGCATGTGGCTGAGCCACTCATTCAAAATTCTTTCACAAAGTATCCAGTGATGTGTCTAGAATGTGTACAGCCATACACATAGTGATTTCTTTGAAAGTTCATGATGAAATTGAACAATATTGTGATTACATTGTGATTACTTCAAAAAGAACCCCCTGGGGACATTATGGACACATCACTGGATACTTTGTGAAAGAAGTTTGAATGAGTGGCTCAGCCACATGCTGGACACATTGTGGACAAAATTGTGAAAGAAACTATTATGTAATGAGCTGGGTACATTGAGAACACATTGATGGGGACATTGTGAAAGAAATTAAAATGTGCACAGCAGGCACATTGAGATCACATTGATGTGTACATTGTGATCGCAATCAAAATGTGCCCACTGGGCACATTGGGTTCACATGGCCAGGTACATTTTGAATGTATTCAAATTTTCCCCACTGGGCACATTGTGATCACTTGTTGACTGTGATCACAATGTATTCAGCATGTACCCACTGGGTATTTGACCCCTTGCCCCCAGTGTGAGTTGAGAAGACATTTGTTTGGGAGGTGGAAGTCCTACGATCAATAACAAGTTTCATCAGTTATCGTACGCTTTTTGTGCCAGAAGCAGGTGAAAGAGGGAAGAAGCAGTCTTTCCCTTTCAGGGATTACCTTGGTGAGAAGCTTTATCGCATATTTCTCCATTTCACACAGTCGGCAGATGTCAATCAACTACCCTCCCCTGTGGGGTCTACGAATGTGTGTCGTGCTCAGCTTTAGCCAGTCACTGTTTCATCCCTTCTTGGGGTTTTGACTTTTTGTTCTAAGTCCCCTTCCTACACAGTGGATAGCGCAGTGGCAGCCATCAAGGCGCACTAAGGTAAGATTAGAGCCTGTTCACAGCACAGCCATAGAGGCGCAGCTTGGAACACAGGGCATAGCCTGGGCTCGTAGCCTGTTGAGCAGGTAGAGTATAATACTATACTACTACATGGGTACTCTAAGTCTTACCTGAAGGGGAGAGGCTTATAGTTGCTAGTGGGGGAGAGAGAGAGAAGCAATTGATTGATCTATCTATACATGTGGGGTATACATATCTATCTACTCTATTTGTCAGGGTTGTGGGCCTGCTTACTGTTTGTGGGGCACTAGAGGATTAGCGGATGGATGTGGGGTGTCGGGTCTAGTCTTGAAGGGAGTTCCGGGTGTGGAAACGAGGGGAGGTGGGATATCAAGAGAGAGAGGTGACTCTGTCTGATAAGGGTGGACGGGTGAGTGGTAGCCTTGGCAGAACTGGTTGAGTTGCTGCACAAAAGGTTCGAAGTCTTGGTCGCTAAGGCGTTCGAAATTGACGAGATATTCTATAACCGAATAAGGTAATTCAGTTGGGACTTCCCACCAAAGAACGATGATAGCAGGAGAATGGGTATGGATGTTAGTGGTGAGATGAACACGTGGGGAGGGGAAGTAGAAGGCTGGACTGATACTGAAGTAAACAGTCGCGAGGACGCTCTCGGTAAGATCTGAATTCCAAAGGAATTGATGATCTGCTCCTAGGAGAAAGGGAGGAGTGGTGACTCCGGCGTCGAGTGCTGCAAAGGGACAATAATAAGGGAAATGGGTGAGTAAGCCGGCGGTTCGGTTTACTTGGAGACTTCTGATGAGTTTATACTCCCAGATAGATCTCCTAGCGTCAGGGACAACTGGTCGCTGAACGGGACTTGTAGAGGGGAAGGGGTTGGGGGCACTGAACATACACTAGCAGGAGGATTCCTGCTGAAAGGAGTCAGAAAGGGGTAAGACGTGAGAAGGATTTCTCAGCTTACTTTTATTCAGGTCGTGGTTAGAGGAGTACAGAAGAGATTGAGAATGGGGAAAAGAAAGGAGCGAACGCTCTTCCTTATATACCCCATCTTTTACAGGAGTCACTATTTTACAATGAGTCAAACATGAGTCAACATGGTCTGTGCGTAGTTTAGGGTAGGTTGGATGAGTCAGGGGAGTGGGACTTTGGGACGACAAATGACGAAATGAAATAAGGGAACAATAGTGACGGAGTCATTAGGAGCATAATGGGGATTTCTCTTGATCGGCGGTGGTAATAGAAGACTGGTGGGGGTTTCTCACGATCGGTGGGGACTTCTCTCGTTTCACGGTAGCAGTAGAAGATGGATGGGGATTTCCCATGATCAATGGGGATTTCTCTGAATTGATGGGATCGCGATTGGGGCTGAGGGTTCATTTATCCTAATGGGGATGTTAATGGATAATAGGTTATTGTTTTTCCCTTTTGGTTTTCTTTGAGTCAGGATGTATTTAAGTCAGGGGGATTAATGATCGTTCCCCTCATCGTCTCTTTTCCACTCCCACCAAATCAACCACTACTCTCTCCTAAACATCTTATCCCACCATGTCTTCCTTCGTCGCCAGCAACGCCGTGCTTAACGCTGCCGCTACCCCCTTTACTCCGTCCTTTGAGACGGATGCTCCTTACAATGTGGAGCAACACTTGTACGACACCCCCGCCAACATCGCCCATGACAATCAGGTGGCGGTAAACTTCTTGACCGCTCACAACGCTCCTGCCGAATTCTGGGAACAGGCCGGGTATGAAGATCCTCGACTTGCTAGGCCTCGGGTTGAGGCTAGACACCCTGGAGCCGTCCTTCTGTTGGACGCCATGGAGAGGGAGCGGGAGGACCGGATTGCGAAATTGGAGAAGCGCGTGGATCTCATGTACGTCATCATGAATAGCTTGAATGATGACTTCTCTCACTTTGCTTTGGAACATTGGGGACCTTTCCAGGCATCTCTCTTCTGATACTTCGGACATCAATGCCACGGAGCTTATTGCACCGACCCCCCTTGCAAGTCCCCAGTCATCCCTTCGCCACCACCAGGATCAGGGCGTTCCTCTCCCTCCATCCCCTCCCTGGAGTCCTGCCCCAGTTCGCCAGATGGTGGAGAGGTCCCAGGGGAAGAAGAACCACAAGAATCCGATGACTCGTTCTGGTCAACGTTGTCGTCCCTCCGACAAGTCACGTCAGGTTCGGATGAAGTTGAAGGTGGAGGTGGCGGGTCTCCAAGACCGCTATGGGTTCGCCTTAGTGAGCGCAGCCTTGTCGGACGTGAAGCGGGAGATGTATGATAGTTTATCTCATGATGTGTTGGGGTGTAGGGAGAGTTGGCAGGACCCGGTGACGCGAGCGTATTCTTACTGTCCTGAGAGTGTCTATAACCCTCACCACTTCGCTCATTGTTGCCCCTTTCCTCAGAACTGTCCATGCGATGTAGACCCGTTTGTTCTTGTCTGAATTTGTAGTTCTTGTTAGCCATTCTTGTACTATTATTACTGCGAATAAGACCAATGTCTTGGATTACTTGTGAGATCTTGGCTACTATGTCACATGTTCGTGACACTATTGGTGTCACAACTATGCAGCGTGACTGATGCAGGGTCTGTGCGGTGGCTTAAGGCATGCGCGCGTCATACCGATCGATCGGATTACTGATGTGATACTGTCCCTTCAGGTCGCTTATTGAGTGCTCTCCGGCATCGGCTCTCACACGAAGCAGTGGAGCCGGTTGACCCGTTGCCGGGCATAGACCTCCGGTTCAACAGTAGGTTCAAATCCTACAGGTGCTATTTTTGGCCACCTTCTCCCATGTGCTTGGGGAGCTACTCTGCGATGGCACATGGGCTGTGCGCTCAGCACAGGATCCAAGGCACTTTGGCTGAGAGGTTAAGGTGGCAGACTTGAAACTAGAAAAGTGCCAGCTTCGCGTTGGCTGAAACCTTGCTTGCCGGACAGATGCGGTCAGCTGATCACACAACTCAAGCTGTTTATTCGTGCCACAATATTTCTTATAACGACCATCTTGTGAAGAGGACTTTTTAACAGGAGGGGTATTTGTTATTCTATGTGCCTATGCACAACTAGGTGAAACCAAAGTCACACCTGAAATTGAAAGTTGTCAGTTAATTTTGTTGATTGCGTTCCACAAGTATCAGACGGGTTACCTTGGTAATTTAGTCAAGGGCCTGTTCCCTTTGTCATTGTTGTCGCTGTCATCCCTATGGCGTTTGGTGGGGGTGAATGAGCCAAAATAGGCATCGAGCCTATTCAGCTAAAAAATGACCAGCAGGGCTGGCTGATACATCACTACATTTTACCAGTGAAACTGGCTCTTGCGCTGGTGAACATTGGATGTTCACTCCAGGGGTGCTGGCTACAAAATAACCAGTCCCCCTGAGTAATGTGCTGGTGTATGAGGGTCCCAATTCCCAGCACCCCTGGCTCTTGCACTGGTGCATTGCCAGTGCACCAGCCAGGGGTGCTGGCTCATGCGCTGGCTTAGAGATTACAAAATCACCAGCCCCCCTGGCTTTTGCACCAGTGCATGGCTGGTGCACCAGCCAGCATCCCTGGCTCATTTGCTGGGTTAGAGATTACAAAATCACCAGCTCCCCTGGCTCTTGCACTGGTACATTACTGGTGCATGAGCCAGGATCTCTGGCCCATGCACTGGGTTAGAGATTACCAGATCACCAGCACCTCTGGCTCTTGTGCTGGTGCATGGCCGGTGCACAAACCAGCATCCCTGGCTCTTGTGCCAGTGCATGGGCAGTGCATGAGCCAGTGGGGCTGGCTCATGTGTTGGCCTAGAGATTACAAAACCACTACCACCACTGGCTCATGCACTGGGTTGGCAATCACAGAACCACCAGCTCCCCTGGTCCATGCACCAGTGCTGATGGATTCATCAACCAGCATAGCTGGCTTGTGCACTGGGTTGCAGATTATGCTAATTTTTACAGTGTACTCAATGCTACAAATTAGCAACTGTACTTTTCCTTGCATCACATTCTTGCTAATTTTTATACCAACTTTGTAATTCTGCTCCTGCTAGTTAAGTAATTTTATCGAAGGTTTGTGGCTGGTATAGAAATAATGCCAATATCTCCAAGGTTTAAATATCAGAAATGTTAACCTGTGCTGACATTCTGGATTGCATCTGTACAACAACTACTCCAGTATCATCTTGCATCCCTTTTCAGTATCCTAAATGTGTTTTCTGCTGTTCTTGCCCATTTTGCCCAAGTTGAGCTCTGCTTCCAAGCATAAGCTATATGTCCCGGACTCTTACCCTCCTCTGCTCTTTCCTTACACATCCTTTCATGGTGCCGAAAACAATTGGCTGTCCAACTCATCTCACATTCTACCAGCTCCATCTCCTCCTCCAATCACTCTTTTCTTGCCTTTGCACAGAGCCAGTTTACCCTGTAAACTAGAGTAAAATCATCATTTTAACTCTCAGGGATGAGTAGGAAAACACTTACATTCCTTCAGAAACTCATCTCCATCTTCATCCTGTTTCCTATGCCACCTGGCTGGACCTGCAAGCCAGACTGAAATAGACTATCAGTTATGCATCCATGGATTTGTAGGCCTGAGAGCACATGATCCAGCCAGGTGGCTGAACTTGAGTTGTGGTGAAGTTGTGGTCTGGCACAGAGGGTGGTACGTGGGTGAGGTTGAATGACAGATGTCTCTACTGAGTGAGCAGCCTAAAATTGTGGGTCTGTGGGCTTGTAGGTCCACTAACTTGTAGGTCCACCACAGTTGTTGTGCTAAGTATAGGATATGGGATGATGCAGCTCACTGTCAGGGCCACTCTACCCCAACAACTACCAGTGCACTGAGTCGACTCCGCAGAGTACTCACTAGTCCAACTAGCTGTGAGAGAACGGTCACATCTCTATTTTTCCAGTAGGTTGTCTGAGGTCACTACAAGTCAGGTCAAAATCCTAAAGGGAAACCCAACCTAAACCATGCTTCGCTTGGTTTATCCAACAAGGATTTATCCCTATAACAGGATTGATGACTCCACCAGGTGATTGACTGGACGCTTGAGGTCTTCTATATGGTGAACACTGGGGTCATATAGTTACAAGGCGCAGTTGACACGCAGAGCGGGAGGGAGAGCAGATGGTGGTGTCTTATGTTCAAACAGAAAACTCTGACTTGGCCTTAACTGCAACTGGGCTGAGAAGGGCAGAGGATTTCCTGAGGTAACAAAACTAAGGTACTACAATACAGCCACAGTTGCTACTTATACTAAAGGAGTGGCCATGACATCAATACCCTAATATACCCTTATCAAGTCCGAACAAAGGGAGATAAGGAGTGTGAGAACGCTAAGTAAGGGAAGCGAACAAATATGACGCGTGGGAGAATAAAGGACAAAGGGCCTTACTAGCGTGTGAAGGATTGCATAAAAGATAAGAAATGTCTGCATGAAACATAGGGGTAAAGATAACACTAGTCCTAAAAGAAAAGGGGCATGGGGTCATGGAAGTTCGTACCTGAATCTAGACCACACCCAAGGGTCAGACGAGAACTGTCACTAGCTTCTGCGATTGGCTAGAGATAGGAACTCTATACATCCCTTGTTGTCAGTAGGTGGTATGATATCCACAGACCAGCAGTAACCAGACTTGCAGCATGCAAGACCATGCGTTTTGCCTGTGGCCCTGTCTTAGTGAAGGCCTGGTCGTTTCAATACACGCGCTTGGGATTATATTATTCGGCCGCCGTTCGAGGCTAGGGCCTACTCTGCTTCCAAAGAGCAAGCAATCGGAGCTCATGCTGACCAGAAGCGCAGTGTCCAAGTGTGGATACTGTCAGGCCGACGCGACCTCTATAGTTCAATAGCACCCTTGCTATCCAAACCTATCACACGCAGGGGTCAAACACACAGTTATAACTCTGTTGCAAACCCAGGGATATCGGAAGCCTCTTCACAGACTAGATTAGAGAGGGGGAGAAAGAAGGAGACAAGGTTCTTCAGACACTCTTGCTCTTAGCACACAGCAGTAGAGGTCACGGAGAATCTGATGATAACAAATCTAAGGAAGTACAAGCTAAACTACTCTGAGTATATATACTTCCTAGATTTGTGACATGACATTAACTAGTAACTACACTAATGATACAAACACAGACAAACATGGTCCGTGCACAGCACTGCATGGTCTGTGCATTACGTGGTGACTAATGCTACAAATCATCAGCTGATAAATGAAAGTGTGGCGGCCAATAGCAATTTGAGAGCATTACAAAGCAGTTACAAAGCAGTTACAAAGCATGACATATCCTGAGAATGTTTGGAAGGAATGTGGGTATGCCTGACTAACAGCCAATAGCAAAAGGGGAGCATATGACTAAAAATCGGGGCATATGATGTCATGTGGGTCATGTGCAGTGAAAAATAGAAAGGATGACTCAACTCCTGAGTCGTGGAAGGGGTGTGGCATTTGGTATATAACCAAAGGGGGTTGGATGACTGGGTCTCTCAACAAACCTGCCTTTGTTACACACAACCAACATGCCATGTGCCTCTATTTGTATTCCCACCCGTCGCTCTACCTCCAACTCTCCTGTTCAGGAGAGTAACTTCAACATTGATTGCTTTACCCATGCTCGTGATAATAGGGCTCATCCCTATCCTACTTTGGGGAATGTCTTGGACCGTTCCGCCACCGCCGACCCTGAGGAAGGGTTTACCGACTTAGGTGGGGGGTCTGGTTGCGCATTCCGATTTAGGAAGCGAACTAACTCCTTTTTAGGATTCAGGGGCTTGATCCAGGCCTCTCGAAGGGTGTCTCGACACAAGTTGGCGCGCATTGAGACTAATCCTTATACGGCCGAACTCTTGGGTCGTGGTGTTGAGTTCGTCACCGAGACAAATGAAACCTTCAACTCAGTCCTGGACGCTAGCATTGTTCATACGAGCAACGTTGGTGTCATGTTGATGGACGAAATTGCTCATGTAAATGAGCGAGTTGATGGTCGCTGCGAAGAGATCAAGAAGTTGGAGGAGGACTGCCTCGGGTTCCAGGACTGGACGTTGAAGACTGAAGATGAGCAAGAACAGCAGGGCATGGCGATTGACAGGTTGAAGGTAAGAAAGTTTGGGTCAGGAGTAATTGACCTTTCCAATCCAAACTTTCTTTAGGGAGAGATGATCACGTTGAAGGACTTGATCCGGGGTCTGGTTGCCCAGATAAACTTGATCCCGAGTTTGGTTGATCAAGTTGGTCAATTGGAGGATGACAGGGTAAGGGGTAGGGGTAGAATGTATTTGTCATCATTCTAACCTTTTCCCTTCTAGGTTCTTCTTACCCGTCGTGTCTCGGAATTGACTGGGGAGGTCCATGATCTTCAGAGGAGGTGTCAAGGAGAGGAGGTTCGAGTTGAAGAGGAGGAGTTGGATATTCTGGAGCGGGCTGAGTCTCCGCCTGCTCGTCTGACGATCCAGTACGAGAATCGGTTGATCCCGATCGATGATGAAGTCATTGAGATTCGGGAGGAAGAGTTCTACCAGAACATTGGGATCGTTCGCAGGGATACTCCTCGTTTGGAGTTTGATCCGTCCACTGAGTTTTTTCCTGATTCGGAACCAAACTCTGATACGGAGCTTCCTTATTATGATGATTTCTTTGCTGTCGCTCTTGTGTTCATGTTCGAAGGATCAAATATGTATGAGAACTCGTTAAGTACATGTGGTAGAAAGTTTGAGTGAGTATACTGGGCGAAAGCCCGCAGGGCTTCCAGGCCGAGGAAATTGGGCGTTAGGAACCAGCTGCGTTACCCGCGAGTTAGGAGGCCTGTCGACGCATGAGTCAGATGTTGACTCGAAGCCCAGATTTCTAGTCGGCTGAACTCCGTTACTTACTCAGCGAATGGGGGGCATGGCGTAACAGACGAACGTCTCGTAGGCCTTCGGATCTGCTTGGATGTACGGCGTCATAATTTGGGCGTGCTTTCTGAGGTAGGCCCTGAACGCTTTGCTTTGCCATCTACCCTTTGCTTTGACAACGTCAAAGGGAACACCTCGCAGGAGGTACTCTAGAGTGGATCCGACGCGGATGCCGTGTCCTGAAAGTTGTGGGAGACCTAGCTCGCCCACGATCTTGTTGATCCTGGTGATGAATACGGCGCGACTCATGGGGCGCATGGTCTTGCCGTGCCTGTGAGCGAAGAGGCGTTGGTTGGGTGCCGGACCATTTACTTTCAAGTGGTTTTTCATGGCGGCCAGGGGGTCGACAATTCCGTCCTGTCTCGCCCAAAATATTTCCTCCCCTTTTTCCTTGGCGGCTTTGGTCCATGGGAGGAAAATGCTGGATTGTTCGAGTTGGTTTCTGTCGCGCACAGAGAGGGTTAGGTTCTCCACCTTGACGTGGATGGAAGGGTCAAAACCGTCTAACCTCGGGACTGTGACCTCACCTAAACGAGCGGTCCCCCAGAAAGCCGTCGTGAGGCAGGCTAAGACGGCGGCGTCTTTCGGGTTCAAAGGGTTGAGCGCCGAACAGATTTTTGTCACGTAGTCGAGAGTCCAGGCTTCCTTCTGCTTTTTCCTGGAATCCGTGGGCGTCAATTTGTTACCCGCCTCGAAAAGGGTCTTGATTTCCATGTCGTTGACTTTCCATTCCATTCCGTGTATGATATGCCACGCACGGATGCCATAGACGTAGTTTCTTATTGCGCCGCCTCCGTATGTCCCAATAAGGAATGCAATGAAGGAAGCCAGGACGTTTGGGTTGACCGGCGCGCGGTGATCCTCGGGAATGTCCTTGAAATCGCAGAAGAAGTGGAAGGCGAAAAGGCCCATGCCATATACGTTCCTGGTGTTGGGGGCATACGCCTCTTCGAGCGCCGCCTTGATCCTTTGAAAGTCATCCTCGTCTAGATTTGTAGGGGTTCCATTTTCGTTCAGCGTGATCCGCAAATTGGCGGGCGTCCAGACTTTCAGGCGATCGCCGAGGTTACACTCCATCGGGCGGAGCGGGGAGGGTTTCAGACGAGGCATTTGATTCTCATCTAAGAGTGGGGTATGATCCTCGTGGCCAGGCGTGGCTTTGAGGAGAGCTTCAAGGAGGCGTGGTCGTTTCGGGGGCTTCGCCGGATTGTTCGTCAGCTTCGGCGTTGGCGCGATGTCGACGATGGCGCTCTGCTGGGGAAAGGATCTCTTTGGATGTTTCAGGAAGGCGTCGAGTAGGATCTCGTTCGCAGGGTTGGAGGGGGGTATCAAAGTTTGTGACGAAGGGTTGGATCTCTTCTGGTATGTCGATGGGGGGAAGGAGGAACTGTTTTGCAGGGTAGTGACCCCTGGAGGGAGCGTCGGCTGGGTTGCTGGAGGTATGGATGTATCGCGTGGTGAGGACAGTGTTGGTGCTTTCCAGTAGGTCGTGAATGCGTTTGAAGACTCTATTGGTTTCAGCCTTGCGGCTCCTTCCTGCCCACCATCCCTCAATGACCCCTTTGTTGTCTCCATAAACTTTGATGCCTGGGAGTGAATGATATCGGAGAACAGTGCGGATGAGGAGTTCCATGCCGACGGCTTCGGCCCAACCAATGTCTCTTCCTGAGGCTTTCCAGCCCGGGAGGAGTCTCCATGCGCGCCATTTATTGCCGATCATGATGCCAATGCCAACAGATGAACTGGCATCCGAGAAGGCTCGGATGTCGATGATGGGTCGATTTCCAGGAATTTCACGCGATAGGGGGGTTCGAGAGAGCAGGGCTGACCACCACGTCAGGTCGTCGTTGAGGTGTTTGGGCGGGTGTCGTGGGAGGAAAGGGCGATCGTGAAATGTTCCCATCATTTTTTCGAGGTTGGTTAAGTAGGCTCGTCCACGAGGCACCACATGGCAGGCATACAATAGTTTTCCGTATAGCCTGCGTGCGTCCTCAAGTGTGTAGGTTGATTTCTCTTTCCATTCGTTGATAGCCCTACTGTACTTTTCCTTCTTGGACTCAGGGAGAGCGACCCTTTTCTCCTTTAGATCCCACTCGAGGCCCGCAAAGGTTACTTTGGACTTGAACGGGGTGTCCTTCGATAATTCCCATGGGATGCCTAGCGGGTCGGTGATCTTGTTGATCTCATCGAAGCCGTATGGGTAGGACGTATTTTGTTCGTGGTGCTCTTTGAGTTGTCGAATAGGGAAATTCAGGTCTTCTGCAAAGTGCTCGATCCTAGGTCGGCCCTCACTTTGCCTTTGTACCAAAGGCGTCCCCCATTCTGCAGCGCGCCTCCGTTTGAGAGCGTGATCTGCCGGTTTGTCTCTCGTTCCACGTTGTATTGTTGCAATTCCTTTGATGGGATTCGTATGAAGAGGAAATCGTCAACCCATTTCAGGATCGGGCCGATTCCTTTGGCGCGCAGTATGTCTGCCAGAGCGTCTCCAAACAGCCCAAAGAGGCCTCCTGCCGTCGCGCAACCGAACGAGTTGCTCGTGTTCAGCGCGAAATGATCTGGGGAGTTGGAGATGCGCACAACGACCCCGGCCCACTGACTTTCATGTAAGGGAATGATCCTGTACGCCTTGGCAATGTCGCGCGTCGCAGCTTGTGCATTCTGCGGGAGGTTTAAGATCAGGGTGCACATGGTTCGGAAGGTGCCCCAGGTACATGGGAAGTCGTCCGAGTTGAGTTGCGAGTTGATTGAGGGGAGAGGGAGGTTCGTGTGTGGGTATGGCAGGTTTTGTATGAGGCGGTACTTGCCTGGCTTTCCAGCTTTCGGTACCAGCGACAGTGGGGACGACTGGAACGGGCCTATCTCCTCCTCCAGCTCGTGTTGCAAGAAGGGCCCAATGTATCGCCCTTTATTAAATTCTGCTTGTATTATGTTATTAAAGGCGTCTGACAAATCTTCTGTAGATTGTTTATTAAGAGGTGTGAATGATTGTGAGATAGGGGGGATTCCGGCGAGAGCGCCCTTTCGTATAAACAGCGGTATCTTGGGGTATTTCTGCAGGAGGCGCGATGAGACGAGGGCGTCGTGCCACCGCTCAGCGATCAGCGGCGTGCGTGGGAGGAGCCTCCTGTGCGAGACTGCAGTTTTGAGCGCCATGCGACGTTTCGCCGCATCCTGAGCATTCATGGATGTGTCGAGAGGATCTCTTGGAGCATCCAATGATCTGATTCCAGTCGAGGCAGAAGGTTCTTCCGGCCTTGTCGACGATGTAGCCATCGGCCGTTCTTGAGCATCGTGCTTCATCTTTGCCATTCCAGAGGGTGGGTGCACGACATTGGCGGATATGGTGTCATTTCCGACTGAGGCATACCGGACAGGCGGACTTGGCCCATGCTTCAGAGTCTGGGCTGTCCTTTCGAAACTTTCGTTTCGCGTTGCGGTCTTTGGGGGAGAGGGATCTAGACGATCTCTGCCTGCCCACATCTCGTTCTCGTTCTCGTCGCGTGCTCCGACCCCTATCCCTGAAGCCTACTCCGGGCCCAAATGCATCTCTGTTAGAGAGGATCGCCACCTGTGGGGGTGGCGTCCAACAGATGGGGTGCGTGATTTGCGAGGGGCAGGAGTGGTGTTGTTGTAGGGCGTGGCATGGGGTGGAGGGGAGAAGGAAGGTGTTGCGTTGCGTGGCGGTGATATGGAAAAAAAGATTGTGGGTTGCGGTGGGGATGGCGACGCAAGAGTGGAAATGGGAGAACGAAAGAAAGAAAGTTTAGCACGAGGTTCCGTTGGGTTCTGGAAAGGGAAAAAAAAACAAACTTGCCTGTTTCTGCAGTGCCTCGTGATCGGAGTCCCTGATCTGGTTTTCGAGGGAGTTGAGCAGTTTCTCGTTGATGCGACTAATGTTGAATCGTTTCGCTCCTGGGTTGGTGATTGCGTGCCATTGCCGGCGAACTACTGCGTGATAGAGGATTAAGGGGCGTGGGCTGCGCCCTTCAGCCTTGAGGCTTTCGAGGTTGATGTAGAACTCGGCAAAGGCCTTGAGAGTTTCTGGGGCCCATCCTGCCTGTTGCGCTGCGG
Source organism: Thelephora terrestris (assembly GCA_015956445.1). Taxonomy (NCBI): domain Eukaryota; kingdom Fungi; phylum Basidiomycota; class Agaricomycetes; order Thelephorales; family Thelephoraceae; genus Thelephora; species Thelephora terrestris. Next base: position 2,564,096 of record WIUZ02000002.1, on the reverse strand, counting down.
TGATGAAGGTGTGCCTGGCAGTCATGATTTGTTCCCAGCAAAGGTGCTCGTCGGTGATGGCCTTCTTCGAGGGCCTCGCCGCATCGATTGGTTGGAAAGCGATGCCTGTTTCAGAGTCGAGAAAACCGTACGTATTGGCGGTGGTAGGAACGGTGTGGTTGGCCTCTTTACATCCTTCGGTAGTGAAGTACCACAGGTCTATGTATTCTTTGGCCCGTATCTTCTTCATAGCGAAGAGGGAGGGGGTTAATGGAACTGTATCGCCGACCATCACATCGTCGTCTATCTCGGGGAAGGCAATCTCGTCTTCTGGAGGTTGTATTTCTCCGGCGGGAGGCTGGGGGGGAACTGGAGGTGGGGGCGGTGCTTCCTGCAAGATGTTCCGAAAGGCGTTGTCCCATATCGACTGCATTCGGGTGGCTGCGTCCTCCTCTGAGCAGTTGAAGTGCTCCATGATTGATAGCCTCATTCGGTTGAGCTCTTCGCCATTCAATTCTCTGGGTACTTGGTCTGCCATGAAGTATTTGTGGCGCCGCGGACCAATGGGTTTGGAAGGTCGTCACGATGGGTTTTCGGAGCTTGTGTGTGTGCGCACGTGCTTTCGGCCAACGAGGAAATGGAGAGAGGTAACGCGAAGTCTATTTTCGAGAGGGATGCGAGGTTGCTAAGGAAGGCCAAGCAATGAAAGAAGAGAAAAGAGAAAAGAAAGAGAGGAGGGCGAAGGCGGAGACTTGACTCGCTCGAGTATGTGGTCGTGCGCTCGGAAGAGGGACACGAACCGCATCACTTCCACGCGGCAAAGACATAAGTCTCTTGCTTCGATCATATTTCTCTTTGCCGAGACTGGCAATGTCCGATGTAGATCTGAATGAGATTAGGGAGCAGAACTGGATGAACGAGGAGTTGGTGAGGATGGCCTTGGAGGCAATACAGAGGATCCGCAGAGATATTGATTAGATAACTCTTCTGTATTGTGGCTCCTGGAATCAATCTTCTTTCTTGTTTTCTTGTGCATGATCCATGAGTCGTAAAACATAATGGTTTTCATAAGTCCAATCCAAGGGTCAGATTAATAAGCTGGTTGACTTCTGCGAGAGGTCAGCGCGCGACACTTATTAATACATCCCTTGTTGTCGGTAGCCTGAATATCTACTAGTCGTCCAGGGGCAACGGAGGGCCAGGTAGGGGGAATTTTCGTATGAAGGTCCGCCGGTACATGTTCACGTATTATACCTCGGGTCTTCTGGGGTATCTTGACTAGTAGCACGTTCCACGTATTGGACTTTGAATCTTTAATCATAGGGCATATTGCATAACACAGTGGGCAATGGGGTCCAATCCCATCCGGATTTTCCCTTGTTTATATTCTGATTAGGATAAATATTACTTACATTTTCTGTATTAGTTTAGTACTGGAAAATTATTGGTAATATTGCTAAGAAAATGTTGGGAAACTTGTAAAATATTCCGTGTCGGAATATTGTGATTGGAGCCAGCTGATTGGCTAGCACAGCAAAATATTTTAGATAATCCGAAAAATATTCAAACAATAATCCTTGTTGGATTATTCTTGGATTTTCAGATATATACTAGATTAGAAAATACACGGAATATTTATCCTAATCAAAACATAAACAGGGGATAATCCGGATCGGATTGGACCCCATTGCCCACTGTGTAATAAACAGTTTACCGCCGTGTTTAGGGCAGGGCACCAACTGACTTAGTGGTGATGAGGCATTAAATAAAGGAAATAAAAAGGGGGTAAACGGCGAAATCATCACAGATACCCCATGCCCACGTGTGTGATCAGGGTCCAGGGTTGGTTGTTATCGTGATGTCATAAATGAGTCATCAGGGTCGTAAAGGGGTCGTCAAGGTCATGAGACCTATTTTAGTAGGTGCGTGTTCTAAACATTCCAAAATGAAGTTCTGCCAGGGCTGAGGTGTCAGCTTGATGTAGTAAGCTAATGATGATGGTACAGTGGCGGAAGTTGATGTGACCCGGACCAATGAGGTGCGTTGAGGTTGGCCACATGAAGGATCACTGATCTAGGCTATAAGAAGGACGTCTTCTTGAAGCCATCCTTGATCAGCAACACCAGCAACTTCCCCACATCTTACCAACATGTCTTTCCCCAACAATCATACCTACAAAGTCGCCCAAGGGATCTCCACCATCTCCTGTGTCGACTGCCGTGCCACCACTCACAAGACCTACGCCTGTGAGGCAGGAGTTCCATACAGTACTGACAAAGAGGTAGGCTTTATCTCTCGGGGTTTGACCCAAGAAATTGGCCTGACATCTTCTAGATCTTGGAGGTCGTCAAGCAGGTGGATGCTGAATGTCTCAGGGAGACAATTCCTCATCTGATGGGGTTAACCTGGGACGACGAGCTCTGGGTCCGCTCTATAATCTCCAAGAAGGTGATTCATCAAATGAGGGGTCGTTTCGGGGAGTTGGAACACCCAATCAAGAAGGAGCTGTGGTATACTCTTCAGCGGGGGATCTACAATCAAGACCTGTTGGAGCACAGGGCCACTGTTCCTCGAGGGGTCCGCCAAGCCACTATGTCCACCACCCTGCTCTGGTCACTGGTGTGATGATTTCGCCGTTTACCCCCTTTCATTTCCTTTATTTAATGCCTCATCACCACTAAGTCAGTTGGTGCCTTGCCCTAAACACAGCGGTAAACTGTTTATTATGCAGTATGCCCTATGCCTAACGACTCAAAGTCCAATACGTGGAACGTGCTACTAGTCAAGATACCCCAGAAGACCCGAGGTATAATACGTGAACATGTACCAGCGGACCTTCATACGAAGATCCCCCCTACCTGGCCCTCCGTTGCCCCTGGACGACTAGTAGATATTCAGGCTACCGACAACAAGGGATGTATTAATAAGCACCGCGCGCTGACCTCTCGCAGAAGTCAACCGGCTTATTAATCTGACCCTTGGATTGGACTTATGAAAACCATTATGTTTTACGACTCATGGATCACGCAATAGACAAGAGAAAAGACCAATTGGAAGCCAAATAGTACAAAAGAGTTATTTAATCAATATCTCTGCGAATCCTTTGTACTACTTCCAAAGCCGATCTCACCAACTCCCCGTTCAACCAATTCTGCTCCCTAATCTCATTTGGGTCCACATCCAACAAGTCATCGTAATCTGGAAGCTCCATATCAGAGTTTGGTTCACTATCGGGAACGAACTCGGCGTACGGATCATACTCCAAGGCAGGCCATTGACGACGACTACTCCAAGGAGTAGACACGAACTCAGGACGAGGAGTATCCCTACGGACAACTCCTACGTTCTGATAGAATTCGTCGCTCCCGATCTCAATGACCTCATCATCAACAGGAACCAACCTGTTTTCGTGACGGACCAACAAACAAGCAGGCGGCGACTCAGCCCGATTAGGGATTATCGGCGACCCGGCCTAATGCGGAACCTCCAACTCCTCTTCTTCGACTCAGACCTCCGGTTCGTTGCACCTCCTCTGAAGATCCCGGACTTCCCCGGTCAATTCGGAGATACGACAAGTTAAGCGAACCTAAAAATGAATAGGGTTAGAAGATAAACAAATACCTTCAACCCCTACTCGTTACCTTATCATCTTCCAACTCTCCGGTCTTAGTAACCAGAGCCCGAACCAAGTCCTTAAGAGTGGTCAACTCTCCCTTTACCAAATCGATATTGGCACCCTGCCGAACGATGCTATCTTCCTGTCCATGGATAACACCTTGCATGTCTTCCTTCCAATTCTCCAAAGCCTCTATCTCCTCACGACGACCATCAATGCGCTCGTTGACATGAGCTACTTCGTCCATTAACATAGACCCAACGTTCCCCGTATGGAGAACGCTGGCCTCCAACACAGAGTTGAAGGTCTCGTTAGCCTCCGTCACGAACTCGACACCCCTATTGAAGGAGCCCCTTCAGCTATCTTTTCTCCATGGGTCATGGACCATACATCGTGACAATTCTCCATGGGTCATGGGCCATGCAACGTTGTACAACGCGTTGTACAACCCATGACCCATGGAGAAAAGATACCATTGTACAACCCATGACCCATGGGTAATGGAATAGTATCCGTTGCCCATGCCCCATGGGTTGTACAATGGTATCTGTTGCCCATGCCCCATGGGTTGTACAACACTATCCCTTCCCCATGCCCATGGGTTGTACAATGCTATCTGTTCCCCATGGGTCATGGGTTGTACAACGCTATCCATTCTCCATGGGGCATGGGTTGTACAACGCTATCCTTTCTCCATGGGGCATGGGTTGTACAACACTATCCCTTCCCCATGCCTCATGGGTTGTACAATGCTATCCTTTCCCCATGGGGCATGGGTTGTACAACGCTATCCATTCTCCATGGGGCATGGGTTGTACAACACTATCCATTTCCCATGGGTCATGGGTTGTACAACACTATCTATTTCCCATGCCCCATGGGTTGTACAATGCTATCCGATTCTCATGCCCCATGGGTTGTACAACACTATCCGTTCCCCATAGGGCATGGGTTGTACAACACTATCCTTTCCCCATGGGGCATGGGTTGTACAACACTATCCATTCTCCATGCCCCATGGGTTGTACAACACTATCCAATTCCCATGCCCCATGGGTTGTACAACGCTATCCATTCTCCATGGGGCATGGGTTGTACAACACTATCCATTTCCCATGGGTCATGGGTTGTACAACACTATCCATTCTCCATGCCCCATGGGTTGTACAACACTATCTGTTCCCCATGGGTCATGGGTTGTACAACACTATCTGATTCCCATGCCCCATGGGTTGTACAACGCTATCCTTTCTCCATGGGGCATGGGTTGTACAACCCTATCCATTCTCCATGCCCCATGGGTTGTACAACACTATCCAATTCCCATGCCCCATGGGTTGTACAACGCTATCCATTCTCCATGGGGCATGGGTTGTACAACACTATCCATTTCCCATGGGTCATGGGTTGTACAACACTATCCATTCTCCATGCCCCATGGGTTGTACAACACTATCTGTTCCCCATGGGTCATGGGTTGTACAACACTATCTGATTCCCATGCCCCATGGGTTGTACAACGCTATCCTTTCTCCATGGGGCATGGGTTGTACAACCCTATCCATTCTCCATGCCCCATGGGTTGTACAACACTATCCAATTCCCATGCCCCATGGGTTGTACAACGCTATCCATTCTCCATGGGGCATGGGTTGTACAACACTATCCATTTCCCATGGGTCATGGGTTGTACAACACTATTCATTTCCCATGCCCCATGGGTTGTACAATGCTATCCGATTCTCATGCCCCATGGGTTGTACAACACTATCCATTTCCCATGCCCCATGGGTTGTACAACACTATCCGTTCCCCATGGGTCATGGGTTGTACAACGCTATCCTTTCTCCATGGGGCATGGGTTGTACAACACTATCCATTTCCCATGCCCCATGGGTTGTACAACGCTATCCGATTCCCATGCCCCATGGGTTGTACAACGCTATCCTTTCCCCATGGGTCATGGGTTGTACAACACTATCCATTCTCCATGGGGCATGGGTTGTACAACACTATCCATTTCCCATGGGTCATGGGTTGTACAACACTATCTATTTCCCATGCCCCATGGGTTGTACAATGCTATCCGATTCTCATGCCCCATGGGTTGTACAACACTATCCGTTCCCCATAGGGCATGGGTTGTACAACACTATCCTTTCCCCATGGGGCATGGGTTGTACAACACTATCCATTCTCCATGCCCCATGGGTTGTACAACGCTATCTGTTCCCCATGGGTCATGGGTTGTACAACACTATCTAATTCCCATGCCCCATGGGTTGTACAATGCTATCCAATTCCCATGCCCCATGGGTTGTACAACAGCATCTTATGCCCATGGGGCATCAGTTGCAGAATGGTGTCCTTTCTCCATGTCCCATGGATTATATCACTATTCCAGGAAAGGAGATACTTTATAAATCAACCATTAGCTGTGTGAATTTGAAAAAATTAGACTCTGTTTGTATGCATGATAGACCATATATCAGTTTGTGGCTCTAACCTAATGGAAACTAAACTTAACCTGATAATAGCCACAACCTAATCCTCAATCTAACCTGAGCCAATGTAAACTTGACCCATGAACCTAAGCCTAACCTAATCCTAAACCTGGTCTAATCCCAAATCTACTCCTAACCTGACCTGACCTGACCTAACCTAACCTAACCTTATCTGACCTGAACCTACACCTAACCTAACCTAACCTAACCTAACCTAACCTAACCTAACCTAACCTAACCTAACCTAACCTAACCTATACCTAAACTAACCTATACCTATACTAACCTATACCTAACCTAACCTGGTATGGGCAAACCTAACCTACCTATCATGACCTGTTTCAGCCTAATGTCATGTATGCCAGCCAAGACTAACTTCACCCAGTTGCAAACATATGACTTGGGTCACAGGACCATAAAGCAAACTGCAGTCCCCTCACTCTGTGCCCAACCATCCGATAAGCCCACGGACGCACATATATATCATCAGCAACCCAGCATCATGCTTATCACCCATGTTCAACCACAAACCACTCTCACCCTTTGTTCTGTGCCATCTCAAAGCCTAACCATAACTCTAGCTCACCCACCCATATTCATCCTTGTGTGGAATATGTTATAAGTCTATAAACCATATGTTTGTAGTCCACTTGCTTGTGGGCCCAAGGAGGTGGATGAACTTGAGTTGTGGTTTGTCTGTGAGATGGCACAGAACAAAGGGTGAGAGTGGTTTGTGGTTGAACATGGGTGATAAGCATGATGCTGGGTTGCTGATGATATATATGTGCGTCCGTGGGCTTATCGGATGGTTGGGCACAGAGTGAGGGGACTGCAGTTTGCTTTATGGTCCTGTGACCCAAGTCATATGTTTGCAACTGGGTGAAGTTAGTCTTGGCTGGCATACATGACATTAGGCTGAAACAGGTCATGATAGGTAGGTTAGGTTTGCCCATACCAGGTTAGGTTAGGTATAGGTTAGTATAGGTATAGGTTAGTTTAGGTATAGGTTAGGTTAGGTTAGGTTAGGTTAGGTTAGGTTAGGTTAGGTGTAGGTTCAGGTCAGATAAGGTTAGGTTAGGTTAGGTCAGGTCAGGTCAGGTTAGGAGTAGATTTGGGATTAGACCAGGTTTAGGATTAGGTTAGGCTTAGGTTCATGGGTCAAGTTTACATTGGCTCAGGTTAGATTGAGGATTAGGTTGTGGCTATTATCAGGTTAAGTTTAGTTTCCATTAGGTTAGAGCCACAAACTGATATATGGTCTATCATGCAGACAAACAGAGTCTAATTTTTTCAAATTCACACAGCTAATGGTTGATTTATAAAGTATCTCCTTTCCTGGAATAGTGATATAATCCATGGGACATGGAGAAAGAACACCATTCTGCAACTGATGCCCCATGGGCACAAGATGCTGTTGTACAACCCATGGGGCATGGGAATTGGATAGCATTGTACAACCCATGGGGCATGGAAAATAGATAGTGTTGTACAACCCATGCCCCATGGAGAAAGGATAGCGTTGTACAACCCATGGGGCATGGAGAATGGATAGTGTTGTACAACCCATGGGGCATGGGAATTGGATAGTGTTGTACAACCCATGACCCATGGGAAATGGATAGTGTTGTACAACCCATGCCCCATGGAGAATGGATAGCGTTGTACAACCCATGCCCCATGGGGAAAGGATAGCGTTGTACAACCCATGAGGCATGGGGAAGGGATAGTGTTGTACAACCCATGCCCCATGGAGAAAGGATAGCATTGTACAACCCATGACCCATGGGGAACGGATAGTGTTGTACAACCCATGACCCATGGGGAACGGATAGTGTTGTACAACCCATGACCCATGGGGAACGGATAGTGTTGTACAACCCATGACCCATGGGGAACGGATAGTGTTGTACAACCCATGACCCATGGGAAATGGATAGTGTTGTACAACCCATGCCCCATGGAGAATGGATAGCGTTGTACAACCCATGCCCCATGGGTAAAGGATAGCGTTGTACAACCCATGCCCCATGGGGAAAGGATAGCGTTGTACAACCCATGAGGCATGGGGAAGGGATAGTGTTGTACAACCCATGCCCCATGGAGAAAGGATAGCGTTGTACAACCCATGACCCATGGGGAATGGATAGTGTTGTACAACCCATGGGGCATGGGAATCGGATAGCGTTGTACAACCCATGCCCCATGGGGAAAGGATAGCGTTGTACAACCCATGACCCATGGGGAACGGATAGTGTTGTACAACCCATGCCCCATGGAGAAAGGATAGCGTTGTACAACCCATGGGGCATGGAGAATGGATAGTGTTGTACAACCCATGGGGCATGGGAATTGGATAGTGTTGTACAACCCATGACCCATGGGAAATGGATAGTGTTGTACAACCCATGCCCCATGGAGAATGGATAGCGTTGTACAACCCATGCCCCATGGGGAAAGGATAGCGTTGTACAACCCATGAGGCATGGGGAAGGGATAGTGTTGTACAACCCATGCCCCATGGAGAAAGGATAGCGTTGTACAACCCATGACCCATGGGGAACGGATAGTGTTGTACAACCCATGACCCATGGGAAACGGATAGTGTTGTACAACCCATGGGGCATGGGAATCGGATAGTGTTGTACAACCCATGCCCCATGGGGAATGGATAGTGTTGTACAACCCATGACCCATGGGGAACGGATAGTGTTGTACAACCCATGACCCATGGGGAACGGATAGTGTTGTACAACCCATGGGGCATGGGAAATGGATAGCTTTGTACAACCCATGGGGCATGGGAATCGGATAGCGTTGTACAACCCATGCCCCATGGAGAATGGATAGTGTTGTACAACCCATGACCCATGGGGAATGGATAGCGTTGTACAACCCATGACCCATGGGGAATGGATAGTGTTGTACAACCCATGGGGCATGGGAATCGGATAGCGTTGTACAACCCATGCCCCATGGGGAAAGGATAGCGTTGTACAACCCATGAGGCATGGGGAAGGGATAGTGTTGTACAACCCATGCCCCATGGAGAAAGGATAGCGTTGTACAACCCATGACCCATGGGGAACGGATAGTGTTGTACAACCCATGCCCCATGGGAATCAGATAGTGTTGTACAACCCATGCCCCATGGGAATCAGATAGCGTTGTACAACCCATGCCCCATGGAGAAAGGATAGCGTTGTACAACCCATGGGGCATGGGAATTGGATAGTGTTGTACAACCCATGCCCCATGGGGAAAGGATAGCATTGTACAACCCATGAGGCATGGGGAAAGGATAGTGTTGTACAACGTTGCATGGCCCATGACCCATGGAGAATTGTCACGATGTATGGTCCATGACCCATGGAGAAAAGATAGCTGAACCCTGTGATTGAAGAGTTCGCTCGCATATGGGTTAGTCTCGATACGCGCCAACTTGCGCCGAGACTCCCTACGAGTGGCCTGGAGAAAGTCCCTGAAACCTAAAAGGAGTTAGCTTGGTTTCCTAAAACGGAATGCACAAGCAGGGCCCCCACCTAAATCAGAGAACCCTTCCTTAGGGTTGGCGGTGGCAGTACGATCCATAACAGCCTCCAAGGTGGGATAGGGACGGGACGAATCACGATGGGCGTGGGAGAAACGATCAATGTTGAAGTTATTCTCCTGGACGGGAGAGTAGGAAGAAGAGCGACGAGTGGGAACACGAGTTTGAGCACGAGGCATGTTGGCTGTATAACAAAGGTGGATTTGTTGAGAGACCCAGTCATCCAACCCCCTTTGGTTATATACCAAATGCCATGCCCCTTCCACGACTCAGGAGTTGAGTCATCTTTTCTATTGTTTACTGCGCATGACCCACATGACATCATATGTGTCAGGGCCACTCTACCCCAACAACTACCAGTGCACTGAGCCGACTCCGCAGAGTACTCACTAGTCCAACTAGCTTGTGAGAGAACGATCACGTCTCTATTCTTCCGGTAGGTTGTCCGAGGTCACTGCAAGTCAGGTCGAAATCCTAAAGAGAAACCCAACCTAAACCGTACTTCGTTCGGTTTAACCAACAAGGGTTTATCCCTACAACAGGATTGATGACTCCACCAGTTGATCGACTGGACGCTTGAGGTGTTCTAATATGAACGCTGGGGTTCTATAGTTACGAGGCGCAGTTGATGCGCAGAGCAGGAGGGAGAGCAGATGGGGATGTCTTGGATCAAACAAGAAACTCTGACTTGGCCTTAACTGCAGCTGGGCTGAGAAGGGCAGAGGATTTCCTGAGGTAACAAAACTAAGGTACTACGATACAGCCACAGTTGCTACTTATACTAAAGGAGTGGCCATGACGTCAATACCCTAATATACCCTTATCAAGTCTGAACAAAGGGAGATAAGGAGTGTGAGAACGCTAAGTAAGGGAAGCGAACAAAGGTGACACGTGGGAGAATAAAGGACAAAGGGCCTTACTAGCGTGTGAAGGATTGCATAAAAGATAAGAAATGTCTGCATGAAACATAGGGGTAAAGATAACACTAGTCATAAAAGAAAAAGGGGCATGGGGTCATGAAAGTTCGTTCCTGGGGATCACACCCAAGGGTCAGGTGAGAATCTTCTTGGATGCTTCCTTTGGAGAGGCCAAAGATAGAGACCATACATCATCCCTTGTTGTCTGTAGGCGGTAACAGCATCACGGACTAGTGGCAACCTCAACGTACATCCGAACATGAGGAGGTCGGGCCTAGACTCATGGGACATGAGGGATTACAGATTCGCTGGTGTTTCACGCTAACGGCTACTCCACATTCGCTAGGCTAAACAAAAGGAGTCTAAGGCACCCCTTCCGAATAACGGCGATTCCTTCCTCCGGTTAGGAGACTGTGATGTGACTGTCCACATGTGTGATCAGGGTCCAGGGTTGATCGTAATCGTAAAGTCATGAGGGGTTGTAAAAAGGGGTTTGTGATGTCATAAAGGGGTCATCAGGGTCTTGAGACCTATTTTTAGTGCGCGCGCGTTCTAGGCGTTCCGGAACAAAGTTCTTCCAAGGCCGTCCTGCGGGCCGAGGTGTCAGCTTGATGTAGTAAGCCGACGATGATGGTACAGGGGCGGAAGTTGATGTGACCCGGACCAATGAGGTTCGTCGAGGTAGGTCACGTAAAGGATCACCGATCTAGGCTATAAGAAGGACGTCTTCTTGGAGCCATCCTTGATCAGCAACACCAGCAACTTCCCCATCATCTTACCAAAACATGTCTTTCCCCAACAACCACACCTACAAAGTTGCCAACGGCATCTCCACCATCTCTCACATCGACCGTCGTGCTGCTGCTTGCAAGACCTACGCCACTGCGGCAGGGACTCCCTATACCACTGATGACCAGGTATGGGGGAGACCTAGAGCTTCGTGTGTTTGCACTAACGCCTTCCTCTAGGTAGAGGTTCGTTCTTTAGGCATTGATGTCTAGCTAATGGCTTCTAGATCTTGGAGGTCGTCACGGAGGTGGACGCCGAACGTCTCAGGGAGACGATCCCACATTTGATGGGGTTGACCTGGGATGACGAACTCTGGGTCCGCACCATAATCGCCGAGAAGGTGGCCTTCCAGATGAGGGGTAGGTTCGGGGAGTTGGAGCATCCGATCAAGAAGGAGCTCTGGTACACCCTGCAGAGGGGGATCTACGATCAGGATCTGTTGGAGCACGGAGCAACCGTTCCTAGGGCCGTCCGCCATGCCACCGCTTCCACTAGTCTCTTGTGGTCGCTCGTTCGGGAAGGGGAGAGCCAGGTAGGTTCTCTGTTTGAATATTCGAGTATGACTCTCGACTAATCAAACTGCCTAGGTTGAACGATTGGAGCGCGAGGTGAAGGAGGCAAAGGCAGATGTCCTTCGTCTGTCAGCGGAGGGTCTTCAGATGAAGGAGACCTTGGCCGCCTTCCAACAGGGAACGAACAAGGCGTTGGAGGCAATGGTCGCCAATCATCAGGAATTAATCGCCGGGTTGAAGGTTAGGAACAACAACATCAAGGGGGCTTTGGCCAGGAGAGATGAAAAGGTAGCTTTCCTCATCTCAAAGACGAAATGAGGGAAGCTGACACTTCTTCCAGACTGAAGAACTCGAGAACGTGGTGGCCGTACTGACGGCTCAGGTCGAGTTCTTGCAGGACAAGACCTGCAACTGTAAGGAGGGTCCTGTGTTGGTTGGTCAGGGGACCGCTGAGGTTCCGTTCGAGCTGGAGTACGCTGATGAGGTGGTACTCCCTTCTCCTAACCCGTCGTCCTACGCCACGCCTCCGATCGAGAACGCGGTTCCCATTCCAACTCTGGCTCCGGTGACCCGCTGTCTATTCGCGCAACCTTCGAATCTAGTGCTAGTCCCCAGTCCCTACCTCCCTACCCCGCTAGCTACTGACTACGCGAGCCGACGACCCCTCGGTCGGTCACAGGAGGGTCACGCCCACTTGACGTCCCGATCATCGAACCGTTCCCGCAATCCCTTCGACGTGCGTCATCGCACGCTATTTCTGCCTCCGTGGCCGTCCTCCCCGAACGGCACGTGATGTTGCGATCGGCCGATGTCTCCCGATCCCTTATCTCGCCGAGATGACATGTCCCCTCCCTCGGTCCGGTTCCCTTCAGTCTATACACGTGTCGACTCGTTCCCTCTCGCTCGCCAATCATCTTCGACTGCTCCCGCTCTCCCGCCCGGTTACGATCTTTTGATCTCGAACCCGTAGACTTCCCCTTTCGGTCCTGTTTCTCACGATCGCTCCATCCTCTCGGTAAGACCTGTCCCAGCCTCGTTCCGGCCTCCCGATGAACCACTTGTCTCCCTACCCTGCATCGGACTCTCGTTTATCCCCTTCTATCTACCTGTTCTTATTCTCCCACCGTTTCTCCATTTGTTCGCTACTTTTCCCATCTCTTTCGCGTAGATCGCACTGTCTTTACCTATAAATACCCTGTACTAGCTAGTTGAACGACCAAGAAACCCCTGGGCCTCTTCACACCTGTTCTCCCTTCTGCTTGAATGACCTGATCATCGAAAACCTCCAGCTCCTCGCTCTGACATCGATTCCACTAGCCCCATAGTTCCAATAGACCCCTAGCTTACTAGCCCATCGCCCACTAGCCCCTTAGCCCATCGTCATCGTCTAGCAGGAGTTTGCTAGTACGGAGTTCTCCCTTCTCGTCCCGACAACGTCGCGACCTACCGTGGTTCCCTCTCCTCTGTCTAGCTTCTCTCCCCTTCCCGACCTCTGCACAACCGGCGACCCCTCACCCCCACTTCTGCTATTCTGGTCGTGTCCCGACTCCACCCGGATAGTAGCAGTTCACCGGCTTCCACTTTGCAGCCGATCCATCAGTTGGTGAAGATCGAGGATGAGGTCATGGAGGTTGACCGAGCTGAAGATGCTCCGAGGGTCGCCGAGGTACGTCCGGTGACTAAGGGGCAACGCTGCAAACACTCTCAACGCCATCCTGCCCATTGTATGACCGCGTCGGCTAATCCTTACCCTCGACCAGTTGAGTCGGATGGTGACCAGTCTGGTTGAGGTGAGGAGCGAGGATTCCGATATCGGGTCCACCGTCCTTACCGACAGGTCGAGTCTGAGATCCAATTCCGCCACCAGCTTCGCCTCGCCAGACAGGATCCCACCCAGGGGTCCGATGAGGGAGACAGAGGGTCGCTCGCTGACTACGTTGATAGTGCTGCTGAGCAGTCACCCGGTAATGGAGATGTGGGACCAGGTGTTCCGCAGTTCGGTGACATCTGGGAGGCTGATTGGTCCGCTCGAAGGCATCTCTTCTTATCGGCTTGAACTAGTCGTTCAGCTGAGCGCCGAAGACGGTGACGCCATGTTCGGGGAGGTCCTTGCGAGGAGGGGCCAGCACTCACTGGGGGCAAGGGGTCACTTACCCAGCAGATACATTGTGATTACATTGTGATTTTTTAGACAATGTGTCCAGCCTGTGGCCAGGAGGTACATGCTGAGTGCTTTTACAAAGTATCCATCAATGCAACCACAATGTGGCCAGTGGGTCCATCTTGATCACTTTTACAAAGTGCCCATCAATTCGATCACAATGTGCCCTGTGGGTCCATGCAGGATACATTGTAAAAGTGTCCATCAAAGCGGCCACTGGGCACTTTGTGAAAGAAACCCCTGGGTTCTTTCACAATTTTGTTCACAATGTATCCTACTGAGTGCCTGAGCCACTCATTGAGAGTTCTTTCAAGAAGTACCCAGCAATGCAACCACAATGTCCCCAGGGGGTTCTTCTTAATGTTTTCACAATGAACTCTCAATGTGGTTGGATTTTACAACAAACTCTCAAAGAATCCATTGAGTATCTGGTTGAATACTTTGTGGACACATTGCTGGATATTTTCTGAAAGAACTCTCAATGAGTGGCTCAGGCACTCAGTAGGATACATTGTGAGCAAAATTGTGAAAGAACCCAGGGGTTTCTTTCACAAAGTGCCCAGTGGCCACTTTGATGGACACTTTTACAATGTATCCTGCATGGACCCACAGGGCACATTGTGATCAAATTGATGGGCACTTTGTAAAAGTGATCAAGATGGACCCACTGGCCACATTGTGGTTGCATTGATGGGTACTTTGTAAAAGCACTCAGCATGTACCTCCTGGCCACAGGCTGGACACATTGTCTAAAAAATCACAATGTAATCACAATGTATCTGCTGGGTAAGTGACCCCTTGCCCCCAGTGACTATGATCTCCGGGATGGACAGTTGATGACCTTTAGGCTGGCCGTAGATAGAGTTGACTTCTGAGGGGATTTAGATAGCACCGTATATAGCTTGTTGTGTCGATTTGTGGGGAATAGTACGTGCGTGTGTGTGTTTGGAATGATTGGTGTGATGAATAAGGAACGTGAAGCATTCCAACATAGGAAATGGTAAGAAGAGTTCAAAGAAGGAGCGTGTTATAAAAAGTTTAAAAATACCATGTTCCTGACAATATGCCCCTATTTCTTAGTCATATGCTCCCCTTTTGCCATTGGCTGTTAGTCAGTCATACCCACATTCCTTCCAAACATTCACAGGCTACGTCATGCTTTGTAACCGCTTTGTAATGCTCTCAAATTGCTATTGGCCGCCACACTTTCGTTTATCAGCTGATAATTTGTAGCATTAGTCACCACGTAACGCACAGACCATGCAGTGTTGAGCACGGACCATGTTTGTCTGTGTTTGTATCTTTAGGGTAGTTACATGTCACTGTCACGTCACAAATCTAAGTAGTATATATACTCAGAGTAGTTTAGCCTGTACTCCTTAGATTTGTTATCATCAGACTCTCCGTGACCTCTACTGCTGTGTGCTTAGAGCAAGAGTGCCTGAAGTCCCTTGTCTCCTTCTTTCTCCTTCTCTCCAATCTAGTCTGTGAAGAGACTTCCAACATCCCTGGGTTTGCAACAGGGCTATAACTGTGTGTTTGACCCCTGAGTGTGATAGGTTTGGATAACAAGAGTGTTATTGAACTGTAGAGGTCGCGTCGGCCTGACACACTGTGGTCACGAGACAAGTAGAGAGAACGGGAAGCACTGCGCTTTGTGTTGAGAGAAGTTAAAACGAGGAAAGAGAGAAGCTAGAGGGTTCTTTGAGCACTGCGCTCAAAGAGGACTTGGTCGCGAGGAACGAGGAGAGTTGGAGGCTTAGATAGTGCAAGGCTGAGTTGAACTTTAGAGGGAAAGGGGAACTGCACTTCGTTATTTGAACCAGGACTGACTCCTGACACTTACACAGTAGGTAGAGAGAGTGGTCGAAGGTAGAACATGAAGAGGGAGAGAACAAATCAGAAACAAGGCAAACCTCGCAAGAGAGCGGGATTTGTGAAGGTCGTGAAGGGTGTAGGAAGGTCATACAAAATGAAGAGCAGAACAGAGGGAGGGGACAAGAACACGTAAAGGATTAACACATTTAGATTACATCTCGGACAATTGGAGAACATGCTGGCACTGGGGACAAGGTGTCAAATACCTGGTGGGTACATGCTGAACACACTGCGATCACAGTCAACAAGTGATCACAATGTGCCCAGTGGGGGAAATTTGAATACATTCAAAATGTGCCTGGCCATGTGAGTCCAATGTGCCCAGTATGCACATTTTGATTGTGATCACAATGTATCCATCAATGTGATCTCAATGTGCCCACTGGGGACATTTTGATCGCAATCACAATGTACACATCAATGTGGACTCAATGTGCTTGCTGTGCACATTCTAATTTCTTTCACAATGTTCCCATCAATGTGTTCCCAATGTACCCAGCTCATTACATAATAGTTTCTTTCACAATGTTGTCCACAATGTGTCCAGCATGTGGCTGAGCCACTCATTCAAAATTCTTTCAAAGATTACCCAGTGATGTGTCCATAATGTCCCCAGGGGGTTCTTTTTGAAGTAATCACAATGTAATCAAAAGATTGTTTGATTTCACCATGAACTTTCAAAGAAATCATTATGTGTATGGCTGTACACATTCTAGACACATCACTGGATACTTTGTGAAAGAAGTTTGAATGAGTGGCTCAGCCACATGCTGGACACATTGTGGACAACATTGTGAAAGAAACTATTATGTAATGAGCTGGGTACATTGTGAACACATTGATGGGAACATTGTGATCACAATCAAAATGTGCACAGCAGGCACATTGAGATCACATTGATGTGTACATTGTGATTGCAATCAAAATTTCCCCAGTGGGCACATTGAGATCACATTGATGGATACATTGTGATCACAATCAAAATGTGCCTACGGGGCACATTGGACTCACATTTCCAGGCACATTTTGAATGTATTCAAATTTCCCCCACTGGGCACATTGTGATCACTTGTTGACTGTGATCACAATGTGTTCAGCATGTACCCACCGGGTATTTGACCCCTTGTCCCCAGTGTGATTACATTGCAGTATCATTTTTGCCAACAGGTCAAAAGCATTCCAGAAACATTTGTTGAGAACTTTTCAAATGAAATTGGTGGACATTGGTTGGATTACATGTCAAGGTAACATTTGAAATGTAATCAACCTGTAATCGGTGATTACAATTATTGAAAAGTGCACATGAACTCACCATGTAATCAAAAGATGTAATCACCAATTCCAGGTGCCCCTGCTCCCAGTGGGAAGTGATTGGATGGCATGTGGGATCTGGGAGATCAGACCTGGAACGTGGACTTAGAGGATTTTGGCAAAGTCCAAACGGGCGGGAGGTCGCAAGACAGTTGGGAGGCTGACGAGAGTCAATGAAGGGTTGTATTGAAGGGGATGGCTGACACTGGGGGCAAGGGGTGGTGTTCCAGTCCAGAACATTGCAAGCTCATTGCAAGGAAATGGACAATATACCTGGCAAAAATTGACGCAGTACATCACAAACACATCCTGAATTTATCAGGCCAATTTCCTTACAGTATTCCGGGATAGAACATGGTCAGTACATTCACAGTGTTCCAGTGATGTTCTCATTGGATAATCCATGGGTATGTTCAGAATTTTCCCAAAGAAAGTAACCTCGACATTGACAATCAGCGCATTTACAATGTTCCTGGTCAGGAAAATTCAAAATGCACCCAAACAGTGTATTTGCAGTGTTCTGGGGTGGTACATCCAGAATGTACTGGTACTGACAACTGCAATGTACTGAGTTTGGCAAACACCAGGAACACTGCAGGAACACTGCAAGAGAACTGGAAAAACTGGGAACATCTTGAATGAACTTGTGATGTTCCCAGTTTTTCCAGTTCCCTTGCAGTGTTCCTGCAGTGTTCCTGGTGTTTGCCAAACTCAGTACATTGCAGTTGTCAGTACCAGTACATTCTGGATGTACCACCCCAGAACACTGCAAATACACTGTTTGGGTGCATTTTGAATTTTCCTAACCAGGAACATTGTAAATGTGCTAATTGGCAATGTTGAGGTTACATTTTTTGGAAAAATTCTGAATGTACCCATGGATTACCTAATGGGAACATCACTGGACCACTGTGAATGTACTGACCATTTTCTGTCCCGGAACACTGCAAGGAAATCAGCCTGGAAATTCAGAATGTGTTTGCAATGTACTGGGTTGGTTTGTGCCAGGTACATCGTCTATTTCCTTGTAATGAACTTGCAATGTTCTGGACTGGAACACCACCCCTTGCCCCCAGTGTGAGGAGGGTATTGGGGTCGCTAGGCGTAGAGCACGAGTTGGACGGCCGGCGAAACAGAGGCAGGTCACTGGAATATAGATAAATATGTTATAGGAATTATTCCAATTTTTTTCATTCTTTGAATAGCCCACAATTCCAATATTAATGTATTTTTTGCCCAAAGAAATTAATAAAAATCCCAAAAAAATAAATCAAAATTGGAATATACAAATAAATCTATAATATTCATTATATCATACAGTACAGACCGGATTGTGGTCATAAACTAGCCCTAAACCTAGTCCTGGACCTAACCTGACCTGAATCTAAACCTAACCTAACCTAACCTAACCTAAACCTAAACCCAACCTGCTCTAAACCTAACCCAATTCTAACCTCACCTAGTCCTACCCTGACTTGGCCTAGTTTGGCCTTATCTTATCTCATCTTATCTTATCTTATCTATCTTGTCCTATCTCACCCACCCTAAACCTAACCTAATCCAGCCTAGCCTAACCTGACATAGTCCACTCAACCCAGTCCACCGCAGATCACTCAACCTAACCTGAAGTGCTCTACCTGACCTAGCCTGATGCAACTTCACTTGATCTTATCTAATCAGCTGTCATCTTACCTAACCTTAATTTAAATACCCTAGCTGACCAACATCTAACCCAACCTCACCTGGCTCACCAGCACATGACTGGGTTACAGGAACACACTGTGAGCTGTACCATCCCATATCCTGTATCCGTCTGTCACCCAAGCACAACAACTGTGGTGGACCTACAAGTCAGTAGACCTACAAGCCCACAGACCCATAACTGTAGACTGCTCACTCAGTAGAGACATGTATTATTCAACCTCACCCACGTACCACCCTCATCCTGTAATAGGTCCCATCCCATTACTTTGTCTTTCTCTTTGCCTGGTGGCCTAGCCAAAGGGCTCTTTTTTCGCTCTCTCAGCCTGGCAGCCTAGCCGAAGGGTTACCCTCTGCTCCCAATTCCCCTGTTTTAAAGATTTTTTTGCACCCCTGTGTCTCTCTGCGGCCATGACGCCCCAGGTCTATCGAAGCTGGTCGGTCCAAGACTCTGCCAACCCATACTGACGGCCTTCTGAAGGGACCAGTACCCTCCAATCTGCATGGGGTTCAAACCAACCCAGGATCTCTCCCCCAACTGGCAGCAGCTGCTGTTGAATAAATATATTAATTCATGTTTACAATGGTAGTAACTTTTCTATTTCTCAGGTTAGGCCAGAAATTATAATTGTTGCCTTTGTGCTCAGATATTTCATCCGTTGTGCTGGATACTGGCCCATTGCTTTGGGCCCAGAGAATTGATGGGCTGATGGGATAGGCCCAGTGCCTCGGGCATGTGCTGGTGCCACAACCATGGAAAATGATTTCCCACACTTCTGATCTTTGGGTTCTCAATTGCTGACATAAGCTGGTCATGTGACTCACCAAGAATGGATGATTTTGATGGCTTACATAAGTGATTCAAAAATGCTTTTGGAAGAGTATTTCCTAAAAAGAAAATTCCTTTTAAAAAAATACTTGATGGCTGATATAAGCAGGCCATGTGACCAAAAAAGAAGGTGTTGCTTATGTAATCAGGTCATGTGACTGACCCAAAAAGGAAAGTTTTGATAGCTTACATGAGTGTCTCAAAAATGCTTTTGGAGGGGTCTCTCCTAAAAAAGAATTTTCTTTTTAGGAAATATTTGATGGGTTGCCAAAAAAAGATATTTTGATGGCTTACATAAGCAACTCAAAAATGCTTTTGGAAAAATACTAAAAAATTCCCACGGGTCTAGAAAGTGCCCAAAATGGTAAATCAATTTCAGAAATATCCAAAAATTTGTTTTTCTGGCTGGAAAAATCATAAAAAAATCCAGAATATAGATAAATATTTTATGAAAATTATTTCAACTTTCTTTTCATCCATTGAATAGCCCATAATTTCAATATCAATGTATTTTTTCCCCAAAAAATCCACAAAAATCCCAGAGAAATAAATAACAATAGGAAACACAAATAAATCTATAATATTCATTATATCATACAGTACAGACCGGTTTGTGGTCATAAACTAGCTTTAAACCTAATCCTGGGCCTAACCTAATCTAAACCTAAACCTAACCCTAACACTGAACCTAAACCCGACCTAACCTAACCCTAACCTAACCCAACCTAACCTAACCCTAAAATAACCTCAAACCTAACCTGCCCTAAACCTAGCCTGCCCTAAACCTAACCTAGCACCAAACCTAAACCTAAACCTAAACCTGCCCTAAACCTTAATCCAACACTAAACCTGAACCTAACCCTAAACCTACACTTAACCCTAAATTTAACCTGACCTCAAACTAACCCTAACCTAACCCAAACCTCAACCTAAACCTAACACATCCCAAACATAACCTACCCTAATCCTGGCCTGCACTAAACCTAACCTAGCCTAGCCTAACCTAACCTAAACCTAAACCCAACCTGCCCTAAACCTAACCCAATTCTAACCTCACCTAGTCCTTGTGATGATTTCGCCGTTTACCCCCTTTTATTTCCTTTATTTAACGCCTCATCACCACTAAGTCAGTTGGTGCCCTGCCCTAAACACGGCGGTAAACTGTTTATTATGCAGTATGCCCTATGCTTAACGACTCAAAGTCCAATACGTGGAACGTGCTACTAGTCAAGATACCCCAGAAGACCCGAGGTATAATACGTGAACATGTACCGGCGGACCTTCATACGAAGATCCCCCCTACCTGGCCCTCCGTTGCCCCTGGACGACTAGTAGATATTCAGACTACCGACAACAAGGGATGTATTAATAAGCATCGCGCGCTGACCTCTCGCAGAAGTCAACCGGCTTATTAATCTGACCCTTGGATTGGACTTATGAAAATCATTATGCTTTACGACTCATAGATCACGCGCAATAAGACAAAATAGAAAGAAGATTCATTGGAAGCCAACAGTACAAAAGAGTTATCTAATCAATATCTCTTCGGATCCTTTGTACTACTTCCAATGCCGATCTCACCAACTCCTCGTTCAACCAGTTCTGCTCCCGGATCTCGTTCGGGTCCACGTCCGACAAATCATCGTAATCTGGAAGCTCCGTATCAGAGTTTGGTTCACTATCGGGAACGAACTCGGCGTACGGATCATACTCCAGAGCAGGCCATTGACGGCGACTACCCCAAGGAGTAGACACGAACTCAGGACGAGGAGTGTCCCTACGGACAACTCCCACGTTCTGATAGAATTCGTCGCTCCCGATCTCAATGACCTCATCGTCAACAGGAACTAACCTGTTCTCGTGACGGACCAATAAACGAGCAGGCGGCGACTCGGCCCGATTAGGAATGATCGGCGACCCGGCCCGATGTAGAACTTCTTCCCCCTCCTCCTCTTCGACTCGGACCTCCGGCTCGCTGCACCTCCTCTGAAGATCCCGGACTTCTCCGGTCAACTCGGAGACACGGCGAGTAAGGCGGATCTAACAGGAACAGGGTTAGAAGATGACAACTATCTTCGATCCCAGTCCCAGTACCTTATCGTCTTCCAATTCCCCGGTCTTCGCAATGAGACTCCAGACCAAGTCCTTCAATGTGATCACTTCTCCCTAAAAGAAAGTTTGAGTTAGAAAGGTCAATTACTCCGGACCCAAACTTTCTTACCTTCAACCTATCGATCGCCATACCCTGCTGCTCCTGTTCATCTTCAATCTTCAAAATGCCTTCATGGCATCCAAGGAACTCCTTCTCCAACTTCTCGATCTCTTCGCGACGACCATCAACTCGCTCATTGACATGAGCTATCTCATCCATCAACATGGACCCAACGTTACCCGTATGGATAACGCTGGCCTCCAACACTGAGTTGAAGGTCTCGTTGGTCTCAGTGACGAACTCGACACCCCTATTAAGGAGTTCGGTCGCATAAGGGTTTGTCTCGATGCGCGCCAACTTGCGCCGAGACACCCTACGAGAAGCCTGGATGAAATCCCTAAATCCTAAAGCGGAACGTCAGCAGACATGCTAAATATGTCAACCGGCATCCCGAACCTAAGTCGGTAAAACCCTCATTAGGGTCGGCGGTGGCGGTCCGGTCCATGACATTTCCCAAAGTGGGATAAGGGCGGGAAGCATCCCGACGAGCATGAGAGAAGCGGTCGATATTGAAGTTGTTCTCCTGGACAGGAGAGTAGGAGGAAGAACGACGAGTGGGAACACGAGTTTGAGCACGAGGCATGCTGGTTGTGTGTGTGTGTGTAACAAAGGTGGGTTTGTTGGAAGACCAGTCATCCAACCCCCTTTGGTTATATACCAAATGCCACGCCCCTTCCACGACTCAGGAGTTGAGTCATCATTTCTATTGTTTACTGCGCATGACCCACATGGCATCATATGCCCCTATTTCTTAGTCATATGCTCCCCTTTTGCCATTGGCTGTTAGTCAGTCATACCCACATTCCTTCCGAACATTCCCAGGCTACGTCATGCTTTGTAACTGCTTTGTAATGCTCTCAAATTGCTATTGGCCGCCACACTTTCGTTTATCAGCTGATAATTTGTAGCATTAGTCACCACGTAACGCACAGACCATGCAGTGCTGCGCACGGACCATGTTTGTCTGTGTTTGTATCTTTAGGGTAGTTACATGTCACTGTCACGTCACAAATCTAAGTAGTATATATACTCAGAGTAGTTTAGCCTGTACTCCTTAGATTTGTTATCATCAGACTCTCCGTGACCTCTATTGCTGTGTGCTTAGAGCAAGAGTGCTTGAAGACCCTTGTCTCCTTCTTTCTCCTCTTCTCCAATCTAGTCTGTGAAGAGACTTCCGATATCCCTGGGTTTGCAACAGGGTTATAACTGTGTGTTTGACCCCTGCGTGTGATAGGTTTGGATAGCAAGAGTGCTATTGAACTGTAGAGGTCGCGTCGGCCTGACAGTCCTACCCTGACCTGGCCCTTAACCCGGCCTGCCGCAGATCACTCAACCTAACCTAAAGTGGTCCACCTGACCTATCCTGATGCAACTTGACTTGACCTCATCTAATCAGTTGTTATCTAATCCACCCTTAATTTAAATACCCTAGCTGACCAACATCTAACTCAACCTCACCTGGCTTACCAGCACATGACTGGATTACAGGAACACACTGTGAGTGTCAGGAACATGGTATTTTTAAACTTTTTATAACATGCTCTTTCTTCAAATTCTTCTTACCATTCCTTATGTTTGAATGCTTCACACTCCCTTTTGTCAGGGTTGTGGGCCTGCTTACTGTTTGTGGGGTGCTAGAGGATTAGCGGACGGGTGAGGAGTGTCGGGTCGAGTTTTGAACGGAGTACCGGGTGTAGAGATGAGAGGAGGAGGAATATCAAGCGAGAGTGGTGACTCAGTTTGATGGGGGTGGACGGGCGAGTGATAGTCTTGACAGAACTGACTCAATTGCTGTACAAAAGGTTCGAAGTCTTGATCGCTAAGACACTCGAAGTTAACGAGATATTCTATAACAGAATAAGGTAATTCAGTTGGTATTTCCCACCAAAGAACGATAATAGCAGGGGAGTGGGTGTGGACATTAGTGGTAAGGTGGATGCGTGGGTTGGGAAAGTAAAAGGCCGGACTTATACTGAAGTAAACGGTCGCTAAGACACTTTCAGTAAAGTTGGAGTTCCAAAGGAACTGGTGATCTGCGCCTAATAAGAAGGGAGGAGTGGTAACTCCGGCGTCGAGGGCCGCAAAGGGTCGGTAGTAAGGGAAATGGGTGAGTAAACCGACGGTTCAGTTTACTTGGAGACTTCTGATGAGTTTATACTCCCAGATAGACCTCCTAGTGTCGGGGACGACTGGTCTTTGAACCGGACTGGTAGAGGGGAAAGGGTCGGGGACACTGAACATACACTGGCAGGAGTATTCCTACTAAGATGAGTCAGAAGAAATAAGACGTGAGGAGGATTCCTCAGCTTACTTTGTTTATTCGGATTGTGGGTAGAGGAGTACAGAAGAGATTGAGAATGGGGAAAAGAAAGGAGCGAACGCTCTTCCTTATATACCCAATCCTCTACAGGAGTCATAATTCTACAATGAACCAAACAGGGATCCACATGGTCTGTGCGTAGTTTAGGGTAGGTCGAATGAGTCAGGTCAGGGGAACTTAGGACGACAAAGAGTAATTAGTAATATGGGAATAATAAGAGGAACAGTCTGATGGAAGCATTAGGGGATTTCTCGTGTTTTACGGTAGTAATAGAAGAGCGCTGGGGATTTCCCGTGATCGATGGGAATTTCTCTGGATCGATGGTGGCAATAGAAGTGTGGTGGGGATTTTTCGTGATCGGTGGGGATTTCTCAGAGTTTGATGGAATTGCGATTGGGGTTGAGGGTTTGTTTACCTTAGTTGGGACTTTAATGAGTGATGGCTTTATTGTTTCCCCTTTTGGGCGCCCCATTGACTTGGGCATATATAACCTAGTGGGATTATTGGTCTTTTCTCTCCATCGCCTCTTTTCCACTCCCACCAATACTTGACTACTCTCCCCTCTCATAAACAACCTTCCCATACAATGTCTTCCACTGTCCATGCTACCGCTCTCAACGCTAACGCGATCCCTTTCGACTTTTCCCCTTCCTTCAAGACCAACCGCCCTTATGAGGTTGAACAGCACCTCTACGACTCCCCTTCAAACATCGCTCACGACAATCGAGTCGCCGTCGACTTCCTGACCGCCCATAACACTCCTCCTCAATTCTGGGATCAGGCTGGGTATGAGGACACCAGGTCTTCTAGGTCTGGTCCCGAAGCTAGGCAACCCGGGGCCGTCCTTTTGTTGGATGCCATGGAGAGGGAGAGGGAGGATAGGATTGCGAAGCTGGAGAAACACGTGGACCTCATGTACGTCATTATGAACAGTGTCAGGAACATGGTATTTTTAAACTTTTTATAACACGCTCTTTCTTCGAACTCTTCTTATCACTTCTTATGTTTTGAATGCTTCACACTCCTTATCCTTCACACCAATCATTCAAAACACACAAACGCACATACATTCACGGCAATACGAAACAACCTGGCTATACAAATGCTTCTACAACGTCCTCAAAAGTCGACTCTATCCACGGCAGGCCTGAAGGTCATCAACTGTCCGTCCCGGAGATCGTAGTGCTGGCCCCTCCTCGCTAGGACCTCCCCGAACATGGCGTCACCATCTTCGGCACTCAGCTGAACGACTAGTTCAAGCCGATAGGAAGAGATACCTTCGAGCGGACCGATCAGCCTCCCAGATGTCACCGAACTCTGGAACACCTGGTTCCACATCTCCATCACCGGGTGACTGCTCGACAGTACTGTCGACGTAGTCGGCAAGCGACCCTCCGTCTCCCTCGTCGGACCCCTGGGTGGGATCCTGTATTGTGAGTCGACGCTGGTGGCGAAGCTGGATCTCCGACTCGACCTGTCGGTAGGGACGGTTGACCCGATAGCGGAACTCTCGTCCCCCACCTCGACCAGACTGGTCACCATCCGACTCAACTGGACGCGGATAAGGGTTAGCCGATGGAGCCATGCGATGAGCAACACGGCGTCGAGAGCGTTTGCATCGTTGCCCTTTAGTCACCGGACGTACCTCGGCGACCCTCGGAGCATCTTCAGCTCGGTCGACCTCCATGACCTCATCCTCGATCTTCACCAGCTGACTGATCGGCTGCAAAGGGCAGCGATGACAGTTCTCCTTGTCGGACTCGGCCAACGTGGAAGCCGGAGCCGGAGTCGGAACGGGAACCGCGTTCTCGATCGGAGGCGTCGCATAGGACGACGGGTTAGGCGATGGCAGTACCACCTCGTCGGCGTACTCCAACTCGAACGGAACATCGGCTGTCCCCTGACCAACCAATTTGGGACCCTCCTTACAGTTGCAGGTCTTGTCCTGCAAGGACTCG
This sequence comes from Thelephora terrestris, assembly GCA_015956445.1. Lineage (NCBI taxonomy): Eukaryota > Fungi > Basidiomycota > Agaricomycetes > Thelephorales > Thelephoraceae > Thelephora > Thelephora terrestris. The sequence continues at coordinate 2,537,862 of WIUZ02000002.1, read as the reverse complement.
ACCTGCGCCGTCAACACCGCCACCACGTTCTCGAGTTCTTCGGTCTAAAGGAAATCTCTCAGTCATTGCATAAACCTGCAAAGGCTGAAAGGACCTTTTCATCCCTCCTGGCCAACGCCCCCTTAATGTTGTTGTCTCGGACCTTCAGACTGGCGATCAACTCTTGATGGTTGGCGACCATTGCCTCCAACGCCTCGTTCGTCCCCTGCTGGAAGGCAGCCAAGGTCTCCTTCAATTGAAGACCCTCTGCTGATAGACGAAGGACGTCTGCCTTCGCTTCCTTTACCTCCCGCTCCAATCGTTCAACCTAGGCAGTCTGGTTAGTCGAGAGTCATACTCGAATATTCAGACAGAAAACCTACCCGGCTTTCTCCTTCTCGAACGAGCGACCACAAGAGACTAGTGGAAGTGGTAGCATGGCGGATGGCCCGAGGAACGGTCACTCCGTGTTCCAATAGGTCCTGATCGTAGATTCCCCTTTGAAGGGTGTACCAGAGCTCCTTCTTGATCGGATGCTCCAACTCTCCGAACCTACCCCTCATCTGGAAGGCCACCTTCTCGGCGATGATCGTACGGACCCAAAGCTCATCATCCCAGGTTAACCCCTTCAAATGAGGCATCGTCTCCCTGAGACGTTCGACGTCCACTTCCGTAACGACCTCCAAGATCTAGAAGCTGTTAGTTTGACATCAAACGCCAAAAGAACGTTCCTCTACCTAGAGGAAGGTGTTAGTGTGAACACACGAAGCTCTAGGTCTCCCCCATACCTGGTCATCCGTGGTATAGGGAGTCCCAGCCGCACAGGCATAGGTCTTGCGAGCGGCGGCACAACGGTTGATACGGGAGATGGTGGAGATGCCGTTGGCGACTTTGTAGGTGTGGTTGTTTGGGAAGGACATGTTTTGGTAAGATGATGGGGAAGTTGCTGGTGTTGCTGATCAAGGATGGCTCCAAGAAGACGTCCTTCTTATAGCCTAGATCGGTGATCCTTCATGTGACCTACCTCGACGAACCTCATTGGTCCGGGTCACATCAACTTCCGCCCCTGTACCATCATCGTCGGCTTACTACATCAAGCTGACACCTCGGCCCGTGGGACGGCCTTGGAAGAACTTTGTTCCGGAACGCCTAGAACGCGCGCGCACTAAAAATAGGTCTCAAGACCCTGATGACCCCTTTATGACATCACAAACCCCTTTTTACAACCCCTCATGGATGTGTAGAGTTCCTTCAATCTCTAGCCAATCACAGAAGCTCAGAGACGGTGCTCACCTGACCCTTGGGCGTGGTCTAGATTCAGGTACGAACTTTCATGACCCATGCCCCTTTTTCTTTTCGGACTAGTGTTATCTTTACCCCTATGTTTCATGCGGACTATTGTTATCTTTTTATGCAATCCTTCACACGCTAGTAAGGCCCTTTGTCCTTTATTCTCCCACGCGTCATATTTGTTTGCTTCCTTTACTTAGCGTTCTCACACTCCTTATCTCCCTTTGTTCTGGACTTGATAAGGGTATATTAGGGTATTGACGTCATGGCCACTCCTTTAGTATAAGTAGCAACTGTGGCTGTATCGTAGTACCTTTGTTTTGCTACCTCAGGAAATCCTCTGCCCTTCTCAGCCCAGTTGCAGTTAAGGACAAGTCAGAGTTTCTTGTTTGATCCAAGACATCCCCATCTGCTCTCCCTCCCGCTCTGCGCGTCAACTGCGCCTCGTAACTATAGACTCCCAGCAGTCATATTAGAACACCTCGAGCGTCCAGTCGATCAACTGGTGGAGTCATCAATCCTGTTGTAGGGATCAACCCTTGCTTGTTAAACCAAACGAAGTGCGGTTTAGGTTGGGTTTCTCTTTAGGATTTCGACCTGACTTGTAGTGACCTCGGACAACCTACCGGAAGAATAGAGACGTGATTGTTCTCTCACAAGCTAGTTGGACTAGTGAGTACTCTGCGGAGTCGGCTCAGTGAACTGGTAGTTGTTGGGGTAGAGTGGCCCTGACAAACAGCTTGAACGAGGACTCCTCTCATTTCACTTTGGAACATTGGGGGCCTTTCCAGGCGTCTCTCTTCCGATATTTCGGACACCAATGTCGAGGGGCTTATTGCACCGACCCCCCTTGCAAGTCCCCAGTTGTCCCTTCGCCGCCGCCAGGATCAGGGTGTTCCTCTCCCTCCATCCCCTCCCTGGAGTCCTGCCCCAGTTCGTCAGATGGTGGAGAGGTCCCAGAAGAAGAAGAACCGCAAGAGTCCGATGACTCGTTCTGGTCAACGTTGTCGTCCCTCTGACAAGTCACGTCAGGTTCGGATGAGGTTGAAGGTGGAGGTAGCAAGTCTTCAGGACCGCTATGGGTTCGCGTTAGTGAGTGAGGCGTTGTCGGACGTGAAGCGGGAGATGCATGACAGCTTGAGTCATGACGTGTTGGGATGCCGAGAGTGTTGGCAAGATCCGGTAACTCGGGTGTACGCTTACTGCCCTCAGAGTGTACATAACCCTCACCACTTCGCTCATCGCTGTCCGTATACTCAGGATTGTGCTTGCGACGTAGACCCTTTTGTCCTAGTTTAGTTCCAAAATGTTTGTTAACTACCTTTGTACTTTTATTACTGCGAATAAGACCAATGTCCTGAATTATCTGTGTGATTTTGACCAACATGTCACGCGTTCGTGACACCTTTCCTTCATTCCTTGCATTCAACACACGAAACACGCCATCCATTCAAAGCAAACCAGAACCACAAGGCTATACTACAATGCTTATACAAGTCCATTCAGAAGTCAATCTTATCTTCTACAGGCACCCAACACATGAGCTGTCCATCCCGGTCAAACCACTGGCCTCTCCTGGCGAGCATCTCTCCAAACATGGCGTCCCCATCCTCTGCACTCAATGAAACAACTAGTTCAAGTCAATACAAAGAGAGCCCTTCGAAGGGACCCACCAGCCGCCCAGATGTCACTGAACTTCAGAACACCTGGTCCCACATCTCCATCACCGGGTGACTGCTCGGCAGCACTGTCAATGTAGTCAAAGAGAGACCCTCCGTCTCCCTCATCAGAGGCCTGGGCGGGATCCTGTACTGCGAGTTGAGTGAGGTGCCTACGCTGGACCTCCGACTCGACCTGTCGGTTGGGACGGTTGACCCGGTATCGGAACCGTCCTCCCTCATCCCAACCAGACTGGTCACCATCCAACTCAACTGGATGCAGATAAGGGTAAGACGAGGGTGCCATGCAATGCGCGATACAGCGTCAGGAGCATTTACAACGCTGCCCCTTAGTCACCGGACGTACCTTGGCAACCCTCGGAACATCTTCGGCCCTGTCCACGACCATCTCCTTGATCGGCACCAACTGACTGACACTGGGGGCAGGGGCACCTGGAATCAGTGATTACATCTTGATTACATGGTGAGTTCATGTGCACTTTTCAATAATTGTAATCGCCGATTCCAGGTTGATTACATTTCAAATGTTGCCTTGACATGTAATCCAACCAATGTCCACCAATTCCATTTGAAATGTTCTCAACAAATGTTTCTGGGATGCTTTTGACCTGTTGGCAAAAATGATGCTGCAATGTTATCAGCATGTTCTTCAATCGTCCGAGATGTAATTTAAATGTGCTCAAAAACATGAGATGTTTTCACAACGTACCCACTGGGCACATTCAGGAAACATTGCTTGGGAACATCTTGAGGAAATTTCAAATGGAGTTAGTGGCAACGGTTGAATTACATGTCAAGGTAACATTTGAAATGTAATCAACCTGGAATTGGTGATTACAATCATTGAAAAGTGCACATGAACTCACCATGTAATCAAGATGTAATCACCAATTCCAGGTGCCCCTGTCCCCAGTGGGAGTAGATACGAATAGGATCTTCACCCTGGCCTGGGTCCCACCAATCTTTGTGCGGGGTGATGTGGATGTTGTCGAAGGCATCCGGGTCCTCGAGCTCGGTTGTAATGACTTCAATGATATCCCAGTAGAGTATTCCCTCAACAATAAACTCTGGTGCCTTGGCTTCCTGCTTCTGCACCCCCGTACACGGTACCCGTATGCGCACTGAACCCTCCTTCCACCCATTGCCCAGCTTGAGTCCTGCTCCTGGCTTTGAAATCCATTTTCGTTTGAATCGTCGGATTGTGGTAACAGCATTGAAGTCTTTGAGTGTCAAGGGAGAGAACTCTGGGTGCCTGATGAGCCCCTTCAGCTATCTTTTCTCCATGGGTCATGGACCATACATCGTGACAATTCTCCATGGGTCATGGGCCATGCAACGTTGTACAACGCGTTGTACAACCCATGACCCATGGAGAAAAGATACCATTGTACAACCCATGACCCATGGGTAATGGAATAGTATCCGTTGCCCATGCCCCATGGGTTGTACAATGGTATCTGTTGCCCATGCCCCATGGGTTGTACAACACTATCCCTTCCCCATGCCCCATGGGTTGTACAATGCTATCTGTTCCCCATGGGTCATGGGTTGTACAACGCTATCCATTCTCCATGGGGCATGGGTTGTACAACGCTATCCTTTCTCCATGGGGCATGGGTTGTACAACACTATCCCTTCCCCATGCCTCATGGGTTGTACAATGCTATCCTTTCCCCATGGGGCATGGGTTGTACAACGCTATCCATTCTCCATGGGGCATGGGTTGTACAACACTATCCATTTCCCATGGGTCATGGGTTGTACAACACTATCTATTTCCCATGCCCCATGGGTTGTACAATGCTATCCGATTCTCATGCCCCATGGGTTGTACAACACTATCCATTTCCCATGCCCCATGGGTTGTACAACACTATCCGTTCCCCATGGGTCATGGGTTGTACAACGCTATCCTTTCTCCATGGGGCATGGGTTGTACAACACTATCCATTCTCCATGCCCCATGGGTTGTACAACACTATCCAATTCCCATGCCCCATGGGTTGTACAACGCTATCCTTTCTCCATGGGGCATGGGTTGTACAACACTATCTATTTCCCATGGAGCCCCTTCAGCTATCTTTTCTCCATGGGTCATGGACCATACATCGTGACAATTCTCCATGGGTCATGGGCCATGCAACGTTGTACAACGCGTTGTACAACCCATGACCCATGGAGAAAAGATACCATTGTACAACCCATGACCCATGGGTAATGGAATAGTATCCGTTGCCCATGCCCCATGGGTTGTACAATGGTATCTGTTGCCCATGCCCCATGGGTTGTACAACACTATCCCTTCCCCATGCCCCATGGGTTGTACAATGCTATCTGTTCCCCATGGGTCATGGGTTGTACAACGCTATCCATTCTCCATGGGGCATGGGTTGTACAACGCTATCCTTTCTCCATGGGGCATGGGTTGTACAACACTATCCCTTCCCCATGCCTCATGGGTTGTACAATGCTATCCTTTCCCCATGGGGCATGGGTTGTACAACGCTATCCATTCTCCATGGGGCATGGGTTGTACAACACTATCCATTTCCCATGGGTCATGGGTTGTACAACACTATCTATTTCCCATGCCCCATGGGTTGTACAATGCTATCCGATTCTCATGCCCCATGGGTTGTACAACACTATCCATTTCCCATGCCCCATGGGTTGTACAACACTATCCGTTCCCCATGGGTCATGGGTTGTACAACGCTATCCTTTCTCCATGGGGCATGGGTTGTACAACACTATCCATTCTCCATGCCCCATGGGTTGTACAACACTATCCAATTCCCATGCCCCATGGGTTGTACAACGCTATCCTTTCTCCATGGGGCATGGGTTGTACAACACTATCTATTTCCCATGGAGCCCCTTCAGCTATCTTTTCTCCATGGGTCATGGACCATACATCGTGACAATTCTCCATGGGTCATGGGCCATGCAACGTTGTACAACGCGTTGTACAACCCATGACCCATGGAGAAAAGATACCATTGTACAACCCATGACCCATGGGTAATGGAATAGTATTCGTTGCCCATGCCCCATGGGTTGTACAACACTATCCATTCTCCATGGGGCATGGGTTGTACAACTCTATCCATTTCCCATGGGTCATGGGTTGTACAACACTATCTATTTCCCATGCCCCATGGGTTGTACAATGCTATCCAATTCTCATGCCCCATGGGTTGTACAACACTATCCATTTCCCATGCCCCATGGGTTGTACAACACTATCCGTTCCCCATGGGTCATGGGTTGTACAACGCTATCCTTTCTCCATGGGGCATGGGTTGTACAACACTATCCATTTCCCATGGGTCATGGGTTGTACAACACTATCTATTTCCCATGCCCCATGGGTTGTACAATGCTATCCGATTCTCATTCCCCATGGGTTGTACAACACTATCCGTTCCCCATAGGGCATGGGTTGTACAACACTATCCTTTCCCCATGGGGCATGGGTTGTACAACACTATCCATTCTCCATGCCCCATGGGTTGTACAACGCTATCTGTTCCCCATGGGTCATGGGTTGTACAACACTATCTGATTCCCATGCCCCATGGGTTGTACAATGCTATCCATTCTCCATGGGGCATGGGTTGTACAACACTATCTATTTTCCATGCCCCATGGGTTGTACAATGCTATCCGTTCCCCATAGGGCATGGGTTGTACAACACTATCCTTTCCCCATGGGGCATGGGTTGTACAACACTATCCATTCTCCATGCCCCATGGGTTGTACAACGCTATCTGTTCCCCATGGGTCATGGGTTGTACAACACTATCTGATTCCCATGCCCCATGGGTTGTACAATGCTATCCATTCTCCATGGGGCATGGGTTGTACAACACTATCTATTTTCCATGCCCCATGGGTTGTACAATGCTATCCAATTCCCATGCCCCATGGGTTGTACAACAGCATCTTATGCCCATGGGGCATCAGTTGCAGAATGGTGTCCTTTCTCCATGTCCCATGGATTATATCACTATTCCAGGAAAGGAGATACTTTATAAATCAACCATTAGCTGTGTGAATTTGAAAAAATTAGACTCTGTTTGTATGCATGATAGACCATATATCAGTTTGTGGCTCTAACCTAATGGAAACTAAACTTAACCTGATAATAGCCACAACCTAATCCTCAATCTAACTTGAGCCAATGTAAACTTGACCCATGAACCTAAGCCTAACCTAATCCTAAACCTGGTCTGATCCCAAATCTACCCCTAACCTGACCTGACCTGACCTAACCTAACCTAACCTTATCTGACCTGAACCTACACCTAACCTAACCTAACCTAACCTAACCTAACCTAACCTAACCTAACCTAACCTAACCTAACCTATACCTAAACTAACCTATACCTATACTAACCTATACCTAACCTAACCTGGTATGGGCAAACCTAACCTACCTATCATGACCTGTTTCAGCCTAATGTCATTTATGCCAGCCAAGACTAACTTCACCCAGTTGCAAACATATGACTTGGGTCACAGGACCATAAAGCAAACTGCAGTCCCCTCACTCTGTGCCCAACCATCCGATAAGCCCACGGACGCACATATATATCATCAGCAACCCAGCATCATGCTTATCACCCATGTTCAACCACAAACCACTCTCACCCTTTGTTCTGTGCCATCTCAAAGCCTAACCATAACTCTAGCTCACCCACCCATATTCATCCTTGTGTGGAATATGTTATAAGTCTATAAACCATATGTTTGTAGTCCACTTGCTTGTGGGCCCAAGGAGGTGGATGAACTTGAGTTGTGGTTTGTCTGTGAGATGGCACAGAACAAAGGGTGAGAGTGGTTTGTGGTTGAACATGGGTGATAAGCATGATGCTGGGTTGCTGATGATATATATGTGCGTCCGTGGGCTTATCGGATGGTTGGGCACAGAGTGAGGGGACTGCAGTTTGCTTTATGGTCCTGTGACCCAAGTCATATGTTTGCAACTGGGTGAAGTTAGTCTTGGCTGGCATACATGACATTAGGCTGAAACAGGTCATGATAGGTAGGTTAGGTTTGCCCATACCAGGTTAGGTTAGGTATAGGTTAGTATAGGTATAGGTTAGTTTAGGTATAGGTTAGGTTAGGTTAGGTTAGGTTAGGTTAGGTTAGGTTAGGTGTAGGTTCAGGTCAGATAAGGTTAGGTTAGGTTAGGTCAGGTCAGGTCAGGTTAGGAGTAGATTTGGGATTAGACCAGGTTTAGGATTAGGTTAGGCTTAGGTTCATGGGTCAAGTTTACATTGGCTCAGGTTAGATTGAGGATTAGGTTGTGGCTATTATCAGGTTAAGTTTAGTTTCCATTAGGTTAGAGCCACAAACTGATATATGGTCTATCATGCATACAAACAGAGTCTAATTTTTTCAAATTCACACAGCTAATGGTTGATTTATAAAGTATCTCCTTTCCTGGAATAGTGATATAATCCATGGGACATGGAGAAAGAACACCATTCTGCAACTGATGCCCCATGGGCACAAGATGCTGTTGTACAACCCATGGGGCATGGGAATTGGATAGCATTGTACAACCCATGGGGCATGGAAAATAGATAGTGTTGTACAACCCATGCCCCATGGAGAATGGATAGTGTTGTACAACCCATGGGGCATGGAGAATGGATAGTGTTGTACAACCCATGGGGCATGGGAATTGGATAGTGTTGTACAACCCATGACCCATGGGAAATGGATAGTGTTGTACAACCCATGCCCCATGGAGAATGGATAGTGTTGTACAACCCATGCCCCATGGGGAAAGGATAGCGTTGTACAACCCATGAGGCATGGGGAAGGGATAGTGTTGTACAACCCATGCCCCATGGAGAAAGGATAGCGTTGTACAACCCATGACCCATGGGGAACGGATAGTGTTGTACAACCCATGACCCATGGGGAACGGATAGTGTTGTACAACCCATGGGGCATGGGAATTGGATAGTGTTGTACAACCCATGACCCATGGGAAATGGATAGTGTTGTACAACCCATGCCCCATGGAGAATGGATAGCGTTGTACAACCCATGCCCCATGGGGAAAGGATAGCGTTGTACAACCCATGAGGCATGGGGAAGGGATAGTGTTGTACAACCCATGCCCCATGGAGAAAGGATAGCGTTGTACAACCCATGACCCATGGGGAACGGATAGTGTTGTACAACCCATGACCCATGGGGAACGGATAGTGTTGTACAACCCATGGGGCATGGGAATTGGATAGTGTTGTACAACCCATGACCCATGGGAAATGGATAGTGTTGTACAACCCATGCCCCATGGAGAATGGATAGCATTGTACAACCCATGCCCCATGGGGAAAGGATAGCGTTGTACAACCCATGAGGCATGGGGAAGGGATAGTGTTGTACAACCCATGCCCCATGGAGAAAGGATAGTGTTGTACAACCCATGACCCATGGGGAACGGATAATGTTGTACAACCCATGCCCCATGGGAATCAGATAGCGTTGTACAACCCATGCCCCATGGAGAATGGATAGCGTTGTACAACCCATGGGGCATGGGAATTGGATAGTGTTGTACAACCCGTGACCCATGGGGAACAGATAGCGTTGTACAACCCATGGGGCATGGGAATTGGATAGTGTTGTACAACCCATGCCCCATGGGGAAAGGATAGCATTGTACAACCCATGAGGCATGGGGAAAGGATAGTGTTGTACAACGTTGCATGGCCCATGACCCATGGAGAATTGTCACGATGTATGGTCCATGACCCATGGAGAAAAGATAGCTGAACCCTGTGGCCTGATGACATTATGGACGAGATCGTTGACTCCCAAAGGGGTGTTTCTGAGTCCCCGAGTCAGCCATGCAAGGATAAGATCTTCTGAGAGGTTGTTTGAGTTGGAGAAGGGGTCGTCCCCAGGATCTGGAGGAATAACCACCATCAAGTTAGACCCAAGAGATTGGGGGGTGGGCAAAGGTGGGTGAGCATCGGCGAAGGTGTCTGGATCACGCGGGTTGTGCGTGGAGGTGGTGAGGTACTTGCGGAACACCCTGAAGGAGTTGGACTTAGTCATAGTCCACAAGTTTTTGATGGGACTGCCGCGTCCTGATCCAGGAGAACTCTGTCACTCAGGCTCTTCATTTTGTTCATCGGTACGTAGGATTGGTGGTGATGGCACAGGCAAAGGGTCATGGAAACGCACAGGGAGTCGCCGAGTCCTCGCCGCATGTTGAAGTCCCGTATCAATTGCACAATCAAACAGTGGGATCTGGGCATCACCATCAGCTTGTCTCGTATTTTGTGAGTTCAGTTCATTAAACATACTGGTGTGGCTCTGGCTGATCATCCAGTCTCCAATGCCAAACGGGCTTCAACATCTCGCCTTTGTTGTTCCTCCTCTTCCTCTTCGTCGTGTTTGCGCTTCAACAGCCTCGAGCTCCCAAGGGATGTTTGTCCTTCCGGGGTGTCCCGGTGACTTTTATTTATGTGGATACTGAGTCCACGGATTGAAGAAAACTCTCGCCCTGCACAATCTCCCTCGTAGCAAAGATGGGGCATCATACCTGCGAGTGTCGCGATTAGAGTTGCACGATTGCAGCGTGTCAGGCTGACGTGACCTCTACAGTTCAATAGCACTCTTGCTATCCAAACCTATCACATGCAGGGGTCAAACACACAGCTATAACCCTGTTGCAAACCCAGGGATATCGGAAGTCTCTTCACAGACTAGATTGGAGAAGAGGAGAAAGAAGGAGACAAGGGTCTTCAGGCACTCTTGCTCTAAGCACACAGCAGTAGAGGTCACGGAGAGTCTGATGATAACAAATCTAAGGAGTACAGGCTAAACTACTCTGAGTATATATACTACTTAGATTTGTGACGTGACAGTGACATGTAACTACCCTAAAGATACAAACACAGACAAACATGGTCCGTGCGCAGCACTGCATGGTCTGTGCGTTACGTGGTGACTAATGCTACAAATTATCAGCTGATAAACGAAAGTGTGGCGGCCAATAGCAATTTGAGAGCATTACAAAGCAGTTACAAAGCATGACGTAGCCTGGGAATGTTCGGAAGGAATGTGGGTATGACTGACTAACAGCCAATGGCAAAAAGGGGAACATATGACTAAGAAATAGGGGCATATGATGTCATGTGGGTCATGCGCAGTAAACAATAGAAATGATGACTCAACTCCTGAGTCGTGGAAGGGGCGTGGCATTTGGTATATAACCAAAGGGGGTTGGATGACTGGGTCTCTCAACAAACCCACCTTTGTTACACACAGTCAACATGCCTCGTGCTTCTACTCGTGTTCCCACCCGTCGCTCTTCTTCCTACTCTCCTGTTCAGGAGAACAACTTTAACATCGACCGTTTCTCTCACGCTCGTCGTGATGCCTCCCGTCCCTATCCCACTTTGGGAAACGTCATGGACCGGACCGCCACCGCCGACCCTAATGAGGGTTTTACCGACTTAGGTTCGGGATGCCGGTTGACATATTTAGCATGTCTGCTGACGTTCCGCTTTAGGTTTAGGGACTTTATCCAGGCTTCTCGTAGGGTGTCTCGGCGCAAGTTGGCGCGTATCGAGACGAACCCTTATGCGACCGAACTCCTTAACAGGGGTGTCGAGTTCGTCACCGAGACCAATGAGACCTTCAACTCTGTGTTGGAGGCCAGCGTTATCCATACGGGTAACGTTGGGTCCATGTTGATGGATGAGATTGCTCATGTCAATGAGCGAGTTGATGGTCGTCGAGAAGAGATCGAGAAATTGGAGAAGGAGTTCCTTGGATGTCATGAAGGCATCTTGAAGATCGAGGATGAGCAGGAGCAGCATGGTATGGCGATCGACAGGTTGAAGGTAAATGTGGGGTCAGGAGATATTGGTCATCTCTAACTCAACATTTCCTTTAGGGAGAGGTGATCACATTGAAGGACTTGGTCCGGAGTCTCGTTGCGAAGACCGGGGAATTGGAAGACGATAAGGTACTGGGACTGGGATCGAAGATAATTGTCGTCTTCTAACCCTGTTCCTTTTAGGTCCGCCTTACTCGTCGTGTTTCCGAATTGACCGGAGAAGTCCGGGATCTCCAGAGGAAGTGCAACGAGCCGGAGGTCCAAGTCGAAGAAGAAGAAGGGGAAGAGGTTCTGCATCGGGCCGGGTCGCCGATCATCCCTAATCGGGCTGAGTCGCCGCCCGCTCGTTTGTTGGTCCGTCACGAGAACAGGTTGGTTCCCATTGATGATGAGGTCATCGAAATCGGGAGCGACGAATTCTATCAGAACGTAGGAGTTGTCCGTAGGGATACTCCTCGTCCTGAGTTCGTTTCTACTCCTTGGAGTAGTCGCCGTCAATGGCCTGCTCTGGAGTATGATCCGTACGCCGAGTTCGTTCCCGATAGTGAACCAAACTCTGATACGGAGCTTCCAGATTATGATGACTTGTCGGACGTAGACCCGAACGAGATCCGGGAGCAGAACTGGTTGAACGAGGAGTTGGTGAGATCGGCCTTGGAAGTAGTACAGAGGATTCACAGAGATATTGATTAAATAACTCTTTTGTACTATTTGGCTTCCAAGGAATTAATCTTCTATTTTGTCTATTGCATGTGATCCATGAGTCGTAAAGCATAATGGTTTTCATAAGTCCAATCCAAGGGTCAGATTAATAAGCCGGTTGACTTCTGCGAGAGGTCAGCGCGCGACGCTTATTAATACATCCCTTGTTGTCGGTAGCCTGAATATCTACTAGTCGTCCAGGGGCAACGGAGGGCCAGGTAGGGGGGATCTTCGTATGAAGGTCCGCCGATACATGTTCACGTATTATACCTCGGGTCTTCTGGGGTATCTTGACTAGTAGCACGTTCCACGTATTGGACTTTGAGTCGTTAAGCATAGGGCATATTGCATAATAAACAGTTTACCGCCGTGTTTAGGGCAGGGCACCAACTGACTTAGTGGTGATGAGGCATTAAATAAAGGAAATGAAAGGGGGTAAACGGCGAAATCATCACACAGCGGATGCAACTGGTGCATTGGATCTATCCTTGTTTGGAGTTTGCTAACTGAAACAAATAAACCGCACAGGAGGGATACATTAGGGGTGCAACCGCCCATTGAATCCCTCCCTCGAACGACCATGGCAACGCAGCTTTCTGAGAACAATCCCCAGAGGTATGTAGCACCTCGCGAACCCCATCCGATAACCACATGCTTACCCTACACTTCAGCGAGCCCAAGCTCACCCCTCAGGAGAACAAAGAAATCAGGGAAAAATCGAGTTGGCTCTGTCAAGTTGCAAATCCTTTCATGGACTTGTATATTGTCAGGAACATGGTATTTTTAAACTTTTTATAACACGCTCTTTCTTCGAACTCTTCTCACCATTTCTTGTGTTTGAATGCTTCACATTCTTTATCCTTCACACCAATCATTCAAAACACACACACGCGCGTACTATTCCCAGTGAATCGGAACTACATGGCCATACAAAATGCTATCAACGTCCCATCAGAAATCGACTCTATCTACGGCAGGCCTAAAGGTCATCAACTGTCCATCCCGGAGATCGTAGTGCTGGCCCCTCCTTGCAAGGACCTCCCCGAACATGGTGTCACCGTCTTTGGCACTCAGCTGAACGACTAGCTCAAGCCGATAGGAAGAGATGCCTTCGAGCGGTCTGATCAGCCTCCCAGATGTCACCGAACTGCGGAACATCTGGTCCCACATCTCCATCACCGGGTGACCGCTCGGCAGGACTATCAACGTAGTCGGCAAGCGACCCTCCGTCTCCCTCGTCGGACCCCTGGGTGGGATCCTGTACTGCGAGTCTGGTGAAGTGCCTTCGCTGGACCTCTGACTCGACCTGTTGGAAAGGACGGTGGACCCGATATCGGAATCCTCGCTCCTCACTTCGACCAGACTGGTCACCATCCAACTCAACTGGTCGAGGGTAAGGATTAGCCAATGCGGTCATGCGATGGGCAGGACGGCGTCGAGAGCGTTTGCAACGTTGTCCCTTAGTCACCGGACGTACCTCGGCAACTCTCGGAGCATCTTCGGCCCGATCAACGACCATGACCTCATCCTCAATCTTCACCAACTGATGGATTGGCTGCAAGACGCAGCGCCCACAGTTCTCCTTGTCGGACGCGGCCAAAGTGGAAGCCGGGGCCGGAGTTGGGACGGGAACAGAGTTCTCAATCGGAGGTGTCGCATAGGATGACGGGTTAGGCAATGGGAGTACCACTTCGTCGGTGTACTCCAGCTCGAACGGAACGTCGGCAGTCCCCTGACCAACCAACACAGGACCCTCCTTGCAGTTGCAGGTCTTATCCTGCAAGTGTGATGATTTCGCCATTTACCCACTTCATTTCCTTTATTTAACGCCTCATCACCACTAAGTCAGTTGGTGCCTTGCCCTAAACACAGCGGTAAACTGTTTATTATGCAGTATGCCCTATGCTCAACGATTCAAAGTCCAATACGTGGAACGTGCTACTAGTCAAGATACCCCAGAAGACCCGAGGTATGATACGTGAACATGTACCAGCGGACCTTCATACGAAGATCCCCCCTACCTGGCCCTCCGTTGCCCCTGGACGACTAGTAGATATTCAGGCTACCGACAACAAGGGATGTATTAATAAGTGTCGCGCGCTGACCTCTCGCAGAAGTCAACCGGCTTATTAATCTGACCCTTGGATTAGACTTATGAAAACCATTATGCTTTACGACTCATGGATGACACGCAATAGACAAGAACGAAGATTGATTCCAAGGAGCCACAGTACAAAAGAGTTATCTAATCAATATCTCTGTGAATCCTTTGTACTGCCTCCAAGGCCAACCTCACCAACTCCTCATTCACCCAGTTCTGCTCCCTAATCTCGTTTGGGTCAATGTCCGACAAGTCATCGTAATCTGGAAGCTCCGTATCAGAGTTTGGTTCACTATCGGGAACGAACTTGGCGTACGGATCATACTCCAAGGCAGGCCATTGACGACGACTACTCCAAGGAGTAGACACGAACTCAGGACGAGGAGTATCCCTACAGACAACTCCTACGTTCTGATAGAATTCGTCGCTCCTGATCTCAATGACCTCATCATCAACAGGAACCAACCTGTTCTCGTGACGGACCAACAAACGAGCAGGTGGCGACTCAGCCCGATTAGGGATTATTGGTGACCCGGCCCGATGCGGAACTTCCAATTCCTCTTCTTCAACTCGGACCTCCGGCTCGCTGCACCTCCTCTGGAGATCCCGGACTTCTCTGGTCAACTCGGAAATACGACGACTAAGGCGAACCTAAACGGATAGGGTTAGAAGATATCAAAAACCTTCAACCGCTACTCGTTACCTTATCGTCCTCCAATTCTCCGGTCTTAGTAACCAGAGCCCGGACCAAGTCCTTGAGAGTGGTCAACTCTCCCTTCACCAAATTGATGTTGGCGCCCTGCCGAACGATGCTATCTTCCTGTCCATGAATGACGCCTTGCATATCCTCCTTCCAATTCTCCAAAGCTTCTATCTCCTCACGACGACCATCAATGTGCTCGTTGACATGAGCCACTTCATCCATTAACATGGACCCAATGTTCCCCGTATGGAGAACGCTGGCCTCCAACACAGAGTTGAAGGTCTCGTTGGCCTCAGTCACAAACTCAACACCCCTATTGAGGAGTTCATTCACATAAGGGTTGGTCTCAATGCGCGCCAACTTGCGCCGAGACACCCTACAAGCGGCTTGGAGAAAGTCCCTGAAACCTAAAAGGAGTTAGCTTGGTTTCCTAAATCGGAATGCGCAAGCAGGACCCCCACCTAAATCAGAGAACCCTTCCTTAGGGTTGGTGGTGGCGGTGCGATCCATAACGGCTCCCAAAGTGGGATAAGGACGAGACAGATCACGGCGGGCATGGGAGAAACGATTGATGTTGAAGTTGTTCTCCTGAACAGGAGAGTAGGAAGAAGAGCGACGAGTGGGAACACGAGTTTGAGCACGAGGCATGTTGGCTATGTGTAACAAAGGTGGGTTTGTTGAGAGACCCAGTCATCCAACCCCCTTTGGTTATATACCAAATGCCATGCCCCTTCCACGACTCAGGAGTTGAGTCATCATTTCTATTGTTTACTGCACATGACCCACATGACATCATATGCCCCTATTTCTTAGTCATATGCTCCCCTTTTGCCATTGGCTGTCAGCCATACCCACATTCCTTCCGAACATTCTCAGGCTACGTCATGCTTTGTAACTGCTTTGTAATGCTCTCAAATTGCTATTGGCCGCCACACTTTCGTTTATCAGCTGATAATTTGTAGCATTAGTCACCACGTAACGCACAGACCATGCAGTGCTGTGCACGGATCATGTTTGTCTGTGTTTGTATCATTAGAGTAGTTACATGTCACTGTGACGTCACAAATCTAAGTAGTATATATACTCAGAGTAGTTTAGCCTGTACTCCTTAGATTTGTTATCTCAGACTCTCCGTGACCTCTACTGCTGTGTGCTTAGAGCAAGAGTGCCTGAAGACCCTTGTCTCCTTCCTTCTCCTTCTTTCCAATCTAGTCTGTGAAGAGACTTCCGATATCCCTGGGTTTGCAACAGGGCTATAACTGTGTGTTTGACCCCTGAGTGTGATAGGTTTGGATAGCAAGAGTGCTATTGAACTGTAGAGGTCGCGTCGGCCTGACAGCAAGGACACGACCTGCGCAGTCAACACGGCCGCCACGTCTTCGAGTTGCTCAGTCTAGAAGAAGTCTCTCAGTCATTGCATAAACCTGCAAAGGCTGAAAGAACCTTTTCATCCCTCCTGGCCAAAGCACCCTTGATGTTATTATCCCAAACCTTCAGGCCGGCAATCAACTCTTGATGGTTAGCAACCATCGCCTCCAACGCCTCATTTGTCCCCTGCTGGAATGCGGCCAAGGTCTCATTCATATGAAGACCCTCCACTGACACAGTGGGCAATGGGGTCCAATCCAATCCGGATTATCCCCTGTTTATGTTCTGATTAGGATAAATATTACTTACATTTTCGGTATTGGTTTAGTACTGGAAAATATTTGGTAATATTGCTAAGAAAATGTTGGGAAACTTGTAAAATATTCCGGCACGGAATATTGTGATTGGAGCCAGCTGATTGGCTGGCACAGTGGAATATTTTAGATAATCTGAAAAATATTCAAACAATAATCCTTGTTGGATTATTCCCGGATTTTCAGGTATATACTAGATAAGGAAATACACTGAATATTTATCCTAATCGGAACATAAACAGGGGATAATCCGGATTGGATTGGACCCCATTGCCCACTGTGTGACAGATGAAGGACGTCTGCCTTCGCCTCCTTCACCTCGCGCTCTAAACGTTCCACCTAGGCAGTTTGATTAGTTGAGAGTCATACTCGAATATTCAAACGGAGAACCCACCCGGCTCTCCCCTTCCCGAACGAGCGACCACAAGAGACTAGTGGAAGCGGTGGCATGGCGGACGGCCCGAGGAACGGTTGCCCCGTGCTCCAACAGGTCCTGATCGTAGATTCCCCTCTGCAGGGTGTACCAGAGCTCCTTCTTGATTGGATGCTCCAACTCCCCGAACCTACCCCTCATCTGGAAGGCCACCTTCTCGGCAATCATTGTACGGACCCAGAGCTCATCGTCCCAGGTCAACCCCATCAAATGAGGGATCATCTCCCTGAGACGTTCAGTGTCCACCTCCTTGACGACCTCCAAGATCTAGAAGCCGTTAGCTGAACATCAACGCCCTAAAGAACGTAACCTCTACCTAGAGGAAGGCATTAGTGCAAACACACGAAGCTCTAGGTCTCCCCCATACCTGGTCATCAGTGGTATAGGGAGTCCCCGCCGCATTGGCGTAGGTCTTGCGGGCAGTGGCACGACGGTTGATACGGGAGATGGTGGAGATGCCGTTGGCGACTTTGTAGGTGTGGTTGTTTGGGAAGGACATGTTTTGGTAAGATGATGGGGAAGTTGCTGGTGTTGCTGATCAAGGATGGCTCCAAGAAGACGTCCTTCTTATAGCCTAGATTGGTGATCCTTCATGTGACCTGCCTCGACAAACCTCATTGGTCCGGGTCACATCAACTTCCGCCCCTGTACCATCATCATTGGCTTACTACATCAAGCTGACACCTTGGCCCGCGGGACAGCCTTGGAAGAACTTTGTTCCGGAACGCCTAGAACGCGCACGCACTAAAAATAGGTCTCAAGACCCTGATGACCCTTTCATGACATCACGACCCCCTTTTACAACCCCTTATGACTTTACGATTACGACCAACCCTGGACCCTGATCACACACGTGGACCGTCACATCACAGTCTCTTAACCGGAGGAAGGAATTGCCGTTATTTGGAAGGAGTGCCTTAGACTCTTTTTGTTTAGCCCAGCGAATGTGGAGTAGCCATTAGCATGAAACACCGGTGAATCTGTAATCCCTCATGTCCCATGAGTCTAGGCCCGACCTCCTCATGTTCGGACGTACGTTGAGGTTGCCACTAGTCCGTGATGCTGTTACCGCCTACAGACAACAAGGGATGTTGAATGTCTCTACTCCTGAATCCAGCTGGCAGAGGCCATGTAAAGGGAGATTGACACCTGGCCCTTGGGTGAGATCCCCAGGTACGAACTTTCATGACCCCATGCCCCTTTTTCTTTTAGGACTAGTGTTATCTTTACCCCTATGTTTCATGCGGACATTTCTTATCTTTTATGCAATCCTTCACACGCTAGTAAGGCCCTTTGTCCTTTATTCTCCCATGCGTCACCCTTGTTCGCTTCCCTTACTTAGCGTTCTCACACTCCTTATCTCCCTTTGTTCTGGCTTGATAAGGGTATATTAGGGTATTGACGTCATGGCCACTCCTTTAGTATAAGTAGCAACTGTGGCTGTATTGTAGTACCTTAGTTTTGTTACCTCAGGAAATCCTCTGCCCTTCTCAGCCCAGTTGCAGTTAAGGTCAAGTCAGAGTTTCTTGTTTGATCCAAGACATCCCCCATCTGCTCTCCCTCCCACTCTGCGCATCAACTGCGCCTCGTAACTATAGAACCCCAGCGTTCATATTAGAACACCTCAAGCGTCCAGTCGATCAACTGGTGGAGTCATCAATCCTGTTGTAGGGATAAACCCTTGTTGGTTAAACCGAACGAAGTACGGTTTAGGTTGGGTTTCTCTTTAGGATTTCGACCTGACTTGTAGTGACCTCGGACAACCTACCAGAAGAATAGAGACGTGATCGTTCTCTCACAAGCTAGTTGGACTAGTGAGTACTCTGCGGAGTCGGCTCAGTGCATGTCAGGGTTGTGGGCCTGCTTACTGTTTAGGGGAGACACTAGAGGATTAGCAGGGTAGGGTGTGTCCGAACGGGGTTTGAGGAAAGGAGTTCCTGGAGTGGAAACTAGAGGAGGGGGAATATCAAGAGCGAGCAGGGACTCGAATTGATAGGGATGAATGGGAGCGTTGTAGTCGTTGCAGAATTTGATCAGGTGTTGGATGAAAGGCTCGAAGTCTTGGTCGCTGAGGGCTTCAAAGCTGTTAAGATATTCTATAACCGGATAAGGTAAGTCAGTTGGTATATCCCACCAGAGAACTATGATGGCAGGGCAGCGAGTATGAATGTTGGTGGTTAGGTGGATTCGTGGAGTGGGAAAGTAAAAGGCTGGGCTGATACTGAAGTAGACAGTGGCTAGCACGCTCTCAGTGAAATCAGACTTCCAGAGAAACTGATGATCAGCTCCTAATAAAAAGGGGGGAGTAGTTACTCCGGCGTCAAGGGCAGCGAAGGGACGATAATAGGGGTGGTGAGCCAATAGACCAGAGGTTCTATTTAGCTGGAGGCTCCTGATGAGCTTATATTCCCAGATAGAGCGTCGAGCATTGGGTATGACTGGTCGGGGAACAGGACTGTTAGAGGGGAATGGATTGGGGGCACTGAACATACACTGGCAGGAGAATTCCTGCTTGAATGAGTCAGATAAAAGGTAAGACCTTGAGGAAAATTCCTCAGCTTACTTGTTTATCCAAGTATTTGGTAGACGAGTACAGAAGAGATTGAGAATGGGGAAAAGAAAGGAGCGAACGCTCTTCCTTATATACCCAATCCTCTACAGGAGTCATAATTCTACAACGAGTCAAACAGGAATCAACATGGTCTGTGCGTAATTTAGGGCAGGTCAAATGAGTCAGAGAGGTGGGACTTACACTGGGGGCAGGGGCACCTGGAATTGGTGATTACATCTTGATTACATGGTGAGTTCATGTGCACTTTTCAATGATTGTAATCACCGATTCCAGGTTGATTACATTTCAAATGTTACCTTGACATGTAATTCAACTGTTGCCACCAGCTCCATTTGAAATTTCCTCAAGATGTTCCCAAGCAATGTTTCCTGAATGTGCCTAGTGGGTACATTGTGAAAACATCTCATGTTTTTGAGCGCATTTAGATTACATCTCGGACGATTGAAGAACATGCTGATTACATTGCAGTATTATTTTTGCCGACAGGTTAAAAACATCCCAGAAACATTTATTGAGAACATTTCAAATGGAATTGGTGGACATTGGTTGGATTACATGTCAAGGTAACATTTGAAATGTAATCAACCTGGAATCGGCGATTACAATTATTGAAAAGTGCACATGAACTCACCATGTAATCAAGATGTAATCACCAATTCCAGGTGCCCCTGCCCCCAGTGTTAGAACGATTAATAACAAGTGCAGAACAGGAGAACAATAGTGGATGAGTCATTAGAAGCACAATGGGGATTTCTCATGTTTCAAGGTAGTAATAGAAGACTGGTGGGGATTTCCCATGATTGATGGGGAATTCTCACGTTTGACGGTGTCAATAGAAGAGCAATGGGGATTTCCCGTGATCGGTGGGGATTTCTCGGTGTTTGATGGAATTGCAATTTAGGGTGGAGGGTTCGTTTATCCTTTTTGGGATGATAATGAGTAATGGCGTATTGTCTTTGCCCGTTTGGGTACTCCATTGATCTGGATGTATTTAACCCGTGGTATGGTTTGGTCTTTCTCCCTATCGCCTCCTTTCCACTCCCACCAACTCACAGCAACTCTTTCCCCTTACAAACAACCCCTACTACTATGTCTCTCAACGCTGAAGCCACCCCTTTCGTCTCCGTCTCTTACAAAGACGACGCCCCTTACGACCCCGCTCACCACTTGTACGACTCCCCTGCTAACATCGCCCATGACAACCGGGTTGCCATAGAGTTCTTGTCGGCTCACAGTGCTCCCCCTCAAGTTTGGGAAGAAGTCGGTTATGAAGATCCTAACCGTGCTCGACCATGGGCTCCTGGTGTCTCTCCATTAGTGGATGCAATGGAGCGAGAGAGGGAGGAGTGTATTAAGAAGTTGGAGAGCAGGATGGATGTTATGTATGTTATCGTTAACAGTCTTAACGAAGACTTTACTCACTTCGCCTTGGAACATTGGAAACCATTCCAGGAATCTCTCTTCCGCTATTTTGGCCACCAGTGCCAAGGAGCGTATTGCACCGACCCCGCTCCTCACTCCCCCATTGTCCCTCCGACACCGCCAGGATCGAGGAGTCCCTCTTCCTCAATCCCCTCCCTGGAGTCCTGCCCCAGTTCCTCAGATGGTGACGAGGACTTCGAAGAAAGAGCGCAAGAGTCCGATGACTCGTTCTGGACAACAGTGTCGTCCCTCAAGCAAGAGTCATCAGGTTCGAATGAGGTTGAAGTTGGAAGTGGCAAGTCTGCAGGAGAAGTATGGATTCGATCTAGTTCGTGAAGGGCTAGATTCAGTGAGGAGGGATATGTTCAATGGGTTGGAGCATGACGTTCTAGGGTGCCGGGACTGCTGGGTGGACCTGGTATCTCGGGACTATACTTACTGCCCTCAGTTGGTGTACAACCCTTTCCACTTTGCTCATCATTGTCCGATAGATCAGGATTGCGTCTGTAAGATAGATCCTTTCCTCCTTGTCTAGTCTTCCTCTTGTTTTCCCTTGTATTATTACTACAATTGCGAATAAGACCAATGTCTTGAATTATCTGTGTGATTTTAGACATTATGTCACGCGTTCGTGACAGTGCACTGGTAGTTGTTGGGGTAGAGTGGCCCTGACACAGGCACAAGACCACGCCCAAGACCTGCGAGTGCCTCCAATGCCCACCTTACAATGATTATTCACTGTGCCTTCTTATAGCACACTGGTCCAACGAGAGATCTACATGGCAGACTTCAACGCAATCACCAGTCATCTGCCCTTTCTCAAATCCTGCCTCGAGTCCGATGTCCCATCAAAGTTTATTCAGAAGATCTTGCGCCAAGTGAGTCATTGCAAGCTGTTCCTGCTTCTATTACTTGCGGAACCCATCAAACCACTTAGGTCCAATCATTTGCGTCTCGCGCTCGGCAAACAGACACGAAGACGACCAAGCGCTCCATCGTCAAACTCATCCCACAGAAGTACCTGCCGCTCGGCGAAAACGGCAAAATTCCGGCAAATGCATACCAAGACTTAGAAGTAAAAGATCCAGATGCCTCTAAGTCCTGGCGTGGCTGGTGTCAGCGTGCTGAATTCTATTTCCTTTTTGAACCATTTTTTACATCCAACTTTCGCCCACTTTCCTTACCCATACCCCTTTCTTATCTTATCAGCCCCCCTTATCACGAACTCACACGTCATCAAAGAACACAGACAAAGGCACAGATAATATTACACACGGACGCACACACGACGAACAGCCGACGGAGTTGAATCCGCACGGACTCTATGGACAAGGACCAAGGTGTACAAACCCTAGCCGTCAAGACCTGGTCTGCCAGTACTCCTCAGCACTGGCAACCTCCTCCTCCGTCCCCTCCGAGGCACTCTCGACGACTTCCTCGTCGACCATCTCGACGACCCGAGCTTCCTCCAGACGATGAGCTATGGCCAGCTGAACCTCAGTGCGCAGGCGGTTCCTCGCTGAATCGACCATAGTCTGATCCAGAGTCCTCTGGACTGACCAACCCTCCACTCTCTCGGTCAGTTGAGCCACCAGGCGAACGGCCTCCGCTGCACGCTGGACCGACAAGAGCGTAAGGTCGGTTAAGCCGTTCACGTTGACGGACTCCACCGGAATCAGCTCGCCGTGATCCACGCGACACTGTAGCATCGTCGCATCGGAATAGGACGGTGGACTCAATGTCTCCACCCTGGCGGACAGCGTTGGGATTACTGGGACGCATGCGGTGCGCTGGACGAAGTGCCCCACGATAAGGAACCCAACAACGAGCACGGATAGAACGTTGCCCACGCACCGGCGAGATCGACGGAGGCGGAACCGGAACAACCACCTCGTTCTCCCCCGTGTACTCCAACTCAGGAGAACTGCTAGCCGGATTCACGGCCGTCTCCTCAGACGTCTCGCGGACGACCTCTTCCCCGCCATCAGTATGCGCCGGTGTACGGTATGAACTGTCGGAGGCTAAAAAGGATGTCAGTGGACAAGCCAAATATGTCAACTGACATCCCACCTATTGGGGAAGCCATCCGATCCGGTATCGACTCGTCCTCAGACTCATCGCGAACCGCAGCCACCGAACGAGTGCGGCAATGGCACAACCGCTCGCTCATCGATTCGACCCGAGCGCCCAACAACGGCAAGGCGTCGTCCAACGTGTCAACCTAGAAGTGGTATGAGCCCCCTCGGATCAAGACCAGGGGAAGACACACCGACCTTGGTATCCAACTCATTCAAGGCCCTTCGATGACGGTTGAGCCATCGGTCGACCTCGATCAGGTCTCGCTGAATGGTGTCGTCCCGTTCCTTCAATGACTCAACCAATCGGTTGTGTTCTTCGCGCATCGCCAGCATCTCGCTCTCAAACGTCACGCGGAGTGTATCGTTCATCAGGAGCAGCGTCTTCTTTGTGTCCAACGCTTCCGAGTACATCCTACGGGCATCGTCCTTCGCTTCCTTCACTTCACGCTTCAGCCGCTCATTCTACAAGCCTGTCAGTGTTATCCCACAAGCGGGATGCACAGACCGACTCACCGCTTTCTGTTCTGTCCTCAAAAGGAACCAAAGGCGGTGACCAACGGCTGCTGTGTAATGTTGCGAATGAGTCGCTCCCAGCCACCTTCCTTCGCCGTTTCCCAGGTCGTAGATTCCCATCTTCAGAAGACCCCACAACGATGACACCACCGGAGTCTCCCATGGCATACACAACTCGGTGTCAAACGTGACCCCGCGCATAGACTCCTGTAACTTGTGGTCAATCAAGTTGTGGTACCACAACTCGTCATCCATGGTCAAGTAGTGGGGAGGCCTGGCGATCGTTGCCTCCAGTTGTCGAGCATCCACCTTATCGGCAACCGCGAAGATCTACAACACGATGTCAGTTGTTGCCAGCAAACGGCAACACGTGACGTCGCACCTCGCGATAACTAGGGTACACCACATTGGCGTTCGGCAGTAAGTACCCCTTGTTCTGAACGGACCGAGGATCCGCGGACTCGATGGTAGCGGTGCTGTTCTCAGCACGGAAGACACGATCGGAGATCATGGGCATAATGGATGAGTAGTTGGTTGGTAGGATTGTTGGTTTGAGAAGAAGGGAGTTTGATGGATCCAACGGCCGGTTCGCGCTACGCTTTATCCAACCATCAAGAGCGCTTGCGCCCTATTCGCCATTGGATCGGTCCATCGTTTCACCGGCCCAGACTCCCCATACATTCGCTTCAACCATTCAAGCCCCACTCGGTCTTTTGTTGTCCCGAGCGGACGAGCTGACGCATCGTCCTCTTATTGATCAGTCTTCACATGTGATATTGTTCTTTGTCATTCCTTTCCCACACAACGTCATGACCCCTTTCTTATTCTCTCATGAACCCTGACCCATTAGTCATTCCTTTACCATTTCTATTCTCTGTTTCGGGCCGCTTACTGTTCTAGCTTACTCTCGGCCCTTCTTTGCTCCGAGTTATTATTAGATAGGATTATCTCTGTCCCGGCCGCTCTCCTATATAGGTACCAGTAGAGTAGCTGGGGACTCCCCATCTTTGATATCTCGGGAAGTCCTCTTCTCCTTGCAGCATTGGTGTATTTGCTGTAGGCCACTGAAGAGCTTATCGAGTAACTCTCTGAACACATTCGCTCTCCTCTCTCTCTCAGCCTTGCATTAAGAATCGGCGAACGCGCTTACAAAAAGGAGTTCCTCGCCGCTCTCTTAATCAAGCACCAGTTTGAGGCGCCATCCTCGGGCTCTTATCTCTGCCCTCAGAAGACGATAGGGATTGATCTGATAGAGGCTCGGCACTCCTGCTGTGAATTCGGACAACCTACCGGAGAACGCTCGTCCATCGCGTTTTGGACCACGTAGACTTTGGGTGGATATAGGGAAGTCGTTCCCCCTTTGCCCCATTGTTTCTTGTTGGTTGGAGTTGCGACTCACCAACAGCACTGGTACCTGAAGGGCGAAGAGTGGCCCTGACAGCTGGGAGACTCTCACCACCACAAGGCTGCTGTGCCCATCGACCACCTAACCACGTTTGAGACAGACCCAGAGAGGTAAGTGATTGAACATTTTATGTGGGGTCCCTGGCCTAACAACTTACGCCGTTCAGTTCCAGAATGAAATTGCGCAACGGGGGGCTCTCATTGATCGACAGCAAAGGTGATCCAAAGTTTCCAGCATTCCTTTACGACGAAGACGTCATGGATGGCTCCCTCGCACAGGGCCTCTTCCGAGGCCCACTTTTGCTATCAGTAAGTCATCCGTTGCTCCTATGCAATAGGTTGTCAACTAATCATTTCTATCACTGGGGACAAGCCCCCACTTACTGACCAGGTACTTTTTGAATACATTGTAGTTTCATGTCCAATGTACTAACACTTTGCTGGGCGAGAACAAGGTGAGTTCTTTCATAATGTACTGAACAATGTAACTACTACTTCCCAGCTCAGTACATTGTGGAAACATTCAAAAAGGACTAAATCATGTGATCACAATGTCCCTGATTAGTAATCGTCCTGTACTTTTTGGTTGTCCCAAAGAAAGTGATCAACAAGTACCTGCACTGCAAATTGTGGTTTCAATCAAAATTTACTGGGTCATGTGACTACAAAGTACCAAACTGGTGAATGCTGAGTACTTCTGGAATGTCCTGAGCACATGTGTCCAAATTTTACCCGAGTGGCTCAAAGAAAATGTGATCACAAAGTACTGAGACTGAGTAAATCCTGAACACTTTTTGAAAGAAACCAAAATGTACTGAATCGCCACTCAGTACTTTTTAAACAATTCAGTATATTTTGGTTTCTTTCAAAAAGTGTTCAGGATTTACTCAGTCTCAGTACTTTGTGATCACATTTTCTTTGAGCCACTCGGGTAAAATTTGGACACATGTGCTCAGGACATTCCAGAAGTACTCAGCATTCACCAGTTTGGTACTTTGTAGTCACATGACCCAGTAAATTTTGATTGAAACCACAATTTGCAGTGCAGGTACTTGTTGATCACTTTCTTTGGGACAACCAAAAAGTACAGGACGATTACTAATCAGGGACATTGTGATCACATGATTTAGTCCTTTTTGAATGTTTCCACAATGTACTGAGCTGGAAAGTAGTAGTTACATTGTTCCGTACATTCCAAAAGAACTCACCTTGTTCTCACCCAGCAAAGTGTTAGTACATTGGACATGGAACTACAATGTATTCAAAAAGTATCTGGTCAGTAAGTGGGGGCTTGTCCCCAGTGTATTCAGGTCTACAAACTCGTCTTCATTGCGCCTTCCGCTGCGACAGGTGCAAAGGTCTCGTTAAAGTGGGGAAATTCAAGAATCCATGGCATGGAGAAAGTCATCCCCTCGACAATATGTTATGCTGCGATCCAGGTGCGTGTTTGACATCTACCAAAGTAACACAATTTAAAGGTACCGGCCGCCACGGTCTTCTAGGCGTACGTCGTGTTGTGCAGTGTCTCAGAACAGTAGTACTTATTAAAATGATTAAGACTTTGTGATGTTTTGTCTTAAAAGTGAATGATTTTTCTCATGAGTTCCTCAATGCCCCCAAGGGGGCAAATTTTACTCATAGAGTATTAATCAAAATTATGGGGGGGACTAGGACCCAGGTGACCGGGCACTGGTGTTCCCAATTAGGCAGGTGCCGATGGTGTGGATGACCCGGGAGAGTGGATTGCTTATATAATGAAAAATAGACTGTGGGAATTTCCGATCAAAATTTTCCCAAAAGGAAAATTTTGATGGCTGATATAAGCAGGTCATGTGACTGACCAAAAAAGGAAATTCCTTTTTAGGAAATTTTGATGGCTGACATAAGCAGGTCATGTGACTGAAAAAAGTGGATGTTGCTTATGTAATCAGGTCATGTGACCGACCAAAAAAGGAAAGTTTTGATGGCTTACATAAGTGTCTCAAAAATGCTTTTGAAGGGGTCTTTCCTCAAAAGGAAATTCCTTTTTAGGAAATATTTGATGGATTACCAAAAAAGGAAATTTTGATGGCTTA
Organism: Thelephora terrestris; assembly: GCA_015956445.1. Classification (NCBI taxonomy): domain Eukaryota; kingdom Fungi; phylum Basidiomycota; class Agaricomycetes; order Thelephorales; family Thelephoraceae; genus Thelephora; species Thelephora terrestris. Next base: position 2,510,353 of record WIUZ02000002.1, on the reverse strand, counting down.
CATAAGTGGCTCAAAAATGCTTTTTGCAAAAATTACTGAAAAAGAAAATTTCCTTTTTGGGAAAGACTTTCCAAAAAAGGAAATTTTCTTTTTCAGTAATTTTTGCAAAAAGCATTTTTGAGCCACTTATGTAAGCCATCAAAATTTCCTTTTTTGGTAATCCATCAAATATTTCCTAAAAAGGAATTTCCTTTTGAGGAAAGACCCCTTCAAAAGCATTTTTGAGACACTTATGTAAGCCATCAAAACTTTCCTTTTTTGGTCGGTCACATGACCTGATTACATAAGCAACATCCACTTTTTCAGTCACATGACCTGCTTATGTCAGCCATCAAAATTTCCTAAAAAGGAATTTCCTTTTTTGGTCAGTCACATGACCTGCTTATATCAGCCATCAAAATTTTCCTTTTGGGAAAATTTTGATCGGAAATTCCCACAGTCTATTTTTCATTATATAAGCAATCCACTCTCCCGGGTCATCCACACCATCGGCACCTGCCTAATTGGGAACACCAGTGCCCGGTCACCTGGGTCCTAGTCCCCCCCATAATTTTGATTAATACTCTATGAGTAAAATTTGCCCCCTTGGGGGCATTGAGGAACTCATGAGAAAAATCATTCACTTTTAAGACAAAACATCACAAAGTCTTAATCATTTTAATAAGTACTACTGGCCGCCGTGAGGTGGCAACACTCAGAAATGGGACAGAAAGGACAAGAGCGTGATGATTGTCGGGGAGAAGAGGGATCGCTATCGAGAAGTACACGGTATCGTGGAATATATAGTACAGAAGTCAACATGATGTTGTAATCATGATTACATGATTACATCAAAGCGGGAGTCACTCAAAACAGGAGCCGCCCAAAATATGAAAATTGAACAACTATAATGGCCTCTTCCGGGCTGTAGGCACTCCCACGTTCGTGAGAAACAAGGGTGTTTCTCCTGCCCGGGCATTTATAATCTCGGGCCTCACCAAATCTGCCCTGTCTGCATCCTCTCCACCTTCTATCACATTCTCAGTCTCGATGGGCTTCCCTTCTCGGAGATCTTTCGTCGTCTTCTCCTCTGATCACAAGACAGTTTCACGGTATGTTTACTACCTCCCATTACGGTCATGATTATTTTCTGCAAGACTGATCATCGTCTTTATCACTATCACGGCAGCTTCAAGTCGATCTACCCAGATGGGTCCGCCACACCCAATCCACTCACAGTGAGTTCCCTCTTAACAATTATGTCGGTTTTGAATGATTAACAACCTCATACGCCTACAGTCATTGTGTTTATTCACCCGCTTATCTAGACGAGGCCACCGGCAGATCAAAACCAGCTTTCAAACCCTCAGCAATTTCAGGGTCAGTCGGGGAGAGTCCCAGGTGAGTGTGGACCGATCATTGATTTTGTTAACTCTTCCGCCCTTGTTTCATTATTGCACCCCAGATCTGTGCCTCCACAATCGACTCCGACTCGATCCCGGCAGATGATGAAATCCCCGCCCTCCTGTCCCTAGACGACAACCCCCCCTCCTGACTCCTATCGCAATTCCCACCTCTCGCTGTGCCCTCCTTGAAGTCGCGCGGCGTGCCGTCCTCAAACACCTTCTGAGCTGGGACCGCCTCTGTCGCCAGCATGCCTTCCTCGTATTCATTTTTTGCTGCTCCCCATTGTTTACCGTTGCCGTCTGCTACCTCTGTCAGGAACATGGTATTTTTAAACTTTTAACACGCTCTTTCTTCGAACTCTTCTTACCAATTCTTATGTTTTGAATCCTTCACACCAATCATTCGAAACACACACACGCGCGTACTATTCCCAGCGAATCCACAACGAGCTATACAAGTGCTATCCCAATCCCATCAAAAGTCGACTCTATCTACGGCAGGCCTGAAGGTCATCAACTGTCCATCCCGGAGATCGTAGTGCTGGCCCCTCCTCGCAAGAACCTCCCCGAACATGGCGTCACCATCTTCGGCGCTCAGCTGAACGACTAGTTCAAGCCGATAGGAAGAGATACCTTCGAGCGGACCGATCAGCCTCCCAGATGTCACTGAACTCTGGAACACTTGGTCCCACATTGCCATCACCGGGTGACTGCTCGACAGCAATATCGACGTAGTCGGCAAGTGACCCTCCGTCTCCCTCGTCGGACCCCTGGGCGGAATCCTGTCTTGCGAGTCGAAGCTGGTGGCGAAGCTGGATCTCCGACTCGACCTGTCGGTAGGGACGGTTGACCTGATAGCGGAACTCTCGTCCCCCACCTCGACCAGACTGGTCACCATCCGACTCGACTGGACGAGGATAGGGATTAGCTGATGGAGCCATGCGATGAGCAGGACGGCGTCGAGAGTGTTTGCATCGTTGCCCCTTAGTCACCGGACGTACCTCGGCGACCCTCGGAGCATCTTCGGCTCGGTCAACCTCCATGACCTCATCCTCGATCTTCACCAACTGATGGATCGGCTGCAAGACGCAGCGCCCACAGTTCTCCTTGTCGGAAGCGGCCAAGGTGGAAGCCGGACCTGGAGTCGGAACGGGAACCGCATTCTCGATCGGAGGCGTCGCATAGGACGATGGGTTAGGAGATGGGAGTACCACCTCGTCGGCGTACTCCAACTCGAACGGAACATCGGCGGTCCCCTGACCAACCAATTTGGGACCCTCCTTGCAGTTGCAGGTCTTGTCCTGCAAGGACTCGACCTGCGCTGTCAACACAGCCACCACGTTCTCGAGTTCTTCCGTCTAGAAGAAGTGTCAGCTTCCCTCATTTCGTCTTCGAGATGAGGAAAGCTACCTTTTCATCCCTCCTGGCCAATGCCCCCTTGATGTTGTTGTCCCTAACCTTCAGACCGGCGATCAACTCTTGATGGTTGGCGACCATTGCCTCCAACGCCTCGTTCGTTCCTTGTTGGAAGGCTGCCAAGGTCTCTTTCATCTGAAGACCCTCCGCTGACAGACGAAGGACGTCTGCCTTCGCCTCTTTCACCTCACGCTCCAATCGTTCAACCTAGGCAGTCTGATTAGTCGAGAGTCATACTCGCATATTCAGACAGAAAGCCTACCCGGCTTTCTCCCTCCCGAACGAGCGACCACAAGAGACTAGTGGAAGCGGTAGCATGGCGGACAGCCCGAGGAACGGTCGCTCCGTGCTCCAATAGATCCTGATCGTAGATTCCCCTCTGAAGGGTGTACCAGAGCTCCTTCTTGATCGGATGCTCCAGCTCCCCGAACCTACCCCTCATTCGGAATGCCACCTTCTCGTGTCGGAAAAATCCTCGAAGCATTATAATTTGACGTCGGTTATTATTTATTTGTAACGCCTTCTTAATGGAATGTCAAGGGTCAACATTTAAATATAAATTTGAAGCTGTCAATTACCTAAGTCATTGAGATTCGCGAGAGCAAATAATAACGTGGTTACAATCTTCTGATGCCTCCCAAGCGGTCAAAACGACGCCCCACGTCCAAAGAAATTACTTGTGCCCGATGTGGTGAGAAGTGGAATGCGAGAGGGTTTGGGAGGCATGACCTAGCATGCCGCAAGAAAAATGGGTCACGGACGCCCTCCCCCACTATCGACACAGACGAGGGAATCATAGATCCCGATCAAAGTGGAGACGACGGTATGATTTAATCTACGTTGTGGGTGGCATAGTACTAATCCCAACATCACAGAAGAGATCCAGATTGGCGAGATCGCAGAGGATCGTGACCACGACGTGCAAGATGTCGAAGGATCGGACGTCGGATCTCCTGATCTAGCAGGCCCAAGTGAGGGTGGTAAGCACACAGAACTAGGTCTTTTCGCAGATGTTTTAATCCACAGCGGATTGATCCAGGGCAGGTCCCCAACGATGGGGATATCTTTGTTGAATACCACCCTCAGAGTGGCCGGGCATCTCGTATATTCGACCCTATGGAATACAAAGACGTTCTGGGCGGCCCTTCGGAACCAACAGCCCCACCTGATAAGGACCCGTGGCTCCCTTTTTCCTCACGAGAAGATTTTGAATTCACAGAGTTTGTTCACGACGCCATGCTCAACAAGAAACAGGTCAACAGGTTGATCAAGTTGATCAGGCGTTGCCAAGAGGCCGCACCGGGCGCGTTCACGTTCCGTAACTACGACAACATGAAAGCTGCGCTGGGGAATGCCAGCGGTTTGTTCACTCCGGTACGTGTGTGTCCATCATAAGTAACCGAATAAATTATGACCTTAGCTCTCAGTTTCAGCGCCATCAAATCACCCGTACCTACGATAAGAAGGAATATACATACGAAACCCAGTGCCGCCCACTGTGGGACTGGATCATGGACCATCTGGTTGATCCGGAGCTCATCAAACAATTTGAGTGGGACGCCCAGAAGGTCTCCAGGTTCTGCAACGGTAAATACACTCAAATGTACACCGAACCGTGGACTGGGAAGCGCTTCTGGGACGTACAGGTAAAGGCTAATTATTAATATCTATCTCATGATTGTACTGATGTGTTACATTAAGTCAGCCTTGCCGGAGGGAGCAAAAATGGTCTGCCTCGAACTTTATGCGGACAAGACCAAACTTTCATCATTCGGGACGCAGAAGGGATACCCTGTGATGGCCAGGATTCTCAACCTTCCAGTGAAGATAAGGAACGGCGAAGAGTTTGGGGGTGCTCGTGTTGTCGGATGGCTTCCCATTGTATTTTTCAAATAATTTTCTTACTTAAAACAAATCTAATTTAAGTACAGATTGAAGACGACGCAAAGAATAAGGGCTCGCCCAACTGGGTCAACTTCAAGCGCGTGATTTGGCACGCATCTTTCTACAAATTACTCGAGTCGATCGAAAATCTCTCAAAGGTCGGATATTGGGTGGAGTGCGGGGATGGGGTGAAACGGCATATTTTCCCGCTAATATTGATTCTCGCTGCAGACTATGAGGAGCAGTAAGTAACTACAACTATCAACTTAGAATACAACAAATGACACGAACGATCAGGTGTGTCATGGCGCTAATCCGTGGATTTCCCGGCTTGCATTGCTGCCCTCGATGCCTAATTGCCGATGTCGAACTAGACAACTTCTCTGCGGAAGCGCCCCTCCGGACGATCGAAGCTGCCGACGTCATACTCAAAGAAGCACGGAAACAAGCACTTTTGAAGGACAAGGAGGAGATATTAAAAGGGTCTGGGATGCGAGATGTTGATGTACGTCCTTGATTCCGCCATCTTGAATTATTTTTCCACCAGTATTAACGCCTCTTGCAGAATGTTTTCTGGAAGATCGAAAATTCAGATCCATATGACGCCTTATCATTTGATCGCCTCCACACCTTCCCCGGTGGGCTATTTCGACAACATCTCTGGGCGTACATCAAGGCACACACCGATGAGCTGGGTAGGGATGCATGTACTACAATTGACGCCATGTACTTTCCCGTTCCCTTTAATCACATTCTGCTTTGGCGTGTCACTCACAATTTACAACAGGGCAAATAGTATGCCACGCTGGAGAAATTTCAATCATTTCTCAGCATACCTTTCGGTAGATTTTACGGACGGAACAAAGTGGGAACATATGTCAAAGGTATGTAATACGACATGTATTAATATTACACGCTACTTACACATGTCGTGATCACATCAGATATGTGTCCCGGTGTTGCGAAACACACTCGGAGAGGACGATAGTTCCTGTCGCCTCCTCCGTTGTGTTTGCACTTATGTCGAACTGGACATGTTAGCGTCCCTCGAAGTTCACTCCGACCTCACAATTGAGTACGGTCGAGAAACAGCAAAGAAATTCTTCAAACTCGCACATGTACGTCGTAATTTCCCATGCTTAAAGTTAATATTATTACTGATATTCTTCAATACGTCAGGGGTACAAAAAGGGGGAATGGAAATTTCCGAAGATGCACCTCATCAAACATCTTTTCGACGACATCCAGGCCAAGGGTGTCACGCGAAATTTTACGAGTAAGACATTTGAAAAGATGCACGGCCCCCTGGGGGACGCTCTCGAGAACATCACAAACTTCAAAGATATTGGCACACAGGTGAGTAACAATTACACGCTACGCTTACACAAAATTGAATGAAAATTTAATTAGATTCTCAGAGCCGATCACAACGATCTGGTCCTGGGATATATTGGATCCCAGGTCCAGCGGCTTGACGAATTTTCCAAGATCGAGAAGAGGAACGCCGAAGACGCCATAGATCCTGTCACCAGAAGCACGGGGTATATTGATTGCGTGGAGGAGGAAACTTACCGGATATCATCCGATATCAATTACAGCAGCATCCTTGGATCAAAGAAAGAGGTGAAAAGTATTGAAGCATTCCTTGAGGGCAAAAGCGGGGACTCTCTGTTCACAAGCTTTTGTGCTCGCACCTCACGTGCGATCCAGGCGTTGAGTGAAGGTCCAGATACGCCGGTCGTCAACGGTTCGCATGAGGTACGTTCGTTTATTTCATTTATTATATTGCGTTTCACTATCCAGGTTTACTTAAATTGTTACATACAGATCACGGAATATATGCTCCTCAAGGTGGGGTACGAATCGGTCGTCGATTGGCAACTTCACACGGATTACCTACGCTGTAATCCCGTATTCCACGGGAACCCGCGGTACGACTTCGTGATCGTAAACTTTCTGCAGGGGCGCGGATTTGCGAAGCTTGCATGCATCTTTGTATGCCGGGTTGGTGGGCGTAACTACCGCCTTGCTCTTGTCCGGCCGTTGGATAAGAGCACCCGGCGCGACGCCTCCTTAAAGAAGATTGATAAGGAATTATCGATCCGGAGGTGGCGCTTCCGACACAAGACGAGGTGCGAGGTGATACCGCTAGAGTGTATCATGCGTGGGGCTGTTTTATTGGAAGATTCTAGCCACTTAGATGATTATTTTGTTATCGACACAATTGATGCTGACATGTATTTACGACTCAAAAAGTACCCTATGTAATATTTACCAGAAATTCCATTTCTATCAAATTCTCAGTGAAACCTGGGAGGTCGTCTTCACCGGAAGCAAACCTACTGGTCAGGAATTTACGTGTGCCTCAGATGAAAACCGAACGTCTATTATTTTAAGTAATCGACGCGGCCAACGTGGGCAACATATGTCAAACTTCTCCGATCAGTCAACCACGTTCTGATGTAGCCCTCAACATAAAACCCACTGTGGATGGTTGGGAGCCGGTACGCCATGGAGGTGTTCTCCCTATCCGACGTATCTGACTCTGAGACTATTAACGAGGTGGAAACTATCCGCCCTACCTCGGTATGCCATCGCAGACTTTATCGGCGTTGTTTGTCTAACGCGGTAGGTTGGCGGCAGTCTGCTACGTCTAATAAAAGTTCGAGGACTGCCACGAACTCTGCTCGAACGAGTTCCACCGTCACTCCGCCCGAAGTAAATGCCCTCCTGTCGGTAAGTCTGATGATTTTTTCTTCATGTTACACGCTAATTAAACTTAAATCTATCTACCTCAACAGGCTCTTCGTGATGCGCAGTTATCTGCGGGTAATGACCGGGCCCGATTGAGAGAGGAGGTTCGCAATGGGGGATCCGCCTCCAACAAGCCGCGTACTTCAGGGAAAAAGGTAATCGACGACGCTGTTCAGGGGGAGCTCCAAGAGGCCGGGGCAAAGATCTGTGTTTTGTGTACCCCATGGCCGAAATGGACGGTTTCTGGTGAACACCTTTTGGGGGACCCAGTTGTAGCAACCGGCACCATCAGGGCTCACGATTCTGGCGGAGAAGAGGTCTTGTCCTATGTTCCCCATTCGGCCGTACCGGCTTTCTTGTCTAAGGCTGGTCAATCCTTCGTAAGTTTTTCCAACACTTCCTCCACGTCTACGTCTACTAACGTCTCAAACCACCCCAGATGAAATCCAGGATGACATCTCTCCGCTCAACTCATATGAGTCACCTCCGAGAATCTGGGGCCTTTATCTTTGGGAAAGGCTTCGAGCCAGGCTGGTTTCCGTCGAAATTCGATGGCAGGGGAGACGTCCAAATGCTTCAAAAGCTCATTGGTGCAAAAATGAGCAATGGTGGGACAAGTTATCATATTTTCCCGCCAATCCTCTTCCCCGAAGGGTCCACCAACTCTAAGGACGTCTTCTTGAATCCTGCATTAATAAATGTAAGTCTTTTCACTGTGGCCACCGCACAATTTACTAAATATTCTCAGGTGCTGAAGGTAATTCTATTTGGTCGTTCATCAATCAGGACTGGCGGAAGAAGCACCGGCCCCAAGCCCATTGCAGTGAAGTGGGAGCTCCATGAGATCACTGCAGGTGCAATCGCACTTGCAGCCATCATGGTAAGACTTTTCAATAGTGTACGTTATTAAAAACTTATGAATATCATACACAGGTTCGGTGTATGTTATCACCCGATCAGGATTTCGCAGAGAAGGGAAGCATCACGGGAATCAACTATCTGGCGTCATTCAGGACGTACAAGCGCATGCTATCTGATTCAGATGAATCTACAGATCCCATCTACAGGAGGATCTTTGGGATCTACAACGCTTCTCTCTTTGGCACAGCACCCCCCCCAAAGAACGACTTTATCGATGACGCTGGTGTCTATGACGCCGAGCTTGAGGAGTTCAGGCGTGGGCTGTGCCGGGAACCTACCACCGAGGGTGACACAGACGCAGAGACCGGGCAGGTCCCGCGCTCTCCTTCGCCCCAGGTGCCGTCCACTCCGCCGGAACTTCACGTCTCTATATCTATGTCGTCAACCATCTCCCATGCTGCTGCAACCACGTCTCAAGTCTCCAACATCGTCATCGTCGGTAACACCTCCCCCTCCCCTACCGAGATCGAGGAGATTTCCCAGGCCTCAAAGCCTAAGAAGTCTCCTCGGGAGAAGAAGGGCGCGAAGACGGCCAAGACAATTGCAGGTCCCTCAGATTGCGATGCTGGTGATCCCCCTGCCACCAAGAAGGTTTCTCGACGCCCAAAGCCTACTCCTGTCAACAGACCCGCCTCTCCTAGGAAGTTGAGGAATAGGGCCTAGATAGATGTACTAATCATTTGCCCGACTTTCGAACAATGTTTTTTTCTCCCCTGCGCAATATATCGTTTTTTTGTCGTCTATAACCCAAACTGATGTGCCCCCACCGGCGCCGGCCCATCCCGTGTATTGCCGCCCGATCGGATACTTGTCCAAATTGGACTTTGCGAAATTTGTGATCGGACCTTCTCTACCCAGGTCTGCATCCTACGCAGATGATTTCCCTCTTCTCGCTGTTATGGGTCGTCGAGGTGGTCTTTCTTTCTTCTATTCAGGGGCACCAAAGTCCGTATACAGCGTTCCCACACTCTCACTCGAAACTTCCTCCGTCTCTTCTCACTCTAGTCCCAACGGCGACTCCGTCCTTCGGCCTCGGGGCACCTTCATCTCCCTCTTTGACGACCTCTTCCATGTCGTCGGCCAACTCCTTTCCTGCCCTCACTGGACCACCCCAGCTTCTCACCCTTCTATGCGTCCCCACCCCTCCCGCATCTCATTCAGATACTCCTTCCACCACTCAATGTTTCCCGCTACCCCACCAAACTACAAGGGCGACAGCGCGAAGATTGTATCCTCCGCAGGTTCCAATACCATGCCAATATCTGGCGACAACCAAGCTTTCTCCGATCCATGCTGACCCTCCCCCCTTCGCTGATCAGTCAACTACCGCTCAAGTATTGGAGACCGGTATCAAGGTTGTCGACTTGCTTGCCCCCTACGCCCGTGGTGGAAAAATTGGCCTGTTCGGCAGTGCGTGTGTCAGGAAGCTCCTCACCCTTCCCTTTGTCCCCACTCCTCCCACATCTCATTTGAACACTCCTTCCTCCGCCACTCGATGTTTCCCGCTACCCTACCAAACTACAAGGGCGACAGCGCGAAGATTGTCTCCTCCGCTGGTTCCAACACCATGCAAATCTCTGGCGACAGCGTCTTCTCCGCCGGTTCCAATACCATGCAAATCTCTGGTAACAGCTTCTCCCCCGCCGGTTCCAACACCATGCAAATCTCTGGTGACAGTGTCTCCTCAGCCGGTTCCAATACCATGCAAATCTCTGGCGACAGCGTCTCCTCCGCAGGTTCCAATACCATGCAAATTTCTGGCGATAACCAAGCTTTCTCCGATCCATGCCAGCCCTCCCCCCTTCGCTGATCAGTCAACTACCGCTGAAGTATTGGAGACCGGTATCAAGGTTGCCGACTTGCTTGTCCCCTACGCCCGTGGTGGAAAGATTGGCCTGTCCGGTGGTGCCAGTGTCGGGAAGACCGTATTGATTCAAGAACTCATCAACAACGTCGCTAAGGCTCATGGTGGTTTCTCGATTTTCTGCGGTATGCTTTTTTTCTTCCTACGAGCTCGTCGCCCTCACACCTCAACCAGGCGTTGGCGAGCGTACCCGTGAGGGTAATGACTTGTATCACGAAATGATTGAGACTAGCGTCATCAACTTGGAGGGTGACTCCAAGGTCGCCCTGGTTTTCAGTCAGATGAACGACCCCCCTGGTGCTCGTGCTCGTGTCGCTTTGACTGGTCTGACCATCGCCGAGTACTTCCGTGATGAGGAGGGTCAAGACGTGTTGTTGTTCATTGACAACATCTTCCGATTCACACAGGCTGGCTCTGAGGTTTCTGCTCTGCTCGGTCGTATTCCCTCTGCCGTTGGTTATCAACCATTGCTCTCTACCGACATGGGTGGCATGTAAGTGCGGCCCAATTTCTTGCGTTACATTTTGCTGATCGTTACAATTTTTAGGCAAGAGCGTATCACCACTACCAAGAAGGGTTCGATCACCTCCGTCCAGGCCGTCTACGTCCCTGCAGACGATCTGACCGATCCCGCCCCCGCCACCATCTTCGCCCACTTGGATGCCACCACTGTCTTGTCCCGTTCCATCGCTGAGTTGGGTATCTACCCTGCTGTTGACCCCCTTGACTCCAAGTCCTGTATGTTGGATCCCCGCATTGTTGGCAAGGAACACTACGAAGTCGCTACCGCCATTCAGAAAATTCTCCAGGACTACAAGTCTCTCCAGGATATCACTCCTTCCCTCCTCACGCAGGTCGACTATTCCGCCCCTGGTTCCCTGAGAAACGCCTGCACCGCTCGCCATGACCGCCTCCGTAGATTGCGCCCCACCATTGCAGACAGGATTACAGCCACAGTTACGAATTATACCGTCCGATCCCCTCTCTTGCTTACTACTAGTATCTAGCATTCTGATTAAGTAATGGTCAATAACAACTCTTGCCCCCCATTTAAAACGCGCCCACCCGTTAGCAACTACACGAGGGAATTGATATCTTGATTAGTAATTCGGGCGCGCTGAATGGCAGTTTGATAGAAGTTCAAATAACAATTTGAGTGTGCCGAATGGCAATTTAAATAATAGTCCAAATAACAATTTGAGAGTGCCGGATGGCAATTTAAATAATAGTTCAAATATCAATGTGAGTGTGCCGAACGGCAATTTAAATAGTAATGAGACGTTTTAATTACAACTCGGTTTTTAAATTATTGCATTATAATGCGTAATAACCCTTCTGGGGTTTTTCCGACAGTCGGCGATGATCGTACGGACCTAGAGCTCATCGTCCCAGGTCAACCCCACCAAATGAGGCATTGTCTCCCTGAGACGTTCGGGGTCTACTTCCGTGACGACCTCCAAGATCTAGAAGACGTTAGTTTGACATCAACGCCAAAAGAACGTTCCTCTACCTAGAGGAAGGCGTTAGTGCGAACACACGAAGCTCTAGGTCTCCCCCATACCTGGTCATCCGTGGTATAAGGAGTCCCAGCCGCACAGGCGTAGGTCTTGCGAGCGGCGGCACGACGGTCAATATGGGAGATGGTGGAGATGCCGTTGGCAACTTTGTAGGTATGGTTGTTGGGGAAGGACATGTTTTGGTAAGATGATGGGGAAGTTGCTGGTGTTGCTGATCAAGGATGGCTCCAAGAAGACGTCCTTCTTATAGCCTAGATCGGTGATCCTTCACGTGACCTACCTCGACGAACCTCATTGGTCCGGGTCACATCAACTTCCGCCCCTGTACCATCATTGTTGGCTTACTACATCAAGCTGACACCTCGGCCCGCGGGACGGCCTTGGAAGAACTTCGTTCCGGAACGCCTAGAACGCGCGCGCACTAAAAATAGGTCTCAAGACCCTGATGACCCCTTTATGACATCACGAACCCCTTTTTACGACCCCTCATGACTTTACGATTACGAACAACCCTGAACCCTGGAACACACACGTGGGCACGGGGTATCAACATTTGGACACTGTGCTTCTAATCGGATAGTAACCCTATCTGATCTAGTTGTGCTTTGGAAGCAGAGTAGGCCCGAGCCGAGAACGGCGGCCGAAGAATATAATCCCTGGTGCCACTTAGGAAGAACGATATTCCCAGGTGCTATGCCTAATCAAGACTGGGTCTGATCAAGCGATTACGGTTGCAACTCCCAGGTTACTGCCTGTCCGTTGGTATCATACCACCTACAGACAACAAGGGATGTGTAGAGTCCTCGATATCTCTGGCCAATCGCAGAAGCCACGAGACGGACTCACCTGACCCTTGGGTGTGGTCTAGATTCAGGTACGAACTTTCATGACCATGCCCCTATTTCTTTTAGGACTAGTGTTATCTTTACCCCTATGTTTCGTGCGGACATTCGTTATCTTTTATGCAATCCTTCACACGCTAGTAAGGCCCTTTGTCCTTTATTCTCCCACGTGTCATATTTGTTCGCTTCCCTTACTTAGCGTTCTCACACTCCTTATCTCCCTTTGTTCTGGACTTGATAAGGGTATATTAGGGTATTGACGTCATGGCCACTCCTTTAGTATAAGTAGCAACTGTGGCTGTATTGTAGTACCTTAGTTTTGTTACCTCAGGAAATCCTCTGCCCTTCTCAGCCCAGTTGCAGTTAAGGTCAAGTCAGAGTTTCTTGTTTGATCCAAGACATCCCCATCTGCTCTCCCTCCCGCTCTGCGCGTCAACTGCGCCTCGTAACTATAGACTCCCCGCAGTCATATTAGAACACTTCGAGCGTCCAGTCGATCAACTGGTGGAGTCATCAAATCCTGTTGTAGGGATCAACCCTTGCTTGTTAAACCGAACGAAGTGCGGTTTAGGTTGGGTTTCTCTTTAGGATTTCGACCTGACTTGTAGTGACCTCGGACAACCTACCGGAAGAATAGAGACGTGATCGTTCTCTCACAAGCTAGTTGGACTAGTGAGTACTCTGCGGAGTCGGCTCAGTGCACTGGTAGTTGTTGGGGTAGAGTGGCCCTGACAACCTCTTGGTGTATTCCGTTTAATATACGCAGGATATTTTGTATTTTCCACTAGCAGTAAAATAAATCGTGATCATTTGAATAATTGTTTTTATCATGAATAATGGATATTATATAATTTGATTTTGTGGAAATTGGTACGGGCAATATATTAAAATAATATCTGTTCACGCACCTCAGGAGATCTGGCCTGATAGCCCTACAGGTGCTCATGATTTGCCCAGCTCGTGACAAAGGTGGGGCAGATCTCTCGAGGAAATCCCGGATCTTTGGTTATCTGTATAGCTCTCTGCCAATCAACTCTGTATGGACAGACGGCCGCATATCTGGCCTTCATCAGCAACACAGCAAAGAGATTATTTGTACTTTTTCACTTTTCTTACCTTAGTTTGAACTTTGTTCGCAATCAAACAATGCAAGTTTTCTCCGACTTATATTAGCGACGAGTAACGAGGTGACAGAGAAGTACATCAAAAGGCTATTTCAAACGCGTGATGATCAATGAACTTGTTCACGTAGAAAGAAGAGTAGAGATCGAGAACATTCATATAATTAATTTCTCGGTAGACCGGCGCATCCGATAGAAACTTTGGAAGAAGGTGTGCGCCGCGAATGATAGAGTCGACGTGGATAATGCTCATATGACGCCTTCCCTGGTGAGCAGATTCCGGCTGCACGATCCATAGGCCAGTATCGGGGTCGGGGTTGTCGCTGGTTGTATACCAGTGCACGAGGGCACACGGGTAGCTGATTCCGCCGTACGAAAATCTAAAAAAAAGGTAGACACGGGCAACGAGGAGCCCCTTCATCCCATTATCCGAATCTCCCATATCAACGAAGATGCAGTCCCGACGTGGGCCCGGGATATCACCCCTTGGCCAGAACGGAGTCGAGCGGATTACTTCTCAGTACATTCCGCCGGGACCAGATGGGTTACTTGGGGCACGGAATGTGGCTGTGGCTGAGTGGTAAACAGACACTTTGGAATCCCAGATCGCCGGACATAGAGAGAGAGTCAGATCGTCGGGTTCGATGGTTGACGTTGGGTTAAGTTGGTAGAACAAGAAACGGCGTGCAAGCTGGAGGATATTCTGTTGGCCAATTTTTATACCAAGCGCGCTGAATGATGTGGGGTATTTTCGTGTTGGTGCTGTGTATGAATTAACGGCCTGTAAATTACTTGCAGGGTAGTAGACACTGACCTTTCTTACTCATGAGACGAACCTCATTCATGAGGGGTCCCGATTCAACAGGCCCACAGTCGTTGTCGTTGTCTTCGTCTTCCAACGAGATTGGCGAAGGTGGATGGGGTGAGGGAGGGTAGTCGTTGTCATCTTCATCGTCCAACAGGATTGGCGAAGGCGGATGGGGTGAGGGAGGGTAGTCATCATCGATATTGGAAGGGCGTTCAGCGTTGTTGAGGATAACTGCACCAAGATCTTGAACGCCGGAGGAGTCTGTGTCAAAATGCCAGATCTCGTCAGAAGTGTCACTGCCAGTGTCATCGGCGCCGCTCTCAACCTCATCTGAGGAACCTTCGCTGTCGCAGTCCATGACAGCCCCCTTGATAGCTTGCAGCAGGCACGAGTCAGCCAACATACCACGCGCCGTAAAATCAGCTCGTGCGGCAGCAAGCTTGTCAAGGCGCTCATTGGATTTGAGCATCTGCGGGAGAGCCTTGTGTTTATTTGACCGGCGCCAAGGGCGCTTCACCGCGGTGATGTGCTTCGATTCTGTAATCGACGAGCAGAGGCCATTGGGAGAGCCGAAGTTCTCGATGTGAGCATGATAGTGGACCATGGCGTGTTGTCGGGGGAGAGAAAATGCCGAAGCATTGTCTGCCCGAACCGTTCCTGCAAAGACTTGGCGCGCTTCGTGAAACCGGTGGAGCGCAACATCAAGCTGTTTGAGGGAATCTTCAGTGATGACATTGCGGCGTGCGATGTAGCAAAACTCCAGGAATGCGGCGAAGGTTTGGACAACCTGGGAGGGGACAAAAGCCTGGATCGCATTCATGTAAACCTATGATTAAATGTGTGAGCGGCGGCAGCGAAGTTCTGAGAATTAATTAAATATACCTTCATCAAGGCTTTCGAATCATCACCAGTCCACTGTGCAAAGTTTCGGCCTTGTTTGAACCTTCGCAAACCAGGAAAAGGAGGCGCGAGTGCAATTCTATTTCAACGCTGTTGAGACAGGGGACAACGCCGGCAGTAAATACATAGCCGCTCACCGGCGGTCAATTTCATCAGTCACTCGGGCGCCAGCTGCTGCTCCATGGCTATGCTCGAGATACTTCCCGACCCACTCAACGAGGTGATCCTTGAAGACACCTTTGATCACTTGATGCAGTAGATCAACGGTGATCACCTTGTGGATGTCACCCCTTGGAAAGTATGATGTGTAGGGCTGGGTATAATCAATAGAATGTTGTTTGCAAGGAAATCCATACTTACCATGGCACTGGGTGCAATCCCGTACGACTTTCGCAAAGTTTCCTCATCATGCAGTCCCAGCAAAACCTCAGTGTGGGCTGCGCACCGGTGGCGGCATGGCGTGTCGAGGGAATCTGGGAGACCAAAGCATGTTGGGCACCATCCGTAGAGGATCCATGCAAGGATCGACTGCTCAGGATAGTCGGCGATATGCGGTCCGGGGCCGTAGAGGACACGGCGAAAGTAACGGTCGGGGCACATGATGATATCGGGGGTGGTCATGTAGGGTTTCAGCGGCAGCAGGATTGTGGCAATTGATCGATGGGTTAGGCCCCTCTTGAACGATCGAAACTCCTCGTTGTCGGTGTCTTTCTTCGCGCCTATCGTAGAATGTTAGAATATTTTAATAACATAAAATATTTATCGAAGACCTTTCGGGATTGGAAGGAAACCAATCAAAACAAGTGCATTCTTGTGCGCGCGACGAATATGATTCTTAACGTTACCGATTGAAAGATATAGGGGGTGGAAGTCATTTTGGCCTGTAGCGACGGAAACTGTTGTTTTGTCAGAGCCTAATATGATTGGGACGAACATACAACCGTGAGTTGATGGGTCCTCTGCGATGGAGTCCTGTCGAAAGGGTTAGAAAAAGAGTGAGCGAAATAAGGAGGTCCAAACATACGGACTGTTCCCAAGACCAGTTACCGGACATCATATCGCTGTACTGACGCTGCTCGCCGTTGAACTCTCGATATGCTGCATAGTCGATGTGGCCTTCGAGATCCTGACGAGCGAGGAGGTTCTTGACAACCTCGCGAGGATTCCGATACCAGACATCATAGTCTGTGGTCTTCCACTCTGGAGGACGGGTCGTTTCGGGGAGGGGTCCGTCATACTTCAAGCGAACGTTCTCCCACTGGACGTCGCCCACCTTGATTGCATCGATCTGGCAATGGAGATCTCGGTGGTTGGCGATGGGTGGTGAGTCGCCATGGGGGACGAGCGTGGCAGCCCATAAGTCGAGGAGATTGTTGATCTTTCTTCGCGAAAGTTCGGCGTCGGTGAACATAAACTCGGCAAGTTCAAACCCGGCGTGGGATGAAAAAGGGGTCCAGTCGCTGTCGAGTTTGGTGGTTGGGGCTTCTGGTGGAACACTTGGTAGGACAAATTCTCCATGCCTATCACACCGCAGGCCTGTGAAGAATGAGGGGAGCGTAATGGAGCGAGGACGCTATACGTACCACTCAGACTCGGGTGATAAGTCCTGCGTAGTTCGGTTATGAGGATACTGAGCCTGGGGTGATCTTGGTGGGCCGAGTTTTGATGCCGTTTGAGCCCGCTGAGGTTCTTACACCTCTGTGAACACTGATTGCATGGAAATAGCATCCTCAAAGAGAGGGTTGGAGGCTGAGAGAGGTCGTCGGAGAGGGAGTTTTTGAAGGGAACGCTGTGGGCTTATCAATGCCACGCTGAGGTTCCGCAGCTTTTCTTCAACTTGACGTGATGAAGATAGGAGTTGCGGCGAAGATAGGAGTTGCGGCGAAGATAGGAGTTGCGGCGAAGATAGGAGTTGCGGCTTATCGATGGAATGTTGAGACGGCGTGGCTTATCGATGCCACGTAGAATGGGAAGAAGGGACTTGTGCGCGATGAGCCGAAGCCGCGTGACGGGTGTGAACCGCTCGACACGCGGCCTCGACTTACCCAAAGTGCAGCCTCAACTTGTCCGACGCGCAGCCTCGACCTGTCCGATGTGCAGCCTCGACTCGTCCGACACGCAACCTCGACTTATTCAACGTACGGCCTCGCCTTTTCAAACCCCCATCATGCACCACCGTGCTCGTTGCCGACCTGCAGCATCTTGTGCCTCAAAGACGTCTCACCAGCCGACATGGACCCCACTCTGTTTCTCTCGGCGTATAAATACAGCCCACCTTTCTCCCAAGTTACCCCAGTCTCATTCTATACTTATTTCCCTCCCACTACCAACAACTCTCTCAATGCCTCCACCAGCTACTCGCTCAAAAAACAAGAGTGCGCACCCTGGGGCCCCGGATATGACACCTTCACAACTCGCATCCGTCGGCCTCTCTCGCCCAGCAAAGCCAGTGAAGATGACAATGGCTAAGGAGATTGCCACTTTGAAGGCCGAGCTCCGTGCTGCCCAGGAAGCTATCTATGTAAGCTGATTCTCCGCCCCCTTCCTCATTAGAGCACTCAATTTTTCTCAGAGCCGTTCCAACGAATCTTCATCGGGTGACAATCTCGCGCAAGCTTCGCTCGATGCCGGTGGTGATACCGAACCCACAACCGACGTTGACGAGACGCCACCGGTCGGTACCAAACGGAAGAAATCGAGCTCTCATACAACATCCAAGTCCGTTCTGTTCCCTCAACTTTCCAACCTCCCCTGTACCTACTGATGGCACGCTTTTAGGTTGAAGCGATCACGGGCAATCGACCCATTTGAGTCCTCATCAATGGCACAACCTTCTCACTGGGGGCAGGGGCACCTGGAATCAGTGATTACATCTTGATTACATGGTGAATTCATGTGCACTTTTCAATAATTGTAATCGCCGGTTCCAGGTTGATTACATTTCAAATGTTACCTTGACATGTAATCCAACCGTTGCCACCAACTCCATTTGAAATTTCCTCAAGATGTTCCCAAGCAATGTTTCCCAAATGTGTGCAGTGGGTACATTGTGAAAACATCTCATGTTTTTGAGTGCATTTAGATTACATCTCAGATGATTGAAGAACATGCTAATTACATTGCAGTATCATTTTTGCTGACAGGTCAAAAGCATCCCAGAAACATTTCTTGAGAACATTTCAAATGGAATTGGTGGACATTGGTTGGATTACATGTCAAGGTAACATTTGAAATGTAATCAACCTGGAACCGGCGATTACAATTATTGAAAAGTGCACATGAATTCACCATGTAATCAAGATGTAATCACTGATTCCAGGTGCCCCTGCCCCCAGTGTCTGCCACGGGGCTTGTCGACGACTGGAGAACCATGATCCAGTCGCCCTATGGCACCTTACAGCCCCGATCTGTGACCCTCAACCTACGAACTCCGGACCATGAAGAAGTGCCACGCTCGGCCTCAGCTCGAACCCCAAACCACAGCAAGTTGGCACGCTCAGCCTCAGCCTCGGTTCGAACTCTGGACCGCAGCGGGTTGCCACGATCGGCCTCAGCTCCAATGATTCCTCGCTCGTTTTCAAGCACAGCAAGTGTAAGCTACTTTATCGCCCAACCCTCACTTCTTTTACTCGTTAACGCCCTTTCTCTAGTTTGAGGACAACCCTCTCCCGACTTTCACCCTTGCAAGGGTCCAGAAGGGGACGAGAGTGTATCCTGGCATCAAAGACCTCCCAGCACATCTTCGTGCCGGCTTCCGTAACGAATTCATCCGCTATGTGATGAAGCAGGTTGCCAATTCGGAGGCACCCTGGACTAACCCAGACCTGGATTCCATCCAAGCATCATATGACATCGTTTATCCCATCTTCCCTGCACGGATCCGGCACAGTGACGCCGTATATCACCCAGTAAGCATCTCTCGCTCGCACTCTTTCAAATGCTTATCTCTTCACAAGACCATCTCCTCGCTTGGGGTCCTTCGCAACCACCTCGCTTCTGCTGCTATCACGGCCGTTCAACGACACCTCACCAACACATTCCGCAGGAAGAGGCTCGACACCATCCATGCAAGGGCTGACTACATCACACAGCTTTTCAAGTCTGATGGGGACCATCCGATAATCTGGTGCGAATACGTCGTGGGCGACATTCCGAATCACCCCGGAGTTGGTGGATACAAAACGGCACGTCTTTTTTTTGTATTGTTCCCCTACTCTCTTCTGACTTTCTATGTAGACGAGGCGCGGGGTTTTTCAATCGGATCCCATCCTTGAAACACTCCTCAGTTACTATTCCTCATCAGGCATAATGGAAGCACCAACTTGCGAAGACCCGGGAGTTGGAGACCGACCGATCGGAGTTCTTGCCCTTGCGACTGCCGCTGTATGTCATCCCCTTTTCACGGCATTTGTTCCTATCACTGACCCGGGTGTTTATCAGGTCGAACGTGCTTACAAGATGCATGCCACGGGTGATTTCATCACCTCTGGCCAACAGTTCAACACCGAGTTTTGGGGCCCCACAACTGTGAAGTTTATGGACTACCTTGCCAACAACCTCAACGAGCACCACTGGAATTCGATCTTTAGCGCCCTTTCCTCATTCTCTGCGAAAGTCTCAAGGGAGGAAGCCATCTACAACAACGTCCCTGAAGAGGAGGAAGAACGTGTGCCGCTCCCCCCTTCTGACCCTCCTTCTCCCGCCGCCGATCGTGTTTGTTGATAGTATTGCAATCTTTTACATCCAATGTTGATTTACCCTCTCTGTTTTCATTGCAACGCTCACTTGAATCCGTTTACCAATCTCCCCTTCCTCGACACTCACTCGCATCCATCTCCCGCTCGTATTGACCCGTAATCACTTCGGCTCTCGCTCGTATCAACCATGATCACGTCGGCTCTCGCTCGTATCCACCATAATCACAGAACTCTCGTATTCACTTAGGCTCACTCGCTCACCATTATCATGAACTCTCGTACCTTACACGCTTCTTAGTCACTTACCTAAACTCTTGTGTCATGTCACGGTCATTACTCAAATTAAACTTATTTTGACACTTTTCTTGGGCTTGTCTTTTGGTTTGCGGTCTCCGTCTCACGACTTGCATAAGTCAATGACATGGCTTAGACAACTTGGGGCTTATTTATTATTTTCTGCTTTTTTTTCAAATAAGAATGATTAAAGCGCTGAAAAAGGAATTTGCCATGTTGCTGATGTTTATGGGAAGAGCTGGCCAGATCTCTCCCGGACTAATCTGCTGATGACGGTCCACCGGGCTTTCGGTACTGCTTGTCGTGGGCGGAACAGTCCCGATCTCCTTTGGGCCCATTGTACATGCCACTCTCACCCGCTCCCTCTGCAAACTGGTGACGACAGAATTTCAGCATCTCTGGGCTTCGACCGGCGATTACTCGCGTATTGTCTGCTATTTACCCCTCATGGTAGTAAGCCTCATCGTTACAGATATTCATAGCAGGGTTATACCTGTACTGGATCCAACTGCAGCAAGATCTTCTGAATCACGAAATTGTCTATAAGTAAGGTAGCACACGGCTCTGGTGGGAAGCTCTTTGAACCATCCAGTTCTTAGCGCACACAGCCAGGAATACAGCGAACGGCGCACAACAGACCTTGCCCGTAGTCATTTACTTGACGCGTTCCCCGATTATCCGTGCGCTTCAATTCCTGCTCTCTCTTCTGTTTGAACCATCCCGTCTTTTGACACCCGCATCGCCCGGCCTCATATCCCCTCCTTAATGCAGATCCCTACACGCGCGTCCCAAATCGCGGGGGATGAAAGGCACACAAAGGGTGTCGATGGGTCAAAAACACCACAAAAGCGCCACTTGATGACGAACAAGTGGGGACCCGAAACACTTGTTGCTCAAACTCAGGGTCAGTCGTTCGAAGCCTTCGGGGTTAGATGCAGCCATGCGTGTGATCGGGGAGTACGGCGTGTAAAGACTCGGTTTGGCTGTCCGTGCTCCATTTCTGGGAGACGGCGCCATCACTTTTGTTGTTCCGCGGCGAAGCATCGGGGGTCGATCGAAGTTTCACGTTGCGATGCAGCGCACTACTTATGAAAGCCGGGTACCCCAAACGGTAAAACTAGTCCCTTCACCTCCTCCCTACGCCTTTCCTTTATTCTGGTCCTCGCCCTCCCCTCTCACATCCGCTCATCGTTCAGACGATCGTGTAGACACGAGCGATGTCCGACTCTCCACCAAAGCCCTGGTCCGATAACCCCAACGCACCACAGATCCCAACCCTGGTGTACCGCGAAGAGAAGACCTTGTTCCCTGGAATCTTTCTCGCCGTGATGTCCTATGGTACACAGAATCTCACCCGTTCGCCATCAAGCCGTTCACCCTAACCGTTCCACACCACCGTTCCAGGGATCGTCGTCATTCTGTTCTTCCAGTGTATCGTCGCCTTAATCAATAATGTCAACCGCACGAGGGGGACCATCAAGTGGCCTCTCGTGGCCTACGTTGTGGCCATGTTCTCGATCCTGACGGTGTACACGGCGATCAACCTCGACATCCAGTCCGCTGGGTACGTTGACAACCGAGAGTTCCCCGGTGAGGACGGCCTGTTATCTCCTGGACCTCTTGGATACCAGGATTTCGTATACTCCCAGGCGATTAATGTCGCCCCTGCTGTAATGTTCCTCTTGAACACCTGGTTGGCCGATGGTCTCTTGGTGAGTTCTTTAGTACTCAGCTCAGTCCCCAGGTTCAACTTCTTACATAGGCTGATCCTCCAGCTGTATCGTTGTTACATCGTCTATTCCATGAGCTGCTGGATCATCGCCTTCCCGTGCCTGATGTACCTTGCCTCTTTGGGTGAGTGCTCTGGTGAGTAGCAACACCTTCAGCTAATCTCGCCAAAATAGCGGTTGGTATCGTTTTCGTTTACCACGGCTCGCGACCGATCGGTATACTCCGCATCCGTGCCTCAATAGCCCACTACGAGATTCCATACTATTCGATTTCCATCGCACTCAACGTTCTCCTCACGCTCATGATCGTCACGCGACTGTTCCTGCTCAACAGGAACCTCAGAAAGGCAATGAACGCTCCGGTTAGAATCAATGGATTGTACAGGGCCATTGTTACCTCGCTTGTCGAGTCTTGTGCCCTTTACTCTGTTGCTTTTCTGCTGTTCATTGGAACGTGGGCCGCCGGTAGTCCCGTTTGGGGCACCTTCTCCCCCAGCCTTCCAGAGATCCAGGTTTGTCCCACTTTGCGCTGCAATACCGAGAGGTGGTCGTCTGATCGTGACTGCAAACAGGTCATCGCTACGTTTCTCATTATCATACGGGTCGCCAACCGGAGCACGTCGCCTAATATAACTATCATCTCCGGGGACATCAGTTCGATTCACTTTGGGAGTCAAGGGGGGTTAACGAGTGGCGACGGGGTCCCTCCCGACGGATGTCCTGCAACTTCCATGGATGCATGTAAGAAGATTCCCGCCGAGGCCGGAATTGTGATTGAGACAGCGGTCGACCTCCATTGCCGTGATTGACGGTCCAGCTGGGGGCCTTCGGTACCTTCTCGCGGGCCGAGTCTCTCTTTTGGACAGATAGTCACTCTTACCCGCTCCCGCTGGAAACCGGTGACGAGATAAGAATCTTAGCATATCAAGACTTCGATTTGTGATTGCTTGCATTTTGTCTGCTATTTCTCCCTCATCCAAGTACCAAGCTCTCCTAGTCCCTAATTGTTACAAATATTCATAACACGGTTATGGTTGTACTGGATCCATCTGGAGCAAGAGCTTCTTCCCACCGGAGCCGTGTGCTACCTTACTTATCGCATCCCTTATAATCGTTGTAGCTTCCTGATCACTAATTTTCCCATTAATGTTGACAATCTCGTGGTTCGGCTCCTTGAACTATCCAGTTCTTAGCACACATAGCCAGGAATACAGCAAACGGCGCACGACAAACCTTGCCCGTAGCCATATACTTGACGAGTTCCCCAATTATCCGTGCGCTTTCCTGCTGGCTCTTCTGTTTGAACCATTCCGTCTGCCAGAATCCGTGCGCAGTAAGGTTGTTGAAGATGAACACAGAAGGCGGGAAACTGAGCGCTTCCTTGGCCATTGCACCGTACGTGACAAAGTGAGCGTTCTTCCCAGCCAAGCGAAGCATCCGCGTCGTGGCCTTTCCACCAACGCAATTTAAAAGCAGCCGGATGTCCTACAAGACCGTCAAAGGACGACACCACGGAACCGCGCCAACACCTACTTTACCGCCGGTCCATTCCTTCACTTGTTCGGTGATTGTCTTGTCTTCGAGATCGTCGTAAGTCATGACATGGGTGGCTCCGAGACTCTTGAGGTACGTTTGAACGTCGGAGAGGTCCTCCCTGCAGAAACGTAGATCGGCAAGGGTTCACGTTCTGTGCGATCGCAGTCGTGTACACACCGTTTCCGGATGAAGTTGATGGTGTGCAATCCTCGCAGTCGCGCGAGCGTAATTACAGCTTGTCCCACCTGTGTTGGTTAAGCCCACACAGCCCTTCGTGGTTTGGGGCTATCGTACCGCACTGTTGGCGCCATTCTGGACAACCCAGTCTCCTGGTTGCAGATCCACAAAGTCGGATAGCATGTTATACGCTGTGAATGGGTTCACCTGCGTAATTCAGTAATTAACGGGGCCGGCTAAGACAGACTTTGTGTTTTGGAGGAGAACGTACCACGAGAGTTGCGGCGTTCACGGCGGATATCCCACTTTCTCTGTCAACCTTGATCACGTCCTTCTCCTCGAGAATCTGGCCGCTTGACCACGTTCCGGATTGCTTCTTCCCAAAGACGACCCAGTCGCCTTTCTTGAGACCCTTCACGGCTTCCCCGACGTCCGTGACCTCGCCAAGACCCTCATTTCCGGGAATACGCAGTGTTCGCTCTCGTCCGCCGACGTCGAGCTGCCTGGGTCGGGGTTGGTAAGGATACACGCCCTCGATGGCGTTTATGTCCGAGGGGTGGACGGGAGACAAGACGTGCTTGAGGGCGATCGAGGAACCGGTCGGGTTTGGAAGGGGTGGGCACGTCACTGCGGATAAGACGGAGGCGGGATTCCCGTCCGATTCGTAGACGATGGCTCTGGTGGCCATGGTGGTGAGCGTCCTTTTCCAGGTGGACGTTTGGGGTTTAGAAAGTCGTAGCATTTCGATTCTTTAGTTTATGGTCTCTACTCGAGGGGGATTTGGAGAGCGAATGCGAGGAGGTGATGATGTCGCGTGACATCATCGGTCGAGACTTCGAGTTCGACGCGTTCAAGAGGATGGAGGCGTTGCTTCCTGATCGTCGCGATTCCCAGACTCTTTCCCTCTCTTTCCGGGTCTGCTGGATAAATCGCACGGCTGACCCCACGGTCGAGGTGTGTGCGAGCATGCCATTAACACATCGCTATTATTGGTCGAATTTACATTGCGTGTCAACACTGGCCCCTTCACCGCTCATTCCTGCACCGTGCTCAGTCTCTCGGTATCAGCAATTCATCCCACGACGGCGGTGCCCTGAGCCTGTTAGGAACTAAAACTTTGTCCTGGAATAAGTCTTCTGCAATATCCGAGACCAAGAACGCGTCGCACTCTCGGTTGCTTGATCATCTGCGCCAAAAATCGACGCGTTCAAGATGGTCCGCCTCCGTCCTCAAGGCGATTTTACCTGCTCTCACGACAGTAAATTAAAACTTGGTGGACAGCCTCGGACCCCATAAGTTGCATACGTCTGCTACCATTCGAATCTTCGCTCGCCCGGTCCCACTTTGGTCCTGAGCCAACCGGGGTGAAGGCGATAGACTGGGAGATTTTCCCCTACCAAGACACAAATCGGTAGTTCCTCGCTGAACCTCGGTTGAGTGGCACGAGCATCATCGGTCAAGAGTTTCAAGTCGTTTCTAACATCCGGAGTATGTCCTGCGGCACAAGGCATGACAGAGGGTGACTTTTGCTCACGGCCGTCGGCAAGGAACACCCTTCGGAGCTGTAGATTGTGGAGCAGTTACGAGGGTGAGTTCTGCAGAGGTGACAGGATGGGGATGGGCACATGCATGACTCTTCGATCATTTTCACCACTACCAGGACGTTTGATCAGATATGAGTTCGTCCAAGATATCCTTCGGACGTACGACGGTTCCCATGAGGATGCTCTGAAGGGACATCCAGGTTCGTTCGCGCGACTGATCACAGGATTTTGGTTTCCAGTGAATCCCAGGCGATCGCCGCTGACCTCCACCGTGTTGATGAGTTGGCGCAGTGAACCCCTACTTACCAGGGCCGCCTTATGAGAGGACACCGGTGGACCGCCACCGATGAACTTGAGTGATTGACACAGCGACGAGTACGCGATAGAGTCTGATTTAATACCGCACTGAATGCATGTGGATGTGGCGCACTCTGCTGCTTCTCAAGACTTTCTTGGACAAAGGCACCATGACGTTTTCTGTCTTTGTTGTTTGTGGCTTGGCGTTCGTGGCTCACAGCCTGATTCATACCCTCTGTCCTCATCTCATATCTCATATCTCTGAGAAGGGTGGCCACAGCCGGACGTTTATTCGCTCCGCAGCAGTAGACGAGGAACCTGAGTCATGTGTACGGATCTCAGGGACGGGTCATTGGAAACCTTCCGAATCTCTCGGACACTGTGGCGTCTGATTGAATGTGCACATTCGCGATCCGTTTCTAGACACAGAATTACAAATGACATTGATCACGGAGGTTGCCGAGTTGATCGTTTCGCAGAGCAAGAACGGGCCGACGAGCTACACGGGAAACCATCCCTCTCCGGGCCCGATGATGATGTACGCGACGTGCGCAGAGGCAAAGCTTTCGCTATATAGCCGGTACCCTCATTGGCCCCCACTTCCTCCCACCGAACTCCTAGGACTCCCTCCAGCGAGTGATGTCTGACTCCGGGGGAGAGCTCTGGTCTGACAATCCTAATGCCCCGCCAATCTCGTACCTGCTGTACGTTGATGAAAAGTCCTTTTTCGCCGGACTTCTCTTCGGTGCCATTCTCTATGGTACGCAAATATATGCACCTGGCCTCGTCCTCCCTTCGCCCGCTCAATCAAACACCCCAGGAGTCGTCCTCGCTCTCTTCTTCCAATGTATGAATGCCCTCCTCGACCCCGCCTACCGCGCAACGACGTGGGGCATCAAGTGGGGACTCGTGGCCCACACCACGGTCACGTTCTCGTTTGTGACGATATACACTGCGATGTACCTCGACCTTCAATCCCTTTCTTTCATCGATAACCGGGAGTTCCCTGGCAGCGATTTGCTGCCTCCCGGACCTATTGGGTACCAGCTTCAAATTCTCCCCGCGGCGATAAGACTGTCCTGACCATCCTGAATAACGGGTTGGCAGACGGCCTCTTGGTAAGTCCTTTGTTCAACTCGTCTGCTCGAATATCTAACGCATGTTGCATCTCCAGTTTTATCGCTACTCCGGTATTTACGGCATGAATTACTGGGCCATCGCATTCCCAGGCTTGATGTACCTCGCTTCTTTGGGTGCGTACTCGAGTCCTCCTCAAGCTAGTAGCGAAAGCCTCGGTTGATGTCTTTTGCGTAGCAATGGGTATCGCGTTCATCTACCAGGGCTCACAACCGCTCAGCACCCCGTCGAGATACATCGCTCTCAACAACTACGGCATTTCATATTATGCGATCACCGCTTCGCTCAACCTCTTCCTCACGCTTACGATCATCCTAAGGCTTGTCCTGCACAGAAGCAAGATCCGAAACGTTATGGGTGCCACAGCCGGTGTTGGAAAAACGTACACCGCCGTTATCATGATGATCGTCGAGTCTTACGCCATATACTCTGTCACTTTCCTGGTATTTCTCGGACTCTGGGGTGCCCAAAGCCCCGTCACAAACGCCTTCTTCCCGATCCTCGTCCAGACTCAGGTTTGTGCCGTTTATTGAACCTCGGCTGTTTTGAGCCACCTCGATTCCTGATGCACGATGATGAACAGGCGATCGCTCCGTTCCTCATCACTCGGCGAGTCGCCAGCCAGAATGTGGCGGCGAGCAAGACTTCGTTTTCTGGGAGCGACAGTTCGATTCGCTTTAGGAGTTACGCGGAGCCGGCGGAGGGAAATGGGACCCACCCCGGTGGGCAGTCCACCATGCAGATCCCTGTCGGGCTTGGCGTTGCGCATGAGACTACGGTGGATCTACATCATGACGCTTAGGCATAAGGGACCTTGGGTACTTCTCTGCGGTAGCGAGACTTTCCACCCCTTTCGGCGTAGATCATCGTTCCACCTGTTTTGGCGACGCCCAACGCCCGCCTTGCGCATTTCAACATTTCTGGTGTCTGACCTAGTTTCGGTCATGTTCGTAGACACAAATTATTTGCTGTGTTTGCTGCAACGCAGCCTTCTCCTTCGTAGCCTTCCGTAGCGTATATCAAGTAAATTACTCATGTATCACATAGTTTCTGGGAGGGAAGAGGATCATTTGCCTCGGCCGGTAGCTTTCAGTCAACGCAGCTGAAGCAATGAATTAATGAGCAATTTGACACCAAGAACGGACGGTGGAAACCTCCAGAATTTCGGTTATGCTTGTAATCGCGCGTTCAATACTCCAGTCAACGTGGGCAGACAATCACTGGGTCCAGGATAGAATAGGTTTCTGGGGATTATTCTAAATAATATTCAGAATATAATCAGAATAATAAACATGTCTTATTTTAAACATATTCTAGCCATATCCTAGGATTATTTTATTCAAATCTGATGCCCAGAGCCAACTCTGCTGAGAGTTCATTTGCATTTGCATATTCCTTGAATGTGGGCAGAATCTGTTTTGAAAATAATACATTTACTATTTTAATTATATTCAGAATATTGTTTAGAATAATCCCCCAAAACCTATTCTACCCTGGACCCAGTGAATCTGGCTATGTTATGTCTGTGACGTTGAAACATGGTCAATGTCACTCGGAACACGGAGATTGCCGGATCGATCGCTGCTCAGAGCAAGATGTATGATCCGGAGAAACGAGTCTTCCCGGTGCTGCACGCAACATGCAAATCTCAGTGCTTCAAATTTCCCATCTCAAGCGCCCAATGTTTTCATATAACTGGGAACTCATTGACCCCTAGGCCTCAACTTCTCCCTACTACTGAACGCCTACAATCATTTCCCCCCACCTGTCCCTCCCGCCGAGTCATCGAGCAATGTCTGACTCGTGGGGTAAGCCCTGGTCCGATAATCCCAACGCCCCGCAGATCCCATACTTTTTGCACTTTGATGAGAAGTGCTTTTTCGCCGGGGTTCTCATCGGCGCGATACTCTATGGTAGGCAAACATACACATACTAGTACACCTGTCTCCTGCCCTCACGTCAACCGTTCAACCCAACCATCCCAGGAGTCGTCATCTCTCTCTTCTTCCAATGTATGAATGCGCTGTTCGATCCCGCCAACCGCGCGACGTGGGGCATCAAGTGGGGACTTTTGGTTCACACCATGGTCACCTTCTCGTTCGTGACGATATACACTGGGGTCTTCCTCGACCTTCAATCCATTTCCTGGATCGATAATCGAGAGTTCCCCGGCAGCGACATTATACCTCCTGGGCCTGTCGGATATCAGTTTCACATTCTCCACGAGGGAATCAGTGTCGTCCCCGGCGTTATGACCCTTATGAACAACTGGTTAGGCGATGGCCTTTTAGTAAGTCCTGTGTTCGATGCGGTTGCTCAGATAACCGACGCAGGTGGCTCATCTAGCTCTATCGCTGTTCCGTTATCTATGCCATGAACTATTGGGCCATCGCATCACCAGGCTTGGTGTTTCTTGCTTCGTTGGGTGCGTGCTCGACTCCTCCACACAAGCCAAAAGCGAAATTCTTGGCTGACGTTTTTGAAATAGCGACGGGCATTGCATTTATCTATCAGAGCTCACTGCGGGTCAGCGCTCTGTCGAGCTACACGGTTATATCCAACTACGGCATTTCGTACTATTCGATCACCGCCTTGCTCAACGTCCTCCTCACGATCATGATCATCACGAGACTTATTCTGCAAAGCAGGAATATCAGAAACGCTATGCAGTAGTCCTTACTCAAAAAGTAATACCCTGGTTGACTTACTCAAGGTGTGGGGGAATAAAACTCACTTGACCAGGGTAAAACCCCTTCAGCCTGTGCTATGGTGGGGTATTACCCTTCAAGGGGCCACTGGGTAGCTGGGTGGGTTTCTGCTTTAGGAAATACCTTTTTAGGAAGAATTTGATGGATATCCAAAAATGGTAATATGCAAAATTGGCAATATCCGAAAATAGGAATTTCCCAAAATGGTAATTTCCCAAAATGGTAATTTCCTAAAATGGTAATTTCCTAAAATGGTAATTTCCTAAAATGGTAATTTTTGAAATATGTTTTTTTGACATATGTTTTTTGATATGTTTTTTGACATGTTTTTTGACATATGTTTTTTTTGACATATTTTTCAAATATGTTTTTTTTTTCAAATGTTTTTTTTTTTCAAATATGTTTTTTTTTTTTTTCAAATATGTTTTTTTTTTCCAATTATGTTTTTTTTTCCAAATATGTTTTTTTATGTGTTTTTTTTTTCAAATATGTTTCTGTTTGTAGTCATTACCAAATGTAGTCTTTGTGATGTGACTTAACCAAACCCAACCTAACCCAATCCTAATCCTAATCTAAAAACCCTACCCAAGCCTTATCTTATATAATCTGATCTACCTAGCTTAAACCTAACCTAACCTAACCTAACCTAACCTAACCTAACCTAACCTAACCTAACCTAACCTAACCTAACCTAACCTAACCTAACCTAACCTAACCTAACCTAACCTAGGCCTAACCTAACCTAAACCTAACCTAACCTAAACCTAACCTAACCTAAACCTAACCTAACTTGACCTAAACCTAATCTAACCTAACCTAACCCAGTTTTATTTTATCTTATCCTAACATAGTCCACCTAACATGGTCCACCCAAGCTGGCATTATCTTATCTGACCTTATCTAATCTTATCTAATCTCATCCAATCCACCTAATCTAACCTAACCCAACGTGAAGTAGTCTACTCAATTTGGCCTAACGTAGACTACCTAACCTAACCCAATATAACCCCGCCCAAGCTTATCTTATCTAATCTTACTTTATCTTATCTAATCTTCCTAACCTAACCTTGACCAACCCAAACCTAACCCAACGTAAACCAGCTAGCTTAACGTAGCCCAACATAGCTCACCTAACCCAACCTAACCTGGACTGATTCAACCCAACCTAACATCAACCTCACCTAATCTTACCTACCAACCTTATCTTATCTCAAAAAGAACCTAACCTATACTGGCCAAACCTAGTCTCACCTAGTATACTGGTACATTACTTGGGCTGTGGGAACACAACACCAACTGTACCCCCACATTTTCTACATCCAACTGTTGCTCAGAAATACCTACTCTGCTGGATCTACACATGGGTGGATCTACAAGCCCACAGACCCACACCTGTGGACCCATAACTCAGTGGATTGTGTCACACAAGACTGCTCACAAACTGCCCTCACCCCAGCTTCACTGCAAGAGGCCAACTGGACATCATTCATGCTCATCTGGTTTGCTGGACCCATGAACTTTAAGTGTAGACCTACAAATGACTAATATACATCTATCTAGCTTATGGGTCCAGCAAACCAGATGAGCATGAATGATGTCCAGTTGGCCTCTTGCAGTGAAGCTGGGGTGAGGGCAGTTTGTGAGCAGTCTTGTGTGACACAATCCACTGAGTTATGGGTCCACAGGTGTGGGTCTGTGGGCTTGTAGATCCACCCATGTGTAGATCCAGCAGAGTAGGTATTTCTGAGCAACAGTTGGATGTAGAAAATGTGGGGGTACAGTTGGTGTTGTGTTCCCACAGCCCAAGTAATGTACCAGTATACTAGGTGAGACTAGGTTTGGCCAGTATAGGTTAGGTTCTTTTTGAGATAAGATAAGGTTGGTAGGTAAGATTAGGTGAGGTTGATGTTAGGTTGGGTTGAATCAGTCCAGGTTAGGTTGGGTTAGGTGAGCTATGTTGGGCTACGTTAAGCTAGCTGGTTTACGTTGGGTTAGGTTTGGGTTGGTCAAGGTTAGGTTAGGAAGATTAGATAAGATAAAGTAAGATTAGATAAGATAAGCTTGGGCGGGGTTATATTGGGTTAGGTTAGGTAGTCTACGTTAGGCCAAATTGAGTAGACTACTTCACGTTGGGTTAGGTTAGATTAGGTGGATTGGATGAGATTAGATAAGATTAGATAAGGTCAGATAAGATAATGCCAGCTTGGGTGGACCATGTTAGGTGGACTATGTTAGGATAAGATAAAATAAAACTGGGTTAGGTTAGGTTAGATTAGGTTTAGGTCAAGTTAGGTTAGGTTTAGGTTAGGTTAGGTTTAGGTTAGGTTAGGTTTAGGTTAGGTTAGGCCTAGGTTAGGTTAGGTTAGGTTAGGTTAGGTTAGGTTAGGTTAGGTTAGGTTAGGTTAGGTTAGGTTAGGTTAGGTTAGGTTAGGTTAGGCTTAGGTTTAAGCTAGGTAGATCAGATTATATAAGATAAGGCTTGGGTAGGGTTTTTAGATTAGGATTAGGATTGGGTTAGGTTGGGTTTGGTTAAGTCACATCACAAAGACTACATTTGGTAATGACTACAAACAGAAACATATTTGAAAAAAAAACACATAAAAAAACATAATTGGAAAAAAAAACATAATTGGAAAAAAAACATATTTGAAAAAAAAAACATTTGAAAAAAAAACATATTTGAAAAAATATGTCAAAAAAAACATATGTCAAAAAACATGTCAAAAACATGTCAAAAAACATATCAAAAAACATATGTCAAAAAAACATATTTCAAAAATTACCATTTAGGAAATTACCATTTTAGGAAATTACCATTTTAGGAAATTACCATTTTAGGAAATTACCATTTTAGGAAATTACCATTTTAGGAAATTACCATTTTGGGAAATTCCTATTTTCGGATATTGCCAATTTTGCATATTACAATTTTTGGATATCCATCAAATTCTTCCTAAATAGGTATTTCCTAAAGCAGAAACCCACCCAGCTACCCAGTGGCCCCTTGAAGGGTAATACCCCACCATAGCACAGGCCGAAGGGGTTTTACCCTGGTCAAGTGAGTTTTATTCCCCCACACCTTGAGTAAGTCAACCAGGGTATTACTTTTTGAGTAAGGACTACTGCGCTATGGGGGGTTCGACCGGTGCCACCAGAACGTACACTGCCGTTATCGTGATGATCGTCGAGTCTTACGCCCTTTACACCGTGACGTTTCTGGTGTTCCTCAGCCTGTGGGCTGCCAAGAATTCAGCGATCAATGCCTTCTTCCCATTCCTTGTTCAGGTTCAGGTCAGTACTGCGTTGGTGCACTGCGATGGCGAGACGCCGTTTGTTAATCACGGTGATGAACAGGCGATTGCCCCGTTTCTCATCACCCTACGAGTCGCCAACCAGAACGTGGTGAAGGGCAGGACTACCGTCTCCGGGAACGATCATTCGATTCACTTTAGAAGTCACGGAAAGTCGGCGGGTAGCAATGGGACCCTTCCCGATGGGTATTCCATGAGTACGAGGGACAAACGCGCTCGAACCTCTTTCGAGCTTGGTGTTGCGATCGAGACTATAGTCAACCGAGGAGAGTGTGGTAAAGGTTGATCATGAAACCCTAGAAGCCGAACGGTGTGATACCTATGAAAGAAGGAAAGCGACGTGGAAACTTGAGGCAAGATATTTTGACGCGGGAGAACAGGTTGCGTCAGTGACGATAAGCAGTGCCCCCGACCTCGAGAATTCATAGGCGATATGCTGCTGACCGGCCGCAATTTACAAGTATAGGGACTTCCAAATGACGATAGACGGCATGTTGGGCCGGGAATTATCACCGCAAATGACGCGACAAGAGATGCAATCACTGGCCGCAGGGCGGCTGGAGCGTTTGCTGAACGTACGGGCAAACACCTCCATTGGTGCCACACACCAACGGACTTCTCACTGCGTGTCAAAAAACCGCCCAAAACATTCTCAGCAAGCCGGCTGCCCGGGTAGGACTCTAGACTCTAGGCAGGGGGGGTCTGGAAGGTCCATTCTGGGGGCTTTCAAGAAAAAGTTTGGGCGGCCCTGATTTACGTACGACCGATCTGTAAAAACCATACCTACTGAATTCCAGATGCCAAAATCGACTGAGATTCAGTCGATTTGTGTCGCCTTTCAGCCAAGCGCGCATGTTCAGCAGCCCGCACCCACTGAAAATTTCAGGCCAGTTCAATTATTTTCCGACTGAACTGGTAAATTCACTGAATTGTGATGTCCAAATTCGTTCGGACGACATGACAGGCCTCGCGGTCTTGCCACCTCACAAAAAACCAGCCAGAATGGCGAGACGCGAGAACCAACGGGTGTCGCTCTTGGACGATAAGATCAACATCCTGGATAGGAAAGCAGCTGAAAGTCACCACAGCACATGGCAGCTCTTCAAGATCGTTAGTGGTATCTTAGCCTTGGTCCGGGTCAGCGCTCTTCTTCTGCGCCTACCTATAAACTCTCATCGGTGACTCGGCCAGGACAAGAGGATCACTGACAACGATCCTGTGCAACTTTCTGACGGCTGTTTTGGCGTGTGTGAGGTACTGGGGAATGTGGAGGATTTCAACGAACACGTGCGCAAAGGGCTTGAGGATTTGGGAAGGTGTGTTCACCTTGTTGTCATTGGGACTTCACCCGCTTCCCTGATTTGTACATCCAGAGTTCTAAGCGAGGTCGCACGGACCCTTAGAAGGGGGGCGAATTCCCCGCGCATGGAATATGACAAGAAAATGATCGCGGGGCACAGGCTCAAAATTCGAGAGATACTCGACACTCTGAATTTGCCGACGAGTTCATCCCCTACCGGAGGCGAAGGTGATCCTCGACCACTGCCCATCGACTCTCACAATGCCGCAACGACCTCTGTGTCCGAGAATGGTAAGCGCTGACCTCGCCATCTCCGATCACGTATTAACCGCTCCCTGCTACCTGGTCATTCTTCTCAAACGCTCAAGCAATAAAGTGTTTAATAGAGCGCAATTTTGCCTCGGATCAACTCCCTTCCCTCATCAAGGCGATCTTTGCATGTAAGGATGCCAGTGAAACCATCCGCCGCCTTCCTAGGGTCGAAGCGCAGACTTTTGTTGATGTGATAGACGAGGCACGTTATACATCTGCACACCATTGCAAATCTTTCGTTGAAATCCATTCCGTTGACCAGGCACTAGCCAGGACCGATCTTTCGCCATTAACCCGGAAGCAATGCCTCCGACCACTTTACCGAACGTGTGGCCGCCACGCACTGCTTCCGAAGAACTTGAGAATCAGTATCGACTACGACAAAACCAGCGATGCGTTATACAACGGTGGATATGCGGACGTGTGGAAGGGGAGATATCTCGGCCGAGATGTTGCCGTGAAGGTTTTAAGGAGTTACTCAACTAGTGATTTACAGAAGGTGATCGGCGTGAGTTCTCAATAAGGTATTCTCTCCTTGTACTTGAGTATTGACAATGCACGGCGTAGGGGTTCTGCAAGGAGGTTGTAACGTGGAGAACTCTCCACCACCCCAATGTTCTTGGGCTGATAGGAGTGACAATGACCGAGACCAAGTTCGCAATGATCTCGGATTGGATGGCGAATAGGAACATCAGAGACTTCGTGAAAGAAAACCCAGGCGCAAACCGTTTCGAACTGGTGAGTTCTTTTCATTCGGAGTCTCGCCGCCTCTGGTACTCTGAGTTTGACGTCTCAATCACTTAGGTTGGAAGACGTTGCCAACGGATTGATCTACCTCCATAGTCAGGGAATGATTCATGGAGATCTCAAGGGGGTGAGCTTACAATTTTTTAAGTCTCTCATTAATTTCACTGAAACAATGATCAAGGCGAATGTACTTATCGACGACACTCGCCATGACCGCCTTGCAGACTTCGGCCTGCTCAAGATCATCTCCGACCCCGCAAACCCCTCATCCTCAAGCTCGTGCACACCGGGCGGTTCAACTCGATGGATGAGTCCAGAGCTAATCGACCCAAGGTGGTTTAAGTTGAAGAAAAGCCGCCCAACAGAATCTTCGGACTGCTATGCTCTTGGGATGGTGATTTATGAAACTGTCACCGAAAAAGTGCCTTTTCATCAAGAAGCGAGCTGCACTATCGCTCTGAGGATAATGGCTGGTGAACACCCTCTTCGAGGGGAGAGATTCACGGACAGTCTGTGGGAGATGTTGGAAAAGTGTTGGATCTTTCAACCGAACAACCGTCCACGCATCGAGGAGGTCCTTCAGCGTTTGAAGAGGTCCTCAGGTTTACCGGTGCAATTTTGGCCTGAGTCGGATAATGAAAAGGATTATCACGGTGGCTACTCCGATTCAACAGACAGTCTTTCCAGTGCTTCGAACGTCAAGGTTGACGTGCCGGTGGCTAGGAGGGCTGCCAAATCTTCTGGACTAGATCACCTCGCCAGTCGTCCAGTTCACACGGCACATGTCAACAGCGTGGACCCGGAGGTGACAAACCTGAGCCCGCAAACCCCTTGGACAAATGCTGGTGTCAGTCAGGTGATTGTAATTTAATCTCGCACCCTTTGTAAACATTGTAACGTTGCACAGAACCTGCTCACGGCTGTTGAAGCGGTCGAAGACGCCGGAACATCCGGTTTCAATATCCAGACTCCAGACCCCCACCAGGGTTCAAGCACCCAAGGATCTGTACGATGTCGCATATCCCTTCGGCGGCTGCATTCCTGAATACTTCTATCCTAGGGGGCCCTAACCCTGGGCAGCATGGCAGAAACACAATATGAGTGCCTGGAGGATAGCATTGGAGAAGAGTCGATCTTAGCCGTGTGTAGTTCTAACTGCGCAGTGATGTTGCCATCAGGGTGCTGACTGTTCGTCGGCAGGAACTCGCATATCTTCGCTTCATAGAGAACATTACGATACCGGTAAGAGGGCATGGCTTTGCGCGGAGTTGAAACTCCGGGATCCTCTGATTTTCTGACTCCTTGCTCCCAGGGATTGCCCGCTTGGACCTGCATTCCCCAGCGCCTCTATTGCCGAGGACCTGCGATTCAAAATGGTAGATCCCCTCAGAAGATCATGTTTGTGATGGCAGATGGCGCTCCCTTCCCAGCAAAATTCGCGCTCGCCGGACAACGCAACCTGTTGATGAATGCGGATGACATATTTCTCACCTCGGAGCAGAGCTCTACTACCCACATACAAATCGAGGTATTTAATCTTTTTGGTTCCCGCGTCATCACTCATCTGATTCGGCTGTTTACAGTGGCCGGGGTACGATGGATGGGGCGCTAAAGTGAGCACCACATCTTCGAAATCCGTGGGTTAATCGAACAACTTTCTAGATGAGAAATCGTACCCTTGAGACAAATTCGTGGAATGTCACACGCGCGAAGTTGGTAATAGCGATTGCCATGTTTCTGCGCAAGTTTATCGAGGTCTGTGCCCTGTCACTCAAAGCTCTGCGACACATGCAAACTAAGTTTTCAGGAGATGCAATCCACCCCTGTTAACCCTGCCGATAAGATGTACGAAGTTGGACCGGGAGGCATCGAACTTGGACACATACACATCGATTCATTGGAGCAAGTGGGACTTGATTCGTGGCAGCCTGTGTTTATTTACAGCGGTCCGTGACTTGCACTCATGTCTATCCCCTCCCCTTCTGTTTTTTTTCGGCGATCGTGGAAAAGTTAGGTGTTCGTGTACGGTTAATTAGGGCCCGGAACAAATAATTATTGCCTTTGACATGTCCGCGAATGGCACGTAGCCTGTCGCCCCTTGCGAGGCCCACACTAGGAAGCCGAGGGGGTGTCAATTGGGTAGCACGTACTATTACGAAGGGGACCGTCAGAACAACGGGAAGCAAGGCGGGAGTGATTATTCTGTTTCGACGGCTGCTCAGTTAGCATTAACACACCAATGGAGGGCAAATATCGACTCCGACTGCATCTGCTCATGTCTCTGTGTGAGCATCGCCGTCATCATCGATAGAGGCCTTCAATGGCATCACGTGTGACGGTGTCTATACAAGGGCAAGTTTTTCCATGTGCTACGCCAGCAAGGGACTTGAATTTGGAAGAGAGACATGTTCTTACATCCCAGGACTCTGATCACTACAGCTTTTACTAGTTCACCCAATTAACTGGCAAAACGCAGGCGCCGAGGATGTGAGAGTGATTGTTGGCTATTAGGCGCCACTGGCAGGCGCATCTCTCGCCAAACCAGAGAGGATGGCAACACGCATATCAGAGATCAAGGAGTCACTCCTGGGCGACAAGATCACAATTCTGGAGGGGAAAGCAGCGGATGCTCCTCCTGGCACGCAGCAGGTCATACAAACCGTTATCAGTGATATCCTAACTCTGGTCCGGGTTGGTGCTTTTGTTCTGCGTTTAACTGCGAACTCTCGTTGATGGCTTCAGAAGGACAAGTTGACCGCCGATGAATATTCTATGCAACTTTTTGACTACTGTTTTGATGTATGCGAGGTGGTGAAGAATCTTGACGGATCTGTGCCGATTGGCCCACTGGAGGATCTGGGAAGGTGCGTTTGTTGACATTAGGCTTCGGACTTCTTCACATTTCTGTAATTCCAGGGTTTTTGGCGAGATCGCGCTGACTATTAGGAGGGGGTCAACCGTGCCACACCTGCAATACGACAAGGATAAGATTGAGGGGCACAAGCCAGAGATTCAAGAGATACTCAGCGCTCTCAATGCCCCCACGAGCTCACCCCCCAAAGAAAGCACTGCCGTGCCAGACGAATCTGTTGCCCCAAAACCGCCCACTGGTTCTTGTGACCCCACCACGAATTCTGCATCCCAGAGTGGTATGATCTGCCCTCGTCTTGACCGGCTTTGCGCCAAACATTGAACGTTACTTACCCAATTCTTCTTTTCCGCACTTTAGCAATGAGACGTTTGATTGGACGCACTTTTCCACCAGACCAACTCGCCTCCCTCGTTGAGACAATCTGTACATGCAAGAACTCCAGTGGAACGATTCGTTCCCTTACCGGGGATGACGCACAGACCTTCATTGATGCGGTAGACGAGGCGCGTCATAAATTTAACCATCATTGCAGGTCTATTTACTGAAATCGACGTTTGGGCATTCCGTCAAACAGGCACTAGATAGGCCTGATCTGCCACCATCAGTCCGAAAACAATGCCTCCGGCCACTCTACAAAACGTGTGGCCGCCATGCGCTTCTCCCGACAAGCTTGAAGATCCCTATCTGCTACGACCAAACCAGTGACGCGTCATACAGCGGTGGATACGCAGACGTGTGGAAGGGGGAACATTGCGGCCGAGATGTTGCCGTGAAGGTCATCAGGAGATACTTGAATAGCGACCTACAGAAGGTAGTCGGTGTGAGTTTTTAGTTGCGCTTCTCCGTATGCCTGAGCACTGAAGCTGCCCCGTGCAGAGGTTCTGCAAGGAGGTTGTAACTTGGAGAACCCTCCATCATCCCAACGTTCTTGCGCTAATAGGAGTAACAATGACCGAGACCAAGTTTGCAATGATCTCAGACTGGATGAATGGAAGCATGAGAGAGTTCTTGGAGAAAAACCGGGGTGCAAATCGTCTCAAATTGGTGGGTTTTCTTTATCCAGAATCTTGCGGGACCCGATACCCTAAGTTTTACATCTCAATCACTTGTCTAGCTGGAAGACGTCGCTACCGGATTGGTCTACCTCCATAGCCAGGGTATGATACATGGTGATCTTAAGGGGGTGCGTCTGCAACGGCTAAAGGTCTCTCCTCGACCCCGCTGAACTGATGATCAAGGCTAATGTACTGATTGACAACACTGGCCATGCTCGCCTAGCAGACTTTGGCCTACTTAAGATCATCTACGACCCCTCAAACCCCTCATCCCCGAGCTCGTGCACACAGGGTGGTTCAGCTCGATGGATGAGTCCAGAGCTACTCGATCCGGGGCGGTTTAGGTTAAAGAAGAGCCGCCCAACAAAATCCTCGGACTGCTACGCTCTTGGAATGGTCATTTATGAAACTATCACTGAAAAAGTGCTGTTTCAAGGAGAATCGATCTTCATTGTTACCCAGAGGATATTGGCGGGCGAAGACCCCCCTCGAGGGGAGAGGTTCACAAACTGTCTATGGCTACATCAGGAAAATCACCTGTCACTGTTTCAGCGGTTTAATCGGCCTTTTTTGAGAACAAGGTAAAAAACAGAGAAAAGGACATACTTCTAGAAGCTATGTCTTGACTTATAGAATTTGTGGCCGACTTTTTTAAATTTGTAAATCATATTGCGTGACTGAGTCCAAATAGAAGTAAAGAAGGTGTGTATTAGCGACGATGTGACAGAAGAATTGCATCATTGAGTCCGAATAGAAGTAAAGAAGGTGTTGTATTAGCGATGACAAGTGAGCGGAAGGTGGGCGGGGCTTTGAATTAGCGATGTCAAGTCAGGGGTATAAGCTACGGATCAGGTTCTGTGAACTGAGTGATAAGATAGTTGGGTATCAACCGGGATGTTGAGATCGCGGTCGGTTCGATATACTGATCATACCTCCTGGCTCATGGCTCTCATCGGGGGCGGTGAAGGAGGATCCGACATGGGGAGGGGGACATGCTCGTGTGCAGCGCAGGAAGCTCCCACCTGATCATTGACCTCTTGATCAACCCTTTTCGAGACAACTGCGAGCGCCCTGTAAATTCCATCCCAATGCTTTTCTGCTAGGTCTTTGGAGATATAAGCCATAAATAACTCCGTGCGGGGTCCACAGAACTCGGTATTGAAGCTTTCAGTTGGTCCGACATAGTCACCGGACAAGTGCAGCCGATACGCACGCTCGACCTGGCCTGCAGATAAGGAGGATACTAACTTGTGAGGTCAATGCAACGTACCGCAGCAGCAACCATGGCAAGAGCTCCGATGGGGCGGCTGCCCTCTCCTGGGTCTTTGACGGGTGTGGCATCCATGATTCCACACGAAGAATAGTAGACGAGCAATGTTTCTAAAATAGGTTCGGACTGGAAGACACCGCGGCGTGTCTGAAAAAAGTCTGAGAAATCAATGCCAGCGGAGAGAATGAGTGCATACAGTTTTGTATCCCCCAATTTCGTGATGGTTTGCTATGTCACCAACAACATATTGCCGCCATATGATCGGATGGTCATCGTCGGATTTGAATTGGTCAGCAACGAACTTTGCCCGAGCGACAATCGTTTGCAGTCGTTTCTGGCGAAATACGTTGGCTAGATGACGTTGGACGGCGAAGACTGCCGCGGTACCGATGCGGTTGCGAATGACACCGATCGATGTAATCGTCTGATATAACGATTAGTTGACCAGGATATGTCGATGGGGTGGAAACCTACCGGGTGAAACACAGCGTCGTTGGTTCGGAGACGAGCAACATATGCAGGGTAAACTTTGTCATACACGCGCTGGAGTGTTTCCAGGTCGGGATTGGTCCATGGACGTTCGGAATTGAAGATGTCTCGGATGATGACCCGAATGAACCGATTGCGGAAGTCCATGCGGATGTGCGAGGGAAGATCCTTGATGCCTGGATAAGTCTTCTGCCGGTTGATGAATCTTGGGAGTAGATAAACAGGGCGCGGATCCTCCATCTGGGCGAGACATCAGCGTGAGATAAGACAAAAGAGATTACTCTACATACGGCCATAATAGTCAATGGCGTCACCAACGGCACGCGTGATGCGGGGCTTGGAGACGGTTGGGATTCTTCCGTGAAAGATGTGTATGGAGAAACCATGGTAGGCGAGCTGGTGCTCAAAGACGTGAGCTTTGACCTCCAGCCATCGACGAGCCCGGTTGCGCCGGAGTGAACCCTTTCAGGCTCGAACGGGTCTATGGCTCGACACCGCTTGATCCTGTTGGTGGAGGTTTAAGACGTGTAATTGATTGAGTGAGAGGATCACGTACCTGACCCCCGCACCGGCTGGTTTGCGGGAGGTTCTCTTGCGGCTGTTGGCAGGGGCATAGTCTTCGTCATCATCTGTGGCTGGCTCTGTGTCGCCGTCATGATCTGGAGATGCCGAGGTTATCCCAGGACTACCTCCAATACTGGCGAGGTGTTCCTGTGGAAAGGGGTAAATTGGAGGGGCGACAGAAAAGATAAGTAAGTGTAGGTACCGTCTGTAGCTGCTCTTGCATGGCGCGAAGCTCGTCCTCAAGTGCCGCAATTCGTTGATCCTTTGTTGGCTGTTTCCGTGGTCGGGGTTTAGAGATTCCGGCTGACACAAGCTGCCTTGGAGTCATGACCGGTGCAGCAGGGTGCTTGGACTTGTTCTTGGTGCGGGTATTTGGCATGGCGAGCGAGTAGAGTAAAACGATTGTGAGAGTGCGACAGTGAGGGAAATAGATAGAAGAAAAAAGGGTCTGTTAAGGATAGCTGACATACCGTTGTGAGTATATATAGAAAAAACCAAGGGGTAGGTAGAGCCGAAGCACTTTCAGCGGACCCCGGGGGTCCTCGAAGACGACTGAGACGGACAAAATCACCAAGTCCACGTTTGTTGTCACGCCGTGACCAACATGTGTCTTGCTTCGCTATGTCCATCACGCTGTGACCGACATGTGTCTGGCTTCACTTCGTGCTGCCACGTCATCTTGTCGCTCTGAGGCAATTTGTCCACCAACTCCCTCAGACTACTGCTCCTTCTCTAACTCGCCTACGCTTCCGACGTCAAGCAACCTGCATATGCCATCACTGGGGCCCAGCGCTGGTGGTGAGCCACCTCATCATTCAATCACCGTTTGGATGGAACCACATGTTCCCCGGGCCATCTATCGCCATCCCCGGGCCATCTTTCACCATCCCCACTCATCCAGACACTCTCGAATGCACAGGTATGTCAAAGTTTACCCGCCAGTCCCTACAAATACCCCCCTTCTCGATCCAAACATCACCATCGCCAATGATTCCGTGTACTGAGTGCAACCGCAGGTTCCGAAACAGAAGCGGTCTGAAGCGTCATTTTCGTGCTATCCATCAATACCACCCGGGACTTGACATCCCAGTCACCGAACTTCGGCGGACGTACCACCCTACTCTCACCGGTGCGGGTGCAATTTCTCCAGGATTTTTCTGTGACTCACTAAGCCCTCATGTTGAAATAGCGAAGCGATGTAACGAGCATGGGGAATTCATCGCCTCAGAGGAACCCCCAATTTCACCAACGACCCGGTCAGAAACCGAT
Organism: Thelephora terrestris; assembly: GCA_015956445.1. Lineage (NCBI taxonomy): Eukaryota > Fungi > Basidiomycota > Agaricomycetes > Thelephorales > Thelephoraceae > Thelephora > Thelephora terrestris. The sequence continues at coordinate 2,467,632 of WIUZ02000002.1, read as the reverse complement.
TGGACCCCGTTCGACTCGCGTGTCAGCTTCGAACTTGCCGACTTCATCTTCACTGAAGCAGAACTGTCAAGGAAGAAAGCAGACCGGTTGCTTGAACTATGGGCTGCGAGCTTGGTCCCTCATGGCGCCGCACCACCAATACGTGACTACATGGATCTGCTGCGCAAAGTTGACTCGATACCACTTGGAAGTGTTCCTTGGGAAAGCTTCTCTCTGAGTTACGACGGTCCGTCATGTGAAACCACACACACTCCAGAATGGAAGACCGAGGAGTACGAAGTCTGGTTCCGCAACCCTCGTGATGTTATCAAGGGTATTCTTGGCAACCCAGAGTTTGACGGCCATATTGACTACTCCGCCTATCAAGAGTTCAACGGTTCTCAACGCCAGTATTCCAACATGATGTCAGGTGACTGGACATGGCGCCAATCGGTAATGTCATATTTCACAGACACACCACTGTTGCTCACCGCAGGACAGGATACAATAGCTCAGGACCCCTCCACACATGGCTCAATGTTTGTGCCGATCATTCTTGGATCGGACAAAACAACTGTTTCTGTTGCGACCGGTCAAAACGAATACTACCCCCTCTATCTTTCGATTGGAAACATTCAAAATCACATGAGAAGAGCCCACAAGAACGCTCTTGTGGTGATTGGCTTCCTTCCCATCCCGAAAGGTAACACTCTTACGTTTCTTTGAACCGATGCTCACATTCGCATCAGGTGCCAGGAAAGACACTGACACAGAGGAGTTCCGCCTATTCAAACGGCTGCTAACCCACGACTCGATTGCAAATATCCTCCTCCCCCTTAAGCCGTTCATGACAACAAACCCGGATCTTGTCCGGTGTGCTGATCAATACCTTCGTCGGGTACTGTACGGCCTTGGCCCACATATATCTGATTATCCGGAGCAGTCAATAATAGCATGGATTTTGATGAATTGGTGTCCTACGTAAGTACTGCTTCCTCGTTCTCTGAGAATGTCCTCTGAATCCTCGAAGGTGCCACGGCTTTCCAGACTCCCTTGACGCTCCCTGTCGGTTGCGGACTGCAGACCACACGGCTGTCCTAGTTAGCATGCACACCGAAGACGTCTTGCGAGCAGTTTACGGCATTGCTCCTGATCCAAAGGTAGAATATTCCTAGCATGTCGTACGACACTAGCTGAGTTTTTTTTAGCCATACACAATGCATTTCCCCAGAGCAGACATACATGAGCTCATCACGTCCGACCTACTCCATCAAGTCATCAAGGGAGTGTTTATGGACCACCTCGTCAATTGGGTGTCAAAATACCTTGAATACTGCCATAGTACCGCCGGCATGCAACGAGTGCTTGATGAAATTGACCGCCGGTAAGTGGTTAACTCATCATCCATGACATGTGCTCATTCCTCAGCAGAATTGCCCTTGCACCTCCATTTCCTGGCCTGCGTCGATTCAAACAGGGGAGGAATTTCAGTCAATGGACTGGGGACGACTCAAAGGCTCTGATGAAGGTATGCCACAGTCAGCGCCAAACTAAATTATGTGCTAACGCTCTCACTTAGGTTTATCTGAACGCTATCGAGGGGTTTGTCCCTCGTGATATCATCAGGACTTTTGCTGCATTTCTCGAATTTTGTTACATTGCCCGTCAAAATGTCATCACTGAAGATGCACTCAACGAGCTCAAGGCTGCCCTTCAACGCTTTCACCAACATCGCCTTGTCTTTTCTGGGACTGTCCGGGATGATGGCCTCTCTGGGTTCTCGCTTCCCCGTCAACACTCGATGGTCCACTACTACAATAACATCAAGAATTTTGGTTCACCCAATGGTCTCTGCTCATCCATAACAGAGTCAAAGCATATCACGGCAGTCAAACGCCCGTGGCGCCGTTCAAACCGCTACAAGGCCCTCTCGCAAATCCTCAAAGTGAACGAGAGGCTGGACAAGCTCACGGCCGCTAGGGCTGACTTCAATGCCCGGGGAATGCTCACCAATTCAACCCTCGTTGCTGCAATCCTCAACTCCCTCCACAATGATCACAACAACAACATCAACGACAACGACACCTGTGACAGTGGTGATGACGACAACCACAACGATGATGACGACGGCCACAACGATAACGCTGATGGAGATCGTGACAACGAAGATGACGATGCCGGACCAGTTGAAACTGAGGCTCTGATGAATGAAGTACGGCTCGCACAAGAAAAAGGTCAGTATTATTTGTCCATTATCTACTGCATTCTTACAGCCATCCAATTAGCTCCCACTCGCAAATACCCGCCGACCTTCACAGCCCTTGGAGTCAAGATTGGCCAACACGACCTACCCGCCCTTGTACAACACTTCCTGTTTTATCAGGTCCATCCTGATTCCGACATTGATCCAATTGACCTCCCTCTCGAGTATTGCCCGATGGTATGGGATTTGAGAGTTTCTGTATTCCACTCCGCAACTGCCACCTTCCGTGCCCCCAGCAACCCGTCTGGGCCAGGAGGAATGTATAGGGAGGTCATCCGCTCTACACCATGGTGGACGAGGGGAGATGTCAGCGGGCCACGAAGAGACTGTGTCTTCGTCGACAGCGGAGAATCAGATGCACCTGGAATGCAAGGCCTTCTTGTAGCTCGTGTTTACCTCTTTTTTAGGTTCTCGTATGCCGGTGTGGAGTACCCATGTGCCCTCGTGCACTGGTATACTACAGTTGGAACCAGCCCCGATAGTTCCACCGGGTTATGGGTTGTTGAACCCGAGTACACCATTGGTCGCCGCCGTCGGAGCATGGCTATCATCCACCTAGACTCTATCATTCGTGGTGCCCATTTGCTCCCCCGGTTTCCCTCAAACTCCCGGGTGTACAGGGAGATTAACTACACCCAAACGCTGGACGTCTTCCAGTCCTTCTATGTCAACAAGTATATTGATCATCATGCATTCGAAATAGCATTCTAGTTTGACTTCTGTGCCTCTCGGTTCCTGTATTTGACACCTTCTATATTCGATGTTTTTGATCGCTAAAATAAGGGTCTCTCGTAAAAGAGTGAGCACCGATCAACCCCAGCGAAAAGTCTGTCGATTGATGGCGACGCACAGCGGTTAGTGGCAATTAGATCGACTCGGGGCAACTGGAGGCAACTGGAACTGGGCTTCATGTCGTCGAGCTGTAGCGTTGAACAAGTTGAACAATTTTTTTTCAATAAAGCCAGGCTTCTAAAACTCTGCCCCACACGATTAAATTGAACCGTCTCATCCCCAAGTCCCCTTCTACCCCAACCGTCGCCATCGCCGCTGCAAGTACTCTGTCCCTATTTTACTCCCAACCCCCACTCCTTAGACGTCCATATCAACTATCCTAGGCTCCTCATGAAGGTGATTCGCAAGCCACAACCTCTACTCATATCTTGGTATGCCGGAATCCTGCATCAAACCCACAGGTGGAGAGAACAGACGGGGGAGGGCCCATGTTGTCGGTGTTTCTCCTTGGTTCACCGTCGCCTGCAGCACAAGTAAGAGGACACCACACATGTTCGATAACGTCCGTTTCTGACTGACTCGGATCAGAACGTGGTTCACCACGAAAAGGTGAGGCAAGCATCAATCCAAGAACTTTCTATTTTTACGCTCATTTCTCGAGTTGATTCTGGTGAACAATCTCAGGCCCCCTAGGTTGTTGAACCCGTTCTGCACAAATTTCTAGAACCTGCTGAGAAGGGACTACACATATTGGGGACTCTGCACGAAGGATCACTGGAGGTGGCCTGTGGTTGGTCCCGGGAATCGAAGATCTTTTTCATATCCTTTCTGATCCTAGGCTCACGGTCACAATATGTGCTTTAGATCGCGAATGCGGATCATTTTTGAGTAGGCGTAAATCAGAGCTCACTCGAGCCGAGCTGGAAGGTGTCCCCTCTCTGGCCAACTTGGGAAGGGGAGTTATAGCTGTAGCATCAGGACATGTGGTAGATGTACCTGCAATCGTCATGAACCGTTGGGAATCGCCCTGAATCGTATATATATACCTTCTCACCAGAATCACCCAGGATCGTCCTGAGTTGCCATCAGTCGTTCGGAGAAGCTGTGAACGACAGAATCTTGATTTAGTTGCCGCCAGTTGTCCCCAGTAGAGGAAATGTCCAGTTTCACAACTCATGGCGATTGAGGGCAATTCGAACCCAATTCAATCGCCAAAATCGCCCGGAGTTGCCACCGATTTCCGAAACTTTTCACTGGGGATCAACTCTCGACAAGTACAGATAAGTTGAAAAAAGTGAAAAGGCAAAAAACATTCGTTAGGCATGTTGCTGATGCTATGGGAGACATTGGAAAAATGTTTGAAGTTCCAACCAAACGAACGTCCATGCATCGAGGATGTCCGTCAGCGTTTAGAGGAGTCCTCGGATTCACCATTGCCCCCATTTCCCGAGTTGGATAAAGAGATGAATCCTCACGGTGGCGACTCACATTCAACGAACAGTCTTTCTGACGATCTGAACCCAAAGTCTGACGTTGGGATGACCGAGGGAGCCGCCGCATCTCCTGGTCTAGATCACCTCACAAGTCGTCAAGAGCGCAAGCAACACGTAGACAGCGTGGGGCGCGAGGTAACAAAACCGGACTCGCAAACTCCCCCGATCGATTCTAGAATCAGTGTCATAGTACGTCAGGTGAACACGATCTAATCCCACACTCTTGATGATCCTTGTAACATCGCGCAGGACCCACACACAACTGTTGAGTTGGCCAAGGTTGCTGGACAATCCGGTTCCAACATGCGCACCCCAGATTTCTATCGAGGCTCCGTACGTTGTCGCCTCTCGGTACTTTTCGAGCCCCTCCATTCCTGAGTACTCTATACCAGGAGACCACACGTCTTGATGGCATCGCAGAAAGGGAAAACGAGATCCAGGAGGATGGTGCCGGTCATGAAAACTTATCTGTGCATGGTTGTCACCGCGCGACATTCCCTTTGCGGCTGATCTTTTGCTGACAGGAGCGCATTTACCAACCCTCCGTGGAAAATATCGAGAGACACGCCTTAAAGCCTCAAGAGGTGTTTGCCCGACCGCGGAGCGCATTTATCAACGCTTGGCGAGGATTATCGAGAGACACGCCCCGAACCCTCAGGAGGTGCGTGCCCGACCACGGGATGCGTACCGACGACTTCTTTGTGTGTGGTTGTCACCGCGCGACATCCCCTTTGCGGCTGATCTTTTGCTGATAGGAGCGCCTTGATCAACGCTTTGTGAAAATTCTCGAGGAACACGCCTCGAACCCGCAGGAGGTGTGTTCACAACCACGAGCCAGGTACTCTTCGAGTCTGAGGGTTTGTTTGCAGAAGCTCCTTGGTATCCGTGTCCCTCAGCGCCTCTACTGCCAGGGAACCTCGATTCGTGATGGCGAGGTCCCCCAGAAGATCCTATTTGCAATGGACGATGGTCCATGTTTCCCCGCGGAACTTGCACTTGCTGGACGGTGCGACCTTTTGGTGGACGGGGATAGCGCAGTGTTCACCGAGCAAAATCAGACCATAAACCTACGAATCGAGGTCCTCGATCTCTCACAAGATTCCTAGAGTCATCGCTCATCTAATCGTCATTTTCTACAGTGGCCAGGGTACGATGGATGGGGAGCACAAGTGAGCATCATGGCTCAAAAATCCACGAATTAATTGAAATACCTTCTAGATAAGAGTCGTCAGCTATCAGGAGAAACCGAGGAGTATCTCACGCGCAAAGTTGGTGACAGAGATCGCTAAGCAGCTAGTCAAGTTTATCGAGGTCAGTGTCCCTGGTCTTTGGGCTCTTCGTGATGTGCAGACTATGCCTTCAGGCGAAAGAATCTGTCGAAATCTACCCCGTCCATGAGACGTTTAGAGTTGGACCCGGAGGTATCGAACTACGTCACATCGGTATCGCTTCACTGGAACAGGTTACGCGCGGCTCGTGGCAGCCTGTGCTCGTCTACAACGGCCTGGAGCTCGAGGAAATATAGGTCGAAATCAGCTTCTGGGCTCTTTGGGCAAGCATCACTATCATAGCGAGATCGCCCAAATTCTTCAAAGGAACTCTGTACAGATATGTTGTTACGCGTAGAATATGCAAATAAGATATGCGGATGCAACGCAAAGAAACCAACAACCCCTTGAAGCTTAGACTTCTTCGGCTTCGCTCTGATAGCTTGTCGAACACCAAGATCAGCAAGTACATCCCGCTCCACCCAACACTCAGTCGAAGGCGACGGTCTTGTAATACTGTGACACCGTTCAGCACAGATATGAAAGTTTTCCCCGTTGGAAGTGTGACGCGCAAGCACACTCACCGTTGACATATCAATATATTACTCATCGAGATTTCACTCAAATTCAGAGTGGGGAGTGGCTCGGGGGATGCTCTGGATCCCAAGCGCTCGAATTATCAGTTTCCTAGGGAGCTTACGCGACGAACTAGACCCTCACAGGAAATTTCTTCTTTCTGTCGAGAATCCGCCATGCGACGGGCGGTGCCCTGAGGCCATTGGGCGCGAAACTTGACCCAGGGTAAATAAATCCTCTTAAATATTCGAGACCAAGAGTGCGCCGACCCTCGTTGGCCTGAGGCCTGAACTTCCGCGCCGGTGAGGCAGCTGGCCTCCATTCCAACTACACAACACCCCTTGATGGACGGAATACAGGTCACCCACTACCCAATCCCACACAATTGCCATTCATCCATGGCCAAGGCCACCTACGATTACCAAATTTTGGCTGTGCTTGATGAATGCCTCCCGTGACAGCAACTAAAAGGTTAGTGGACAACCCCAGACCTCAGAACCGACTAACGTAACATCATAGTTCTGGGCAACAAAAGCCGATGAGACGCCTGCTACTGCTCTGATCCTCGCTCGCTCTTCGTCTCTCATTCTACCTCTCAGGTCTCACCATGTTTCCAAGCCGGCCGGGATGGGAGATATATCGGGAGTGAGTGCTCTTGTCTACTAGAGCTGTCCTTTAAAGACACTAATGAGTGGGCCCTAGGCAGATGGGCGTTTTTCGTCACGGACATGCATTATGGTATACCCCTTCCTCAACATCGGTGTCTCTCGTCCTCTAAGATGATGGACATCTCAGGGAGCCCGAACCGAATCACAATTACGAGCGCATCAAACTTGGAGATGTGGGATATATCCGCCGCGGTGGCTTCCACTTGTTGTTCTCCGCAACCCGTCCATTAGATTCATGTCAGCTGGGCCAAGACGTTCCACAATCATTCGAACCATTGGATGTTGGTCCCTTCACGCTTCGTCAGCCTCTATCGCCCGGTTGCATTACCGAGAGTGTCGTCGAGAAGTCTGGAGTAGATGTAGGCGCCTCGGCTTCCGCAACTCCGTTAGGTTCATTGAACTTCATTTCTTCCGCCTTCTTAATCATGGTCTTAGATCCGCAGAACCCGCCGTCAGCTTCTCGTTTGAGCTCACCAAGGAACAAGGGGCGGCCCTTGTCACCAAATGCCACACTTTTCGCGCAGACGTTGAATGCGAAGCCGACTATGAAGAATACACGAAACGTCACTATAACTCCTGGGTAACCTTTTCACGGAAAAAGCGACTTGGCAACGACATCAAGCCGGTCCTCGTCACCGGCGTTGACATGACGAGGGAGTTTTCGATGATGGCATACTCGAGCAATGGCGCATCCCTTTCATCCAAGTTTACGATTCCAGCCCCTCTCATAGCCTCTGCTTCCGGGTCTGCCTGGGGAAAGTGGGAAACTCGAGGATTGATCCATACAAACTGTGGGCCTCACCTCCAAAATCTACCACCACTCCCCGAAGGGCTTGGACCGGAAATTTTCAAACCTAATATAGAGGGCGGTCCACAAAGGCCTTACCCCAATACGGAGGAGACTCCAGAAGAGCTCAATCCCAAGATAGTGAAGATTCCGGAACAGTTCAACCAATGCGTATTCGTCCGATATTATACCATGCGCTGGAGGGCACTTTGGATTCCCGAGGTCATGAAGGCGTCAGCTGGTCCACACGATCTTGGCCCCGGAAAAAACTACGACGAGACACTTCCAGAGCTCATGGTTCAATCGACCTCGGATTCCAACACCGGGTTTGAGGGGGGCGGGGGCTCTGCCACGGACTACTACAGCTTGGTTCCTTATGATGACTCAAATCTTGAACCGATCCACAATGTACGTCGTACTCGAAACTCGTTTCAAGTTCTCACTTCTCGTTCAGGAGGAAAGAGACGATTTTGATGTCATCGCGAAATATGTCTTTGAAGTGAGTTTCTTCTGCTGACATTCTCGGCAACATCTAATGTCCTCTTTGGTAGAACTCCAAAGCGGAAGCTGTGTTGATCCACCACCGTGACATTTACCAGATGCGAGAAGTATGGCCCAAGGCTATCTTACAGATAACACACACTCATTCGTGACAGGGGACACTCACATCCGAGATGTCAGGAATTCTTTCTGAACGCCGGCCAGACATCGAGGTAGACGGTGACGGAGGTCAGTTTCGCATCTTTTCCGTTTCCCGAAGCTTTCACACCGATTCTTGTAGTGGGAAGGCTGATAGGGTCTCATTGCCGACAGGACGCCGTTTACCATCATTCGCCTTCGGGAGACACATCACAATCTGGCCTCGTACACGGTGATTCGCCTTCAAATAACGCCGCAGAAGCTGTCTTCGTACGTGGTGGATACTGCGTAATATTCCACTGTGCAACTGACTGTTTGCGGACAGGATAAAGTCTATGAGAGGCTCATAGAAAACATCGGCTCAAGTACTCAGACGGTATGTGCATGCCTCGAGCTACGTGCTCTTAGAGTTTAAACAAAACCTCCCTCTGACACCTGCATTCCCTAGCGTCCCTACTCCCATGAAACTGCGATTCGGGATGACGGATCTCTCATTCCACAGCGTTTATACGTCCAGGGAACCTCAATTCCAAATGATGGGGCCCCTCAGAAAATCTATTTTGCGACGGCCGGCGGTAGACACTTGCCCGCGGAACTTGCACTTGCTGGACGGTGCGACCTTCTGGTGGACAGGGATAGTGCAGTTTTTACCGAGCTGGGTCAGACTCTAAACCTACGAATCGAGGTCTTTGATCTTTCGCAAGAATCTTAGAGTCATCGCTCATCGAATTGTCATCTTTTCCAGTGGCCAGGATACGATGGATGGGGAGCACAAGTGAGGATCATGGCTCAAAAATCCACGGATTGATTGAACTACCTTCTAGATAAGAATCGTCAATTATCAGGAGAAACCGAAGAGCATCTCACGCGCGAAGTTGGTGACAGATATTGCCAAGTTGTTGCACAAGTTTATCGAGGTCTGTGCCCCGGTCTTTGGGACTCTTCTTGATGTGAACACTATGCCCTTAGATTAAAAAATCTGTCTCCATCGACCCGGCCTATGAAAAGTTTAGAGTTGGGCCCGGAGGTATAGAACTACATCACATCGGTATCGCTTCACTGGATCGGGTTTCACGCGGCTCGTGGCAGCCTACGCTCGTCTACAACGGCCTGAAGCTCGAGGAAATAGGACGAAATCATCTTCTGGGCTCTTTGGGCAAGCCTCACTATCACAGCGAGATCGCCCAAAGTCTTTAAAGGGACTCTGTACAGATATGTTGTTACGCGTAGAATATGCAGATAAGATATGCGAATGCAAGGCAAACAAACCAACAACCCCCTACAACTTAGAGTTCTTCGGCATCGCTTTGATAGCTTGTCGAACACCAAGATCAGCAAGTACATCCTCGCTCCCGCCCAACAGCGAGTCGAAGGTGACGGTCCTGTAATACTGTGATGCCGTTCAGCACCGAACTGGGGGATGCGAATCGGGGAGATGACTTACGTGCTCGATCTCAGCACCCATACCTGATTGTGTAATGCCACGCCCACCGAAAATCTGAACGGCATCTTGAGCCGTTTGCTGAGCGGACTTCGTCGAGTAGGCCTTCAGCAAAGCAATCTGACCAGCGAGCTTGCTGGCCTGTTGTTTATACGACTATAGAGGGCGCGCTTCAGTATCCTTTCTCCTTCGCACAGGAGACAGGGAGATAGGTACCATATTACACATTTGGTACGTGATGTTCTCCAGCCAGGCCTGGATAGCCTCCGCTCTTGAGATCATAGCGGCTATCTTGGCTCGGACGACCGGCTGGTTCGCCAAAGGCTTCCCGAAAGCCTTACGTTGGTTAATCCACTTGAGACAACGCTCAATAATATATCGCTGTGAACGTGCGGAGCTACAGCACATGACCCATCGCTCGTGATTGAAGTTCCTATCACGCTCGAGCCTCAGTATTATTCGACGCGAGAAAAGTCAAGGCTCACGAGAGTATGACGAAGATCCCTCCACCCTCGGGCCCAAGAGTGTTTTCAACAGGGACTTTCACGTTATCGAAAGTGACATAAGCGGTGCCCGCGGATGGCGAGTAGCTAGTCTTGATCGGTTTGGTCTCGACGCCCTCAACTCGAGGAATCAAAATGACTGTAAACCCATCCTCGGTTTTGCAACCTGTGGAGAAGCTGCACGCGGGAAGTCAAAACCTCCGAAAGAGTCCCGCATTGAATACACCCACTAGTCAGCGTACATGCCACCGGTGATCCACTTCTTGGTTCCATTGATAATCCAGTGTTTCCCGTCCTCGGTCTTCTCCGCGGAAGTCTGGAGACCAAACACGTCCGACCCCGCATGGGCCTCCGAGATGGCGAGACAAATGAACTTCTTCCCGGAAAAAACTTCAGGGAGCACTTTCTGTTTCAGTTCCTCCGATCCAAAGTTAATAACTGGTGGTAACCCGATTACCAGGCCACCTATGATACCTGAGGATAATGTTCAGCCCCGAGAAGGTTTGGATCTAGGAGAGTCTATACCGTCACCGTAACCACGGTCCCCGCAACGGACAAGCTCCTGAGATGTGATTAACTCGTGAAAGGGGTCAAACTAGAGTTTTTCGTGTCAGATCCCCAGGCACTAAGCGATGAGGAACAGTAAAGCAAACCTCTTCTGGAGTGACGAGACCGTTCATGAGTTTGAGACCCTTCAAATGCTTCCCTGGACCAAGAGACATGGCAAACAGGTTGAGTTCGCTGTTTACGAGGTTTGTCAAAGGTTGTGGCGCGTAGGGTAATGCTGTTTGTACATACGCCATCTTTTCGTTTACCTCTGTGCTAGGTCTCTTCCCTCTTGAGCCATTAAAAGCAGCGTCCGGAGTGATAACCTCATCAATGAATTGACGAATAGCCTTCTGATACGTGCGGTGGGTCTAGAACGGGTCAATTCCGTCCGTTCTGATGACAATTGGAGTCTCCGTACCTCCTTGAAGTAGGGGCTGTAGTAGCCAGGTGTTAGCCAGGTAGGTTCAGCATACGGAACCAGCGAAATGTCGCCAGGGCCAGGGGGAGCGACCAAGGGCTCCTCATCCTTCACGGTGCCGATGACCAGCCGCTTGTACTGAGGTCGATCAAGGACTTCCCCCTTGTGGAGGCCGTAAAAAGCTTCGGTTGCATCCAGTCCAGCTATGCGGAATCAATGGGTCAGGTGGCACCGGAACGCCGTGTCGGCGACTGATGCGTACCGACGTCGGAGTGAAGTAGGACGCCAACACCTCCGGGGTGCATATCCTTAAACTTGGTCAAGTCATAGACCTTGCTGTCAATGATGACCCACTATCGAGCCGCTCTGTGTAAGTTTTTTCCTCGAGCGCGACCGATCTCAAATGACACATACGAGGTCACCGGCCTGATTGTGCTATAGAACCAGATGTCAGTTATGGTGAATACCTGCGTAGCAACAGAGGAAGAAGTGACTCACGGACTCGACGTCCTGACGGGTGAAGACTTTGGTAGACATGGTAGTATTGGTTAGTGGGAGAGATGTGAGCGGGAGCTTAAACGCACTGAATTCCCCGGATAAAGATCAGGGGGAGATGACATACATGTGATTCCTTGTTTACCGTCGGACGGTCACGGTGATCGCTGCAAATCACGTTGCTTTTATTTCGGCGCGTCGCCTCATCCTTAAACCGCTCTTTTCGACCGACTCCCTGCAGTGGGTTCCAGGGTCATGCAGTCCGAGGGAAACAGCAGAGATCACCCCCCTGAGTTACCGCTCGAAGCAAAAAGGCCATCTTACAAAATAAGTTCTATTCTCGCTCAGATCGTTGACCGCCCGTCGGACAGGATGGCGTGCCAGCAGTCTACGAAACGACGCCGCGCACCCCTTCTTCACACTCCGCAATAGCCCTCCATTCACTACCACCGCAGCTTCGTTTGGGCTCCCAGCGTCCCCCTGCAATGTTACTGGCGAGCCTCACCGTGCTCTGATGTACCGAAAGATCCTACATATTCCTGACATCGGAGTGCATATTCTCAAAATTTCCTTCATGGTTAACGCTCAACTACTGGCCAGGGTCGTGTCATTCACACACGTCTTTGGCTAAGGCATAACATGGGGTGAGCTATACACGGTTCCTACTGTATGGTCACTGTCGCGCGTCGCAGTATAAATGGCTGCCCCGGATCACCAAGACGGCCAGAAACTTCCATGCATGCATCGCGGAGACTATTGTCGGCAAAACATAGTTGTGGAAGGTTAACCGGTTTAAACATGGCGATTTTTGTCGTTCGTCCCTCAGCTGCGTTCGAATGTGTCGTTGCCCTTCATCAGCAAAACTTTACGGCTACCCTCAAAATACCCAGCCCTTCCACAGCACTTATCATGTATCTTAACTCCTCAGCCTTCCAAAATATACTGGGATCCCGCTCTGACATTGCAGACCCTACGTCTGCGGCGGGAACGTCTACAGAACAAGGTTGCTCATGTGAATTTTTGTACAATAATGCACAACATATGCGCACACATAGGACTCTATTTCACGGCGTACTTTCTGAAGCGAAGCTCTTTTACCTGCTCCCTCAACTCGTCCTCGAGACCCCGATCCAATTCTTCCCTAGTTGATATACAAACCAGCTCAAGCTGATGTCCAACGCGCCACCTCTCCCTGGCTATGTCCAAGAGTGGCCACACGAATGGCTCGGGGGGCCTCCAAAAAGTACAGTCGATTTCTCGGAGGGATGGGCAAGGAATCCCTGCCTCCGGGTGCGGGTACAACAACTCTAGATGCCTCTCAATGCACAGTTCAGTCCACAGGGTCACCCGAAGTGTTGTTAAGGTGTTGAAGAGATTGATGGGGGGATGCTTGAGGAGGTGACAGCCTTCCACCTCCAGATCTTCTATTTGTCCGAGTGGGATGCATGTCCCCTCGGAAAACCAATCGATGGGAGCGGGTCTTTCCCCAAAAGGCTCGATCCCAGTCAGTGATATGTTGAACCCTTTCCCGGTTAATTTTATCGTGTGTGAAAGCATATCGTAGGAATACGACATTCTGGTCGCTCCGGCCAGGAGAAGGTGACCCCCATGGGGCAAGAAATCGGCCAGTTTGTTTGTCTGTCCTTGTTGCAAAGGGCAGGACACCAGAAGTTGTTTAAGGCGCGGGAGCTGCAAGTGGGGGATGATTCCGACGGCAGTACGACAGGTGTAGGCCAATTCCTCCAGCGACTCCAGCGATGTGACCTGGTACAGGGGAAGGTCTTGTAGTATCTCACTAGAGATGCTGACGCGAACCTTCTGGAGTCTAGGACAGTCGGAGAAAATTCGGAAGAGCGAACTTATGCGAAATAGACCTGCATTCCTCCCCAGATCTAGGTCAAGCTCGACTAAGCTGGGGAGCGGGAAAGGAGATTCGGGCATCGGGAAGACCCCATCGAGGGTGAGAGAGCGAAGTGACGATGCTTGTAGGCCGAGGAAATTCTCGATGCTGCGCATAGGGCTCTCGTGAGCGTGCATTTCTAAGTGTTCCAAAAGCGGAGCGGGGAGGCACAGGAGACATGAGGAAGCGGTATAGATACGGAGGGAACCTTGGATGAAGAGCGACCTGGTTCGTGAGATATGTGGGGTAAAATGCTTGACTACGTCGAGAGCATTCGAGGTTATTCTGACATCGATGATTGCTGACTTGGATCGTTCGAGGTACGTGAGCACACGGTCGACGTCACGGTTGAACCCAGCTTGGATGTAGGTCCAGAGAGGTGGGCTGGACGTCAGGGTAGAACGCCAATACTGACAGACGTGTGTGGCCGCGACGAGATCTTCCTCGTGGCGCCGATGCTCGAGAATCTTCGACAGGACCTCTGGCGGGAGCTTGTTGATGGGGGTGTGCATGTTCCTGATTTCCTTGATCGCTTGCAAACACTTAGAGAGGTCCCGCTCGATGGCAGGAAGCTGTGAGCCAATAGGCGTTATATGACAAGATCATGTCGAAATCTGCGGAATCGGACCTTCGATGTTCCTAATCCGTGCAGGCTGCTGAACGAGGAGCTGAGTCAAAACGATGACGCGACAGTGTAGATGTCTCTACCTTCTGAGCTGATCCAACCCTCGACCCAGCGCGTGCACCAACTGTTCGATACCAAGGTCGGTCCCAGGGTGTGCTTGTGACATGGTGACACGGGATAAGAGTGTTTTGCTTGATCGAACTCAATCCGGCGTTTGCCACGCAACTGATCCTACCTACACTTCACCGAGACGAGGCATGGCAAACGTTGTTCGAGCTTCCCCTGGCCGCCCACGTTTTGTCGTTCGAGCGCGTGCTCTCACAACCGCCCATGTCCAAGTTCGGAGCTATCCGCCCATGCCTAACCTCTGTGCTCCCGCAAACCAGCCCCCACATCAGCGACTGAGTTCTCGACCCTGACAGATCTACGGCAGAAAAAAGGACTTCGACGGGACAAATTATCAATCAGTGGCTCGCAAAAATACCCTATCTAGAGGGGGAAACGGGAGCACAGTCACCCGGTGGATCCCAACCTGCCGTACTTTTTGTATCAAGCCTAACTCGTCATGCCGTCAGCAAGAGACCTTGGGACGCGAGGTTAGCGTCAGGGACGAACGTCCCGAACGCTGAACATGGGTGTCGATTCGTGATTTTGTTTTACTGAAGACCCTAGAGACTGGAAGCGGAATGACCGGACAAACCGCCCCAAAGTGCCTCCCCCGGGTTCCGGGTCTCACCCAATCAAAAATCGGAACAGAAAGAAAGAAATGAGCTCTAAGGAAACCCGCGCACACTCATATTCTCGCTATTTCCTCGCCGCGCTCGTGTTTGGTGCTGATGGCCCACGACGTCGCGGAGTGATGCCATCCCAATGAACACTGAAGGTAGCGAGACACCGGCCGAGAAAACGCTTGTTACCCCTTTGCCGTCTCACGCAATTCCTTCCAAATGGGCTCTCAAGTGCTTATAACCTCTCGCTCCCTTCATCTCCAATTCCTTGTCTCCTGTTTTCTTTCTCCGATCCCCTTCCCTCCAGCTACCCTCCCCTGAAATCCCGACCCTTAACTCGTCAGGTCTGAGCCATGTCCGGCTCTCCGCAGAGGCTCTGGGACCGCGATACAAACTCTCTGGAGGGTCGCCCCCAGGGAAATCTTTACGAGAAGGCTAAGCTCTTTGGAAATCTTTCGAGCGCGATATTATACGGTATATCAAGCTATGCGTCCGTGAATTCTCACTAACCACACCTGTTCGATCCATCATCCTAGGAATCGTTATCATCCTGTTCTTTCAATGCATCGGCGCGTTGTTCAACCCCGTCAATCGCACAAGGGGTGGTTTCAGGTGGCTACTCGCAGCCCACACCGTGGCCATGTTCTTGTTTGCAACGATATACACTGCAGCGAACCTCAACATCGTATTCATCTCCTACATCGATAACCGGAGATTTCCCGGTGTCAACGGGATACCTCCTGGGCCTCTCGGTTACCAATACACCATCTACAACCAGGCTACGGGCATCGTTTCCACTGTGATGTTCCTCTTGAACAACTGGCTAGCCGATGGTCTTTTGGTAAATCCGCGCAAAGTCCGCTCTTCCAGCGTCTAATGCAGGCTGCCCCCCCAGCTCTACCGTTGCTATGTTATTTATGCCATGAACCCCTGGGCTATCGCCTTCCCTTGTTTGCTATACCTCGCAACTTTCGGTACGTGCCCAGTTCTTAAGCAAGCTTTAGCCAACGGTTTCGTCTGACGTCACTGAACCAGCGACGGGTACCGTGCTCATCTACAACCAGATTTCGCACCCGAGTCGCTCTATCTGGCGCTCTACACCCATCAGCATCGGCGTTCCATATTCGATTTCGGTTGCGCTCGACATCCTCCTCACGGTCATGATCATCGCCCGACTTGTTCTACTGAGCAGGGAAATTCAAAAAGCTATGAATGCCCCGTTCCGGCTCGGCGGATTGTACAAGGCCGTCATCGCCGTCATTAGCGAATCTTCTGCCCTCTATGCTGTGACCTTTCTGCTGTTTGTTGGAACGTGGGCTGCCGACAATCCCGCTGAGTATTACTTCTTTCCGGTCCTTGCCCAGACCCAGGTTCGTACTCTCCCTACATTTTCCGCAATCTTGGGGCATTTTTATCTACTCGAGGTATTAAACAGGTCATCGCTCCGTTCCTCATTGTTTTACGGGTCGCCAACCGGACAGTGTTGAACAACAACATGGTCTCTAGGGATATTGCTTCGGTTCCTTCGAACCAAGGGGGGTCAACGGGTGGGAGCAGAACCCCTCTTCACAGGTTTTCAGCCGGCTCGAAGGATATAGATGGAATGACTCCCGAAGAGCTCGGTGGTGAGGTTGTGATGATGGTGGACCTGGCTCACACAAGATCTAGAGGATTGCTCAAAACTTGACAGCCCGCATTGGCTGAGATCCTTCCTTTCCATCTTTCACGCCCCGGTCAATTTTCCCCCCACGTTCATGAATACAAGCATCACCTTCGTTTTCTCTCTCTGTCTATTGCTCCTCAGGTCCTTCTTTTGTGCGAAACGATCTCTCGCAGTTCGCCTCGGTAGGCCCTTTGTATATTATCCCCCGGGCTCATAGACTTGGACAGACAAATTTGTTTAAATGTATAGCAGCGGCATTCTGAATGCCTTGCAATTCCGAACCGAAGCCATTTTCGAATTTACTTTTGCGAATGGAGCGTCATGGTATACTGACGACCTTTCTCGCTTGGTACGATAAGCAAAAGGAGAAAGGAGAGATCGAAATTGGAAAACCGAAAAGAGTTTATGCATCTAAACAAAATGGGGGACCAGAGAACCACGTCCGCTACTAAGCCGGTTGGTGGCAAATCTTCCTGCCTCTGCAAATGTGACGGCTTTTATCTCAGATCCTGATCCACTACACAATATGCTTATCATGCGCTAAAACAGCCCAGGGTTTTCGTCTCGGGGCTTTTATCGACCGGCGTTGTAGCGCCCGTGCCATGTCATGGGGAAATTTTGCTTGACAACCACAAGCCTTAAACCTAAACTTGTGATCAGTCCCAAACACTTGATTTGCACTTCGCAACGTGATCAACTGTTGGTTGCTGGTCCGGCTCGAGTCAGATTTGTTTGTGTAGTTTTATTCGTTATCGTACAACAGGTTTACAAGTGGCTGAGGCCGTAAGTGTATGATATTTAATTACAAAACGGGAGGTCCGTTGAGATCGCGGTGAACAGCAGCCACGATAAATTCATGCTCATTCTTCCGACACCACGATGCAAAGCTCTCCCACACGCTCCCTCAGTTCCTCTTCAAGGTTTTGATCTACTCTCTCTGTGACTGTTATAGACAGCAGCTCTAGTCGATGTCCAACCCGCTCCCGTTCCTCGAGTAGACTTATGAGTTGTCTTATGTGTGGCGTAGGGTCTGACCAGCAAGAGTACCGGAGCTCTCGGAGGGACGGACAAGGAATCCCTGCCTCCGGGCTCGGGAAAAACAACTGCAGATACTCCTTGATAAGCTGTTTACCCCACACAGACACCTGAAACGTTGTCACTTTGTTGAAGAGGTTGATGGGGAAATCTGCGGGGATGTAACAACCTCCAACTTCCAGGGCTTGAATTTGTGCAAACGGGATACACTCTTCGTCCGAAAGCCAACCAAGGGGGGCGGGACTTCCCTGGATGCGGGCCCCGTCGAGTGTTACGTCGATACTTTTCCCGGTAAATCTGACCGAGTGTGCATATGCTTCGGGAAAGTACGACATGGCGGTGACTCCGGCTAGGAGACCATGGCCGGCATTAGGCAAAAAACCGGCCAGTTTTTTCGCCTGTTCCGCTTGTGAGTTTCAACTCACCCTAAGCCGTTTGAGCCGCGGAAGCTTCAGGCAGGGGAGAATTCCTTCAACGACATTGCTGGCGTAAGACAAATCCACCACTGACTCAAGCGAGGTGACGTGGTGCGGGGAAAGATCCTGCAGTACCCCATCAAAAATGCGAACACGTATTTTCTGAAGTCGGGGGCAGTTGGAAAACAGTAGGAATAGTGAACTGATGCGAATTGAACCACTATGCTCCAAGAGACACAGCTCAAGTTCGGTTAAGCTGGGAAGGGGGAAGTTGTCGATGTTGCGCACAGGACCCCCATGAGCACGTATTTCCAGGTGCTCCAGCAACGGAACAGGGCTGCACAAGAGAAGTGAAGAGGCTAGGTGGACATTTATGTAACCTTGGATGGAGAATGACCTCGTTCGTGAGATGTGTGGAGTGAAACGTTGGAGCACGTCGAGGTCTTGCACAACATCTATGGTTATCCAGACATGAATGGCCGCTGACTTGGATCGTTTGAGGTACGTGAGTGCACGGCCGACGTCGCGCTTGGACTCAACCACGAGATGGCTCCAGAGAGATGGACTGGATGTAAGGGTAGAACGCCAATATTGACAGACGTGTGTGGATGCGGAGAGGTCCTCCTCGCAGTCCCGATGTTCGAGAATCCTGGACAGGAGTTCTGGCGGGAGCTTGTTGACGGGGATGTTCATGTTCCTGATTGCCCTGACCGCTTGCAAGGTCTCAGAGAGGTCCGTTCGATAGCGAAAATCTGTGGCCCAGCGAGCGTTAAACGATGGAACCATGGCAAATATGTAGAATCAGACCTTCGATGGTCCCAACTCGAGTAAACTTCTAGACAATGATCTAAATCAAAATGATGGCGACATCGTAGGCATCGGTACCTTCTGCGCGAGGAACTCGGAGCCAAGACTCGACCCAGCGCGTGTACCAGCTGTTCGATGTTGAGGTCGCTACCAGGGTGCGCTTGCGACATTGTGATGGATACGGAATGATTGTTTGAAGAGCCCTGGAATTGAAAGTGGTGAGGTTTGTCCTACGTAGCGTCCGAAAAAATATGGTCTGGTTGATACCTGTTGATACCCGGGCAGGATTCAAATTTCAGATCCAGAATTTTTTGGGCATCCTCCAGAAAATTTGGGCGCCTATGGCTTTTTGAGCCCAAACTCCGAAGAGTTGGGGAAAAAATCGCGTAATTGATGAAACAAGCACCACTATCGAGTAAATTCGAGGGGGCATCCAGATCTTTCTTGAAACACTCTCTCCCGCTTCCTGGCATGACCATCTCCCCGCTTTGGAATATTCGGGCCCTCGGGGTCCGCAGCCCATCAATCTCTTGTCGCCCGAGCGCCCGCTCTCATAATCGACCACATTTGGTACCACCCGTCGACGAGTAACCTTCGTGGTGGTCCTCGAAAATTGGTCCAACGCCGGTGGCAGAGCGGCCTCAGTTCTCAGTCTCGGTCGACCAGAACCAGGGGAATGGAACACGGGTAGGATGCATGCTCAATATGGAGCAAGAGTCCGAAACAATGGCCCTCCCGAAGGATGAGAGAGGGGGCCGCCGTGGTGGATCCCAACCTGCCGTACAATTTGAGACGGTTTCAGCCACAGTCCATCATGGATCCTACAGATGGGCATTGGGACGTGCGTTCTCACCACTAACCATAAATGTCGGGTCATGATCTGCTCACTGTAGATTTTAGGAATGGAAAAGCAAATGGACTGTATACCCTTCGGCCCGAGTCTCTAACGAAGGAGCACGGTAGAAATAAGGCGAAGTGATCAACGCCTACATCTTTTGCCGGTGTTTGGCGAAGTAAGCACGTCGCAGTTAACACCGAAGAGGTGATCACGGCACAATGGACCCTGAAGAAATTACGGCAGACCCTGCAGACTCTGATGATTCCGGACGAGAGGGTTCCCTTGTTGTCCCTTGCCAGTCATCAATCACGCTTTGCCTTTCAATTCAACTCCCAGATGTTTATAACCTACTCGTTGTGTTCAATTCTGAGCCGACCCCCCGCTATCCATCTTCCCTCCACCGAACTCCCGGATCTGAACCATGTCTGGCTCTTCGAAAAAGCGCTGGTCCGACGTTCCTAATGTGTCGAAGATGCTCTCCCAAGAGAAGGCCAATTTTGCCGGATTGCTTACCTGCCCGATATTCTATGGTACGTTGA
The DNA here is from genome assembly GCA_015956445.1 of Thelephora terrestris. NCBI lineage: Eukaryota > Fungi > Basidiomycota > Agaricomycetes > Thelephorales > Thelephoraceae > Thelephora > Thelephora terrestris. The sequence goes on along the minus strand of WIUZ02000002.1, from coordinate 2,447,270 downwards.
CACCCGTCCGTTCACCCTTACTCGCCTGTTCATTCACTTCATTTTTCTAGGGATCAACATCATTCTGTTCTTCAAATGTATGTGCGCGTTGCTCGGCCCTGCCAAGCACACAACGGGGAGCCTCCGGTGGCTGCTCGTGGCCCACACTGGGGTCGTGTTCGTGTTTGTGACAGTATTCACCGCGATAAATCTCGAGATACTATCCACCTCCTACATCGACAACCGAGGATTTCCCAATGACTCGTATCCCGGGCCCCTCAGATACCAGTACCTTGCCTTCTCCGAGACGGCTGGAATAGTTTCCACTCTAACGTTCCTCATGAACAACTGGCTAGCCGACGGCCTTTTGGTAAAGTCTACGCCCAAGTAAGTCAATTAGGTCTAATGCATGCTCTTACTCTAGCTCTATCGCTGCCACATCATTTTCCCGATGCGCCGTTGGGTCATGGCCTTCCCCTGCCTACTATACCTCGCCTCTTTTGGTACGTTCCCGACTTCCTACGAGAAACCTGGCTAATCTCGTCGATACAGTGACGGGTATCATGCTCGTCTACTACCAGATCACGCAACCGAGCTGTTTTATCTGGCGCTCCACAACCATCAACATCGGCGTTCCGTACTCGCTCTCGGTTTCGCTCAACGTCTCCCTCACGCTCACGATCATCGCCCGACTTGTCCTACTAAGCAGGGACATTCAAAAAGCTATGAACGCTCCGTTCAGGCTCAGCGCACTGTATAAGGCCGTTATCACCGTTATTAGCGAGTCTTCTGCCATTTACGGTGTAACCTTTCTGCTGTTTATTGGAACTTGGGCTGCCGACGACCCCTCTCAGTATTTTTTCTTCCCACTCCTTGCCCAAGCTCAGGTTCGTACTGCTTTACATTCTATAGACCCATTGTAACCTTGGGGCGTCGTTGGCTAATCGTGGTGACGAACAGGTCATCGCTCCGCTTCTCATCGTTCTACAAGTTACCAATCGCAGGGCATTGGCGAACGACACGGTCTCCGGGGACGCCAGTCCGATCCGATATCGGAGTCAGGGAGAGTCTACGTGCGGTGGTTGGACACCTCCTAGCGGACACTCTGCGACTTCGACGGTCACAAGTAGGAACAATACAGGAGCGCTTGCCATTGAGGTTGTGACAACGGTGGACTTGCATCACGACAAGATCTAGGGGGGCTCGTTCGATAAATCGCTTCTGTCGGCACCTTTTCTGTCTCCTTCGCGTAGATCGTCACTCCAAGTCCCGTTGTCACCGTTGAGACCTGACGGCCCCATCGAGCGTTGAGGTGCCCTTTGAGTCCGATCCGTTTTTGCACCCAAGTTTGTGTGTAGTAGGTACAACTTTATCCCCGTGTCTATTGCTTCGCTTAGCACTGAGGAACCAACTGTTGCAAGGGAGATCAGAGAATCGTGTTCTCTATCCCTCTTCCCTCCCATCCTTGCAGCGAATTGCGTATGAGAACGAAGAGGGCCTCGTTTTCGCCAACCTCGACTTGGATCGTTCGGGCCACTGGTCCAGTCATGCTGCCATTTTCAATCCATCTGTTGAAACAATTATCCTTCCCCATGAACGTTGTGCGACTGTCCATTGTTCCCAGGTATCGGAGGACTCTTCAACAGCATACGCCGGCGAAATCAAACGATGTTGAGATGATATCTGCTTGAAGTTTGGCCGCCTTCTGAGCGAATAGATTGGAGTGCCACAGTTCGACATGCATTGCTTGGGGGACATCCACCACCCAGAACGTTGTTTCCTTAAGGGACTCTCGACATTCTTCTAGGCTCATGACCACATAACCCAGAAGACCCGCCAGATCACCTAGCCTTGCCCGACATTATGTCTCTTTCCAACTGGGCAAGGAAGTCATCTGCGGGATTCGGGACGACGGGTTCGACAGGCGCCGGTTTGAGAGACTGTACGGCTGCCTGAGTCGTAGCCTGGCTCTCCGTAATTGCCGGAGAAGAATTCGGAGAGGGTTCGACAACAGGCGGGCCCCCAGCCTTCTTCCTCCGTTTGGCATCCACCAACTTTCTTCTCTCCTCCAAATCTCTCTTCCGCTTCTCTAAAGCCGCACTCTTACTCATACCACCTCCACTACTTCCACTCGCTCCGTCGGCAACCAACCCTTCCACTTCCCCCGGCCTCAAATCAACGGCACCGAACTCGGCTCGAGTCTTCCCAGTCTCCTCTCGGGCGGTTTTGAATTCCTCCATCTGCCGTCGTCGGGTTTCTTCGTCGGCCGAGAACTGGTAGAAGCCTGCTCCCTTTGCCCGAACTTCTTTCGATGCGTCGTAGTGGATGTTGAGCGGGTTGCTCTCCTCGGCGAATTCTTTTGCGATCTCGAAGACACGAGCTGCGTCAGGCTCGTATACCGGGAAGTGATTTACGGGGTTGTCTGTAATCGGAAGGAGTTAGCTTGGCGTGAGGTGTGAGCACGGTTGAGAACAGCGCACAGATTACGTCGGGGCTGCGGTGAGGAAAGGATGATTGGTAAACTGAGCTGAAGAGAAAGCTGCGATCGTCACTTACTCATCTGGGTCTTCAGGGAGAAGGTGTGGTGGTATTTGAGATTCGGGACCCGCGGCAAGCTTCCCATCGTCGTCGTAAAAGAACATGACCCTCTCTCCCTGTGGAAGTCTTAGTCAAATCCCTAACAAGTGAGAGACCTGAGAACGTACCCCCAAGAGCTGTGGAACTTTAGACCGGCGCATGGGTTTCGACCTCCCTAGCTCATCGATGAAGTCGATGAGTTCATCGTCCTGGGGAAAAGTCAACACCGGAACGCCTCATGAGAGCAGACTGCTGAATTGCGTACTTCATCCGTTGCCGTTGGTTGCGTAGGCACCGTCAAGCTCTCATCCAGGTCTTCGTCCGAGGATTGATCATCCACCGACTTCCGATCAAACTGGCAGAGCGAGATTGGTTAGCGAGGAGGAGGCCACAAGGAAATTTCCGATACCCACATCGACGAGTAGTGACCCGAACTGCTTTTCCGATAGCCCAGCGTCCTTTCCCTTGTCGAGTTGTTCGTATATCCTCGATTTTCGTTCCAAAATTGCGTACGAGGTCTCGATCGTTGGTCGTGCGATGGCTTCCAGCTCGATGTCCTTCGCCGCTCGCGCGTTGACGCCCTTGTTTGGCCGACTCCATACGGTAGATTTCTATTGGGACCAACCAATGGGGGGAGAAGAGCGTAAGCGTGGCCGTTCGCAGAACACAAACGACGAGGTACATGCTCACCTTGCCAGGTTTCTGTCCGTTGGAAGCGGTCCTCTTACCCGCAGCCTTGTTCTCGGCTATTTCCCTCTCCTTAGAGGCGAGTTCGGCCTTCAGGTCGAGGAAAGAGCTGGCTCCAATCCCTGCGGCCTTCGCCTTGTTGGTTGATCTAGGTGCCATCAGGTAAGCGTCATGTCATCGCTGGAGAGGGGTTACCCGATTGGGAAGCGTCGGGAAGAGGAAAGGTTCGCGATCGTCCGTCAGCGTCCTGTCCGTCTTCAGGTTACTGTACCACCAGCAGGCCTTGGTTTTCTTCGCGGAAAGGCTGGACAATGCTTAACCTTTGTCCAATCCTCTGCCTCATTCTTGTGCCCGCGGACCTTGGGTCATCTTTTCTGCATGCGGGATTGAGAGCTTGGGACTGGGGTTCAAACGGTTCCAGAGGGTTTGCCACGGCTTCACGAAATATTGCTGGCTTTTGGAGCTGAAAACCTTTCATCCCTGGCCAGTATCATTCTCAGGATCAAAACCTCCGACCTAGCGTCCCTAAATCTACAACGCATCTACTCTCCAAATCACAATGTCGATTTCTCCGTTGGCCCCTTCATTGACCTTACTAACGCTTCCTCGAACGAGTGATTCGAGCTCAAAACGCCACGGTCAACTCCTTCGCGGATCACCGGAGCCCTTGTCTCTCTAAAACAAGACACGCGCCGCGCATGGACCCCCAGAAGCTGTTTCTGGGGCTGTATCCGAGTCCCCTGAACGCCCGTGTCCGGTAGCTGAGGCCGCGAAAGTTCTCCAGGTGGTCCGACCCAACGGAAGGAACCAATGGAAGTAATTTGAGTTTTTCATCTCACCGGATTCTTTCGTGAAACTTCGTTACGTGGATACGGACTTGTTGTTTTCTGGCAGGACCCGTGAGAGTTAGTAGAGCACCCAGACCACCGTAGAATGGTACTTACAATGGCTAAATCCCAATCCCGACGGGAACGTAGCGCTGATGGAGAGGCCGGATCTCGATCTCGGTCCGGACGAGTCGTCACCTCGCCGATTCACCAGTGCGGAAAAATTCGGTCATTTTGGGGTTTGTCCTTTATTGCGGATGTCAAGGTCCTTTTCTAGCCCAGAGAAGTCAAGGGGGCGAAGGGACATGTTGTAACACCATCACTGTGGGAACTGACGCTACTCGCGGCAAGTGACCATCATATGCCGGCGGTACTTATCAAAAAATTGGGCATATGATTTTTCGAGCACTGGCGAGGGTACTGAAGGGCAAGGGGATTTTCTCGGGACGATCAGTACCCTGTTCAGTACCAAGTAACCCGAGGGCACTCACACATGTAATCGATATCGTACTTAAGCTTGTTTTGTCCGGAACTTCATCCACAACACTTCAGTTCGGATGCCCGTCCTCGCACGCTCGGCTAGCATCACGCAAGTGAAGAATACCTCTGTGTTGAGGTGGAGGACACGGCGTGTGGGTGAGTGTTCCTCGGTGCTGTCATCACAATATCGCCGCTTCGAATCCTGTGGGCGTTTCCTGTCATAGGGTGGAATCCAGGGCGCGGGAACGAGAACCCTCTTGCTTCTCGGCTCGCGCCCGCCTCCCGCTGGACTCTCGGGTCTTTAACCTCCTTCGTTTCCTCCCATCGAGCTCTGAGCCTTTGTCTCGGTCCTCCACCCGGCCTCTGCCAGAATCTATCCTCCTGCACGCATCCAAGTTACCATTTTCCGTGGTCAAACAGCCCACAGACCGTTCGTGCTTCAAGTTTGTTCCCTCGTCTCGACAGACGGGGTCGATCGGACTCGTCATCGCCTCTTCGTCCATCTCAAGCTGCAATTACTCTACGGTTTCCAATCCTGGTACGGAGCTGGCCTCGCCGGTCCACTCAACACGTTCGTCCAAACATCAGATGGGTTGTGGCGACCCCATGACCCCTGCAAAGTCCGTTCCCAGGAAGACGTCGCTGGATCGGTGTATTGACAGGTATGACTGTCACTCCTTCGATATGGAAGTTTCCTGACCGAAAATTACACAGATGAGGACTAGGGAGGACGCAAAGACCGCGCCAAAAGTCTGCTCGCGGTATTCCTGAATGGGCTTTGGTCGTCAACGAGGTTCTCGACCAACTCGGCATTGATCAGTGTAGCGTCATGGCCCATTCAGCTGGTTCTCCTTACGCGTTGGCCTTTGCGAATCGGTATCCTCACCGGGTTGCTCCTAGGACGCTCAAAGCTCTCCGGTCCATGGGTTCTCTCCGGGGGAAGGGCAAAAATTCCTCGCGGAGGCCGAAAACCGTGCCAAAACCCCCACTCTCATCCCCCCAACTTCCACAAAGCTTGACTTTGGGATCGAGAATTGGAAATTGCGGACGCCGTCGCCTGCTGAACCCCGGCTGAGCTCCTTCAAGTGACTTGAGGGAGTGCGTTCGATTTTGCTGGGCACAACAAACAGCAGGTCACCGTATTCTTACTACCCACCTTCGCCGCCCATTCCCTCTCTCCCCACGACACCGACCAGTCAGACCTCTACTGGTTCATCATACGATGCATCGCTGGCCGGCGCTCTGATCGCAGCCTCGTGTGCTGAATCTGCCAAAGGCACGCACAACGACCTTCTCCTGATCCTAAATCACGAGCGCGTTCCGTGGGATTCTCGTATCAGGAATACCCTCACACGGTTGCCGTGTGGTACGGGGATAAGGATGAGCGGATCGCTGTGAGTGCCATGAGGTGGTTGGAACAGACCATGGGCACAGAAAGGTGTAAGGTTGAGGTAGTGAAGGGTGCCGACCATGGGTTAATGTATAACACGAACGTCGTGCTCGATGTCTTCGATAAGGTTCACGAGTACGCGAAGATGTGTACGTACTTTGATGTCCTCGACGTGCTACAGTGTACTTACCGCGTGTTTTGTATACGAACAGCGTCAAACAGGTCTCCACCGACCACTGCGGTGACGCCACATCCATAACATCGTACGATCACTCCCTTGCATCATCCTTCGCTGTTCTCAACCTCGTCCCATCTAGCTCCCGAGGCGCTGGTTCAGGTTTCTCATTCGAGCTCAAGGAGAATCGCAGTGGCGCAGCATTAGTAACCAATTATGAGACATACAGGGTGGATGCAACGATCCAAGCGCCGTTCGAAGAATACACCAAGCGCCACTACGACTCGTGGGTTGCGCTGGGTCTTCACAAGGGATATTCAGAAGACGTTCGCCCAGTCCTCGTGACCGGTTTTGACGTGACCAGGGACTTTGAAATGGTCGCGTACTTGGATGAGGACACCACTGTCAGAGCCGACGTGGTTACCGATGATTCAGGGGTCGCCGTATCTCACTCAGTCACACAACGCACGAGATCTTCACCCCACATTCAAAAGGGGCTGTGGGGTCAGGCCCCCCTTCCACGCAACCGAGTTGCGGAATTTCCCTCAAAATCGATGAACGATGTGGACATCCCCGAGGACTTCAATCGATGCGTCTTTGTTCGGTATCACACTATGCGAAAATCGCCAGAACGGGCCCGGAGGATGAGTTGGGCTGGCCAAGGACCACGCGATCTCGGTGCAGATGAGGACGGACCACTCATCGTTCCGGATTCACCGGGACAGCTCGATGATGAAATCGGGGAGGATGGCGAAGAGGACTTGGATAAATATGGATCAGACAACAAGGATTATGATCTAGGCTGTGTCGTTCACAACGCACCATCTGTATGCCTCTCAATATGTTCTTTCGATTGCACCCTGACTTTCGCCTAAGGATGAGGACTACGACAACTGGGCCACCGCCGCAGATTACGTGTTCAAGGTACTTAATCCCCTTCTCCGCACCGCCGCTAGGTGACTGAACCATGTTCGATGGAAGAATTCTGATGCAGTCTCCGTGTTGATGCACCACCGTGACTTGGCGGGAATTCGTACGGTAAGACATACAAACGCGATGAATTTCGGGGATGTTGTTCCTGGGAGGTTCTTGGAGGAGTTTTGGGCCAAGGCCATATAAGAACTTGCGAGACAGCGGGAACGGACCGTGTGCCCTCAAACTTTTGATTGGGTCAGCCCCAGATATTTAAAATACATGTTTCTATGCCTAAATTCAAGACCTTTCTCACTCACCATCGCCAATGTCCACATGTGCACGTTCTCCACTCCTATCAATAATGACCCATTTCCCGCGGTCAAACAGCCGGCCGACGACGCACTGAACAAGTTCAATGTCGATAGCCTCAAGCCCACCAAGTGCAGTATACTCCCAAAACCCATCCTTGGACTGTGTAGCATTGCATTGCTTGATGATTGCAAAGAACAATGCCTGCGGTTCTGCCAGGTTGAGCTGTGGTGTAGCAGGTATGTCAATCCTGATGACCCGCTGGAGTTCTCCAAAAAATGTCTTGAGAACCATGTTTGGTTGCTTGTTTTTGGCTCTTGCATTGCGGTCAACGGTTGCCTCGTACTGTAAGAAAGTAATTACATTAGGTGGCAAAATTTAAACATTGATTTTGGTGAACCACACCCGAATGTATGTGCAATCACGGCCAAGTGATTCTGGCTTGATCATCGCATGACAACACATCTTGTCCCCACCTTCTGAAATCTTAACCCATCCCCATTGGAGGACATCTCCGGTGGGAACATACTTCTTGGCAACAAAGGAAGGGATTTTGGGACCCTTGAGCGGAGAAAACCTTGTGATGAGCGCCATCGTAAGTTTTGCACGAACATTTTCATCCAGCTTCAACATCCGCCGAGGTTGCATGAATACCCGTTGAGGGTCTATCAAGCAGTGTTACTGTAAATGGGAGAAGCTAGGAATGACTGGTACGCACGCTCTGGGAACACTTCTCCGCCCTCTCTAGTAGGCCCTGTCAGTGACAAGAGATCAACCAAATTGTACCGGATCTTCGTATTATGGAGTTGAGCGACATGTCGGACACGGTTGTCAAGGCTTGCATAGGGTTTCCGCCGGCTCCGAACACCATCACGTTTGAGGAACCCACAGAATCGTTCCATGACGAACGACCAATATGTCCAAACTGGGCCAGCAGCCTCAATCCCATCAGCGACGTGGAGCAAGGAGTGGAGTGTGACTGGGCATGTTGAAATCCTCTCTGGGTCACATTGATAGAAGATTCTGTGGTAAGGATGGGCAATGTTGGTTGTTGAAAACACATGTGATCAGAATGGACTGCACGAACTTTTCATATTCCACGACCCACTCCTGGAAACCGACCCGGATTGCTTCAATGTCACTTGCCTTCATATCATAGGCAAGACAAAGGTGGATCAAGTGAACGAGTTTCATGAAGTGTGTGTAATATCGAAGTTTCGTAAAGCGGTTGCGGAGAACGATCGGGGCGATGAACGATACCCAGAAAGACCACGCCTCGGCTGTCATGTACGAACGTTGCTTCTCAAGATGTGGCACTCTTGCTCCGAACTGCGAGGGGATAGTGTTGCCTGATGAAAAGCCAATTTCACAGATCTCAGACCATATGTGGGCCGGAATGATGTAATCCTCGGTGCCATCGTCGAGACCTTTGAAATTTCCAGTGTAGTGTGCCACGAGATTTGGAACGAGATTTTCGAAGATGAGGTGCATGAAGTCGAGTGGAAAGGAAAGTGGAAGTGTGACCGTGCCGATGAGCGAGAGGAGCGGGACCCCCTTGATCCCATATTCCATGGAGAGCCTGTCCTCTTCAGCATTCGTCTGGGCCATGATCACTTCTTCTGCCTGGTCAAGAAACCGTTGGTGGGTCCGTTTTTTCAGGGCTTTGGCGTCGTAAGATGCTTCTCCATCGAATCGTGCAAGCGGGACGTAATAAACACTTCCTGTAGGGTAACGAACTCCGCAGATTTCGCAGAAGCGACAGGGGCAAAAACCATTGTGGCCTTTCATCCGCATGACCTTTGCGATGGCTGGCATGTCTCCGAAGATGAGGATGAGGAATGCACGAAGGAGGAACAGGTCCCTCGAACGAAGATCCAAGCTCGTGATGCCTCGTGCGAGCTTTTCGAGCTCACAGTAGAGTGGATAGAGGAATGAGTCCATGTCTTTGACAGCTTTTGGTGACGGGATAACTCCGTAACACAACAAGTGGACGAGGTGGGTTCGGATGTCGGGAGGAAGGCTGAAGTTGATCAAAATTACCGGCCATGCAGAGAGGTTCCTCTTGTTAAAAATGGGGAAGCCATCAAGAGATAGACCGAAGCAATATCGTGTTTGTCTTCAAAGTACTTGTGGTCGAATGTCTGGCCGTCCACCCGAACGAACTTTCCGCAGAGCTCACGGTAGAGCTTCCCATCAAATATGTCAGATACCGAGTTGGTCCGTTCGCCTGGCGTGCGGGTGGTTCGATAGTCCAGCAACTCGATGGCGTCCTTGTTGAGGAACATTGCTTGAAGGCGAGGGCCTACAGGGAGATGTTGGAATTGCATCCGGGGTTTTCCAGATTCGTCATAACGAGGCTCTTTACAATCGGGGAACGGGCAACTGTCCAGGTTTTTGTATGAGCCTGTGAAGCAACAGCAGCTTCTTATGCAGCAATCTGAATACTCTGGCTTCAAGCCGGAGAGCTCGGCAACCCGCCGCTGGGTTTCATACAGCGATGGGATGTTTTGTAGTTGGGTGGGGAAGGCGTGTCGTAGGCTGTTGAACGCATCTCTGGTCGTCGATTTCGTGATGTGGTAGTTGAAAGCACAGATGGCATTGAGGTCATCTGGGTCCAAATGCTCCTGAGCTGAGCAGAAAATCAGGGTGACGCGCGAGTAGCGTCAGTTCCCACAGTGGGAGATGACCGTTGAGCAAGACATACCGGCTATTGTGGCACGAACTTGGAAACCAGCAGTAAGCTGCTCTGTTGCCGAGATTTCAGCGTGGACTTGAGGTTCTTCATCATCGCTCAGGAACTCGGGTTCATTGGGGTGTGGATCTCTCTCGTTCCCGGCCTCGCTTTCTTCCTCCGATAGCTCAGGCGAACCTGGTTCAGAGACCAGGTCCTCATCTTCACGCTCGCGTCGACTTGCACGACTGGCCCACACATGGGTGAGAGGGGGAGAAGGATTGCTACATCCACTTGCTTGCAGGAGGTCCGTGTCCATTGCATCTTCATCGGCATGGTCCCCAGCGATGTGATCTTCAACAGGCGGGTCAAAATGGTTCGCTGTTCGGCGAGAGTGGTGTTTTGTGGGAACCAAACGGGACGTCGAGGAGCCGGTGAGGCGGGCGATGGAGCGGGCGATGGCTAGAGAATTGATGTTCGCCTTCTTGGTGACGACTTTCCCATGGGCAGCAATAGTTGCGGGGGACATCGACCCGCATCCACATCCACATGGAGCCCGGTATTGCTTGGACTTTTGCTTGGACTTCCCTTTGAGCACACGAGGCATGCGGGGCCACTGGTTAGGCACAGCGGACTGAGGACGTGGGGTAGAGATGAAGTTGGATTTTGGGAGCGAGCCAAATGCGAGTGGACTTAGCGTATTTCGTCTTTGATCGGTTCCCTCCTCCCTTCATTTCACCCAACCACCATCTTCCTCCGATCCAACTGTCGACAATTACTACTTCCCACTCCACACCCTCCATTCTGCCGGCCAATGGATCTTCAAGACATCTGTGAATCCAAAACCTCTACCAAGACCGGCTTTTACGAACACGTGGGTGCCAATGGTATGTAATCCCGATAGCCCTTTCATGTAGGCCGTTGTTTAACTCGATGTGGTCAAGGGTGAGGTCCATATCTCGCAAGACGAGGGCAAGATGAGGGACCGCGCGGATATTCCATATGGTCAGGCGAGCATGGTAATACCGCATCCATTCGACACCAAATACGTGCGTAACTCCCCTGGTCGCTGCACCCACTACCTAACGGCGTCCTTTGACAGGCATTTATCCTCACGAAGGACAAGGGGCGAGATCTTCCCCGATTCCCCGTGGCGAGAGCGAGGAACCGTCAACTCCAGACAGACCAAGTCATAAACACACGCAGAGTTTGACGCCAGGGAGATCGACGCCTAGTGCTACGGATACCCTTCGGGGCAAGCCGAAGTGGAATGCATCGACGAGGATAGTCCAGGACGAGTCTCTTTCTACACCGAAGAATACTTGCAACGGTACTGGCAACCAGGAAACTTCGCCTCATCGGCGGAGCGTCTCACGAGCATCCATGTCTTCTTCTCGCCCATGGTCTCCCATAATCCAATCCTCCATCCCATCCGTCACTCAGTCATCAATATTCACAAGACCTCCCTCACGTGTCCGCTCATCCTCACGCACTGGCTATACCCCTGGGCCCCCGATACGACCACCATCACGCTCACATCCGAACGCCCCTGCAAAAATCACCCCACCCCGTGCACGCCTGAAGACGCCAAGTAATATTCCTGCCCCCTCTATCCAATGGAGATCATTCTCTGATGGGGATGGACCCGTCATGTCTCCTACCTTTTCGGGATCGATGAGCGCTTCCTCCACTTCTGGTCGGGAGACGCCTGCAGACGCCCTTTCGCCGCACCCACGCCCTCCCAGCCGCTCTATGATCCCCATTCCCAGCTTGAAGTTCTCGTCCCCATCGCGATCTGCGTCTGCTATGTCCAACTACTCAGATTTTAACCCTTCTCACAATCCCTTCCTTCAAGACACCACGATAAAGGCCCGTTTATCGAGCCAAACAGGCTATCAAGATGCGAGGAAGACACCGAAACTCGGGATGCACACACTCCCTCCATCGAGCTTCCGGGACGGTATGTCTCCGCGATCACCCGCAACGCATTCACGGCCCGGCTCGCGGGCAGGAGCCCATACCCCTGGTGTGGATGGACAAAACCCACACATCTACGTCCCCACGAGTTCGAAGGACCCTCTGGACATGGAGGTCGCTCGTGTCGTTAACTCGATCCCCCACGCCCTTCTGATCGAACGTGTTGACCCCCCACTGAAGACTGCACCGATGCTTGCCGGACCGGTCTTGTTGGGCAGAAGGTTCTTCCTCTTGTCACGACTCGGGACGTTCACGACGGGTATTCGTTCGTCATTGGTTTCCATCTCCTGTGGGGCTGCTGGCTCGTCGCCCAGGCCGCCGAACACCTCGATCTTCATAGGCAGCGTAGGGACCTCGGTGCTCGGGCCTGGCCGTCCATCTCAATACCTCTTCTTCACAGACCGCTCAGCCCACAATCGAAGTCACCGCGCTGCTCTCTCCCACATCGCCGGCCCTTCCTATCCGCACACATCCTCCCACGCCTTGTACAGTCTCGCTCAGGCCGGTCAGGCCCCAAGTTTCATTAGCCACAGCAAGTGCTGTCGTACAAGACATCAAGGACTTAGGAACTCCACGACCAAACTTTCTTGCTCGACGCAGCCGACCGTCTCTTCCTCCTCTTCCCGTCCAACGACCCTCTTTGCCTCCTCGCTGCTGTCCAGTACAAAACAACAGAAAGTGTTGTCTGCGAGCTTCGCTGTTTTCCGCGTGTCTCTCCTTCCTCGCTGGCGCTTCCCCCGAAGCTCCTTGTCACCCCTTCGGTTGTCGACTGCTCCACTATCCCACCTCCATGTCTTCCCCTTTCCCAGGTTCTTCCTCCTCCGCTCTCCCGCCTATGGACACCAACTACAGCCCACAAGTCCCAACTCCCGGGGGTTCCTCCTGAGGAACATCGCATCCGGTTTCTGTCCAACCCGCATCATCAACCTCACAACCCCAATCGTTGTGAAAAGGGGCGTCCCGCACTGTGCAATCCTCGCAGCAACAACCGCACCAGCTTTCGGAGCCCAGTCGGGGAGGGCAATGAGCCTATCATAGAGTTCTACTCTGGGTTGGCAAATGAAGGAGGGAGGTCGCCCCAGTTGTTGAGTCCGGTCAACAGCTTGAGTGCCAGTGCGGCGTCATCGAAGAAAGGTCGGAGGAACTACCTCCCCAAGGTCACGATGGCAAGTTCCCGTGGAATAACAGCCGATAAATTAGAAGACACTTCCTCGCCACGAGACGCCCTGCTCAACGCGTCGATGAGCACGATCAACAGCCTGACCTCTCCCGCAGTGAACGTGCATCCTCCCCCAGCAAACCTGGATTCGTCGACTCCCCTCTCAGCCGTTCCTTCCGCGCCCGGGCGCCCCAGACATCGCGACCTGAAGCTCGAGAACCTCCTTTATTGCCACCGGAACATCATGATCACCAACTTTCATTTCGCCAATCAGTTCAAGCACAAGGCGGACAAACTGATGCAGACAAGCTGTGGGTCTCCGTGTTACGCCACCCCCGAGCTAGTGATTTCCAACGGGATGTATGTTGGGTCGGCCGTGGCCCTCATTTCTCAACAGGGCCAAACACTTCCATCTCGTCTTCCGAGTCCCCGACATTCACTGAGGCACCCATTTTGAGCAATAGCGCCAGCGCCGTCAACGATTCATCGGCAGTCGTTCTCGCGCCGACAATCCAGAGTTCATTCTCGCCCACATACACTCAAGAATACGTACTGGACAAGCCGCCGTATACTGAAGAGAACAATCAGATGAATTCGATTATAGCCATGATTCAGGATCGCGACTCCGAGCTGGTCTGTCACTACATGACGAACGTTATGAAAATACAATACGTGCAGGCAGATCGGTCGATCCGACGGTTCATCCACGAGATGATAGAGAAGAGCGCGTCAGCTCGTGACGCCGTCTGTCTCTTCTCCTCCCTTCATCGACACTGCGCGAGGAACAATTATGCAGTGCCGGCGTCCGCAGGATCGAGGACGCCCATGGCTTCCGCGAACGACACCGATACTTTCTATTATCGCCTTATATTTGGAGTTGCGGCGTTATCCTGTACGCGATGCTTGCCGGCTACCATTTGTTCGACGACGACCCTGCTAATCCCGACGGAGACAACATCAACCTCCTGTACAAATACATTGTGAACACTCCCCTCTCGTTCCCCGACTCTATCTCTGCCGAGGCCAGGGAACTTTTATCTCCCATGCTTGCCAAGAAACGTGCCAGCATCACGACTGTGATGAATCACTGTTGGCTGCGACCCAGCGCGGCGCTTTCAACCGCACCCTTGGAGACTTGGAGCACGCAGCGATGGAGCAGCATCAGCAAAAGAGGTTAGCCTATCAGAGACAGACGAAGGCTGCCACTGCCGCTTCTGACAACCAATGGATGGCAAGGAGTCAATCCTCTCGAACGGATGGGCATGCCAACTCGGTCGGGGTCCTTCCAACTTCCACCTTGCACAGCAGATCGCACCGGGACTACAGTGGGTCTCACCAGCCTCAGCCAGTACTGTTGTACGAAACGTCAACCGATCTATCCATGTACCCTTCTCCCCCTTCGCAGCAGCAGGTCAATGCCACGGTGCATTCGCGTAGAGGAGCCACTTCGCAGATCGTCCTGCCTACCGCTTCTCCCTTGGGTGTGGATGAGGATCTCTTCACACAGACACCTTCTCAGGATAAACCTGACACTGACTTTGTAATCTTCCCTGTCAGTGACGGACTCGTCGACGAGAACGCTAGAAGAAGGTCGGACGGTGTTTCCAAGACCGACCCTACACCCCCCTCGGGTTCAAAGGCCACCACGACCACAGCCAACGAGTAGCAAAGGGACAGTAAGCCAATTGGCCAGGACCCACAGGACTGGAACATCGACAAGATCAGATTTGCGAAGCTCTTTTGGGGTTCTCGGTCCACGGCAGACTCGACGAACGGCCAGGCGAAGTCGACCGTGAACGGCCCGACAACGATGAGTTCAAGGCAAGCTCCCGAGAGCGATGTTCCCTCTGACGCTAGCAGCTCGACCACGCCGAGGAGACCCTCCACGATGTAAGTGATGCCTACGCTCAACACTCAGTCGGGGGTTGCTCAACGTCATGGCTTCGGGTTTTTCCGCATAGGGGGCATACGCCCGATATATTTCAGGTCACCTAGGGGCTTCCCCCCCTCGCTCTTTCGCTCTTCCCTCTCACTTCCCCCACCAATGTCTTCTAACGCCAACCCATCTCCCATCGGCCTTACCCCCCAAGAGCTGTCTAAGCTCGGCAAAAAGGACCTTGCTAAGCATCTTACAACCTTACAGGGGATGTACACCGAGCAAGGCAGGAAGTATGGTACGTGGAACTGTGGTTGCCCTGACCAAGAGAATCCGCTGACCAGATTTTCAGATAAAGCCAAATCTATCATTCGAAGCATGAAGGCTACTAGTCAAGCCAAAAGCGTCCAAGATGAGCTGATCCCGAAGCCGGCCGGTCGCCGCTCCCGCGATTTCAACATATTCGAAGAAATGCAACATGAAGGGAAGGTCACCATCGACAAAGACACGTACAACAACTTGATTGTAAGCAGATCAGGGTGGTTCTGTTTGCAAAATCACACTAACCTATGACGGCAGGATTACATACACAAGGGCGTGAATGCATCCAACTTCAACATGGACTTGTCACTCACGAACCAGGAAACGGCGGAGGTCGTGAAAGTGGTTGCCTTCGTATGTCGGATATCCCCAGGTCATCTCGCAACTCACCTGTCTGCCA
This sequence comes from Thelephora terrestris, assembly GCA_015956445.1. Taxonomy (NCBI): domain Eukaryota; kingdom Fungi; phylum Basidiomycota; class Agaricomycetes; order Thelephorales; family Thelephoraceae; genus Thelephora; species Thelephora terrestris. The sequence goes on along the minus strand of WIUZ02000002.1, from coordinate 2,431,527 downwards.
CCAGGTTGCAGAGAAGTATCCGTTCGTTGCGAAGTATCGCAACGCCTGGCCTGTTCGCATGCTCATGCAACAATACATGGCTAACCATCGTGCAAACCTCCGAGCCAAGAGGGCCGCTAGCAAAGCAACTCCCGCCGACACCGGTCGCGGCAGCGTGGATCCCCCGAGCCTTGATCTCAACGACACGGAAGGCAACGGCGATGAGCACTGTCAGGGCCACTCTACCCCAACAACTACCAGTTCACTGAGCCGACTCCGCAGAGTACTCACTAGTCCAACTAGCTTGTGAGAGAACGATCACGTCTCTATTCTTCCGGTAGGTTGTCCGAGGTCACTGCAAGTCAGGTCGAAATCCTAAAGAGAAACCCAACCTAAACCGTACTTCGTTCGGTTTAACAAACAAGGGTTGATCCCTACAACAGGATTGATGACTCCACCAGTTGATCAACTGGACGCTCGAGGTGTTCTAATATGACTGCGGAGAGTCTATAGTTACGAGGCGCAGTTGACGCGCAGAGCGGGAGGGAGAGCAGATGGGGGATGTCTTGGATCAAACAAGAAACTCTGACTTGGCCTTAACTGCAACTGGGCTGAGAAGGGCAGAGGATTTCCTGAGGTAACAAAACTAAGGTACCACGATACAGCCACAGTTGCTACTTATACTAAAGGAGTGGCCATGACGTCAATACCCTAATATACCCTTATCAAGTCCAGACAAAGGGAGATAAGGAGTGTGAGAACGCTAAGTAAGGGAAGCGAACAAATATGACGCGTGGGAGAATAAAGGACAAAGGGCCTTACTAGCGTGTGAAGGATTGCATAAAAGATAACGAATGTCCGCATGAAACATAGGGGTAAAGATAACACTAGTCCTAAAAGAAAGAGGGGCATGGGGTCATGAAAGTTCGTACCTGGGGATCACACCCAAGGGCTAGGTGAGAATCTTCTTGGATGCTTCCTTTGGAGAGGCCAAAGATAGAGACCATGCAGCATCCCTTGTTGTCTGTAGGCGGTAACAGCATCACGGACTAGTGGCAACCTTATCATGCGTCCGAACATGAGGAGCGAGGGCCTAGACTCATGGGACATAAGGGATTACAGATTCGCCGGCGTTTCACGCTAACGGCTACTCCACATGCGCTGGGCTAACCAGAAGGATCCTAAGGCGATGCTTCCGAATAGCGGCGAGTCCTTCCTCCGGTTAGGAGACTGTGATGTGACTGTCCACGTGTGTGATCAGGGTCCAGGGTTGATCGTAATCGTAAAGTCATGAGGGGTCGTAAAAGGGGTTCGTGATGTCATAACGGGGTCATCAGGGTCTTGAGACCTATTTTTAGTGCGCGCGCGTTCTAGGCGTTCCGGAACGAAGTTCTTCCAAGGCCGTCCCGCGGGCCGAGGTGTCAGCTTGATGTAGTAAGCCAATCGATGATGGTACAGGGGCGGAAGTTGATGTGACCCGGACCAATGAGGTTCGTCAAGGTAGGTCACGTGAAGGATCACCGATCTAGGCTATAAGAAGGACGTCTTCTTGGAGCCATCCTTGATTAGCAACACCAGCAACTTCCCCATCATCTTACCAAAACATGTCCTTCCCCAACAACCATACCTACAAAGTCGCGAACGGCATCTCCACCATCTCTCGCATTGACCGCCGTGCCGCCGCCCGCAAGTCCTACGCTTGTGCAGCAGGGACTCCCTATACCACGGATGACCAGGTATGGGGGCGACTTAGAGCTTTGTGTGCTAGCACTAACGCCTTCCTCTAGGTAGAGGTTACGTTCTTTTGGGCGTTGATGTCCAGCTAACGGCTTCTAGATCTTGGAGGTCGTCACGGAAGTGGACGCCGAACGTCTCAGGGAGACAATGCCTCATTTGATGGGGTTGACCTGGGACGATGAGCTCTGGGTCCGTACGATCATCGCCGAGAAGGTAGCCTTCCGAATGAGGGGTAGGTTCGGGGAGTTGGAGCATCCGATCAAGAAGGAGCTCTGGTACACCCTGCAAAGGGGAATCTATGATCAAGACTTGTTGGAACACGGAGCGACCGTTCCTCGGGCCGTCCGCCATGCTACCGTTTCCACTAGCCTCTTGTGGTCGCTCGTTCGGGAGGGAGAAAGCCGGGTAGGTTTTCTGTCTGAATATTCGAGTATGACTCTCGACTAATCAGACTGCCTAGGTTGAACGATTGGAGCGGGAGGTAAAGGAAGCGAAGGCAGACGTCCTTCGTCTATCAGCGGAGGGTCTTCAGATGAAAGAGACCTTGGCAGCCTTCCAACAAGGAACGAACGAGGCGTTGGAGGCAATGGTCGCCAACCATCAGGAGTTGATCGCCGGGTTGAAGGTTAGGGATAACAATATCAAGGGAGCGTTGGCCAGGAGGGATGAAAAGGTAATGCCGCTTTCATCATTGTTTAAAATGATGGAAGCTGACATTTCCTAGACCGAAGAACTCGAGAACGTAGTGGCCGTGTTGACAGCGCAGGTCGAGTCCTTGCAGGACAAGACCTGTAACTGTAAGGAAGGTCCCAAATTGGTTGGTCAGGGGACAGCCGATGTTCCGTTCGAGTTGGAGTACGCCGACGAGGTGGTACTCCCGTCTCCTAACCCGTCGTCCTATGCAACGCCTCCGATCGAGAACGCGGTTCCCGTTCCGACTCTGGCTCCGGCTTCTACGTTGGCAGCTTCCGACAAGGAGAACTGTGGGCGCTGTGTCTTGCAGCCGATCCATCAGTTGGTGAAGATCGAGGATGAGGTCATGGAGGTTGACCGAGCTGAAGATGCTCCGAGGGTCGCCGAGGTACGTCCGGTGACTAAGGGGCAACGTTGCAAACGCTCTCGACGCCGTCCTGCTCATCGCATGGCTCCATCGGCTTACCCATACCCGCGTCCAGTTGAGTCAGATGGTGACCAGTCTGGTCGAGATAGGGGACGAGAGTTCCGCTATCGGATCAACCGTCCCTACCGACAGGTCGAGTCGGAGATCCAGCTTCGCCACCAGCGTCGACTCGCAATCCAGGATCCCACCCAGGGGTCCGACGAGGGAGACGGAGGGTCGCTTGCCGACTACGTCGATAGTGCTGTCGAGCAGTCACCCGGTGATGGCGATGTGGGACCAGGTGTTCCAGAGTTCGGTGACATCTGGGAGGCTGATCGGTCCGCTCGAAGGTATCTCTTCCTATCGGCTTGAACTAGTCGTTCAGCTGAGTGCCGAAGATGGTGACGCCATGTTCGGGGAGGTCCTAGCGAGGAGGGGCCAGCACTACGATCTCCGAGATGGACGCTTGGTGACCTTCAGGCCTGCCGTAGATAGAGTCGACTTTTGAGGACGTTGTAGAAGCATTTGTATAGCCAGGTTGTTTCGTATTGCCGTGAATGTATGCGCGTTTGTGTGTTTTGAATGATTGGTGTGAAGGATAAGGAATGTGAAGCATTCAAAACATAAGAAGTGATAAGAAGAGTTCGAAGAAAGATCGTGTTATAAAAAGTTTAAAAATACCATGTTCCTGACAAGCACGAAGACGAGAGCGATGTTATCGTCTCTGATCTCGACGACGACTGAGGATCATTCTTTAGTCTATTTGTATTATCTACTGTAATATTAACGGAACGTCTCTGGCCCTTATGGAAGTGCCCAGGCTAAGTGTATTTAACACTGAATGATAAGTGCCGAAGGGCATGACACCGGGACAATGATTTGTCTCTGGAATAACTGCCTGCGCCACATTACGATCAGTGTCCTGCGCACTTTTTCGGGTACTTATTAGTTCAGTTTTGTCACTTCCGTAGAGCCATTGATCGCCAGTGCGCGAACGCACTGATTTGATCAGTACCCGCGACGCTTGAACGGAGGTCTTTTTCATCAGTACCCTCACTTCCCACAGTGCATGTGCACTGAGCAAGGAGCGTAGCGCTGACAGTCTACTCCGAACTCTCACCGGCCGCAAACATGTACCATGCAGGGCTAGGGAACATTTCCTGGACCTTTCCTGGCTACTGAAACAGTCGTGCTGATGTATGCTTTGAGTAAGATGTTGCGTTGGCTCTTATGCCAACGCTTGGGTGACACGAACCCAAGCATGTGGACATCTGTGGAATCTTGGGATTATTTAGAGAACGTTTCCGACCCGCCATATCAGGATTTTCAGGCCCACTCCTCGTTTGGAATTCTTTCGCTTCCCGGCCAAACGGTGGCTGAGGCAATGCGGCCTAACTCGACTCCAAAGTACAATACAGCCACAAAATGGGAAAGACCCACACCCATACGGAGAGCGTCTGATATAATTAAGAGAGAGTTCAGCCCAAGTTCAGCCATTCCGTTGCATTGTTCGAGTGGTCATGGACCCCAACCCCTGCAAAAATTGGTACCCTCCGCCCAATGGTCATGATTCTCCAGTCACACACATTCGACCCTGTCCAAGAGCCACACCAAATCTCCAAAACCTACTCGACATGGAATGGAGAAAATAGCCTCTGTTGGGCGAGAAAAAGAACCTTCACATGGACGGGTCCAAGAATTTCAGATGAGCGGGACAAAAACATACGGGTGATCGCGGCTTGTTCAACTTAAGTCCAGCGTGATCCTCTAGGATCCTAGTCTCGAACCAGACGATCTAGGACAATCTGAGTTTTAAATGCTTGCCGGTGCTGCATCGATCAGTCCTAGAACGTCTGGTGAACTATGTATAGGGAGGGCAACGTCACAGTCACGAGGTCCATAAAAGGTTAACCCTAACCCCCCATTGATCGCACAAAATATTACCAAAACATTTTATTTATCATCGCTCGAATTCTTTTTTGATGGGATCGATCGTCTTTGCCAGCACACAATGGATGACATAGAAGAAACCACAGAAAACCAACCGGAAGTGGGTCACAAGATAAGGGAGCATACAGCAAGGTTTCGGGTAGCAGCTGGGGACTCAAAAGCCATCGCGATTCGGGTCGGATCCATCCTCGACCACATCGAAACCGTCGGCCTTGATCTCCCGATATTCCTTGATGCAGTGTGCTGGGGGAACGAGAATTTGCTGGTTCACATGAAAGGAAAGAGGGAACGAAGCGCCCTGGTGAACTCCTGCGAATTACCGCAGATCCTTGAGCGATTGCAAAAAAGATCCCGCCGAGCAAGTTCGGTCTTGAAGAGTCACGCGCTGTCAATCATCAAAGCAGCAGTCGATACCGAGATGGACTCTGTGGTCTCTGAGCTTACCGCGGTGGACGACGATCTTGGGGAGGAGATGTTGCTCAGTATCACGCAGCAGGAGATGCTCAACAGGATCAAGCCAGCGGCTGGGACGCTGTGGGAGATCCTTGATTCTTCCACAACCAGAAAGGGGAAATCGAGGAATAAGCATCCACACAACCCTCAGAAGGTGAGAAACAGTGGAGCTATGAAGAAGAAACACCTTACATTAGGCATGCAGATCGTCTCCTTTGTGATCTCCCAGCTGGCATTCTGCCGGAACCGGAGAGCGAATATCTTCCAGAAATTCCTTTCTCTATACCTAAAAGGATGCGGGTTAGCTACAAGGGCATTCGACACACTTTCCAGCCTTGGAGTGACAACGAGCCAGAAGTGGGCGTTCACAGGAATCGACCACCTCGTGCAATCAGCACAACAGAAGTACACACTGGACGTTCAAACGAGGCTCTTCATCCTCTCCCATGACAACGTGAACATCCCGTTCCGCGTTTATGAACCGTCTGCTACCCGACAGAGCCATTTCGACAATGGGACGGCAACCACTCTCTATACATTCCCTCAAACTGTGGGGATGACGCTCGACGCCGCCACGTTTCGGGAGAGTTGTAGAGCAGGAAGGGAACGACCAATTGATGGAGGAACGGTACTCACAGTCAACTCCGATGCAAATCTACGGACGAAACCTCGATTTATTCATTGGATCCTCCGGTTCCTTCTTGAGGCGCCAGAGTTCGACCTCAGCCACTACAAGTACCGTGACAGCGAAATATTGCAACCTCCGCCTCCTGTAAATCAGCTGCAATGGGGTGACGCGCACAAGACAACTCAATATATGCTTCCAACGGCCCATATCGACGAGTCAACTTACGAGGGAAACGACGAAATTGTTGCAGCAATGTTGAAGTGTATTGGGTTCAGCAGCACCGAAGAACTGAAACGAGTCGGGCAGGAACGCGTTGTAGTCTGGGTTGGAGATCAGCTCACTGTGTCAAGGTTGCGTGGGTTGCAAAACCTACGTTTGCACGATTGGAACACTTTCGAACGAATGGCGTGGATGGTCCCCATGTTTGGCTGGTTCCACCTACAGATGGCCTTCGCAAACTCATTGCATGCACAATATTATGGTCCGAAAGCTGCCCTCGGGTTTTCGCACGCGTTTGACATCCTGCAAAGAAAAGGGTTACACTCAACGTCGACACAAGGCACATTCCATCACACCTTCGAGGGAGCCTTGTTCGTCGTTGGAGCGGCGCGCTTTCGAGACGTATGGAAACAGGTGGCTGGGGTAGAAAACCTGGAGGAATTGCAGAGGAAGCAGCCAGCTGAGCTGCATGACCTTGCGGTCGAGATCTGGGAATCATACGGCTCGACAGGCGCCACGGTAAAACTCGGAAACTCGGAAGCCGATGAGGACGCCGACGCCGACGAACTCTTGTCCATCACAATTCGCTTCAATCGGGACCTCTTGGATTACTTCGAGTTGGATGAGGCGATCAAAGTAGGAGATGTGGGGAGGATGGAGGACATGTTGCCTCGATTATTGTTCCGGTTCATTGGTGGCGGCAACAACAAGTATGTTGTCGAAGTCCTTGAGCTCCTGCAAGGACTCCATCGCGAGTGGACCGAAGAAGTGAGGTATGCGCGTTCGTCCATCATTTTGTCGACGGCTAAAACAGTGGATCCAGGGATTATGTGCGCAGGTATTGTTGGCTGGTTAACTTTACAGGGCACCAAAATGGGTTCTGCCCGATTGATTTGGCGCAGGAGCGGCATGACTCGTACCAGCAACTAAAGAATCCGCAGCACACCTTCGCTTCGTTTGGACCTGGTATCACTGGGGGGTATATTGCGAAGATATCTGCAGCGATTCCATCATTCCGCAAACTCAAGGACCATTTCGAGCACGAATGGAACTCCTACTCGCGGTATCAAAAACATACTCACCCGGACTACCAGGATGACATCAAGCGTCTTGAAAGGACCTATACAGCAGCAAAATTACATCGCCGGGTGCCGGGGCGGAAGCTGAGCGAAAACTTGAAGTACACAGATTATATTCACGAGGGTTCGAAGGCTGTCAATTCCGGGAAGCCGATACCCAATTGGCAGGCGCGTCGAAAGCGAGATGTTTCAGACAAGGAGATGTGGGAGGGCGATAACGATGACACGCTTGATTAGAAGAATTATATGTAGATCTAGTAGATTCTTGGGGGTGTCAACCAACTTGTGGATGCGAATTTTACAAAAGCCACTCACATTAGAAGGTTAACATACCGGGCGAATCTTTGCTTGGATTTGCTGCTGTGGAGAAGCCTGCGCGTTCCGTTCCACCAGTGCCAGCTTGGGTATTGGTTGTTACTGGAAATGTCAGATAGCCGGGATAAGGGACACTATGTGGTGGTTACATAAACTGCGCTTGCATCTCGGGGGAGTAGGACCCTGTAAGCGGTAGAAATAAAGGGGAAATGGGATGGGTTCTGATGGGTTCTGAGGAAGGATTGAGGTTTTCATTGCTGGCGTTGGGAGGTAGACGCCCAGTTGGACGTGGCCGGGGGCGGATGGGGGGATTGGGTTGTAGGAGAGTGGCCGGGAGTGCAGTTGAGGGGATAGGGATGAACGAAGAGTAACCTGTGCGCTGTCGTTTGTCGTTGTGTTGGCACTCTACCTCTGCCTCCCTCAGACACTCGCTCTGTTGTTTCAACTCCTCCCTCTCCCGTTTCAACTCTTCTCTCTTCCGTTTCAGCTCCTCCTTGTGACGTTTTGCCTCCTCCTTTTGCTCCTTCTTTTGCCGTCTCAACTCTTCCTTTTGACGCTTTGCCTCGTCCTTCTGGCGCTTTACCTCTTCCTTCTGACGTTTTACCTCCTCCTTCAAGAGCCTCTTACTTTCTTTCTCGTCCAACGCACGCTGCCTCTCTGCAGATGCGATGGCTGCGCGCCTCTCTCTCTCGGTTCGTTGCAGCTCCAAACGGTCTGCCTCCTTCGCTGCCTTTGCTGCTTCAAAACGTGCATCAATTGCCTTCAGCCCATCGAGGACTTCTTGAGCGTACCTTTCCCAGAACCACCATCCCTCAACCTCATCTCTGATATCTTCTTTTGTTTGTAGGGATGCAGTTGCCACCAGTTTCGTGAGAGATTTGTCTGAGAGAAGGACCTCTGGGCCCCAGACTTCGTCGCCATGGTTTTTAAGCCAGCAGGCTTCACGCCACTTGGTTAGGAAGTCACGACATGCCGCTCGTCGTTCCTTGCGCCGTGGACCAATGGCTTTAGCAATGCTGGTGGGGTTGGTCGTGGTGTCCAGAGGTGTTGGCTCGTTGATTTCAAGGGAGGGAAACATGAACTCGAGGAAATCTGTCACTTCAGAGAACTCGCTATCTGGATTCTCTCCCCTCATGCAGTTATCACAGCATGGGATGGTGTACGCTGCAAAATTCACCATCGTTGAGTATCTCGTTAGCATACTTTTCTTGAAACTGATCATACCTTCTATATTCCGTGCTGGTGTGCCAAAGTATGCATCAGTCACGACGCGCCGGCACTGCTCCGTCAACACATATGATCGAAGGCTGCTCTCAACGTTCTTCTTCCGGAAATCATCGCCCTCATGTAGCCGCTCCTCAAGATCCCCGCCGTCTTCGTCTTCACCATCACTCTCATCGGCCAATTTACCCTTCACCTTTTGAATTACCGAGGGTTCGTAGAGGAGGACTGCAGCAGATGGTGACCCCGACCTCCCAGCGCGGCCAGCCCTCTGCATCCAGACAGACAGTGTGTCAGGGACCATGAATTGGACAACTAAGGTGACATTTTTGAGATCCGTACCCTGTGTAACATGTCATTAATTATACACACAAGTTCAATCAGTTCACATACCATCCCCACAACCTCAGTTGCGAAGAGGATGTTTATATCTCCCTTCTGGAAGAGTTCAAGGATCCTTTTCTGTGGCCACTTTGAACGACTCGCATGAAGGAAGTCGATTTGGTCCCTCTGGTCAGGTGCAACTTTGGCTCGAAGGTGTTCGCACCCGATCCGTGCAAGGTCCTTTTTGTTCACATACACAACAACCCGTGGTAAGTCGCCTTTCCCAGAGACAATGAAATTTAGGGAATTGAGGTCCTTCGCAGCACCTTTCATCGGCCAGAGGATTGGCATGAGATTTGACCGGTCATTCCCTAGATTTAGGTGGAATGCACTGCTGGTCGAAATTTCAAGCAGTTGACAAATCTCGGTGAAAGATGCAGGGGGAAGAGTGGCTGATGTTATGAGGAATGGGATACTGGGCGCGACAAATGAGCGTAATTTGTCTGTGCTTGAGTACGTCGTCCGAAATGTCTTGCCCCACTGTGTGACACAATGGCATTCATCAATGACGACATACATAAATTGTTTGGCCCATGTAGGGTTCCGCAAGAGCTCTGAGAACTCTGGACTCCGGAAACACATTTCCGGTGACACAAGGAGGATTCTGTACTTGCTCTCAATGACGTTCTGTGAACATTGTTAGTGGGACAATGTTATTGGGTGGTCTTGCTTACACGTTTCACCACTGGGTCATTCCATGTATCACTGTTGACGGCAGTTGCAGCGAGTCCGAGTGCTGAGAAGAACTTTGCCTAGTACAAGTTGACATGTTGGGGCATTCACCGGATTTTTTGAGAACTCACATGATCCGCTTGCAAGGCCTTAAGTGGTGAGATGACTATGCAGCTGTGGCTGCTATATTCACCTAGGAGCAGTGGCATAGCCCATGGGAGTGTCTTGCCAGACCCCATTCCTGCAACGACTGTAGCATCAAGGCCGAGGATTAAAGCCTCTGCCATGTCAAGCTGAAAATCGCGGGGTGTATTTTGATTGAATGCAAGTTTTACGGCGTTGGTGAGAGCCTCCCTGGTTGCGTGTGAGTTGTATTCCTTCCTTGATTTGCGCGCTTCCTCCAGGATTGTAAATGGATTTGGGTGCATGGCCGGATCCCGGTTCCGACTCATTCAAAGTGCAAATGGGGATACCAGTAATAGTGTACAAACAAAGATAAATAATAAATACATAAGCGCCGTTACTGTGGTTTCGTCCATCAGTAACACATCACCCAGTGTGACTGTGATCTCCCATCCCCTATACAGAGTTCACAAGACGTTTGGGAGCAACTCTCTGCAGCCCCACATGAGATCCGAAATGCCGATTTTCAATGATCGAATCAAATAATTCAACTCCGACCGATTACTTCATGAGGCCGCAGAGTCTCGCAGAGAGATTGCTCCCAAACGGCTTGTATCAAGACTACTAGGATCCTCTGTCACTGGGTCCCAGGACCCCGTGATACCTGCCATCAAAATAGGCCTGACCCTGCTCGCCAACCGTACCGGAGACGGAGTTTTGGATCAGGCTAGCCGCAGCAGCCGATCGTACCCAGCGTAGAGTCACCCTATGTTGAACGTTCGTTCCAAACCAGTATACAATACACCGTTTATGTTGCCATTTCATCGCCCAAATCGCGTGGCCAACTCTACCCAAGATTGGATTTCCCTATTACCTCCGCAAACTTCTTCAAGGGACTCCCACTATCATCTTCCTTGATGTCCACCATGTCCACATTCTCAAAACCTACTACGTATACACACCAAAGAAGAGGGAAAAACTCGCGAGATATTGACTCTGTTTGATTTTGATTTTTGATTTTTTTTTTTGGGGGGGGGGGGTTCTCTTTTAAAATCGGTCAGGTTTAGCTATAGGTATTTCACCCACGCGTGGTTTCCTTTCTCGGAAGGCCCAAGTTTCCCTCCCCTGCCGTCCACTGTTGCCTTGCATTGCATATATTCTGTGTGGGGGTTGTATAGATCGCTACAAAACACACGGCGGGTGATACCCCAAACTTTTTACTATGTTTCCGTTCTTCGTAGCAAGAAATTGGACTGTTTCAATTTGCAGTAGTCACCTTTGCTGAGGTTACCCAAATAACCAGGTCACATGTATTTTCATTGAATCCCATTTGTTTTCGACGGTCTCAAAAAAATCGTAACAGATAGTCTCTACTGGGCTGTGCACGAGCGCCAATCAACGAAGGACGGTGTGTACATTGATACGGTAGGTTCCACGCCACCGGACCCAGATATGAGACGTTGGCGGTGCCAAGCACGAGCAATATTGGCATGTAATTGGGTACTTTTCCCCAGCGCTCGAAGTTTTGTATACGTACAGTGCATGTTCCACGCCACCGGACTCAGATATGGGATTGGCGTTGGCAGTGAGCGCGAGCGATATCATATAATGGGTACTTTTCTTCAGCGCTCGAAGTTTGTGACGCTATCATCGACCCCGCTCTAGTAATAGTATAAGAAAGCTCGATATTCAAGACCATGTTCTCCCCTCAGCTTTCTGTTCCACTGTTTCGGTGGTCATGGACTGCAACTCCTACATGCATTGGTATTCCCCGCCCGATGGTTCTGATTCGCTTCAGTCGCGTACAATCGACCCCGTCCAGGAGCTATGTCGACTCTGCAACCAATACCTACTCGACCTGGAGTGGAGATGCCCCGCGCACGACGGCCCCAGTCTTCTCCAGCCGCGTGAAGCCGACTTCATTCAGGGATTACGTTGATTATTCACCCAATATCCATGTGCAATGACACCTTACCAACCACTTTCGTATCATTCTCCTGGTGCACTCCCCACTCAATACACAACCGCTTTGTACAACCCCGCCCATCGGGAAATTTACTTATGTGCTGATCGTGCTGTATGCTTAATTGTGCTGAAAATGTAATAAAATCAGTGCTAAAATGTGCTTGACGTGCTTGGAAAAACCCGCTTGTGCTGTATTTACAGCATGCTTGACATGCTTTACGTGCTAAAACCCGCTTAACGTGCTGGTTTCAGCATGATCAGCACATTTGTAAATTTCCTGATGCCGATACTTATGCCGTGCCAAATACCTGGTACACGATCCCAGCGGTGAGTGCGGCGACTACCTATTTACTCGCACCACTGAGACAAACATCACAGGAGCATGCTTTGCTTGTTGCTAGCGGCCCAGGCATTACAGGGACTCTCTCGGGCCGACCCCAGGTTGTTACGTCTCGAGGCACTGCACGTCCCTTGAAGCGCTAACGAGACGCATTCTAGTACGACTGTTCGTCTTATCAAGAGATCTCATCGCAGAGAGCTCAGTTAGATTACCTAAGTGGGGGCGAAACACCGACAGAAGTACAGGAGCAGGCGCACACTCGCCGACCGCCAATTACTCGTGATCCGGTCCCCCAAGAGCCATACGAATCCGCCCGACGCCAGGAGCAGCCCACGGGTTCCAAGGTCATCGAGTTCGTCGTCAACGGCGAGGAGGGAGTGCGCCTTTCCGATGCATTGGAAGGCAGCTGGACAGGTTTCGAAGGCCGGCACGATACATTTTCGTTCGGAGACGGTGGCCGCCTTCAGATTCTCCTCAGATTACACGTAAGACGCTTGCTCAATGTGCGCCAATAGCCCTGATCTTCTTCTCAGTTCGTTGGGTGTTCACCCTGGAAATCAAAGGCAAGAGTCACGAAATTGGGATTACTCTCGTCGATCTCACATGCATCGCAGGTCCACACGGTGACCTCCGCCGCAAATCGTCAACCAGTTACAAGGGCCAAATTGGCATCCGAAGTGGCGAAGTCCATAAGGAAGTTTATAGCGGTGAGTTCCTGGAACATTTCGGTCCGAACCCTCTTCCGTCTCATGTAATCATGTCAGAGAGAGAAGGCGAACGGTCACGATGCTGTCCACCCTAGTTGTGGCTGGGGAGACGTGTCACTGGAGGATGTGTTTCTGACGCGGATGGTTCGCGCTTCACAGGCCTCGTGGCAACCCGAATTCTCTATCGAGCGGATTTCGGTGGCAGAAGGTTCTCTGGAGCGCAGTGGCCGTAGGGTCTAGCCCCGGCACGTGCGTGGTATTCTAGTTGTTTAGAGAGATGTATTATGTAGGTGTCTGCGTGCTGTAAGAGTAGTTTAACGCCCGAAAAGGCGTACTCTGCTCTTTCAACTTACACAAGTTATGTTTCCTACCTTGCCTATATCAGAATTTCGATCACCGTGCCAGAGGACCCACGCAAATTTTACTCGTGGGAAAATGAGTCGGAACAGGCTTCATCGTGACCAGAAGATGTTCCTCATAACCTTCTGTTTCTTTGTTCCAGCAGGCTTGGACCCCAGCCGCTACATACAGTGATCTACCACCCAACAGCCCTGATTCCCTCCAGTCGTACGAATCTGATACAGTCCAAGAGTCACAACATTTGTTTGACCGATACCTGCGCGACCCGGAGTGGAGGTACCCCACAAGCTCATTCGATTGCTTGGGTCTTCTCCAGCCGCACATAGCCGACTCCTTCATCCAGGAGTTACATATATTGCTTAACCAATATCTTTGCACCGTAGCGTCACTCTATCCGCCTTCGTATCGCTCTCCTGGTGGGTTCCCAGCTCGCTGTACAACGGCTACGTGCAACTCTACCTGTGTTCCTCCCTCGCAAGATGAAAGTTGGCACCCGATTCCGATGGTAAGTACGGCAACTAGCTGTTTTACTTGCACTTTTGATGAAAGCGTCACAGGACAAAAGTTGGCACCTGATCCCAATTGTAAGTATGGCAACTCCCTGGTTTACTTGCACCGCCGATGAAAACGTCACAGGTGCATGATTTACTTATCACTGGTGGTCCAAGCATAGCAGGCATCTTCTCTGGCGGACTCCAGGTTGTTGATTCTCGAGGCACTACACGTTTCCCGAAAGCGATCATGACCCGTGCTCCAGTGCGACTATCCGCCTCACCAAGAAACTTTCTCGCAGAGCGCTCGATTGGCGAAGCGCCAGCCAGAGGTGCAAGAACGAGCGCAAGCCCACGGACCACCAATCATGTGTGATCCGGTCCCCAAGTGCCCTACAAATCCATACGACGTCAAGAACGGTTTACGGGATCTGAGGTCATCGAGTTCGTTGCCCACGGCGAGGAGGGGATTCGTCTTTCCGATGCACTGCAAGGCAACTGGACGGGGTTTGAAGGACCGGATTACACGTTCTCGTTTGAAGGTGGTGGCGGTCTTCAAATTCTCGTCGGATTACATTTGAGGCGCTTGCTCATTGCGTAACAACAGCTCCTGACCTTCCCTTCCAGTTTTTGGCCGCTCATCCTGGAAATCGAAGGCAAAAGTCTAAAAACCGACACGGTCTTCGTCGATCTCACACACATGTTGTTTACAGAACGGATTTCTTCCAAAATCATCAACGGCTCACGAGAACCAGATTGGCCACCCTGCTCATCGTCTTAGCCAGGACTTATTCCAGTTGCGCACGTTATGTTCGTATCCGAGAGTGATATTTATTATTAGAGCCAGAACGGCTTAGTGTCCAAAGTGATGCCCCAGGAATCAAACTCGATACCAACTTCCTCCCTTTCCAGTGGCTCGGGATTCGGGTTGAGTCGGTTGAGAGATCATAATAGCTTTCATCTTATGTATCAATCAATTTTTATGTTTGATACAAGATATGGAGTACGTTTGCGCTTATTTCCAGCGGTGATTCGCCCAACCGAAGATCTGGCCCATTCGCGATGCAATGGATACTGTGGCTGCATCCGCTCATGGAGGGTCCGAATCAGATCGCGTGAGCCCCTTTAAATTTGGCAACCCTTAAGTTTTCCCTAATTTCTGTAGTCGGTAGGGGAAGAACCTGGATCGTTCCCCCAACGTTTTGAATTCACGCCCCTCATGGCACACCGGTGTGTCCCCGGGTACCCGCAACCTCATGTCTGGTGAATAAATGCTGTCGGTTTACGGGCTATAGGCAACCCGGGGCACAATCCCATCCCAAAATGAACCAATCTGTAGGTTTAAATGTGCAAAATGAGTCGAACGGACTCACAAAGAGAGAAAGCCGTCCTACATATGGTTGTCTGAACGGCACAGAGCGACACAATCAGTTAGAGACTCGTATTAGGTCCCGCCCATCCTGGGACGTTTTGCCCCATCGTGCCCATCATCTTCCCGACGGGACGCGTTAGCAGCTTCGCCAAGATCAAAGCCTGTTATGACACCATCGATGACCGTTCTACCGACCGCCGCTCGCAACTCTTCATCGGGGTCTGTGCCCTCCCTCTCGGAACGCTCCATGATTTCCTGTACGGTCGACAAGAGCCCAGATGTCAAAAACTCGGAAGCGATGTTCTGAGTATGCTGAGAAGGTTGTTCACGAATGTCTTGTCGATCGTCTTGAGATGGACGCTGATCGGAATTCGAGATCGATCGTAAATATGCAGCTACGGCGGGAAACTCTTCTTCTAGATGCTCGATTGGCTTTTTTCATTCGATCAGCCACCGAGGGATCGTCGAACGTGGATCGTTGGGGTGGGGTGATATGAGTGGAAGGCTTACCGATATTTCTTCGGAGTTCCGGATGTCGACGGTTGCGCCGTGATTGATTAACCACTGGGCGGTCTCGACGTTTTCGGCGGCGTAGAGTGGCGTATCTCCGTCTTCGTCGGTTACATTTACGTTCCCTCCTATGGTTTGGTTAGAGACGTGGACGAGGAGGATTGGCTAGCAGAGGGGTGAGAGACACCTTGAGAGATCAGATACTCCAGGATCTCGATGTGGCCGTAGGAGGCGGCGGCATGCCTGGTATCAGTGTGTACATTAGAAGGATCCCAATTAACCAAAACCTGCTCTCACATCGGTGTGTATGTGTTTTGGTCAGGGGCATTTGGAGATAAGCCTAGACTGATAGATAAGAGATGTGGGAATTGTGCAACCGAGAATCCTCGCGACCTTGCTTTTCAATCAATTCCTTTAAAACAGCGAAAGGTCAGATTGATCGCGCGGTTGCAAAAAAAATCGGCGAGGAAACGGCGACACTAGCCTGGACTTCATCCAAGTCCCCGTCCCCTGCGGCGACCCAGATGTTCTTTTTTTGGCGGGCCATTTTTGGATGAGAGCTGCTGACTTCGATTGGGGAGGTGGTGGGTGAATGCGATCTAAAGCGATCGAGAGCGAAAACCCTGGGTTCGGTAGACACGTGGGCGGAGGAAACGGGGGTTGGGGATGAGCTTGACGGGCAACACACAGTGGAGGGATTTTCAGTATTCCTTCTCCGTCGCCCTTCCGAGGCTTAGCTTTCTGTATTTCGGTGCGCACGGACCGCATGGGTCGGGTATTCTCACCCCTGGAGCACTCGTTCCGACGCAAACGACTAGCCAATTCACGGCTATCGACTCGTGATTTCCCTCCCAATGATTGCACCGCCCTGGAGAAGTGGGCCGTGCAAGTTTCAGTCAATTTCTATACATCTTAGCTACGTCTTCCTCCGGACAAGAAAGAGAAAAATGGATTTTGTTTGTCTGGTGTTCCGGGCAATCGATTGAGGGACCGATCGGCAGCTGCCATATTGGGGACAGTGTGTGACACACTCTCTGTCCGTTCGCCCTTGCCTCTGTACACCCCCTCCTCCCCTTCTCCCCCTTCCTCCATCCTCGCCCCGTCTTGCTGACCATTCTGACGGCAGACACGTCTGCTACTCGAAGACCACGGTTTTAAAGCACCCATCATCACCATATACCGACCACCCCTTCGTCCACCGTGCCGGTGATCGCCCACTTACTCGAATCCAAAACACCAGCTCTCCTCTTTTTCTCCTTCTCCTTACTCTCCCAAGCGCATTTCTCTTGATCTTTTCGCTCCACCCGACCACAATTCTCGCGACTTGGACCGCGGCTCCCACAACTTTTTTGTAACCAACCCTTTTTAGTCATCCCAAACTTGACTTCGCTCATCCATCATCTCTCTCTTTCCACAGCTGTGAACGAGCCTCTCGTATCCCAAACTCTCAACAACATGCCCCGGAACTCCGAATCCGCACGCAACACCTCTCCAGCGCCTCCAAACCCTCGCGTTGCGTCAAACTCGACGCCCCCCTTTGACCCGAATCTTACCAACAACTCTGCCACAAACGTGTCTCAACCCGTCGATCGTCCAACCAATGTGTTGCCAAAAGTTGGCGAGACTCGGTGCTGTAAGTAGCTTTCCCTGTCTCCGTACGATCGTTCAATCGATTCAATCGATCGTTCGGTTGATCAACGTCGCCTATTCTCCGTCCTTGACTTCTTTACCCCTATAGACTGGGCACTTTTGTCCGCAGACCTCAACTTTTTGTATCTCGACCCTGTGTTACAAAGTCATCTCGCTGAGCAGGCTGACCTCCTCATCGGCAAGACCCTGATAAATTTCGTCCATCCCGATGAGCAAAAGTCCGCCAAACAGGACCTGGGAAGCGTTTTGGAAAGTAGGACTCTCCATGGAAGCGTAACACGGTCTGTATTCGCCTTCCCGATTTCACCCCCTATCTTCTTCTTCGGCGCTACGTAATCGTCCACTGACTCCACCTTTCCTTTCCAGGGTGCGGTTTTCACGCCTTTCTCGTGTCCGTCGGGAATTGGGCTTCCGTGGAACTCCCGCTACATTCACAGATGTGGATAAAATCGCTTTGGACCAAAACTACATGGCCGTGGATATTGTAATCAACTGGGCCGCCGAGGGCCTTGTCTTGTGCTTTATCCACGCCGTTGCCGATATCAACCCCGTCGACGACAACAACGAGCAACAAAAGTCCTTGTGGACCAATTGGTGCGGAACTCCAGTAATGGATTCCAATCAGGCCCAGTTGTTGTACCAAAGGCTAGGAGAACACGTTCCGAACCCTGGGAACATGCGTCGCGTGTTTCAAATCCTTTTGAACCGTCCCGAACGCCCATTATGGATGAGCTGGCCACCTGATGGCTCGACTGACGGGCCAACCTCTCGCGACTTTGCCAAATTGGCGGAGGAGGTCCAGATCGACAATACCGTACACGGAAGCGATGCCAAGACGAGTTGCACCAGGCGTTACAAGGCTTTGCAACCAATATATATGGGACCCGAAGGACACAAGCAGGTTGAAAGCATTTTTATTCCATATGGTCAGTCCTAATCACTCTGAGTCTCTCGGACAACTCCTCATTTATGATTAAGGCGCGATAATCTTTGCTTGCCACAAAGTCGACGCGTACCCCCGTGACCCGCAAGCTAACGGCCACCCTGTCGGGTACCCGTCGCACTACCCGCCCCACTCGCAGCCGATCTATGACCCAAACAGTAATTACGACGTACCTCCGATGTCTGGCGCCCCGCCGTACAATTACGTTCAGATGGGTTCCGGGCCTCATCCCGCTGGTGCATTCCACCCCAACCAGCAATGGCCCGAAGTCGCGAATGGACAGTACGGACACGAATGGCCCTCTTCCTCCGTTGCCCCTTCAACAAGCAATGTCCGCTCAGGGATGTACCCCTCTGATCATCCAAATCAGCACACGTGGTCATCTCAGCCACCATCATACAACCTTGATCCCTCTCACCCGCGATCAATCACGCCATATAACAACTACTCCCAGGCGGGTGGGGAAGGCCACGGAAGCGACGGGGGTTCAGCGAGCGATGTTCCGCCTCCGAGGTCTGGCCAGCGACGGGGCTCGGCTCGAGACCAATATGGCACTGGCGGAAGAAGTACTGGGAAACCACCTGTCGGGATTCAGAAGTGCTCTAGTTGTAAGGTGACTCAAAGCCCCGAGTGGAGGAAGGGACCAAGCGGAAAGAAGGATCTGTGCAACGCGTAAGCTTTGATGCGTCATCTTGACAGGTCATTATCTCATCTCCTTTTTAGGTGTGGATTACGATATGCTCGTTCTCGGGCGAAAAAAGAGGGCGGTTCTGGTAATAAGAGGCGAAAGGACAAGGGCTTTCAGGGAATGAAGCAGGAAGGTGGCACGCCCCCACCACCCGGCCGTGGAATACACCCATCTCCTCACGTGCCTTCGCTCCGGCGTGCTACATTCAACGAACCTTTCATTGACACCCCACCAGAGGCTGGAAGCAGTTACGACCATCCCCCACACCCCGGTCAGTCGCCATCGCCGTCCCCTCCGTCACGTGGTCCCGGGGGGTTTGGACACTATCCACCACGTCAGAATGGCTCCCCAGCCGAGATTCGGGCTAACCAGTTCAGCTACCCCATACCTCCTCCTGCACCCCACCCAGGACAACTTTCCCCTCGTTCCAGTGGACCTTCCTCTGTGCCTCGTATCGGTCCTTCTACGAACTACCCGAATCAGACAGGTGGTAGCGGAAATCGGGTGGCTAGCACCTCGTCCAACTCCTCGAGTGTGAGTGCGACGCACGCGTCTTCGTTCGAGAGGGACACGGCTGGAGGAAGAGCGAGAGATCGAGTGAAGAGAGATGCCGAAGCTGGGTCACCACCCCACATACCTCCTGCGTCGATTCCATCACCAGGTGACTGGTCAAAGCGACCTTCTTCCTACTTGAGTTGAACGGCTAAGCAAGCCATCTTCGGCGTTGGTGGAGGATCCTTGGGTGACGAGTATATGCCGAAAAGGGAGGGCCGCCCTTGCTTGTGTACGACGGTTGCAAGAAGCCATATCCGAGTGTTTGTTTGCCTTCTTGTTTTCCCACTTACTAAACTGGACGCTCCTCCGCTCACTTTCAAGACTGTTGTTACGCTTCTCTCTCCTGTTTTGTGTCCCTTTCTCTCAAATTGACGTGTTTTTATCATTATGTTTGAATGGGCTGCGATCGTGATTTCTCTTTTGTTGCCGCAGGCTCCTTCGAATGCGTTATGGCCTCCCCTTGCCCTCGTCACCGGTCTCTCCACACGGTCTCCCCGCGTCCCCTCATGTTCTCCGCTAGTTTTCACCGTTATTTCGCTTCCTTGACCCTCTCTTCGTTTCCCGCTCCTGTCTGCATACTCTACGGTCCTCGTTTTTTTGTATCCCTTCACCCCTTTTCACCTCACTTCCTTTCTCCATTGAAGGTTCTTTTCCTGTTTCTTACGCAGATCCCCTTGCCAACCTGTCTGAGTTGACACGATTTACGGGTCACATACATGTATAATAAAGTTGATACGCGAATAACTCGTATTTTATGTCCCCTTCCTTGCGCCAAACCAGCCCATTCTCCGGTACCTTATTATTTTCCTTCTGAATGTGCACTCGAAGCCAAACACGATCGAACCTTTGTTCCTTTTTCGAACTGATGACCAGAAGATTTACCTCGAGAGATCGATCGAGAGCGAAAAAAACCGGTCAGGGAAGTGAGAGCCAGGCAGGCCCACGACTCGGGGAACTCCGATCCCTGTTCCATTCAACTGACGTATATGGGCAGTTTCCCACGCCGGTAAACATCTCTCTACCCTTTCTGACAAATTCCTATCGGTCCCTCGTCCCCGGATGGATCCCCCGCCAAATGATGCTCCCGGATCTTGCCTGCTGCCACCTTGGCGGTGAGGGCAATCGGACTCTGCTTTCTCACCTCCTTTGGGCAAGTGTGGAAGTCCTTGCGGGTGATTTTTAACACGGGTCGCGATCATTTTCAAAGTATCTACGCCGCAGTTGATTGGGTTATCCGCCATATGATGTTATCATCTTCATAGGGCAGAATGTAAGCCAAGGTAGTTCTGCTTAGATCACCTCGTTGCACGTATTCTGATGGGCCACCTCGCAGTATCAGGGCCGTGTACTTTCATAGGCCCACCATAACGCATAAATCGATAAGATTTGGATCCAAGAATTCAAGAATAAACGAGAAGGGTAGGACCCGAACTCTAGAGTATGGGATTAATTGACTCAAAACGTCCATGTGTCTGCTGTACGTTTACGAAGCTGTCGTCGTCGGTGTTGAAGCTTAGGGAGCCACTGGCCCGTTAGAAAGTGCTGGGGAGAGGCAGAGGAATGCAGGTACTCCAACACCGAAAAGGATGTAAGTGAGTGGAAGTTCGTTGGTGTGACGTCGGCGCTTACCTTTCTCTAGAGGAGGACGTTCGCAGCCCCCTGGATTATCCTCCTTCAAACGTCGGTAGCAATCCGCCCCTCCCCTCAGGGTGTGCTCCATACTCTCCCTCCCCATTCTTCTTTTGCAGCTTCTGTGCATGACTCGGTCTACCCTGTGGCGAGGCGAAGGGTATCTACACACCCCCAGCTGCAGTGATACTCACCTGGCGGGTTGTCACCAGAAGGCTGGCTGATCCGGGAACATGCCCCAGCGATCGGCGAGGTTCTGGCTGCGTTCGTGTTTGACTTCTATAACTGCTGGCGTATGACTTGGGGATGGGTCCCCGTCAAGCCCTCCTGAAGTTGAACGTTCAAGGTTGATGTAGCTGGAGTTGTGGCTCTCCATCTCGACTAAATAGCCGAGGTTGAAGGACGATGATGTCTTCTTCTAGCTCTTCCTGGCTCAAAGATTGCCTCTCGGTCGTATAGAGTGGCGAGGTATTTCTTTTGCCGAGGAGACTTCCATGAAACGAATCGAGCTGCTCATTATGCCCGCAATACTTCGGATTGTGGCGTTTGGACGCCCGAAAGCACCAGTCTCAAGTCGGGCGGTTCTGCCTGGTTCGTTCGGAACACCGTGCTCGTGTTCTTTCAGATTGGGCGCGTTGGTTGATGCGCGTGTGAACTGACACGACTTGGTCCACGATTTTTTTTCGGGGGATTCCCTCGGGGTTCCTTGACCATAAATCATTCAAACGTCTAACAGTTGCAACGAGTACGTAGCACTAGCGCTTTGGACAAACTAAAATACAGGAGTAGAAGCCAGTCAACTTTTTTTTTCCTTTCCCTCGTACTTGTAAGAAATTAGTCAGTGGGGAATGAGAAAATGCTCTGCCTTGTGGCAATCGGGTTTTCTAGGATGCTGGTGCAAACCATCCCTTGACAATGAAGAATACTGAGGTGGGATGAACGAGCTCCAGATGGACGTTCCCATACACGCGACTTTGACGGAATCCAGCGTGTTTTGCTGGCAGATATGACGCTGATTCCTGCTCCGTCTCGAAAGGCATGCCGATTCGTGATCGTGTCCAAAGCCAGCTGGTTCACCAAAGGGGGAGGTCTCCTTAGTAGACGCGCGGTCGAACGCCTTGGGAAATCACAGATCTCATCTCCCTTCCCAGAGCCTCCGGAACCAATCAAGGGCGGCTCATCCGAGAAGAGAGGGTAAGCTGGGTGAGAGACCTGCGTGTTCTTTGGAATGCGAGCCGCACGTGAGGCCTGTTAGTATAGATACAGAGTGAATGAGACCCTGGCGTGCATAACGCGACGGGCCAAGCTGCGTGAGCTGGGAATAAACCAGAAACGTAAGTTAGGAAGCGATCTGCGAAAATTCAACCACATCAGTGTTTCTGGTGGACCCTGTGCTTTATTCGTTGTTTGATACAGGGCTTTCAATTCCTTTGGTTCGATGTTAACTGTGAAAGCTGAGCGTGCGACGGCGATGTCAGGAAAATCGGTTTTTCGTACGAACACTTATTGGAGTTTTTCCATACCTTTCGCACCATCCATGACAACGCATTGGGTGTCAAAGGAAACTCATTGGGCGGCATCGCGACGCGTTGCCGTGTCACTATAAATCGAGCGTGTAAGAGCATCGCGACCTGGGTCGGCGAATCGAGAGGGGGTTTAATGGCCGCGTTCTTTGATCTTGTGATGGTCGACTCTGCAAGGGGAGTATCATGCTTGTAGCATCGATGGCCGTGGATTCGTCCAGACGCGTGCCCGAGGCCTCCAGACAGCATGTACAAGGCGAGTAATAAGGAGCCGCCCACAAGGCGATGATCTAGCGACCGACCGACCGACCGACCGACCTGTGGAGAACTAGATGAGAGCTCGAAGGTTCTGGAGAATCTTTGGATAGAACTTCAAAAGAGTGGGGCTTACTTCTTAGGTCCTGCGCTTGAGCTTGAGCAGTCGTGTGATCTGAAGTGACGGCCATTGGTCAAGCGGAGATGTCTGTGGGTCAAATCAGTCCCATCAGGGTGATCCTCAGCCACCAACTGAAGAGCTGCCGAAGTCCGACAAAATCGCGATGTCAGACGCAGAAGATAACTCTCCCCCTCCTTCTCTCATGAGGTCCGATACTTCTCCTATCATCCAGAAAAAGTGAGAAAAAAGCCCCCGAGTTCCCTATTCCCACCCCCGCGATTTTCTGGAGATACAGAATACTGAGATTACGCGACTGATTAGGGCCGCCAGGGTGTCGATGCCTGCCCCGACCACTTCAAACCATGCTTCTGACCACGAGGAGGATCCTGACGATGATGTAGACTCTCCAGAAATAGATGATTCGGAGATCCTGGCTGACTTACCCGACGATACTGACGTACGTCGTTCCCCCTCCACCTTCACAATTGCACGTAATCGCTGGTATCCTTCTGCTTACGCCGTCTCGTTCCTGTGAACAGGAGATCGACCTTGTGCACTCGCGACTGCGAAGCATCTCTAGCTTGGGTCTACAACGATTTGGACCTACTCTGAAGAGACTGTGTTTACGACAGAATAACATCAAGACCTTGGACTCTGAGGTCACGAAGGCGCTCGTGAATCTGACAGAGCTGGATTTGTACGATAACAAGATTAAGGACCTTGGGGACGCACTGGACTCGCTGGTATACGTCACGTAAGCGGCACGGATTCCCCGTGGGGTTCGGTTAGATGGTGCCTGACCCTCGTCTGCCACCCTTTAGGACTCTTGACCTGTCTTTCAACTTGCTGCGAGAGATTCCGGAGGGACTAAAGCACCTTCGACAGTTGAAGACCGTTTACTTCGTTCAGGATCGGATATCCACCATTTCTGGACTCGACAGTTTAGGAGCCACTCTGACGAGTCTCGAGCTTGGAGGAAACAAAATCAGGGTGCGTAAAGGCAAAATCATTTCATCCGGGCTCGTTAGCCTCACGACAGTCTTCAAAAGAACATCGAAGGTCTAGATGCGCTCGTAAACCTGGAAGAACTATGGCTCGGAAAAAACAAGATTACGAGACTTGAGGTGCGATACTATCCCTTCCTGCTCTGAAATCGCACTTTCCGAACTCGGTTGCGTATCACTCAGAATCTTGGGAAGCTGAAATCCCTGCGATTACTATCTATGCAATCAAACCGAGTGACAAAGCTCGAGAACCTTGAGGAACTGGAGAATCTCGAAGAGATCTATCTCGGTCACAATGGTATTCCGAAGATCGAAGGGTTAGAGAAAAACGTCAGTCCTCCGGCATACCATTGTTTCCAACCCCCTTAGTGCTCACTCTTTCCCTGTCGCTAAGCTTAAACTGCGCGTGTTCGATATCGGCAACAACCAAATATCTTGCATAGAGAACCTCTCACACCTAAAGGGCCTCGAGGAGTTTTGGGTAAGTCCACACCTGTAGTGGCATACCCTCTCTGAGGGGGGCAAGCGCACTGACCCCTTCCTGGTTTTCTCTCTCAGGCGAACGATAACAAGATCCCCAATCTCAACGATCTCGAATCACAACTCTCTGGTCACAAGAAGCTCGAAACGATCTATTTGGAGGGTAACCCGTGTCAGAAAGCGGAAGGCGTGAACTATCGACGGAAGGTCATGCTAGCTTTACCTCAAGTCGGACAGATCGATGCAACGTACGGTTGTTCCTCGCCGCTCCACTAAACGCGGTGCTGATATTGTTCAAATATCTCCAGGCTCACCAATAAGGCAGAGGTGGCGTAACCACGAGATTATCGTCCCCCTTGTTACGGGATCGGCATGTGTCGTGGAGATCGATATATATATGCGAACTCACTCTTCATCGCTATCTAATCCCAGGGATTGTTGCGCCAAGTAAGATCTGAGAAGGAAAAGAAAAGTTAGAATATCGTTCGGAGATCATGTAGTGACCATGCACTGGTTGCACACCGAGATCCTTTTGTAAATTTCACATTCACAACTATCCAGGAGCAACGGTTGATACACGCAAGTTAATAAGTACAGCACAACAGAAAATGCCAGTAAACAAGGCAAGCAAAGGAAGAAGAAAAATACCGTATCCTCAGTGGCCACTCATAAGCCCATACAGCGTCTGCAGAACGGTGGTTGTGATCTCCCGCTCGTCCGAGGAGTATTTGTAGTCGAGCACGGCCGCATAATCCGGGTCCTCGGGAGGGGGGGCGAACCTGATCGAACCTTTCTTCCTAAATCTCGGAAGCATTTTTCCAGGGTCAAGCGGTCCACAAGCTTTCAGTCGGGGGTTCCTCCAAATCCCGAGCTCCAACACCAACTCGTCGTCGTCGTCGATTCGTTCCTCGGCAAGCTGGCAAAGGAGATCTTCAAACTCTCGCCATCCTTGGTTATTCCAGACGTGGTCCACTTGGAGGGTGCGCAAGGTCTCGATTATCTCTATGTATATCACGGAGATCTGGCGAGACCTCAGCGAACGTAGCATGGTGACCGCCATCGGAGACACGTGGCCAAACTGGCTGTCGAGAACCCCGACCATACGGAGATTCGTGCAAGGGCTTAAAATGCCCACGACGTGCTCAGGCCGGACATCTTTCACGAAGGTATTTGTCAGCGATTCGTTCATCGTCAGCCTCACGCGGAGGCCCATCGCGTACCTGCATCAAACATAACGTGAGGTATCTCCTGTAATGTGGAAGAGCAGATCTCCACTAGCTTCGCAAACATGGGCACGTCGTCTCTCTTGAGCATGCCCGGGGAGATCGTGTGGAACCAGAGCGGGAACTCCATTATCCACGACAACAGGGCCGGTAGGATGCCGTCATAGATGTCGAGGTATTCGAAAGTCCCTGCAAAGCTTGGGATGTCCTCGAAACCGTGTTCGCCTTTTGGCCATGTCATGGGAGTTGCGCTGATTCGCTCGAGGAGTATGTCGTCGAGGTTAGGGAACATGGAGATGAGAAAGGTCAACGCCTGGGAACAAGTCTTGAGGAACCTGAGTTCCAAAGAGCAGAGAGAGCCAGCGACTGGTTCGAAGCACCGGAAAAGAGAACTCTTCCGGAACAGACGCATGTTGAAAGGAATGATCGTCAGATGTTGAATCGGGGAGGAGGCGAGCGGACTGATCAATCGCGACAGGGTCAACGGGTGATCCCAAGGCATCGTGCTCCCTTCGTTTTGTGGGTTGTCCCTCAGTTCGAATTTGGTGATCCACGGGTTAACCGCGGCGGCGGTCGGTTTGGACTTGCTGAGCCACGGTTTGATGTCGGTAGGAGCGAGCGTGATGTGTCGAAAGAGTTTTTGCTGGGAACGGCTAGTCCACGCTCGGCTGATCAACGAGGAGGATTTCAGGTCGAGGTTGGACGTGAGCTCGTCGACGATTTGGTCGATGATTTCTTGGGGCATTTCCACCGGAGCGGGAGATGCTACAAAATGCGCAATGCACGAGGTCAGGTCAAGTCCCCGGAGCGAAGTTGGAGGTACGCACGCTTCGGTGGCTTGGCTGGAACTTGGCTCTTCCTCGAGCCTTTTGTGGTACCCTTCTTCTGTTTGGGAGGCATTTCGCCGGTGAAGGTAGAAAGTAAGAAGGATCGACGTTGGTGTGGCCTGAGACCGACGCTGCCCCTAAGTTCTAGCTCCTCGCGCCTCCGCTTTACTTAAGCTCAAGGAGAAACACACGAGAATACATCCCTACCCCCCGCCACCCCCTGTCCCTTCAACTTAAACAGGAATGTCTCAGTATATCACAGTCAGCTCCATGTGCCAGCCTGCCGATCTACGCTGGAATCCAGCCTCAAGCTCAGTGAGGGGCGTGTTGCTGAATGGCCAGTAGTGGATGTCCCCATGCCGCTTGTGGGCGCTATTATCATCTGTGGGTGGGATGAGGGTGAGAGGCGCCGGATCGGACCAAAAGTGCACGAGTTAGGAACCCACCTCACCATCACGGTGGCATGGACCAAGAGCACAACAGCAACCACTTCTGGATCTCGCCCTCAACCCAGATCCTACTACCCCGGAAACCCTGATGATATTCCGGTTTCCAATAGAGCGTTCGTGGCTTGCACCGCCTCTAGTCGGCAAGCAATGAGCTCAAACCGTGCCCGGGACCAGAATTTCAGCCTCTACACCGCGTGGTGAGGACCCTCAATGGACAGCGCAAACGACCTGCAGTAAAGGGGAAAAAAAGTGTGGCGGGGCGCTCCATCGTCTCGTCGTCCACGCAGCCCACGTCCAGAGCAGTCAAACGTGGCGAGAAGATAAATAGAACCATCTTTTTCTCTGACCGCCTCCAACCCTGCCCACATCGCCCGTATGTCACCGGTGCCACCCTTTCGTCCCCTGGCGCGCGACATTGTTCGCGTGGCCGCATCCGTCGACCGAACGCTCCACAACTTTTTCTACGACAACTCTCGTCTCTCCGCCCTCTCCGTCGCAAGCGAAGCAATGGCAAAGAAGTCAAAGTCACTCACTCCTGATATCCCCTCCCCTTCCACCCGTAAGGAACCAAAGAACAGCCCCCAACGACCGGGCGTCATCCTCGACGTATCCTCCGACAACGCCACCGTGGCTATCTTTACGACCCTCCAGGGAAAGAGACTGTCTGAGGTCAAGGGGATCCTTCGCCCCATTATGGCTGAGATCCTCCCCGTCGGACACAACGGCGACCACGAAACCTCTGAGCCTTATTGGCTCCACACGCTCAAAGTATTGCCCACCTGGCGTGCCCCAGACACGGCCAACAATATCCTCTGCCTCTGCATCAAGCACCAGGTCCCGATCGACAAGTTGGAACCGTGGAGTTGGAAGGGTGAGCCCAAGATGGCAGCAGGACAGAAGTACAAAATGTGCAAGTCGGACTTCAAATTGTTGCAACAGCTTTGCAAACGGAACGAACGGTTGCGTGGGTTGTTCGCGTCTTCGGAAATGGGGTGGCTTTTTGAAGAGCTTAGGCTGGACGATTTTATCAGGCCGTGATCTGGCGCAAGAGAGTGTGTATGGTCTATCGACGGTCTTGTATCGAATATTGGTTTTCGTTCCGCCCGTTCTCTATGTAGTAAGACCTTAAACCGAGCAACCAATCGTACCTACGGGTCAATTGATACTGGGCGAGGGAATTTCTGCCTTTTGATCAAGCATCCAAGTTCTAAAGAGATCCCTCCAATGCTTTTGCGACGGAACGAAATGACCTTCACGCGCACAAAACTTCAGCACAGTAGTATACCCCCCACAAGACGATCAAACGCAAACATACCGCCAGGATGGTACTCAACCCACCGGTTCGCTGAAACCTCGATCAGCTGATTCGACCTCTCCTCCACAACAACCACGTCCGTCCTCCCGAGGACGTGCAGCGTAGGCGTCGAGTAAGATGGTACGAACAGCGGTGTCCGAATAGGACCGGAGGGACGGTATCCCGCCACCGAAACACAGAATTCACTAAAACAGACATTCTGAACGACTGAGGACCCCGCTCGGTGTGGAATAATCTCTCACAGCGGTGGGTGTATGGGTTTCCCGTTCACGATAAACGGCGGGTATAAGTGTGGTTTCTCCAACTGCGATGACAGATGAAAAAAAAACGATGGTGAGATCCGATGGAACTTACCAACGCGGCCACGGTCGCGGCCATCCCTCCTCCTTGACTGAACCCAAATACGCCCTATTCGTTTCAAAGGCGTGAGGCCCACACAGGCAACAAACCTCGGACCGGGGTTCCCGAAGCGCGTACCGCGTAAGTGTCCTTTGACAAGGCGTCTTTGATAACCTCCAAAGCTTCCACCAGTCCAGGTTCGGCGTTCTCAGGGGTGGCTTTGAATCCCCACCCACGAGGAGCTACCTCGGGATCGGCCACAGCCTCCCCGGTCTCCTCCAACGCCGGCTCTACTAGTGGATTCCCAAACGCAAGATCCGCCGGTTGCAAGATGTGTGGGCCATCTAGATACACTGCGCACCCCCAAAAAAACGACCACAGAGAGCATCAGATCAAACGGGCTTCAGGGATCTTGGGGTGTGAAACCATCCACGCGGTCACGAGCGTAAAATCGCTCGTTCGCCCTCACCTAGTTCAATCTCGGGTGCGCAGGTCTTCCTGAGCGCAGCCGTCTTGTTTGTTGGTATATGGAAAAGCGCAAGTAGGTAGGTGGTAGACTGCGGCGTAGCGGCAGGAACCCACCCGTTTACTGAATATCTTTGCATTCTGGGCATAGCTAAAACCCCGGAGATTAACGATCGGTCGGTCGGTCGCCACAGTAAGAGGATCAGTACTGCGCAACAACGAAGCCCAAACATAGGACGCCGATTTACCCGTGGAGCATCAAGACCTTTTTGGCGTCCGCAGCAGCGGAAGGGATCTTATTAGACTTGTTCATTCTAGGGCGGTCGAGGAACGGAGGGGGAAAAAAGGATCGCGGTTTCAAACAAGCGGTTGTGGAATGGAATCTCGATCACAAGCTGTGGAATTGGAGGATGACAAATACGGCGAGAAGGCCATTCGGTATTATCGTGAGACAAGTCACTGGTAAGGTAAACCGGTGCGATAGTTGTAGAAGATAAGACTACGAATACACTATTTCGCGAGATGGGTAGATAGTACAGAGGGTGCGTCCAACAGGGAGGTCATTCAGGGTGAGTGATAACGATGGGAGGCCAGCTCAGGTTCTGCAGGTTGCCGGAGAAAGAATGGTTGCTGGACGTTCTTATGATGGTGGAATGCGTGGGAAGACCACAGTCAAAACTCCGTCCTCCAAATCGTATCCGATAGACTCGGCCTGGGATTATCGGAACACGCTGTGGTCAGCGATCATCAATGACGCAGCAGCGCTTAGAGTGACTCACTGGAATAGCAGATGGGAGCTGGAGGGTTCTACGAAACGGACCAGTCTTCCGTTCACGAAGGATGTAGTCTTGATTCGAGCCAAAGGAAGTGGCTACCTCGCCCGAGATCGTCAAACGATTTCCGGACACTTCGATGGCGATCTTGTCCCGTGAGGCACCGGGGATCTCGAAAGTTGCTATGACCATTGTCGAATCCTCGTACACGTCCATCCTGTGCATGGGTTCCAACCGAGTCAGAGATGGTCATCGTTTCGTGTGAGCTGGAAGAACGCGGATGGCTGCTTACTTTGGCCTGAGGAGTTGACCCTGGCTGGAGGCTTCATCGTGATAGTGCGCGCTGGCGTCGCGTTGGACGGTGTAGTCACAGTCGTGGGAGCGGTGGGAGTTGGGGTATCGCGTAACGGTCATGTTTGCGGATAGAGCAAGGTATAAGATCGGACCAAAGGCAACGCGAGAGGGTGAAGAGAAGAAGAATATGAAGAGGTTGCGGTCAGTTCAAGGTGATAAGGAAGAATGCAAGAATGGGGTGAAGGGCACACATCCGTTCCGATTAACGTGGGCTTAAGTAGGTCGAGTCGGCGGGACCGGCACAGCTAACGGGTAGTTGACTCGACTGAGCGAATGAGAGTCGAGATCGAACGAGTGGGTTTCACATCGGCAGTGTAACCGCATCCGTGCGCTCCTAGTCAACTTTCCTCTCTTTCTTCCTCTCCGATCCTAGTCTCTTTTGCTAATGTTCTGAAGCTTTGCGGGGTACGCTGCGCGAGAGCGCCGAAATTTCACGCGTTTTGGGCTCATAAATCATCGGCTGCACCGACTGAAACTCCATGAATCCTAAGTTCTCCCACTTAGTTGGAGAACGGAAGGGGTGGTATGAGGTTTATTAGGTGGACTGAAACGAGAAAAATCACACTAATCTAGGTCTTCCATGGGGATAGAATCTAGCGGCAATACCTCCCACCGACGCTTACCCTTGGTCTCCTCCTCTTGCTCGCTGGTTCCCTCTTCTCTACCCTCGACCCACGTATCGATGATATCTTGAGCCAAAGTTTTCGTCTTCTTGTTCATGGAGAGCCTGGCGTGCAAACCCAGCAGCCACTCCTCAACCTTCTTCTGCACCTCTGGGGAAACAGGGACGCCTTCTATCCCTTCAACAGAATTTTCCTTGATCACATCCAGCCACTGATCTCGTGTCAACTTCAGGCCTCCGACGGGTGATTCCTCCATGCTCATGTAATACGCGACGTGCTCCACCGGTCGTCCAAAATATGGATGCAACTGGGGGATACAAGCTCGTTCAACCCATGTCGTGCACACTTTTGTGTAGTCGAGAACGCTTTGCCTCACCATCTTCAGCTCTACTCCCATGTTTAGACTTACATCGTAATCCATCAACAGCCCTTCGCCGTTACGCGGATCGATCTTGATCAAGTGCGGGTCTATGGCGAGGCCTGGACCGTCGCGTTCAACCCTGGTTGATAGTGCTGCAAGACGGTCAGCACCACATTCACCCCCTCGCAAAGAAAACGGGGAGGCTCACCAACCAAAGTGTCGTGCATGACTTGGGTGAGGTGGCGTGAGTTCTCGAATTTGTCAAGATCTTCGAGGGCGGGTTTCTTTTTCGGCACTTTGAGTTGTTTTGGTGCCATCGCGTTGCGTTCAAGGTGGTTGATCGGGT